>JAAMPC010001488.1:0-709069 GCA_016771965.1 Brassica carinata | reverse complement strand
CTTAATTAGTTCAGAAGATCCACCGATTTTAGAATGTTGTGCGAAGATCTTTCTACATTCCTCTTAAGTGTAATTTAATAATGGAAAAGGCTTGAGTCAAACACAACAGCAATGCGATTATCTCAGATGTGTCCACCATATCCATTAAACTATTCTTCAAAGGTTATAATCATTATTAACTAGACTAACTCTATAAGATTAGGTAAGTGGTGGTGGATCTAGTAAAAAACCCCTTTAGTTATGGCGAATGTAACTAGAAATTAATCGAATAAAACAAATGTAGAATCTGCGGATAAAGTTTTTGATTTTTTTAATTCACATTGGAAAATCCAGTCGTTTAAACTTCAAAGTGGGGCACATGCCAATCAAATACTCTTGTCGGAACAAAGTATTTGTCCGATTCAAATCATCTCAACGAAGCAACAGTAACATAAAAGAATCCTTTCATAGAGTATTACTTTCTGAAATCGAACAAGCAAGAAGTACTCAACAACCAGACGAGGAACCCAAAATTTTATGATATATTGTTATCTTTTTGGGGCGATGTTACATAGCTTCAATGGTACGTTTAGAACAAATTTAGAAATCATGAAAAAGAGGATATCACAAAGATATCCACTGTGGAGATGCTTTTGAAACGCTCTTTCTTCCTTTTTCTCAACATGCCCTGCTGGTTATACGAAATAACACGTGGCTCAGATTGTGAGCTAGTACGAGTTTTAAACCCAATGGTTCCAAAAAGTTTAGACGTTACGTTACCTAAAACTTATAACGTCTCTCCTCTCCATTTCAAGGGCTGCTTTTACCATCCTTGCTGGCATCTTTTCCAGTCTTGTCATTTTCATAGCCTTCGTGTGGTGTATACTGACCGGTGGATGAAGAAGAATAGCCAGGAAGTGTTGGTGAGTAGCCTGCGCTTGGGCTGTAGTCAGGGCTTGCTCCTGAGCTGTATGGGCTGAGACACATTTAACAGCAACAACAACAACAAACCAGTTACACTTTATTACACAATTCAAATGCCAAAAGACAATAGTTGGTGAGCATTTTCAAATAAGATCGATGCGTATAACAGATTAAAGTGTGTTAAAATTCGAACCTGCTGGGACAGTGTGTTGGACTTGAAGATGAATACGATGGAGATGTGGGCGAGTACGATGGTGATGTAGGGCTTCAGAGTAAAATTTGATCAAAAGAGTTAACAAATTGAGAAACGACAAATGATTAGAAAAGTTTTACAGAAGTCAAAACACTAAAGAGCGGTTTCCTACTAGTCACCTGTAGTTTGGAGATGTAGGACTGTAGCCAGGGCTAGCTGGTGATAGTCTTGCATCGCTAGGAGAGTAGACCAAAGATGGGCAGTATTTAGCAGACTGAGGGTTGTAGCTTGGAGACGTAGGCCCGTAACTAGGTGATGTTGGACTGTAGCTTGGTGAAGCTGGGCTGTAGCCAGGAGATGTAGGGCTGTATGCGGGTGAAGTGGGACTGTAAGAAGGCGAAGTGGGGCTGTAGGAGGGAGTAGGGCCGTAAGAAGGCGATGTTGGGCTGTAAGATGGTGAAGTAGCGATGTAAGATGGAGAGGTGGGGCTGTATGCAGGGGAAGTAGGGCTGTAAGCTTTGTAAGCCGGTGATGTCGGACTGTAACTTCGGGATGTCCGACTATAATAGCTAGGGGAAGTGGGAGAATAGGAAGGACTTGTTGGGCTAGAGCCAGGAGAACTGGGACTGTAGTAGGGCGAAGTGGGACTGTAGATGGGGAAGTGGGACTGTATGTGGGCCTGTAGATGGGGAAGTGGGACTGTATGTGGGCCTGTAGATTGGTGAAGTGGGACTGTAGGTGGGCCTGTAGATTGGTGAAGTGGGACTGTATGTGGGCCTGTAGATGGGGAAGTGGGACTGTATGTGGGCCTGTAGATTGGTGAAGTGGGACTGTAGGTGGGCCTGTAGATTGGTGAAGTGGGACTGTAGATGGGGGAAGTGGGACTGTAGATGGGCGAAGTGGGACTGTAGTAGGGCGAAGTGGGATTGTAGTAGGGCGAAGTGGGATTGTAGGTGGGCGAAGTGGGACTGTAGGTGGGCCTGTAGATTGGTGAAGTGGGACTGTATGTGGGCCTGTAGATGGGGGAAGTGGGACTGTAGATGGGCGAAGTGGGATTGTAGGTGGGCGAAGTGGGACTGTAGGTGGGCCTGTAGATTGGTGAAGTGGGACTGTATGTGGGCCTGTAGATGGGGGAAGTGGGACTGTAGATGGGCGAAGTGGGACTTTGTCCTGGGGATGCTGGGCTGTAACCTGGAGATGAAGAAGATGAAAAGGCCATTCCACTAACATACGGAGAGAACTGTGCGTCTGACGTTGGCGACGATCGCACATTTGGAGTCAAGAGGTAGTTTGGTGTCATCATGATGCTTTCATGATAAGGAGTGCCTGAAAATGGTGAGCGAGCAGGAGTCATTCCAACAAACTCCAGGCCATCCATATAGCTAGGGAGCTGAAGTTCAATTGCATTCTTCAGCATCTCATCGTTCAGATACAGCTCACAATCTCCTGTTCCAATTGGTGCAAGCTGGCCGAGCATTATATTCTCGGTCACACCACGCAAGCAGTCCGTCTCAGCATAAGCCGCAGCATCCAGTAGAATATCAACCGTTTCTTCAAACGAGCACCTCATCAGAGGGCCAGTGTCGTTTCTGTTGATCCCATGTCGAGTGATCGCCATCAGATGACCGCGATAGGTCATCGTATCACACAAGATGGCGAGATGACGGTAGTTCACATAGGAGCCATCAAATGATATCACAACTCGAAGCTCATCCAGCAAAGCACGACGAACCGCCTCGATTCCGAGAACTTCCATAATCTCAATCAAGTGATTGCTGGTTGTCCTCTTTGGATCCACATCTACGTGGCACATCACAGCCAACAGATTAACACCTTCCGTATCTAACATCCACTCTTCAGACGTCTTGAACCCTTCCTCCTCATCAAACTTGCTTTTCCTAACCTGTTTGATGAACACCTTGTTGATGTCTGGAATACCCCTGAGCGCCATCTCCGTCAGCATGTTGCTCTCAATCTTTTTAAGGAACACATCATCCTCAGCTGATTCGTCTTGTCCTTCTCCCTTTGCTCCCTCATCGTTCATAATACGAATACGAAGGATCAGTTTCTCAGCATTGTCGTCATTGAAAATGCAAGTCAGATCATCATCAAACTCAAGGTTGATCTTCTCAGCAATATCCGCCATACTCAGCTTCTTATCGACCATCATCTCGCGGTTCAGCTCTATACGAAGCAGCCAAGGAGATATTTTATCCGGAGAAACATCTTCATCAGGCATTTCGTAGTATGACCTCACAAACTCATAATCTTCTTCTATTATAGTACTCATCGGATCCGGGTCATACCAGACCTCCGTAGCTTGAGTGACACTCCTGAGAGTAGTATACTCCAAAGCACATTGAACAGTTTTAGCCCCTTCCTTTGATCGGCTAGCTTCTGGTGTGAGGTAGACAGATAGAGAAGGTGTCTTGATCCGTTTAGCAACGTTGATAATCTCTCGCAACCTCGGAACACCGAGGGTAACATTCTTCGCACTGACACCAGCGTAATGGAAAGTGTTCAGAGTCATCTGCGTAGCAGGCTCTCCAATAGACTGAGCAGCAACACAACCAATCATCTCCCCCGGGGATACAAGCGACTGCACAAATCTCGATTCTATCTCACCAATAACCCACTCAAAAGCCTCGCGGCTAAGCTTGTACTCCTCCAAAACTCTTTTACTAGCGAGAGTGCTGCGAAGCAAAATGTTAAAGAACAGCGTGGCGTTTTTCTGAGCTTCTACACTCAGTGCATCTTCACCGGGAACAACCAGCAACCTCTCCTGTAACTTATCAACCGCATCAACGATTTCAACCGGGTGCAGATCCGAGATCTTGCGTAAGTCAATCTTGAAAGTCTTCTGCGCATTCCAGATATGCCTCTTGATGTTAACAGGCAACGGCCAAGTGCTATCACCGTTTGTAGCAATCTCAGTGCCGAGCTGGTATCTGTCAGCCTCAAGCTTCTGATACTCAGCATCAAACACATCACGCAGCTCCCGGATCCCTTTCAAGTCCTCAAGATGTTCGTCGCTTAGGTAAGCTGGATTCCAGTTGACGTCATCAATCTCGTACTTGAACGTCCTGTCGAACTCAGACTTCTTCATTTTCAAAGAGTCCAGCTTCTGGGACTCGATCCACACAGCGTCCATACCATCTTCCCCATAGAGGAACTGAATAACATCACCAAGAGAGTTTCTCACCGTCCCGTCATATTTAACCATAATATCCTCCATGGCCTTGACCAACCGCCTCTGGATGTATCCAGTCTCTGATGTCTTCACAGCGGTATCGATAAGACCTTCCCTTCCTCCCATTGCGTGGAAAAAGAACTCTTGAGGAGTCAGCCCACGCAGGTACGAATTCTCCACGAACCCACGGCTCTCGGGACCGTAATCATCTTTGGTGAAATGAGGCAACGTCCGCCCGTCGAAACCAAACGGGATCCGTTTCCCTTCCACGTTCTGCTGACCAACGCACGCAGTCATTTGAGAGATGTTAATGAAACTTCCTTTGGATCCTGCTGTCACCATGGCCTTGAGGTTGTTGGTTTCTGCTAAACTCTTTTGAGCACTGCCTCCAGCATCGTCACGAGCTTTATTCAAGACCTAAAATGAGCAGTAAGTGAGTCAGCATAGATCAGAAAACTATATTATTATCAAGCTATATTTAATATACCTGATTAACTCTGTTCTCAAACGTCTCTGTCATAGTTCTCCCCGGCTCAGGGTCCAGTTTCTTTTCCTGGAACTGACGGATAAGGTCTTTCACAGCAGTTTTGGCAGTAGATATAGTCTCGTTAATTTTCTCCATCGTCGACGAATCAGCAATAGTGTCACCAATTCCAATGGTGAAACCATTCTGCAGTAGCCAGTAGTTGACAAGCCATTGAGTATGGCCAAGGAATTTTCTAGCTGCATCAGGTCCAACTTCTTCCCTACAAACCACGTAATAAAAAAAACAAATGAGCGCATGAAACCAATTAATGTTAATATTTTTGTGATAAGTTAAGAAGATGCATAATCTTACCAAATGACATGCACGAGACTTCCGTTACCGGTACCAAGGGTCTTTTTGCAGAGAGTTCCAGCGAGAAGCTCCCCTCTTTCAATTCTCACTTGAGTATCCCCTGGAGTTATGTATCCCGTCTCTTGATCTGAATGCCATGCAGAGTACCTGAATAGATTTATCTGCTTTGGTATGATAAGATTAAAGACTTGTTTGCCAGTCCAAAGAGGACGAGGCTTCAAAATTGCGGGAGCTGGGACTTTCCCATCGAAGTCTTCCCACCACATAAGCGTATTCATGAATACATCCTGAAAAAATGGAAAAAAAAATTTAGCATATCCTTTCATTAAACAGAGAGATTTAAAAAAAAAAAAAAATAGAGAGATTTTTAAACAAGAAGTGGTTACCTTCTCTATGAAGGTATCTCTCTTTGTAATTTTACGGCATCCTAGAAGTGTATCCTGGACAATACCCATCACAGGCCGGTTCGCCTGGGGAGAGACTATACATTTGGGAACCATCATCAGCTCCAACACCTCGGCTCTGGTCTCGAATGACTGTGGTACATGCATGTTCATCTCATCACCATCGAAATCAGCATTGTAAGGAGAAGTGACAGACAAGTTCAGTCGGAAAGTGGAGTATGGCATGATCCTAATCCTGTGACCCATGATAGACATCTTGTGAAGACTTGGTTGACGATTAAACAGAACAAAATCACCATCAATTAAGTGTCGCTCCACCTGTGGAAATGAAAGCATAGAAGAATTAATACTTCCAAAAAAAAAAAAAAAAATTTGTGCCTTGAGTGGAAAGAATAAATACTTTGTATCCAAGTTCCAAATGATGATCACTGCTCTTCTTAAGGTAACGAAGGTCTAGTCTTTGGCCATCATCTCTAATGATGTATTTAGCTCCAGTCTTGCCAGGTGGAGGATGTGGCCCATAGTCCACTAGCTCCTTTAATCTGGCATAAGAAATGTTGTCAACAAACATGGAGAAACAAAACTTTCTCAAGATAAAATAAACACCAGAGATAATAATAACCTTTCAATGTTATACGGAGTAACAGTTTCTGGATATGTGAGATTCAAGGCAATACTCCACGGTACACCAAGTTCATCGATATTTATCGTTGGATCTGGTGTAATGACAGTACGTGCCGAGAAATCAACTCGTTTTCCCATCAAATTTCCCCTGATTCTGCCTTCTTTCGCCTTCAGTCTACTACATATTGATTTAATAGGCCTCCCTGATTTTTGAGTAGCCTGTTTAAAATAAAAAGGCCAATACAGATCAAGCAAGTCTGTATGCATCAGACCAGATCTTGAGGGATATAAAAGCATTACCCTTGGCTGTCCAGGCAACTCGTTATCAAAATAAGTTGCTATATGGAACTGCAAGAGCTGTGTGAACTCTGATATAATATGAGCTGGTGCTCCATTTTTCTCCTGTCTTTTCAAGTTTTCGTTATGTCGGATAATCATTGCAAGCTGATGAGTCAAGTCATCCTGCACCAACAACAACACATTCAGTTGGCATAGTGAAAAGGCAAGTTGAGATATGAAAGTGACTTACCTCACTTCTGGAAGTAGCATCCATCATTACAGATGGTCTAACAGGGGGTGGAGGGATAGGAAGCACTTCTAGAATCATCCAGTCAGGACGAGCATACTTGGGGTTGAACCCTAGGAGTTGACAATCCTCATCGCTAATCCTCTTTAAAACACTCAAAACCTGCAAAAAAACTCACATGCCATCAGATTAATTACCCCCAAACATTACATTCTAAATATAGAAAGAAAAAGACAAACCCTGTCAGCACCAAGCGTCTGTTTCATTGCTGCAGGCTCAGGAAGCTGGTTTAGCTCATCGTTTTTCTTTTTTGTTATTTTATACTCTGCAATCATCTTCATGCCCTCAATACTCAGTTTCGGTTGCACTGCACCGCATCCACCACGGAGTTTCTTCACGGGTCTGTCCGTGTCTTCTTCGAGATTATCGTCATCAGCACACTTCGTCTTGTTTTTGCACGCTTCCAAAATCTTCTTAAGCCTATTCTTGGGGTTCTTTATCTTCATAGCCTGCTTAAACTTATGCTCCTCCTTCACGAAAAAAAAAAGATTAAATTAAACACAAATGAAAGCA
Source organism: Brassica carinata (assembly GCA_016771965.1). Lineage (NCBI taxonomy): Eukaryota > Viridiplantae > Streptophyta > Magnoliopsida > Brassicales > Brassicaceae > Brassica > Brassica carinata. Next base: position 701,818 of record JAAMPC010001488.1, on the reverse strand, counting down.
AAAACAAGATCAGTTTCGTTTTCATCCATACCTCATGAGCTAAGATCTTGGAGCAATTGAAGCAAACGCAACGCATGATGCTCAACACCGTCTTCATAAAACCGACGTGGTACATTGGCTTAGCGAGCTCAAGATGCCCGAAATGCCCGGGGCACTCGGCCATGTTAGCCATACACGTCTCGCACTTCACCTTCCGATCAATCGTACCGAGCCGAGCATCGCTCAATCCTCCAACCTTGGGTTTACCTTTCTCGGTGGTCTCACTATGCTCAACGTGCATAACAGACATTTGCCTCTGAAATAAAAACAAAAGGCCGTTAGAAACGAACTTTCGTTACTGTTCACTCTCAGTTCAATTTCTCCGCCGGCTAAACAGACGGCGGAGCAAATGAGCTTAGCAAATGTAAAGAGAATGGAGCATTACGATCTCATCGGGGCTGAGTATCCCAAACTGGACCACACGGACTTTTGAGACCTCAGCCGGAGAGAACGGGAACCGTGTATCCATGACGGCGAAACTCCGATCAAAGGAAACGGAACCCTAGAAATCGGTTATCAAAATCGAGCTAAAAATGTTATTGGTGTTTCCCTCGCTTTTTGAATTTGTATGTGAGAGTCAGTTTTACAGTTCACTTGAGCTTAATTCTTTTTTTTTTTTCGTTTGGACACGACCAGATCTGGATTTGCTCTCGCGAAGATGCGAAGAGAGGTATGAACAAAGAGAGAAAATTGTCACCCTAAGCCTCTTATTTATAGAGAAATCGGCTCCTCATTAGTCGGTTGTTTTAAATGGGCCGTAAATGTCTTGGGCCGGTTAAATGGGCCGTAAATGTCTTAGGCCCTTCGTTTCCTTTTTAGAAACTAGGATCCAAAATTCTACGCTGACCAAGGAGACATTGACTTTGGTTATTATCAAGATCTCTATCGGTTTAGTTTGTTTGTACTTACTATTCATTTCCGGTTTTTAGTAAACCGATACAGAATATTTTTTAAGCAGACAATAAAAATTTTACATTATCAGAAGACAGTTAGTAGATTTCTCAAAAGAACAATCAAGCTCTACACATCACAATTGGTTTCTCAAACTAAAAGTGTTGCTGGACTTAGTCCATATTCTTAACACTACAATAAGTAGGGTTAGTTATAATATTTTTTTAGAACAATGAGCAGGTTAAACTAAGAGCAGGTTAAACTAAGAAGTGTCTACGTACAAATCTACAATACATGATTTTTTTTTTTTTTTACAATACAATACAATACATGATTTTTTCTGTATCAATTGACAAGTTTAATTAATACATGATATTCAGCTACTAGTTACTACAAGTGTCTCAAAACTATAAATGAAGGAAATGATCTTTATGCTAGAAACAATAGCCTGATAAGTATGCACTTATAGGTTGAGAAGCCACTCTGTCTCTGTATCTAACTAACACGTTAAAGAAGAAAACAAATTCATTTACTCATAACTTAGCTTTCCATATTCAAATGCATGTTTTCAGTGTAACGTCTTTTCTTTCGGTTTCATTAGATTCTCTACGGTTTCTTGAAAACTTGTAGACAAAAACAAAACAATCCAATCAAGAATGGTGAAGAAACCGAAGCACCTTCGTCCTCAGCCGCGTAAATCTTCATTGACGACGCATGCTTTCACATTTCTCATACTTGCTCTCTTCTCCATTCTCATCCTTCTCGGTCTCGGGATCCTTTCACTGCCCAGCACCAGCATGATCTCTTCAAGGCCGGACGATTTCACCACTGTTGAACGGACTAGCGAGGATAGGTTAGAGAAAAGGGTGTTTTTGAGTTTTTGTTTGCACATGTGGAAGTATTGAGTTTATAACTTTGGTTTTGATAAGCAGGGAGAGTTATGGAGACGAAGAAGGTAATGGTGAGCGTTGGCTTGAAGTTATATCGTGGGAGCCTAGAGCTTTCCTTTACCACAATTTCTTGGTAAATTTGTTTCTTCTCTAAGATAAAATTTAGACTTGTTATGTGCTTAATATTCGTGTAGTTAAGATATTTCTTGCAACTCAAGCTATTAGTCTTTGTTTTTTAACCTTAGGCTCTGTTTTTCTTTGAATTTTGTAAAGACGAATGAAGAATGTGAGCACTTGATTAGTCTCGCAAAGCCTAATATGGCGAAGTCAAAGGTGGCTGATGTCAAAACTGGAAGGAGCAAAGACAGCAGGTTCTGTACTCTTTTTCCCCTTCAAGTTGCATCTGGAAACTTCCTGAATTTTAAATATCAAAATGCGTTGATGCGCAGAGTACGAACAAGTTCAGGAGCTTTTCTTAAAACTGGGCATGACGAAATAGTGAGAGAGATTGAGAATAAGATTTCAGATTTCACATTCATACCTGTAGGTATGTGGCTTTGCTTCTAACTTGTCCAAAACATGATAAATGTTTAGATTTTTGGAATTCTTGAAATTTTGAAGGCTATAGGAACTTAGTAGATGTTTCAATAATAAAAAATTAAAAATAAAAATTAAAAATTTGGAGGACATATGTTTATGTATTTTTTTTCAAAAAAGTTAGAGGGGTTATAAACCAATGTTTGACTTGACTATGTCCAGGACCGGCCATGTAGCTAGTCTGCGTTTTCTTGGGGAGCTAACTTGTAAATTTGCAATGTCAGTGCAGAAAATGGAGAGAGTCTACAAGTTTTACACTATGAAGTTGGGCAAAAATATGAACCTCACCATGACTATTTCACAGATGAGTTGAACGTCAAAAGAGGAGGGCAACGAGTTGCTACTGTCCTTATGTACCTGTATGTAAACTAAACCATTTTCATGCATGCACAATCTTTCCTACTATCTATGCATTAGTTAATCTTCTTTATTTGCTTCTATTACTTTAGCTCGGACGTTGATGAAGGCGGTGAAACAGTTTTCCCTTTAGCCAAAGGAAATATTAGTGATGTCTCATGGTGGAACGAGCTCTCACAATGTGGTAAAGAAGGACTCTCTGTTCTTCCAAAGAAGAGAGACGCTTTGCTCTTCTGGAGCATGAGGCCTGATGGGTCACTAGACCCTTCGAGTTTGCATGGTCAGAGGGAGATATAGCATGCCTTTCTATGAAATTTAAAATTACTAGAGATCTAAAACCAAAACTCCTTTGATTGGTTCAGGTGGATGTCCAGTGATTAAAGGAAACAAGTGGTCATCAACTAAATGGCTTCACGTTCACGAGTACAGGAATTGAGTAAAAAAAGAAGAGGTAAGCTCTTAACCTCACTTTAGTGATGATTTTTTTTTTTTGCATTGTCTCAGATTGTTTTATTGTTTCTGTAGTCTTTTGCAGGTTTCCATGATCTCATCTCACCAACATCATCATGTACTAGTATGTGTATCACCAGCAAAATCACGTTCTGGGCTTTAATTAAGTAAAACTTACTTATGTAGTTAATGTTACCTTTTTTTTCTTTTGGAAACACAGTTAATGTTATACCTTATGAAGTATTTTATTTCTTACCTTATGAAGTATTTTATTTCTTACCTTATGAAGTATTGTATAAAGAGATATATAGAGCTGTGTAGCTATCCTCTTTTTTGTTATTATCACTCACAAAATTCAACTTAGAAAGTAAACCCTAGATAATATATAAAGCCTCAATCGTTTTCTTCATAAAGTTCGCGCTTCATGTACGAGTTCATACCCTAATTCGATTCTCTTGCGAATTCACCATGTCTACGTCGACTTCACCGTCTACTACCTCACTGTATCTGAAGCAGAGGATGCACAAGCTAAAGATATATGGAGTTTCAGACCTTATGCAGCACATCGACACGTTCAAAGAAACAATGGGTGATTCAGTGACCGTGAAAATTGATGACTTTAATAATTCATCAATCTTGTTGTGTTCTCTTCCCCCTCTGTTGACAGCACTTACGTGTAACATGGAGAAGGTTGATGCTTCCTTGCGCTTTCCTCATGAGCGTTGGCCTGAAGTAATCTCAATGAAACCTAGAGCTTTCCTTTACCACAATTTCTTGGTAATTCCTTCCCTTTTTTTTAATTATTCTTTTGGGACAAAATTTCGATTTTAGATACCTTATTTGGTAGATGAGACTTTGCTAGTTCATATAGCTTGTCAGACAAGTTAAAGAAACTAGAACTTGTCTAGGGTTTGTGCTTTAGATCTTCTTACTTACAACTCTCCAGTTAAAAAAAAACACATAGGATCAACTCTTTCTATCATGAGAAAGAATGTAATAACGTAATCTTCGGGTTCATCTTTTTGGATGATTTATATGAACTTGAAAGGTTTAGGGTTTGATCTAATGCTACATTTCTATAAATTTTATGTAAAGAAAAAAGCTTCTTAATTACAACTTTCCAGTAAAAAAAACACATATGATCCACTGACACATGTTTCCCTTATGAGAAAGAATGTAATAACGTAAATCTTCGGGTTCATCGTTTTAAATGATTTATAAGCACTTGAAAGGTTTATGGTTTGATCTAATGCTATGCTTTCTATAAATTTTTATGTAAGAAAAATGAGGAATGTGAGCACTTGATTAGCCTCGCCAAACCTTATATGAGGAGGTCATTGGTGAGTGGTTACGGAGGGGGAAAACAAAGCAGGTTCTGTAAATTCTTTTCGTTTTGTTTCTCCCCCTCGTCAAGATTTGAGATATGGAAGTGTCCATTAATGTGCATGCAGCGCGAGAACGAGCACGGGAAGTTTTATTAGTAGAGGACATGATAAAACTGTGGAAGAGATTGAGAGGAGGATTTCAGAATTCACCTTCCTTCCTGTAGGTGTGTGATTCTTTCTAATTAAGGATATTGTTGTTACAGACTTCCCTAAGTCCAGTGGAGGACTATCTGTTTCACCAAAGAAGGGAGACGCTGTACTCTTCTGGAACAAGAGGCCTGACGATTCTCAAGACCCTTTATTTCTTACCTTATGAAGTATTTTATTTCTTACCTTATGAAGTATTTTATTTCTTACCTTATGAAGTATTTTATTTCTTACCTTATGAAGTATTTTATTTCTTACCTTATGAAGTATTTTATTTCTTACCTTATGAAGTATTTTATTTCTTACCTTATGAAGTATTTTATTTCTTACCTTATGAAGTATTTTATTTCTTACCTTATGAAGTATTTTATTTCTTACCTTATGAAGTATTTTATTTCTTACCTTATGAAGTATTTTATTTCTTACCTTATGAAGTATTTTATTTCTTACCTTATGAAGTATTTTATTTCTTACCTTATGAAGTATTTTATTTCTTACCTTATGAAGTATTTTATTTCTTACCTTATGAAGTATTTTATTTCTTACCTTATGAAGTATTTTATTTCTTACCTTATGAAGTATTTTATTTCTTACCTTATGAAGTATTGTATAAAGAGATATATAGAGCTGTGTAGCTATCCTCTTTTTGTTATTATCACTCACAAAATTCAACTTAGAAAGTAAACCCTAGATAATATATAAAGCCTCAATCGTTTTCTTCATAAAGTTCGCGCTTCATGTACGAGTTCATACCCTAATTCGATTCTCTTGCGAATTCACCATGTCTACGTCGACTTCACCGTCTACTACCTCACTGTATCTGAAGCAGAGGATGCACAAGCTAAAGATATATGGAGTTTCAGACCTTATGCAGCACATCGACACGTTCAAAGAAACAATGGGTGATTCAGTGACCGTGAAAATTGATGACTTTAATAATTCATCAATCTTGTTGTGTTCTCTTCCCCCTCTGTTGACAGCACTTACGTGTAACATGGAGAAGGTTGATGCTTCCTTGCGCTTTCCTCATGAGCGTTGGCCTGAAGTAATCTCAATGAAACCTAGAGCTTTCCTTTACCACAATTTCTTGGTAATTCCTTCCCTTTTTTTTAATTATTCTTTTGGGACAAAATTTCGATTTTAGATACCTTATTTGGTAGATGAGACTTTGCTAGTTCATATAGCTTGTCAGACAAGTTAAAGAAACTAGAACTTGTCTAGGGTTTGTGCTTTAGATCTTCTTACTTACAACTCTCCAGTTAAAAAAAAACACATAGGATCAACTCTTTCTATCATGAGAAAGAATGTAATAACGTAATCTTCGGGTTCATCTTTTGGATGATTTATATGAACTTGAAAGGTTTAGGGTTTGATCTAATGCTATGCTTTCTATAAATTTTATGTAAAGAAAAAGCTTCTTAATTACAACTTTCCAGTAAAAAACACATATGATCCACTGACACATGTTTCCCTTATGAGAAAGAATGTAATAACGTAATCTTCGGGTTCATCGTTTTAAATGATTTATAAGCACTTGAAAGGTTTAGGGTTTGATCTAATGCTATGCTTTCTATAAATTTTTATGTAAGAAAAATGAGGAATGTGAGCACTTGATTAGCCTCGCCAAACCTTATATGAGGAGGTCATTGGTGAGTGGTTACGGAGGGGGAAAACAAAGCAGGTTCTGTAAATTCTTTTCGTTTTGTTTCTCCCCCTCGTCAAGATTTGAGATATGGAAGTGTCCATTAATGTGCATGCAGCGCGAGAACGAGCACGGGAAGTTTTATTAGTAGAGGACATGATAAAACTGTGGAAGAGATTGAGAGGAGGATTTCAGAATTCACCTTCCTTCCTGTAGGTGTGTGATTCTTTCTAATTAAGGATATTGTTGTTACAGACTTCCCTAAGTCCAGTGGAGGACTATCTGTTTCACCAAAGAAGGGAGACGCTGTACTCTTCTGGAACAAGAGGCCTGACGATTCTCAAGACCCTTTGAGTTTTCATTGTGAGAGAGACAAACACATTGACTTTCTTTATGCGTTTCGTAAATCATAGTACTATTACCCTTGTTAACTTGGTTTGATGAGGTTGATTGATTCAGCTGGTCGTCCAGTAATCAAAGGAAACAAGTGGGCAGCAACTAAATGGTTTCACTCTCAGGAATATAAAGGCTCCTACACTAATACAAAACAATCAAAATAGCTTGTTTTGAGAGGTAAGTAGGCTCTTGACTTCACTTTTTGATGACGAATCCTTTGGATTGTATTTAATGTTTCTGTCGTCATTTGCAGGTTTTCATGATCTCAAACATGAGATGTCACTGGAGTTAACCTCTTTCTCAGTTGAAAAGAAAATAAGAAACCCATTATTTCTGTGCTTATCTAATTAAGAAAATATATTTTTTTTCTCAGTTTTTACGCTATGAAAACATGATTTATAATTCTATCAATGCGTCTTACCCATCATTTGGGCCGGGTCGTAAAACAGAAGAGTTGTCATATTTATTTTAAAACGCATTGACAGTGACAATGGTTCTAGTTGACTAGCAAAAAGCAAAAGATGAAGTAAAACAAACGAAGCACAGTTAAATTAAACGCAACTCTCATCCTCCTTCATGAAAACTTTATTATTGCAACAAACCTTCTGGGTACAGAAAGCTCTCTGGGCGCTTATCAGTTTTAAATAATATCCCTCCGTGATTGAAATAAGCCACTCCACCAAATCTTTGTTTGATTCAGGTGGCTGTCCGGTGATTAAAGTAAACAAGTGGTCATCAACTAAATGTCTAAATGGCTACACGTTCACGAGTTCAAGAATTGAGTTAAAAAAAAAAAAAAAATTAAATTAAACGCAACTCTCATCCTCCTTCATGAAAACTTTATTATTGCAACAAACCTTCTGGGTACAGAAAGCTCTCTGGGCGCTTATCAGTTTTAAATAATATCCCTCCGTGATTGAAATAAGCCACTCCACCAAATCTTTGTTTGATTCAGGTGGCTGTCCGGTGATTAAAGTAAACAAGTGGTCATCAACTAAATGTCTAAATGGCTACACGTTCACGAGTTCAAGAATTGAGTTAAAAAAAAAAAAAAAAAAAGAGGTAAGCACTTAACCTCACTTTAGTGATGAATCCTTTGTATTTTCTCGAATTGTTTTAATGTTGTATGTCGTCTTTTGCATGTTTCCTTAATCTCTTGTCACCAAGAACATGTACTAGCAAAATCGCGTTTTCTTGCCTTTAATTAAGTAAAACTTAAAAAAAAAAAATTAAGTAAAACTTTCTTATGTATTGTTAGAGCATTCCTAACTGTGGGTATATATTACCACTAGGTGTCTTCCTGCACCATGTGCAGAAAAAAAATTTTAAATACTTTTTAACAGATAAATATAAATTATATTTTAAAATAAAATTTTATTAATATTGTAAATTTTCTTTTTCGTATCAATATTTTAATATAAATTTGATTAATTAAACATAAAAACAATATTTAAGAATATGCATGTATATATTTGAAATTATAATCTTAGATAGATTTTTCTATCTATTTATTTTAATTAAATATATTAAATAAATTTGTAAAAGTAGCATAATTACCAAAAAATTAAAATTAATCAATATTTATAAAATTTGTAGATATATAAGAAAATAATAATTTTACGATTAAATTTTTATAATTTTCTAAAAAAATTGTATACATTTTTGAAAATTTTAGTAATAAAATTGTATAATTTAAAAATATATAATTAAATTATATTTTGAAATTTTTATAATGCCATATTTTAATATATTTATTTTAATGATGATTTATGAGTTATTTCCATATTCTAAAAAATTTCCAAAAACATAAATTGACATTAAATGTAATATATGAGTTATTATCATATTTTAAAAAGTTTACCAAAAATATAAATTAGTATTCAATGCAATTGTCCATGTTATATTAAGCTATAAGACATGTCATCAATTTCAGTAGACATGTCATATTTGTTTTGTAAAACTGATTGTAGAAAAGATATGTGACAAAATAACTTCGCAAATATAGTCTAGGGATCTATATGTAAGATCTATAATTTTGTTACAACTTAATTAATAAATAAAATTTAAGTCACTAAAAAAGCTAAGCCAATCATTGAATAACATTTATGCGGAGAGTATGTAAGTTTTTTTTTGTTGAGGTCCTAGATAGAGGACCATTCCTTCCTTTCTCTCCACTTTTTTCTAACACATTCATTTATTTTACCATTTAAAGAGTTTAGATATCTATCTAAAAAACATGGGTTGAGGTTGCCTTTACCTTTTGAGAAACATTACAATTTGTTTTCGTTTAGAAATAAGTTGATTCATTTAATTATATAATAAGCTTTTTATTAAACTAACCATAAATTCATTACTAATGTGCTTTATTATTTTCTTAAATAAAAATTACGTAATTGCCTAATGTGGCTAAAGTATATATGACAATTAATAATTTTGAATAATAAAAATTTGATAAAAAATAGTTTATCTTCTATCATATTTGTTTAATTATATACTATTAAAATAAATTAAACAACCACATTAACCATATAATAAAAATTGACTATAAGTTATTAAAAATGTTAAAAGTCTCAAATTCAAATTTTGTGATTCATGGTTTAAGAAATTTGTTATGACAAAATACTAATGATTACAAAATCATATAAGTAAAAAGTCCAATTTAATTAATTATTAAGATTAAAGGATATATATATCATTTTAAAATAAACTATATACCATAAAATACATAAATATTTTAATTGCAAAATTTACTTTGAAATTGTTTTTGATAAAAGTTTTGAACAAACATTGACAAATTAATTTTTTTTTGAATTATAAATTAGTAAAACTATTAGTCCCACAATAAAAAAATTTATTATCCGTAATTTAAAATTTTTGCTATAAAAGATACAATTGATAAAAAAAACTATTGAGTAAAAATCATTATTTAATAGACATTAATATTAAAAATATACTATGTATGTTAATATTATTTAAATTAAATTATATATCCTATCAAATAAAAAAATATTGGTTGGATTAATAAAATTGATTTATATGTTTGCACTAATTTAATTATATATGTAACATTTACTGATTTTTAATTATTTAATATATATATATTTATTATTTTATAGTATGTAAAAATTGTAATACATAAAATTATTTACATATAATGTTCATCCCGCGCGGGTCTTATAATCTAGTAAACTATTAAACAAACAAAAGAGGCATGTCTTATCGATCAATTTTACATATTGTTTTCAATTATTATATAAAAAGATATATAGTGTTGTGTAGCTGTCCTCTCTTTTTGTTATTATCACTCACAAACTTAAAAAAAAAAAAAGTAAACCCTAGATAATATATAAAGCCTCAATCGTTTTCTTCATAAAGTTCGCGCTTCATGTACTGAGTTCATACCCTAATTCGATTCTCTTGCGAATTCACCATGTCTACGTCGACTTCACCGTCTACTACCTCACTGTATCTGAAGCAGAGGATGCACAAGCTAAAGATATATGGAGTTTCAGACCTTATGCAGCACATCGACACGTTCAAAGAAACAATGGGTGATTCAGTGACCGTGAAAATTGATGACTTTAATAATTTATCAATCTTGTTGTGTTCTCTTCCCCCTCTGTTGACAGCACTTACGTGTAACATGGAGAAGGTTGATGCTTCGTTGCGCTTTCCTCATGAGCGTTGGCCTGAAGTTATCTCAATGAAACCTAGAGCTTTCCTTTACCACAATTTCGTGGTAATTCCTTCCCTTTTTTATTATTCTTTTGGGATAAAATTTTGATTTTATATATACTTTATTTGGTAGACGAGACTTTTCTATCTGCATGCTAGTTCATGTAGCTTGTCAGACAAGTTAAATATACTAGATCTCGTCTAGGGTTTGTGCTTTAGATCTTCTTACAGTAAAAAAAAACACAGAGAATGTAATAACGTAATCCGGCTTCATCCTTTTAAAGGATTTATAGCAACATTAACAGCTACAACCTCTCCAAGATTCTAAAACAAAAAAAAAAAAAAATATTATTATAATATTTTACTTATACAGATTCTTAAAATTCCTGCAGTGAGAACCCTTTGCTATTCTCTCTAATTTAATTTATTTTTCATTTTTCTTTAATGGTGAGAACTCCTTTTATATTGGAGGTACTCTAAACACTTCAAAGGTTTAGGGCGGCTCATTGATCTTATGCTCTGTTTAATATGTAAAGAAAAATGAAGAATGTGAGCACTTGATTAGCCTCGCAAAACCTAAGATGGTGAGGTCAATAGTGAGTAATGCGATAACCGGAGTGCAAGGAGTAAGCAGGTTCTGTATACTCAAAATCTTTTTGTTTTGTTTCTCTCCCCTTGTCAAGATTTTTAAATAAGAAAGATTTGAGATTTGGAATTGAAGTGTCCATTAATGTGCATGCAGCGGGAGGACGAGCACGGGAAGTTTTGTTAGTAGAGGACATGACAAAATTGTGGAAGAGATTGAGAATAGGATCTCAGAGTTCACCTTCCTTCCTGTAGGTATATGATTATTTCTAAGGATATAGTGTTGCTACTCTTTGACCCCCACTTTGATGGATTGGGAAGAATTGCTACTTTTTTTTTATGACCGTGGGGTTCCCAGGCGGTGGTAAGCCCAGACTAATCCCCACGAGACCTTCCATCCGGGCACGCACGGTTATAGGCGGGAAGGTGGCCAAGGCGACTCGAACCCAAGGACACTTTCCTTATGTACCTGTATGCTAAACCATACAACCCCTTTTTATATATAATAATCTTATATGTCTCATGATCAGTCACAAGAAGCGATATTATCTAGTGAGTAAGCAAGTTAGTAATCTTCTTTCTTTTAATGATTAATTAGGTCAGACGTTGATGAAGGAGGCGAAACAGTCTTCCCTAAGTCCAGTGGAGGACTATCTGTTTCACCAAAGAAGGGAGACGCTGTACTCTTCTGGAACAATAGGCCTGACGGGTCTCAAGACCCTTCCAGTTTGCATGGTGAGAGACTAACACAATTGCCTTTCTTTATGCGTTTCTTATATCATAATATTATTACCCTTTTTGACTTGCATAATGAGATTTAACCATTTGATTGATTCTCAGCTGGTCGTCCAGTAATCAAAGGAAACAAGTAGGCATCAACTAAATTGTTTCACTCTCAGGAGTTCAAATGCTCCTACCCTAATACACAACAATAAAAATAGCATTTATTTAGAGGTGAGCTCTCGACTTCACTTATGTTTTTTTTTTATGTTGATGAATCCTTTGGATTGTATTTAATGTTCCGTCTCCATTTGCAGGTTTTCATGATCTCAAACATGCTACCTCAATGGAGTAATCCTCTTTCTCAGTTGAAAAGAAACAAGAAACCAGTCATCCTTTCCTTGTCTTAAAATATATTGTTTATCCAGTTTTCTTAACTATGAAAACATGATTTTATAATCTTATCAATGCGTCTTACCCTTCTGGGAGTCGTCAAACAAAAGAGTTGTCATATTTATTTTAAAACGCGTTGACAGTGACAATGGTTCCAATTGACTAGGAAGAAGCAAAACAAAAGAGAAAAGAAAGCAAAGTTTAAATTAAACGCAACTCTCATCCACCTCCATGATAACATTTTTATTGCAACAAACCTTTTGGGTACAGAAAGCTATCTCTGGTGCTTACCCGTTTTCTTATTGTTTGATCAGGTTCCTGATCACGTATTGCAATATCCCTCCGTGATTGAAATAAGCCAACTCCACCTGCCATTCCGAATTCATCTTTAATAATACTCATTACCACTCTGCTTTTAAAGCTAGAAAATAGATCATCTTGTTTTACCTCTGTGTCGAATCGAAGTGTACATGTGAAGGATTTGCCATTGTTTGTGACTACCGTTACATCTTGTCCTGGTTTGATCTCACTAACACTGTTTGGGAGCTCAATGGTGTACAGCTCCTCGCCCGTTAGGCCTAGAGTCTCAGCATCCTCTCCTGTCTTGAAGCACAACGGTATGATTCCCATTCCCACCAGATTGCTTCTGTGAATTCTCTCAAAGCTCTTTGAGATCACAGCTTTCACCCCCTGTAGTCAAAATATTAAAGAAAAAAACACAAAATGTAAAAAAGGTGTTTGTTATTAATGAAAAAACGAAGCATATAAGAAAACCAGAAACGTACCAGAAGCATTGGACCCTTAGCAGCCCAATCACGAGAACTTCCACTTCCATACTCAGCTCCAGCCAAAATGATTGTGTCACGTCCTTCGTTCCTGTATTTCTGGTACAACACACAAATAGTGAATCATCAAGACCAGTAATTGCGATCAAATAGAGGAACAAGGAAGTCTGGGAGTGTACCATGGCAGCATCAAAGACAGAAAGCTTCTCTCCACTGGGAATGTGAACTGTCTTGGGACCAACTTCTCCTTTCAAGTGTTTGTTGACTATACGGATATTGGCGAAAGTGCCTCTCGCCATAATCTCATCATTACCACGGCGACTCCCGTAAGAGTTGAAGTCTCTTCTATCCACACCACGTTCCATCAAGTACTTAGCCGCGGGACTGTCCTTGTGGATGCTACCAGCTGGTGAGATGTGATCAGTGGTAATACTGTCTCCGAAATTGAGCAAACAGTAGGCGTCCTTCACACCATGTGGACCTGGTGGAGACATGGTCATGCCCTTGAAATAAGGTGGCTCGTGAATGTAAGTTGATTTCGGATCCCACTCGTAGAGTGTGCCTGAAGCGACAGATAACTCGTTCCACATGGAATTCCCTTCGGTGATTGCTTCATAAGTGGCTTTGAACATATCAGGAAGAACACTAGCTTGCACAACCTGAAAGAAAATTACGAAACAGAGAATTGACTTCCCTTCCATTTATAAAATTTTATTGTTTATGTATTACACGAGCAGTCCGCAATATATTTACCTCGGCCACTTCTTTGTTAGAGGGCCAGATGTCCCTGAAAAATATCTTTTTGCCGTCTTTACCAGTTCCAATGGGCTCCGTCTCGAAATCAATGTCAACCTACAAGACCGTCTCGAAATCAATGTCAACCTACAAGACCATTCATGGTATTCATATAACATATCAAGAATGCTTGATTGTTAATGGTTTTAAAGTTAGCATTAACGTACAGTGCCAGCCAGTGCATAGGCTACAACAAGCGGAGGGGAAGCTAGGTAGTTTGCTCTTGTTAATGGATGAACACGTCCCTCAAAGTTTCTATTCCCGGACAACACAGCGGATGCCACCAAGTCTTGTACACATACAGTATAAAAACATATTAGTTTAACCTTCGAAAATTCAAGTGAATAAGTATTTTCATCATCAAGTACTTGAGGATTTACCATTATCAACTATTGCTGAAGCCACAGCTTCATGGATATCCCCTGAGTTTCCGATGCATGTGGTGCACCCATAACCAACTATACTGAATCCAAGCTGATTCAAGTACTTCTGCAAGCCACTGCAAGACTTGAAACTCAGGACCACACGATACAGAGAAATATATAGCATAACATTCAGTGGTTTATTTGCAGTACCTCTTTGCCAAGTATTTTGTTACAACTCCGGAGCCAGGAGCAAGACTAGTTTTAATCCATGGTTTAACCTAATATTGGAGAAATTTCAGATACTTTTATTACTTCCACTGACAGAAAGGTTTGAGAACATGATCACACAGAAGAAACAGCCCGAAAGGCACAGTAGTCAAACCTCCAGTCCTAGTTCGCAGGCCTTTTTTGCAACCAAGGCAGCGCCAAGCATAACACTAGGGTTTGAGGTATTTGTGCAACTGGTGATTGCTGCTATTACAACATCTCCATGTCTAAGCTTTGCCGGGGTCCCGTTAAAGTCGAACTCTACAGCCTTGCTCTGTGCTTCTTTTGGTACAGCAAACCCCTGAAAATATCATGGATTCGGTTGAATCACTAACCACAATTTTTGTGTACTGGGACTAAATTATAAAACCAGAAGTGTTGCAGGACACAGTTGTCTATTGGAGCCATTTAAAGGCTCAAACACCTCGCCATAACACCTACTATTGTTTGAAAACCACAAGTAATCTAATTAGGAATTTCTTTTGAAAAGAAAGGAAAGGAGAGTTCTAACCTTGAATCCTACTCTGCTATCCAAGCAAGAATGCCAGTCAGCTTTCATTTCCTTCAAAGGAACGCGATCATGTGGCCTGTATTGTGAATAGAGAATAAAGGTTATAAGTAGATAGATCCTAGAAAACTTATATAAAATAGATTCGCTACTAGTACCTCTTCGGACCAGAAACACAGGGCTCAACATCCTCGAGATTCAATTCCAGATTTGAGGAGTATACTGTCTTACTCGCCGGCTGAGAAGAGTAAAGAGTTTCCGAGTGGAGAATATGTTATGTTCTATGATAGACGAAAATAGACATAAGAAATGAAGCATCAGAGATGCGCAAGGTTTTACCTCACTGTAGTCCACAAACATCTTGTTTGCTCGCAGATATGCCTCTATCATAGCAACCTGAAATCCAACTCATAAATCACTAACCTGATGAAACGCAATATCAAAATAAATTATGGAGATTCCCCTCGCAACCCCTTACAGTTTCATCGCTCCTGCCTGTCAATTTGAGCAGGCCCGGCTTAAAAAGTACATGGACCTTGTGCTATACAATTTTTTTTACCTATGTTAGTGAATGGTTTTAAATATTGGACCCTTAAATTAAAAAAATTAAAAAAATAAAGACCCTAAAATAGTAAAGGAATATTGATGAAAATATGAGGACCTAGTGCTCTTGCTCCACCAGCACTACCCCAGAACCGGCACTGAATTTGAGGTACTGCAATGTGACATGATCGACGGGGAAGAATCCCATGGTTGCACCGTACTCAGGAGACATATTAGCAATTGTAGCACGATCAGCTAAAGATAATTCTCTCATCCCTTCCCCTGTTGTAGTAAAAAAAACAACGGATGCATATATGAGTTAGCCTAGCTCAGTCAAGTACTGGATAGGTACAGAAATGACAAATATCAAATATTTTTCAAAAATGTACCGTGGAATTCAACAAACTTTCCAACTACTCCATGTTTCCTCAGCATCTGAGTGACTGTCAAGACCAGATCAGTGGCCGTCATTCCATCCCTCAGTTTTCCCGTTAGCTTGAAACCCACAACACCAGGCAGGACCATGCTCATTGGCTAAATAGAAAGAGATAAATTCATGTTACAGTTTATGAGAGAAGAAACTTCAACAAAGTGTTAAATTTTGAACTGCCAGAGAATCATCCCTTAAATATGAACCAAAGTTTCAGAAACAGTTCAGGCAGTTAGTTCTGAGTTTCTGACAGAAAGAGCATATAATTTCACCTGACCAAGCATGGTAGCTTCGGCTTCAATACCGCCAACTCCCCATCCAGTAACACCCAGTCCATCAATCATAGTGGTGTGAGAGTCAGTTCCAACAACACTGTCTGGGTAAAGAAGTCCATTTCTGTTGAAAACAACTCTGGCAAGGTACTCTAGGTTGACCTGTCAATCGCAAAATAATAAAAACTTATTCTATCTAAGCATCAAACAAAAAACTAATTCAGTTATTTCTGAACCCTTATTGCTTACTTGATGAACAATCCCAGATCCAGGAGGTACAACAAGCATGTTGTCAAAAGCATTGGAACCCCACTTAAGAAAAGCAAACCGTTCTTTGTTACGCTGGAACTCGAGCTCCATATTAGCCTGCACTGCGTTCTCTGACCTAGCCACATCCACTTGAACAGAGTGATCAATGACAAGATCTACAGGGACCTACATGCATCAAGACTAAGAATCAAATCTTGTATCATACCACAAGGAACACTATGATATCAACCAATCTAAATCAACTAACCAGAGGATTAATCTTATTAGAATCACCACCGAGATTGTTCATAGCATCTCTCATGCAAGCAAGAACAACAACCGCAGGGACACCAGTAAAGTCCTGGAAAACAAACAGAAATCAATCACAAGCATTATCTCATAAAAGATTGTTCATCTAATACGCTGCGTTTACCTGAAGAAGCACGCGAGCAGGCTTGAAGGGAATCTCAACCTGTTTGGGAGAAGTATTCTCCCAATCAAGAATCTTCTCAACATCTTTGCTCTTAACTTGAAACTCATCGCAGTTACGTATCGCCGATTCGAGAAGGATCCTAATCGAATAAGGTAGCTTATCTGCATCATCCACAACAACAACAACAACATTTCTCTCGATCAATTTTTTGTTCGTAGCAAAGATCAGGATCGAAGCAGACTCACCGATCCTCGGATCGTTGAGAGCAGGCAAGCTGTAGTAGCTCCCGAACTCGCCACCACCAGGCTTCTCAAGCGCCTTCAGTATGCTGCGGAAAGGATTCTCGGAAGCTGAAACGCACATCACAAACAAGAGATCGAATCATATCATATTGGATCATAAACAAAAAATGGAGAAAGCAGATAAATCGTTTACCCATGGATGAATCGTTAGAGCTCGGTGTGAAGAAGGGAAGCAGAGCGATCTGTGTTGAGGGGAGAGAGGAGTTAGTGGAGTTGGTGAGGCGATGAGTCAGCAGCTGAGAAGGAAGGATCTTTTATATATGAAAGATCCGTGGCGTGTGGGGGCTCTTCTCGTCACAAGTGTGGCTGCTTGCTTTTTATTTTCCTTTTTTTTTGTGAATATTCATTGCTTTTCTTTTTGGAACAAGTGAATTATAGTATTTATTTTAATTTGATTTTTATGTATTATATTATCCTCCGCTTTTATTTCCTCAAATAGATAATTCTTCCGATTACCTTTGAATCATGTGCAAATAAAAAAAAATATAAAAACAAAGTTAAAATTGTTTTATACATTATGCTTTTAGTAAATTTGGGCCCATTACAGCAAATCAGATTAGCAGATCATTTGGGCTTAGTAAAACAAAAACCTACCCAATCTACAGCTGAGGGCTGGGCTGGTTTAGTCCTCCTTGTTTAGGATATGATTAGATAAATGTGTTCTTAGTAATCCATTGAAGAACATAGTCCATCAATAAGAATTATCTAATTTATAATTATTAATGCATGATCCATCATTGCTCAGTTGATCTGCATTTTTTAAGAAAAATCTCACCAGTTTTGTAAGTGCATAATCTTAAGCACTTCAGTGTATTTATCTAACAAAATGCATTAATGGTTTTGGTTTGGTTAGTTTCTTTTTTTTACCAGACTAGAAAGAGACTCATCTGATTTCATCTTCTCTGTCGGTGGTGTACTTTCTTTCAGTCTCCATCTCGATAGTTTGAATGTGAATAAACTCATATATGTACAAATATGTTTAGATTCATGGAGTGATTTGACTTGGCGATGATTGCATACAAATAAATAAAGGAGTAGATATGCAAGTGGGGCTGGGTTTTTTTTTTTTGTCAACAGTGGCTGGGTTAAATTATCGATTACGTCAATACAAAGATAGCACCGGTAAAACGTGGCCTGGGTGGGTCACCATGTAGATAACCTACCAATCATATATATTTATTTTTCTCTTCTTTATTTTCAGTTGGCTTTTATCTTCAGTTTTTTTATGGATCAAATCTTCATTTTTATTATAGCCTTGTAGGTCAAACTTATCTGTTACTTTCACTTTTCAATCGATTCAAAAGAAAAAAACTTTGTATAAAATGCTAAAAAGTCATGCTGAATCTCAAAATAACAAAACATCACGAACACACCGAATATATTAGTATAACAAATCGGTCAGTTTCATGACACTATAACCCCACTCTCAGTATTAAAATACATGTACATGTACAAGACACGCGACGCAACCATGTATCATGCATACGCTTAGATTTGAATTTAATCACTGCAATACTCATGGGACCAGCTGCCGAACCAGTGATGAGAATATTAAAAAATGCTTGCAATAAAATGATATCGGGGAAGATATTTTTTCGTCGATTTTTCGTCAACTATAGGAAACGGTGGAGTGTGTATTTATAGGACGTGTTGAAAAAAAAACTGGAAAACTGGAGTCGGTTGGTATAACTTCTTTAGTCAAAACCGGGCCTCGTGGTCTGGTGGTATAGGAACCTCGGCTGAGGTGTCCGCCATCACGAAGTTCGAGGCCGCCACGCCGATTTAACATGGTTTCGTTTGGCCGGGGCCTCCAGTTCGGTTGGGCGGTGGGATAGTCGGACTTAGGTCCGGATACCGGATTATCAAAAAAAAAAAATTCTTTAGTCAAGAATAAAGACAATTTTATCATTTATGCCCATATCCTGACAGAAAAAAAAAATCAATAAAATCTGAGCTATATATTTTTGTAACTTAATAAATGGTCACCTAAATTTGGGTATTCAAGATTGTTATACAACAATTTTGAATAGGTTCAAGAATAAATTTCATATATGAAAACGATGCCACATTTTATGTATGGTGTACCAACATTCATTGTCTCAGATCGGTTATTAATTTATTATTGATGATTTTTTAAGAACATGCATGGTATACGTACGTGAAAAAATATTAAATATCTCGTTAGCAACGGATTTTCGAAAGTCTTCTAAGAAAATCTACATCTACGTTTACACACACAAACACAAGAAAAAATCTGCATCTACACGTATTTGGACTCAAAAATAATTCTGAGTTCTCTAATTATATGCTGAAAATTGATTTTCAGCATTCAGGTACAAGTGAAAACAACATATCAAAATATAAACATGGTAACCGGGCCTCGTGGTCTGGTGGTAAAGGAACCTCGGCTGAGGTGCCCGCCATCACGACTTCGAGCCCCGGCCACAGCGGATTTAACATCCCTTCAAATGCGTACTGACCTCTACGGGGGTATAGTTGGCTAATACTTTAGATCTGAAGCTTATAAAAAAAATATATAAACATGGTGTTTTGCATGAAACCCTACAAAATGTCTGAATATAAATGGATTGGTAGACCACGATACATACACGTACATAATAGATATACAAATGGCAATACAGAAACGGTAAGAGAAAAGTATTTAAATTTCCTTGAAAATGCGTACACGTATGTAAATAACTTTATACGTAAAATACGTACGTACGATATACAGTCATATTTAATCTGCAGTCATTTAGCTAGCTTACGCTTGCACGTACAAATATTATCTGATCCATTTTTTGTTTCGTGTAACAATAAACTATTGTTCATATCAACGGAACTTCCTATAAAAGGAAAGGCAAATCAAATAAGTTTTTCTTTTTCCTAATCAACATTATTTCCGCGTGGTAATTGAAAGTGAGTTATAACCAACGAGTAATTGTTGTCCTAATCCGAGAATAAATGACTGCCAGAATAATATAATAACTAGATCCTGATCCGCGCTGGCGTGGATATGAATTTTCAATTTTAAATTATTTATTTTATTAAATGATGTATTTATAATATTCGTTCATATTATATTCATTAAGTAAATATTTTTTTTGCATCTTAAACTATCTATTTTTTTACGAATGTGTGATATCATATAAAAATATAAAAAATGAGTATACAGAGTTAATTAGATAATTGTAAAACAGAAAAATTGCAGCGATATCATATAAATAATGATCCTACCAGCTAACAAAAATCATGATTTTTTTATGTGTAATTTTTTTTATTTTGACCATTTCCTTAAAACTATATTAAATTTTAAATATTTTAATTAAAATATTTTTAATATCTTTACCTTTTTATTTGAAATGCAACTCAATATTTTTTAAAAAATTATAACAAAATATTTAAAAAATATTTTTAGAATTTGTTTAAAAAATACGAAAATTATATTTTAAATTAAAATTATCCTAAAATATGATAAGTTTTGATGTAAACGAAAACTCAAATTATGTCAAAAATAATTATATTAAGTGATAATAACAATTTAAATTGATTATTTTTAAGAAAATACATTTACAAAAATATTGTTCGAAAGAAAATTTATTAATCTTTCAAATATAAAATGAAAATATTATAATTAATTAATAAAATATATAAATAAAAACCATAAATTTACCAAATGACAACTGAGTTATATTATGCTAAAATTTTCTTTCTAACAATTTAACAAATGACAAATGAGTTATGAGCAAATAATACCATATAATTTTTAAAAAGCATAGCCATTCTTAAATATTTTTTGAACAAATAATTATTTTTAAATTTAATCAACTGAAAATAATATTTGTACAATTGTATGAGTTAAATTCTACTTTTATTGATGCATGTTATATATTAGTGCTGCATGTTTTAGGTAACATTTTAATGATGCACGTTTTTTTAAATCTCTATTATTGAAATTAGGGAGAATTGCCAAGTGTGACTCAAAACTTGGAGTCAAACTCAAAACAATACCCCAACTTGGGTCAAAGGCAAAAGTAACCTAAAAGGCTATTGAAATTACAACTATCCCTTGTGACCAAACAAAAACGGAATTTTTTACGCTTCTACCCTCATGAAGTCGTCTGCTTAGACGACTTGAAGTCGCCCGTGACGACTTAACCGAAAGTCGCCCGACAGTTAGTCTTAAACATAATTTAAAAATTTTGTAAAAATATTTTGATAAGTGAAAAATGGGAATTATGTAATTAACATATGTCTTAGGAGGTATAAATTAAGATATAACAAATTTCAATTGTTTTCAAAGATGATGAGTGAAAGTAGTGAGTCATGATATTCTTAAGTTTATGTTTCATCAACATATGTTGTAGTATTGTATGTGTTCTTAGGGTTAGATTTTGGAAAGCATTAAAACCGCTTTTGAAATTTTTAAAATTACTTATGCTGTTCATTTCTGTATAAGAAACACTATTTAAGTATAATTTGATTTTATAACGTGGTTAGTTAGTTAATCTAGTCATTTTAGTTTAGGGGTTCATTTTAGGGTTTAGGACGACTTAATATTTTGTCGTTCGAAAACGCACGACTAAATATTAAGTCGCTCGTTGTACATTATCACCCGTAATAAGTCGCCTAAACCGACCAAACCTTAAAGTTTACCAATGTACTTTTAAAGCTAACCGATTATTTACCCAATATATAAGGTGATTTTATTTTTTGTTTCATTTTTCGCGAAATTCAGAAACCCTAACAGTTCTCTCAAAGGCGATTTAATTCCCACGATTTCGAACAAACCATCGTTTCAACGCCGGCTATCTATCTCACCGTTGTCGCCGCAGCTTCTTCTAACCCTAGCCGATTCCTCTAAACCCTAGCGCCGATTCCTCTAAACCCTAGCCGCCGCTTCCACTATTTCAACAAACCGCCGCTTCGCCACCGGTCACCAACGTTTTCACCGCCGCTTCTAAACACTAGCCGCCGCTTCCACTATTTCAACAAACCGCCGCCTCGCCACCGTGGTCACCAACGTTTTCACCGCCGCTTCTAAACACTAGCTGGCCAAGCTAAACCTTACCGCCAGCCAGAAGCGCCGCTTCAGAAACCCTAACGCCGCTAAGTCATCAATCTCGAGGAAAAGATGAACATAAAACGTTGTCTCTATCAATTTACTCATTCTCACCGCTTTCACGCTTATTTTTCAGATCTATAACCGCAATGACGAGTACTCCAACTCCTTCGCGACCGAAGACTTGTAAGTAATTTAAGTCGCTCGAAAGTCTTCCAACCGACGACTTAGTAGATGACTTAAATATAAGTCGCCCATTTGAAGACTTTCCGCACGACTTAATTATAAGTCGCCTACTAAGTCGTCTGGACTTATATTGTTGTCTTTGATTATTTTGCAGACAAAAGGATGGATATTCCGAACTCCCCGTAGGTTATACACATCGGGAAGAGCCGAAGCCCACAATAGCATTGTATCATACGGATAACAGAAGTTGCATACCGCTTCTTAGGAAAGCTCTTACCGATGACTAATTTGAAGAGCTCAAGGAGTCGAGTTTGGGAGTTTTCATCAAGTTCAAGGAGCAGGATTTGGTTAGCTTCAAGGCTGGTTCACTACATGCCTGGCCAAGCCGACATTAAGAAGAAGTATGAGATGTGGTCTCGTTGGTCCAGAACCTTTGAGGTTTTCACCGTTAGAGTTTGAAAACCTCACCGTCTAAACCGCGAGTACATCGAGGACCTTGAGACACCAAAATGTGACGCTACCCCGAGATGGTTTCTTTCGGGATGCCGAGTTCATCCGAAGCTGGGCCAACCATCGACGATAATAGCAAAGATCAAGAGATGCGGATTGGTCCAGGAAGATCGCAGCCGCTCACGCACTTCCATCTTCACCGGATTCATCAAGGGAGAAAGTTTTCAACCGCTACACGATCTAGTCCGGCAAGGCTAGCGATGGATTTAACGGTTTGAGAATTATCCATGGGGAGAGTCGCTTAAGGTGCTGATGGACTCTTTGTGGAACAAAGAAATTGCTGGCTGTTACACCGCCGATGGGTTTATACAAGTTCTTCGTGTCCGGACGCATACAGCTATGCCGAATTGGGTGCTAGTATTGGTGGTCCCAGAGCGCATACCGCCTCCACCGACATCGGGCTTACGAGGGCGCAGAGGCCGCAGATCAATGAAAGCCGCTATCTTGAGTCGTATTTACTTCAATCCAAAGATCGCGCAGACGACTTATTATAAGTCGTCGAAGGTCGCCCACCGACGACTTATCGGACGACTTATAATAAGTCGCCCGAAAGTCTTCCCACCGGACGACTTATCGGACGACTTATAATAAGTCGTCGAAGGTCGCCCACCGACGACTTATCGGACGACTTAATTAAGTCGCCCGAAAGTCTTCCATCCGACGATTTAGTAGACTAATTTATAATTAAGTCGCCTATTTAGTATTTTTTCAAATATCTAACTCGATTCTTCTATTTACCGCAGACCGCGTGATCAACTTTGTTGAGAAGGACATTAGTGAAATGTGGCCAAAATGGGACTCGAGGTTGAGGACCCGCCTGCGGATAACATCATTAAAGTCATGTATGAGCGGAGACCATGGAAGTGGACCATGGATTGCCGGGAAGTCACCGGTACTAAGGTCAATACAAAACCTAAGGTTGTGACTCCATCGAAGAAGGCCAAAGAGATGGTTGTGTTGGAGGAGGAGGAGGAGGAGGAGGAAGACAATCCAAGACCTCTAAGAAAGCTCAGAAGAGGCTCCTAAAGTGGCTAGTGAAGAGGCTGAGAAGAGGCTAGAGGGGTGACCAGAGAGGAGTTGGAAATTATGTTCAAGGCTGAGCCGACTGCATGAAAAAGGGTTTAATAAGTGCATGAGGGAGTTTAGAAGTTGTCCGATAGATTGAAGTCGTGGAGAAGAAGGTTGGTGTCACCAATCGCTACCCTCCACCTCTAACCAATCAGGCTACCCTCAAGATAAACAGCCTACCCCTCAAGATAAACAGCCTACCCCTCTTGCCAAAGAAACCGGGTAGAAACAAACAAGCTACCCCTCATGCCAATGAAACCGTGGTTAGTAACCAGCCTCCTCCTCATCAAACCAAACAGCAGCCTCCTCCTCAAAAGAAACAGCCTCCTCCTCAAAAGAAACAGCCTCCTCAAATCAAAGAGGTTAGTATCAAATCCGTGGTTAACTAGTTGTCCGACGATCAGAAAGTTGTCCGGACGTAATTACCTGACGACTTAACGAAGTTGTTTGACCATCAGTTGACCATGGAAGACTTAATTTTAAGTCGCCCGTGGTCAACTACCGCCCGCATAACTTTTATTTAAGTCGCCGAGAGTTAACTTGTGTGCAACTTTTATTGCAGAGATGGTTGCCGGAGGATACAGCAACCGAGGCTTAACTCGTAAATAAGATCTTGCGGAGGATAAAGCTTCCACGGAGCCAAGCGATCCGCCGTAACCGAGCCTGGTTGTATTGGACAAGCGCAAAGAGCAAACGAAATAAGAAACCTGCTCCCACTGTGAGTTCTCCTTATACGCGAGAAAAAAAGATAAAGTGGCGCCTATAATCCATTTCCGCCAAGAAACAAAGAGAAGTTGAAGGAACTCGCTGATTGGTTGAAAACCGATCCGTAAGTGATTGCTTTACCCATAATAGCTTGATTTAGTCGTCCAAAACTGATTTCTTTTTGTTTGCAGTCATTATTTAACTAAGACCGAGGACAAACCACGCACATCACCAACAAGGTGGTACCACTTCCTCCCGACAGCCGTGAGGATGTCGGAAGAGCTGCAGAAGTCTTCTGCACATTTAAGTCGCCATTAAGTCTGCATTGACTTTCCACTTAAAGTTAAATCACCGAAAGTCGCCTACTGACGACCACGCAGACTAATTTATAATTAAGTCGCCTATTTAGTATTTTTTCAAATATCTAACTCGATTCTTCTATTTACCGCAGACCGCGTGATCAACTTTGTTGAGAAGGACATTAGTGAAATGTGGCCAAAATGGGACTCGAGGTTGAGGACCCCGCAGGATAACATCATTAAAGTCATGTATGAGCGGAGACCATGGAAGTGGACCATGGATTGCCGGGAAGTCACCGGTACTAAGGTCAATACAAAACCTAAGGTTGTGACTCCATCGAAGAAGGCCAAAGAGATGGTTGTGTTGGAGGAGGAGGAGGAGGAGGAGGAAGACAATCCAAGACCTCTAAGAAAGCTCAGAAGAGGCTCCTAAAGTGGCTAGTGAAGAGGCTGAGAAGAGGCTGAGAAGAGGCTGAGGGGTGACCAGAGAGGAGTTGGAAATTATGTTCAAGGGCGAGTGACTGCATGAAAAAGGGTTTAATAAGTGCATGAGGGAGTTTAGAAGTTGTCCGATAGATTGAAGTCGTGGAGAAGAAGGTTGGTGTCACCAATCGCTACCCTCCACCTCTAACCAATCAGGCTACCCTAAAAATAAAATACACTCAAGAGATAAGTAGGTCGCCTAAAAATAAAATACACCGGACGACTTACAAATAAGTCGCCTAGAAGGTTTGGACGACTTACAAATAAGTCGCTAGAAGGTTTGGACGACTTACAAATAAGTCGCCTGAAGGTTTGGACGACTTATTATAAGTCGCCCGTAACTTCTAACTTGTTATATTTAATATGCAGCATATAGATGCTTGGATTAATGTGCTAAGGCGAGGTATCGAAGAACCCACAAGCTGTGAGCGAGCTTAATGTGCTTCCTGGATCACAACTTTTCCCAGTCTTGGAGAGAGCAAGATCAGCTCTTCAAAACATCGAACCTGATCACAAAGGTTTAGGAAGAGTTCTACCGGTGGGGCCGGATTTTATGACGGATCAATACCTTCATTTTGCCAATCAAACAAGAAGTGGGGAGGACATTGATGATATCTATGCGCCGCTGAACTTGGACGACAAGCATTGGGTTGCTATTTGATATCGATCCCTAAGAGGCACATAGTCGCCCTGGGACAGCATACCTTCATCTAGTGTACCGACGCATGGGATGCGATAATGGAGCCTTTTCTCCGTGATGGTCCCTTATCCGCTTGTTGAGCGCGCAGCAATCAATCTAAATACGGGTCAAATACGGGTTGGAGCCATACACATATGAGAGACCGCTGCAGGTACCCACGGCCAACAATGGTGATTGTGGCGGTACTCAGAAAGTACATGAATGTCATGCTCTTGGCGCCTCCTTTGACCCTAAAGACTTTGCTAGGTGCAACGCGAAGAAAATGAGGGATAATATGGCGGTGGATATATGGAAGGAGCTTGTTGATCAGCATCCGAAAGAAAATGTGGATGGTGATAAGTTCATGGGCATGTATGATTAGATTTGAACATGATTTTTAACAAGCCGGCATTTGTATTTCAGCTTGTCTTTGTATGATTTGTAAATATACAAGTTGTCCGAAGAAATAAGTCGCCTGAAGGTTTGGACGACTTGAAGAGATAGTAGAAGGTCGCCTAAAAATAAAATACACTCAAGAGATAAGTAGGTCGCCTAAAAATAAAATACACTCAAGAGATAAGTAGGTCGCCTAAAAATAAAATACACTCAAGAGATAAGTAGGTCGCCTAAAAATAAAATACACCGGACGACTTACAAATAAGTCGCTAGAAGGTTTGGACGACTTACAAATAAGTCGCCTGAAGGTTTGGACGACTTGAAGAGATAGTAGAAGGTCGCCTAAAAATAAAATACACTCAAGAGATAAGTAGGTCGCCTAAAAATAAAATACACTCAAGAGATAAGTAGGTCGCCTAAAAATAAAATACACTCAAGAGATAAGTAGGTCGCCTAAAAATAAAATACACCGGACGACTTACAAATAAGTCGCCTGAAGGTTTGGACGACTTACAAATAAGTCGCCTGAAGGTTTGGACGACTTACAAATAAGTCGCCTGAAGGTTTGGACGACTTATTATAAGTCGCCCGAAGGTTTTCTGAACCGGACGACTTAAATTTAGTCGCCCTGACGGTAATCAAGACCGACGACTTAAAGTTAAATCGCCCGAAAGTCGCCTACTGACGACCACGCAGACTAATTTATATTTAAGTCGCCGAGAGTTAACTTGTGTGCAACTTTTATTGCAGAGATGGTTGCCGGAGGATACAGCAACCGAGGCTTAACTCGTAAATAAGATCTCACGGAGGATAAAGCTTCCACGAGCCAAGCGATCCAGTTTTAACCGGTTGTATTGGACAAGCGCAAAGAGCAAACGAGCGAAGAAACCTGCTCCCACTGTGAGTTCTCCTTATACTGCCAGAAAAAAAGATAAAGTGGCGCCTATAATCCATTTCCGCCAAGAAACAAAGAGAAGTTGAAGGAACTCGCTGATTGGTTGAAAACTGATCCGTAAGTGATTGCTTTACCCATAATAGCTTGATTTAGTCGTCCAAAACTGATTTCTTTTTGTTTGCGTCATTATTTAACTAAGACCGAGGACAAACCACGCACATCACCAACAAGGTGGTACCACTTCCTCCGGACAGCCGAGGATGGCTGGAAGATCGCGAAGTCTTCGAGACACGATTTAAGTCGTTTATAAAGTCGTCAGTAGATTACTTTCCGCACGACTTAAAGTTAAATCGCCCGAAAGTCGCCTACTGACGACCACGCAGACTAATTTATATTTAAGTCGCCCGTAACTTCTAACTTGTTATATTTAATATGCAGCATATAGATGCTTGGATTAATGTGCTAAGGCGAGGTATCGAAGAACCCACAAGCTGTGAGCGAGCTTAATGTGCTTCCTCGGATCACAACTTTTCCCAGCTTGGAGAGAGCAAGACGCTCTTCAAAACATCGAACCCGATCACAAAGGTTTAGGAAGAGTTCTACCCGGTGGGCTGGCCGGATTTTATGACGGATCAATACCTTCATTTTGCCAATCAAACAAGAAGTGGGGAGGACATTGATGATATCTATGCGCCGCTGAACTTGGACGACAAGCATTGGGTTGCTATTTGATATCGATCCCAAGAGGCACATAGTCGTCTGGGACAGCATACCTTCATCTGTACCGACGCATGGGATGCGATAATGGAGCCTTTTCTCCGTGATGGTCCCTTATCTGCTTGTTGAGCGCGAGCCACCCATCTAAATACGGGTCAAATACGGGTTGGAGCCATACACATATGAGAGACCGCTGTAGCAGGTACCCACGGCCAACAATGGTGATTGGGCGGTACTCAGAAAGTACATCAATGTCATGCTCTTGGCGCCTCCTTTGACCCTAAAGACTTTGCTAGGTGCAACGCGAAGAAAATGAGGGATAATATGGCGGTGGATATATGGAAGGAGCTTGTTGATCAGCATCGAAAGAAAATGTGGATGGTGATAAGTTCGCGGGCATGTATGATTAGCATTTGAACATGATTTTTAACAAGCCGGTATTTGTATTTCAGCTTGTCTTTTAACAAGCGAAGTATTTGTATTTCAGCTTGTCTTTTAACAAGCGAAGTATTTGTATTTCAACTTGTCTTTTAACAAGCGGGCATTTGTATTTCAGCTTGTCTTTTAACAAGCCAAGCATTTGTATTTCACTTGTCTTTGTATAGATTTGTAAATATACAAGTTGTGCGGAAGAAATAAGTCGTCTAGAAGGTTTGGACGACTTATTATAAGTCGTCTGGAAGGTTTTCAACCGGACGACTTACAAATAAGTCGTCTAGAAGGTTTGGACGACTTACAAATAAGTCGCTAGAAGGTTTGGATGACTTACAAATAAGTCGTCTAGAAGGTTTGGACGACTTATTATAAGTCGTCTGGAAGGTTTTCAACCGACGACTTACAAATAAGTCGTCTAGAAGGTTTGGACGACTTGAAGAGATAGTAGAAGGTCGTCAAAATAAAATACACTTGAAGAGATAGTAGAAGGTCGTCTAAAAATAAAATACACCGGACGACTTAGTAGAAGGTCGTCTAAAAATAAAATACACCGGACGACTTAAATTTAGTCGCCCTCGACGGTAATCAAGACTGGACGACTTAAATTTAGTCGCCTCGACAACTAGTCAACTGGTTGTGTACATTGTGGTTTCGTATGGCCGTTTCCTTGCGGTTTGAGCATCTCGTGCCATGTGTTTCTTCCTGGTTTGTGTCCTCTCATCCTAGATAGCTCCAACCAAGATTGCCATCTTGATTTCTTGGTCTCCCCGACCACGCTTTTAGTTCTCGAGGAAAGCATTCTCGTTCCTCAATATGTTGTGACACGATAGGATATATATTCTCGAGTATCCCGCATACGATAATTCTTTGAGTACAGTGGACATACAAGTGTGGAGATATGCAAACCAGCATGTATTCCAGCAGCTATAGCATGAGAGCAAGGTATTTTCTCCACTCCATATACACCACAATCACACTTTGCATGTTCCAAATCAACCACACAGTCCATTTTGCCACCTTTGACAAAGAAATGCCATCCATCAATTGGTTCGACCGTCATCGCATTCGCTATCTCTTCTCGAACAGCAAGCAAGTATTCAACACCCCGCTATGTTCAGTTGTGAGACTCAAAGCATCTTGTCTCCTTTTCCAATACCATTTTCCTAACTTCGCCTTATGAACTCCAGCAGAACGTAATCGAAATCCTCTTGCTCGCTTTAGTGCGGAATTAATAGATTCAGCAATGTTGCTTGTTTTTATGTTGAACCTGTTCCCCTTACAATAAACCCTTGACCATAGCCCGACGCCGCTTTCTCCAAATCGTTGCAAGTTCGGGTTTGCACTCAGATCTCAGCCATGTACCGGTCAAAATCGTAAACCGTGTGAGCATAAGCAGCCCCTTTCACCAAGTACATGAGATGTTTCCCTTTAAATTTTTGACAATGTTATCTTGAAGGTGATAATAACATATTCCTCGGGTTGCCCAAGGAAACACCTTATCACACGACTTTTAATGGCCTTGTACCGGTCGGAGACTATCACCGAGGCTTGTCATGAGATATACAACTAGCCAATTTTGTGAAAAACCATTCCCGAAGGTATATCTTCCTCATCCACGATCCCAAAGCCAATGGGAATATCTGAAAATTGCCATCTTGTCGGTGCAACTAACATAGTTCCTCCATACTTTCCACTTAGTGAGTTCCATCCACCACAATGACCCTTCTCGATACTTAAAACCTTTGATAGAAGCTCCAAAAGAGAGAAATAGATACTTAAATCTTTTCATAGAATCAAGTTCTATCGCCGTGATAAATCAGGATTTGCAATGGAGATTTGCTCGAGATATGATGCCGGCCGTACCCTTCTTCGCTGATCCTCTCACCAATCTTTGTGCATATAACGTGCTCGTATGAAGTGGTGTAATCAAGCATGCCAAACATGTTCCTCATTGCATCGATGATATCTTCGAGTTATCCCATCAATGATTCCAACACGATCAATGAAAAGACTACCTACATACTTGGTTTGGACGACTTACAAATAAGTCGCCTAGAAGGTTTGGACGACTTACAAATAAGTCGCCTAGAAGGTTTGGACGACTTACAAATAAGTCGTCTAGAAGGTTTGGATGACTTACAAATAAGTCGTCTAGAAGGTTTGGACGACTTATTATAAGTCGCCCCGGTTTTTTCAACTCGACTTACAAATAAGTCGCCTAGAAGGTTTGGACGACTTGAAGAGATAGTAGAAGGTCGCCTAAAATAAAATACACTTGAAGAGATAGTAGAAGGTCGCCTAAAATAAAATACACTTGAAGAGATAGTAGAAGGTCGCCTAAAATAAAATACACCGATCTACTCAAAAATTTAGTCGCCCTGACGGTAATCAAGACCGACGACTTAAATTTAGGTCGCCCGACAACTAGTCAACTGGTTGTGTACATTGTGGTTTCAGATGGCCGTTTCCTTGCGGTTTGAGCATCTCTGCGCTATGTGTTTCTTCCCGGTTTGTGTCCTCTCATCCTAGATAGCTCCAACCAAGATTGCCATCTTGATTTCTTGGTCTCCCCGACCACGCTTTTAGTTCTGAGGAAAGCATTCTCGCTCCTCAATATGTTGTGACACGATAGATATATATTCTCTCGAGTATCCCGTGATACGATAATTCTTTGAGTACGTGGACATACAAGTGTGGAGATATGCAAACCAGCATGTATTCCAGAGCTATAGCATGAGAGCAAGGTATTTTCTCCACTCCATATACACCACAATCACACTTTGCATGTTCCAAATCAACCACACAGTCCATTTTGCCACCTTTGACAAAGAAATGCCATCCATCAATTGGTTCGACCGTCATCGCATTCGCTATCTCTTCTCGAACAGCAAGCAAGTATTCAACACCCCCGGCCTGAAGGAGACTCAAAGCATCTTGTCTCCTTTTCCAATACCATTTTCCTAACTTCGCCTTTATGAACTCCAAATAGAACGTAATCGAAATCCTCTTCGCTTTAGTGCGGAATTAATAGATTCAGCAATGTTGCTTGTTTTTATGTTGAACCTGTTCCTTACAATAAACCCTTGACCATAGCCCGACGCCGCTTTCTCCAAATACGCTGTAAGTTCCGGGTTTGCACTCAGATCTCAGCCATGTACCGGTCAAAATCGTGAACCGTGTGAGCATAAGCAGCCCCTTTCACCAAGTACATGAGATGTTTCCTTTAAATTTTTGACAATGTTATCTTGAAGGTGATAATAACATATTCCTCGGTTGCCCAAGGAAACACCTTATCACACGACTTTTAATGGCCTTGTACCGGTCGGAGACTATCACCGAGGCTTGTCATGAGATATACAACTAGCCAATTTTGTGAAAAACCATTCCCAAGAAGGTATATCTTCCTCATCCACGATCCCAAAGCCAATGGGAATATCTGAAAATTGCCATCTTGTCGGCTGCAACTAACATAGTTCCTCCATACTTTCCACTTAGGTGAGTTCCATCCACCACAATGACCCTTCTCTCGATACTTAAAACCTTTGATAGAAGCTCCAAAGAGAGAAATAGATACTTAAATCTTTTCATAGAATCAAGTTCTATCACGTGATAGAATCAGGATTTGCAATGGAGATTTGCTCGAGATATGATGCCGACGCGAATACCCTTCTTCGCTGATCCTCTCACCAATCTTTGTGCATATAACGCTGCTCAGATGAAGTGGTGTAATCAAGCCATGCCAAACATGTTCCTCATTGCATCGCTGATATGTCATGAGTTATCCCATCAATGATTCCAACACGATCAATGAAAAGACTACCTACATACTTCGAGTACGTTGTCTCGCTGAGCGATTCGGTCTCCCGCTGAGCATAAATGTTTTTCCACATACTTTGTTACCCAAAACGTGTTTGTCCCATGTTTGACACTCGCCTCGACCTTCCATCCACAATAGCTAACCGACATGTTGCCACAACGAGTTTTCGTTGATTTGTATAATCTGAAAGAAAACTTACCTCATCACGCCAACCGCAGCTCAAAGCAAGCACCCTTGCTAACAAAACTCTGGTTGACATAGATACTGGTACCATTCGATTTTCCTCCTTCAATAGCATTTGTCTTAGCATATGTCTTTGGATTTCTTCAAAACAAATATTATCATCATCTTCCTCGCCCTCATCCGAACCTTTCCGTAAAGACTCTAATCCCCACCATTCTGATCCGCTTCACCAACAATAGAATTATCAGCATCCTCCTCCCCATTTTCCTCCTCCCCATCTTGATTTTCATCTTCAACAAACTCATTATCACCAACATCTTCAAAACATTCATCAGCTTCATCATCATCACCAACATATTCTTCCCATTCCCCGGCTTCATCATCATCACCAACATATTCTTCCCATTCAGCAGCTTCATCATCATCACCAACATCTTCTTCCCATTCACCAGCTTCATCAATATCCCTTTTCTCGAAACCGTTTCGACCTTGCTGCTTGATACACAAAGACATACTCTATGGGTTTTGAGTATCTCCAAAGAAGTTTCGAACTTGTCATCACTTGTAACATGAATGGGAAGACTGCCTCGAGCCATCATCATTTCTCGCTGGTAATGAGTAGCTAATCTCCACACTCACTGTTCTCATGTCCAGGTTATAATCTTCTTGAGCCATTGCAACAAGTTCAGCATGTGTTGAATCTTCATTCAATAAAACAATCTTGCTCCTTTGAGATCATCAACCACAAAATCCCAACGGAAATCTCAACAACCATTCTCCATACACCGCATGTAACTGAAAAATCATCTGCAAATATTCAAAATAAAACACATTAGTAAACATAGAGAAAATGAAGAAGTTCAATAAACATTGCATGACGACTTAGCATTAAGTCTTCCGAAGACTTAAAGGTAAGTCGCCTAAAGAGGTCACTTTGCAATTGAAAATTAAAAGGACGACTTAATTTAAGTCGTTCGATTTGTTTGTTAAAAATCCAGACGAATTTATATTATGAACGGAGAGCGATATCGAAATCGTCAGATTTGACTATTTTGATCGATTTAATTCAGCCGTCTTCGAAAGTTAAAATTTCAATATTTTATGAAAACTTGGCGACTTACGTGTAAGTCGCCCCAGGTTAGTTTTGTAATTGAAAAATAAAACTTGAAATTTTAACTTTCCGCATCTAATTTAGATGAAAGTCGTCAGTTTAAACGACTTAATTTAAGGTCGTCCCGATAAGCAAGGTTTGACCAGAAAATTGGGAAAAATTCGACGACTTTGCTTTCCTGACGACTTTAAATTAAGTTCGAGGGACGACTTTATATTAAGTCGCCCGTTAAAGTTAAATTATGAAGTTTTATTTTTCAATTACAAAACTAACCTAGGGCGACTTACACGTAAGTCGCCAAGTTTTCATAAAATATTGAAATTTTAACTTTCCCGCAGACGATCAATTATAAGTCGCCCGTAAATAGTCAAAGATCTGACACGATTCGGTCAAATGCAAAACTAGCCGTTTCGTGAGCGGCGTATATATAAGTCGCCCGAGTGTTTTTTTAACAACAAAGCTGGACGACTTAATTTAAGTCGTCCGCTTGACCGTAAGACTCATCGAAGTCTTCTACATACGATGACTTACTAAGAAGTCTTCTACGCCAACGATCTTGAAAAAATTCAAATTGCACTTTAAACTAGGTGAGATGACTTCGCTTGCAATACGTAACCTCAAACGAAAGCAACCGAAGTCAAAACGAAGAAATATGGCTCTGTCAACCATAGCCCATATTTTGAATCAAAAGCTTGAGTTTTTGGATGAATATAGAGAAAGTGAAAGAAATGTTGTTTTAGTTCATAACAATTGAAACAGAGAGTGTAAAGAGATTTACGTGCATTAAAGGGCATTAAAAGCTTCAAACAACAGACAAGGTTGTTGCCACTATTCATTCAGTGGCAATATTGTAAATACTTGAAGAAGATGAGGTTGAGACAAGAAGAAGCCATTTTCAAAAAGAAAAAAAATGTTAATGGCATTTTCGTAGATAAACCGCAATTGTGGGGTTAAAATCTCAAAAAAAAAAGAGTCAAAAGAAAAGGTTAGTTTTCTGTTTGACTCCAAGTTTTGAGTCACTTTTGCAAAAGCCCCTTAAAATTATGCATGTAAGGATAACTCATGAGTT
The DNA here is from genome assembly GCA_016771965.1 of Brassica carinata. Taxonomy (NCBI): domain Eukaryota; kingdom Viridiplantae; phylum Streptophyta; class Magnoliopsida; order Brassicales; family Brassicaceae; genus Brassica; species Brassica carinata. The sequence continues at coordinate 667,087 of JAAMPC010001488.1, read as the reverse complement.
TTCTTGGTTGATTAAATGACATTATGTCCAAATTTATTTAAGAATATTAAGGTAACTGAAAAAGATAAACAATAAAATAGGAAGTTTAAATTCATTTAAGCATATTTCATTAATTTAACTGAAAAGATAAGTAATAAATTAGGTAGTTTTATTCGTTTTAGGATATTTCATAAATGCAACTGAAAAAGACAAGCAAAAAAATAGAGAGTTTAATTAATAAAGTGGGTACTTCTCTTTTAATATATACTACTAGTATATATTCTATTAAAATAGAAATCATAATTTTTTTCATGTGTGATATTTTATAATGAACCTTTACTAGAAAGTCATTAATTTTAAACATACCACTTAATTATCATCATTAACCAAGAAACATCCTATCTATTATACCAAATAAAATCCCTTTCCCCGTTAAGGCCTTAACCACCAAACTATATTTAAATATTTAAATAATTCATTAATTATTTATTAAAGTCTGACCAAATAGGTGAAAGTGAGAACGGTTTACCACATTCTTAAATAATTAAACAACTATAAACATATAAACCAAGTATAAACAATTATATATGTTTATAAACAAGTATAACCATGTAAACAATTAACTCTCTGTTCATCATCTGAACAAACCGGTTCAATGTAACTTTGGGAGCGATTTAACTAGCTGTGGACATTTGGTTCTCAGTTTCGATTCCAATTTGACTCATCGGTAAGTCTTTACATACGATGACTTACTAGAAGTCTTCTACAACGATCTTGAAAAAATTCAAATTGCATCTTTAAACTAGGTGAGATGACTTCGCTTGCACACGTAACCTCAAACGAAAGCAACCGTAAGTCAAAACGAAGAAATATGGCTCGTCAACCATAGCCCATATTTTGAATCAAAAGCTTGAGTTTTTGGATGAATATGAGAGAAAGTGAAAGAAATGTTGTTTTAGTTCATAACAATTGAAACAGAGAGTGTAAAGAGATTTACGCATTAAAGGGCATTAAAAGCTTCAAACAGTTCAGACAAGGTTGTTGCCACTATTCATCGCAGTGGCAATATTGTAAATACTTGAAGAAGATGAGGTTGAGACAGAAAGAAGCCATTTTCAAAAGAAAAAAAATGTTAATGGCATTTTCGTAGATAAACTGCGGTAATGGGGTTAAAATCTCAAAAAAAAAGAGTCAAAAGAAAAGGTTAGTTTTGTTTGACTCAAGTTTTGAGTCACTTTTGCAAAAGCCCCTTAAAATTATGCATGTAAGGATAACTCATGAGTTTTCTTGGTTGATTAAATGACATTATGTCCAAATTTATTTAAGAATATTAAGGTAACTGAAAAAGATAAACAATAAAATAGGAAGTTTAAATTCATTTAAGCATATTTCATTAATTTAACTGAAAAGATAAGTAATAAATTAGGTAGTTTTATTCGTTTTAGGATATTTCATAAATCTGTTGAAAAAGACAAGCAAAAAATAGAGTTTAATTAATAAAGTGGGTACTTCTCTTTAATATATACTACTAGTATATATTCTATTAAAATAGAAATCATAATTTTTTCATGTGTGATATTTTATAATGAACCTTTACTAGAAAGTCATTAATTTTAAACATACCACTTAATTATCATCATTAACCAAGAAACATCCTATCTATTATACCAAATAAAATCCCTTTCCCCGTTAAGGCCTTAACCACCAAACTATATTTAAATATTTAAATAATTCATTAATTATTTATTAAAGTCTGACCAAATAGGTGAAAGTGAGAACGGTTTACCACATTCTTAAATAATTAAACAACTATAAACATATAAACCAAGTATAAACAATTATATATGTTTATAAACAAGTATAACCATGTAAACAATTAACTCTCTGTTCATCATCTGAACAAACCGGTTCAATGTAACTTTGGGAGCGATTTAACTAGCTGTGGACATTTGGTTCTCAGTTTCGATTCCAATTTGATTCTTCGGTTTTTTAAAAAAAAATTCTAAAGACTTATGATCCGTTCAAGTATTTAGAAAATTTGGTTCGGTCTTTTTGGTTTTTGATTCGGTCTGGGTGATAAAGATAAGAACCGGATTTTACCAAAAAAAAAGATAGGAACCGGCTAATATCTGAGATAATTTTGAACCTCATTTAGTTCCGGTTTTTATGGTTAATCCGGGTTAAAAATTCAAAAAATTAGACTTTTGAATTAGATATCAGATTTTTTCGTATTTTCAAAAATAAATTTTGAATAATTTAGACAATTTTAAGTTTTCAGATAAAGGAATTATTTTTAAAAAAAAAATCAGATAAAAATTCTTCTGGAAATTTGATTTATTTTTGTATTTTGGTTTATTAATAGTATTTTTAAATTATATGAATATTTTAAAAATAAATTTAGGTAACATTTATAAGTATGTAAATTATATTATAGAAATTTGGGTACTTATTTGATTCTTGGTTCGATCCGGTTTTTTGGTTATAGAAATTTAAGATCGGTCGATTAATTGGTAAGATCCAAATCCAAAGCTAATCTCTTTTTGGTTCAGTTTGGTTTGGTTCGGTTCCGGATAAATGTGTCCATACCTATATTTAACATATTCTTATTTGTTCACAAGACGATTTATATATATACCCAAATAAAAACTTCAAACTTTTTGATCTCATATTTTAAATTAAGAAAATGAGATACACACATCAATTTATATTTTCCACAACAACTCCAAACTTTTTATCCCTTTATATAAAAATACCCGTGAAACAATAGGATATTCCATAAAAATATTGATTATCCTATATAAATAAATCACTAAAATACCATAAAATCCTCATTTTGTTTTCATATTTTAGTTTATAACAATCTTAATACACGAAATCAAGTTAGATTTTCCATAGCATAACAACTCCAAATATATTACGTTATTGTGTTTGAAAAAATATATAAACATTTTAAAATATGGTTAATGTTAAAGATATTTGCTACTAATGACGTAAAAACAAGATTTCTACGTTTATAAAATTGAAATCAAACATCCGTGTGGTTGCGCGGATCAAGATCTAGTTAATTATTATAGTACATTGATAATATGTGTATAAAAATTCATAAAAAATAAATAAAACGCAAAAGACTAAAAATAATATATCTAGTTTTAGCAGCAAGATTTTCAGTTTTATGTAAGTAAATAAAGTAATTTAATAATACATACTATATTCGAACTATAATAAATTAAGTTTTGCTATTACACTAAGCAAGTGGTTTAAAAACATTTCACTGGGTCATAACTCATAGGTATAATTTCTAACTACTAATTAGTACTCTCTCTCTCTCTCTATATTAATTTTAGCTAAAAGCATTAATATATAAAAAAATACATTTAAAAAGAATCATTTAATATATAAATTTAACTAATTATAAAAATCTTACACGACTTAGTTAGTCACATAATAATCAATAAATACAAAATCTATATTTAAGATGTTAACTACTTATATTTTAAAACAAACAAAAAAAAGATTTTAAAAACTATTTATACCACAAATCAGAGGGATTAATTATATGTTTTGTAAGAGTATTACAAAAAGGAATGTCCGAATATAATTATAAGTTAAAATATTATTATTATTTTTCCGCTCAGCTGAGCCTGGGCGATTTTTATATAAGTCGTGTATTTAATAAGCACACGGGATCATGGCAGGGAAAAGCCTAGAATTTACTTCACCGACTTGAGGTAAAATATATCGAGCAGAGCTTTAATTGCAAGTAGGCCAGTCATCGGATCTTCTTCTCTCTTAAGAGCTAAGCATTAACCAACCCCATCCATCTCCCTCTCTCTATTTCTTGAATAAACTCTCTCATCTCTCTTGAATAAGCTCATCTGCTCTGTTTCTTTCTTTCTTTCCTTCTCTTTATATTCAATAGGTTTAATCTTTGGAAGGTTCTGAAACGAAACACAGAATGGCATCTTCTTCTAGATCCCAATCTGGGTTTTGTCCTCTCTCCCCGTGTCCCTCTCTCGGTAACTTCGTCCAACGGATCAAAGACGCGTGTCGTTTCCTCGTCTCTGCTGTTCTTGGCACAGTTCTCTCGGCGATTCTGACCTTCTTCTTCGCTCTAGGTCTGCCTCTCGTCTTCTATGCACATTTCAAAACTTGTTCTTTCCGTCTTTAGTCTCTATGTGGTGAAAAGTATATTCCTTTTGGATTGATTTGATCAGTTAAAGTCTTGGGGTTTATGTAAAGCTTATAAAGTTGTTTCCTTTTTGATCTTCGTTTCAGTGGGAACATTGCTTGGAGCAGTCACAGGAGCCTTGATAGGCCAAGAGACAGAGAGTGGTTTCATCCGAGGAGCTGCGGTTGGAGCCATCTCGGGAGCTGTTTTCTCCATCGAAGTCTTTGAGTCATCTCTTGTTCTCTGGAAATCTAATGAATCACGTTTCGGTTGCCTCCTCTACTTGGTGAGAGCTGAGTTCCTTTCTGAAACAACTCCTTCACTCTGTTTTTTTTTTTAGTAGTGTAGATTGTTGATAAATGATTCTTTGTTAATGTTTTGGTTGTAGATTGATGTCATTGTTAGTCTTATAAGTGGTAGACTCGTACGGGAACGCATAGGTCCAGCTATGTTAAGCGCGGTTCAAAGTCAGGTACATTTGATATATGTACTATTGGTTACATTTACACCATGAGATGAATCTCTCTGGACTTCTTGATCTCATTCATGTGTTGATCAGATGGGAGCTGTGGATGCAACTTTCGACGAGCTCTCGAGTATCTTTGACACCGGTGGCTCAAAGGGATTAACAGGAGATATGGTTAATAAAATTCCCAAAATTAAAATCACTGGCAAAAACAACTTAGATGCTTGTGGCAACAAAGACTCTTGTTCTGTCTGTCTTCAGGTACTTTTTTTGCTCCTAACATCTTATGTCAGAAAAAAAGGTACTAATTTATTTGTTTCTTGTGTGTTGTGTACTTGTGTGTGAATATTGCAGGATTTTCAACTTGGTGAGACTGTAAGAAGCTTGCCACAATGTCATCACATGTTTCACTTGCCTTGCATAGACAATTGGCTACTCAGACACGGATCATGTCCTATGTGTAGACGTGATCTCTAATCTCTCCCTTTCTTACCATTTGCACAGTCTCCATCTCTCTCCTTGACCTTTCTCTTGTTATATGTATGGTCGTGATCATGTGGTTAGTCTTTCTCTATATGTACAAAGAAAAAAAGAAGTTTTGGAGCTTTGAAAACTAGAAAAACTCAACCAAATCCATTTAATAGATTGTGTGTTGGTCTCACCAAACTTTTGAAAGTGGTTGATTTTTTTTTTCGCAATATTCTTTAAGTTATGACGTGAAGGAAATACATTGAATTCTATGTGTGGAATCTGTTGGCTCGTGGGCCTCCAGGAGATAATATCTTGCCAAATCATTTTTTTTTCTTGATTTGGTTTGTTAATTAGCTCTAGCATTTAAGCAAACATGTTTATTACTCACCAAACACGTCATTAATTACAATGTCAGTTTTAGCTAACGCACTCATTACGTGAGACGGCCTTTCTTTGCCAACTATAACTTGTAAACATAATTGGATATATATATGGTTTATGTTGATCAGTCCGTTTAATATTTATTTTCTTACACTGTCAGGCATCAGTATGTTGTCTTCTAATGATGCTTGTTTTTTTTCCCCTTACATCGTCCTCATGATTCTTGAAGTTTTAGTAAAAAGGTTTAAATCCAAATGATCCAAAACCCCACAATAGCCTGTAACTCTTCTAGGACTTGAAAATATGGACCAGATGTTAAAAGTTTCCTTTTTCCTGTAAATAATTCTATATTTAAAGACTTTTTAACGTTGTATACCTAGGACTTTTATAAAGTTAATTGATTATTTTTTAAATGTGAACCACATCTTTTTAAATCGCGAGGAGTAAACTAGCACCTCTCGAGTCATTTTACAAAAAATCTATGTCTTAAAATGAAAAGTGTTTTTAAAGGAAAAGTCGTCGCAACAAAGTTATTTCTAACATTTGTACAAGACTTGATGAAATAAATGTTTGAAATTCGTTTATCAAAACTAAGTTGTTTCATCAGTTCTTCCCACGAGCTTTGGTTAGAGTTATTTTCTTGGTCAATAATTTGCACAAATTAGTTGTATTCACGTGATATTCCGACAGATTAAAAAATTATAGTTGGGGAGGTCCCCCTACTGTAAATATCGTTTTCTTCATTCACGTGGCGGAATCGCAGTTTGATAAACCGCCACGTCATAATTTTGATAATTGGTCCACAAACTAAGTCCATTAAGGGCCCATATATACTCCGCGTTGATAATATCAACATCTATCTTAGGCTTTAGAAAACGCGATCCGTTAAACTAGAACCGGTTAATACCCGGTTCGATAATTTTATTTATTTCCCGGGTTATTGTTAACCACCTAAACCCTGAGCTGCTATTATATCCTCTTCTCCGACGGCGGAACTCGATTATACAACTCTCCTCCATTTCGTCGCCTCAGATTCACCGAGCTTCGCCGGAAAATCTCCTGAGCTATGAAGTTTCTCATTCAATCAATCGCTGGTACGCTCCTCCGTACATTACCGCATAGATCCTTGTGGCTAAATCAGATAGATCACATTTTCATTTGTCGATTGCTCGATCCTTCTTCGTCGCTACTTTTTTTCGTGTGCGTTCGATCGAATATATTAACGTATTGCTTACAGGGAGGAATCGATCTCTGGTTCGAGCTCTGGTTAGTCGGCGTTTCTTCGCTTCTTCGTCGCCGGAGGAACTCGCGAAGAGAAATTACGCCAACGATCTGTCGGAGTACAACTCGGTTGTCAACTCCGTCACAGCTCAGCGCAGGTTATTATTTGGCTAGCTTGCGTTTCATTTTTGTATTTGATGGATTCTTGAGCTGCTTGATTGATCCTTGTGTGTGTGTACATGTTGTGTTTGTGTAGGCACTATCTGTTGAGGGATGTATATGATGATATGAAGCTAGATGGGGTGCAGCCTACAGCTGATATATTCCATTCGTTTGTTGTGGGAGTGATGAAGGGTGCTCGTTTAAGTGATGCTTTCTTTTTCCGTGAAGAGATGAAGTCCATCGGGATCGCTCCTGATGTATGTCCTCTGATCTCCCTGGTTGGATTGTGTCAGTTCTTGAGAGTCTAGTATCAGCAGATTGAGTGATTCCTTGTCCAACTGTTTAGGCTTTATAGAGTGAGTTTGTTCATTGTTGACTGAGCGTTTCTTCTTGTAGGTGAACTTGTACAACTTCTTGATTTCCACTTGTGGTAAATGCAAGAATGGAAAGGAGGCGATCCGAGTATGTTTATCTTCCCCTTTGCTTTCGTATATATATCTTAATCTTTCATTCATATACCAACCTTTTGGTTTGTCTCTTTTTGTAAGGTCTTTGACGAGATGAAGAGATACGATGTAAAGCCAAATGGACAGACTTTTGTTTGCCTCCTCAATGCTTGCGCTGTTTCTGGCCATTTAGATCTTGTGTAGGTTACTGCTAATAAACCGATTTGATTTTTTTTGAATAAGTTCCTATGCCTCTTTTCTCGATTATTAGTAAGTTATGCGTGCTCTAAGAACTGATCTAACCTTTCTTTTGTATCTGACTTGGAATAATGGTTAGGTATGCGATAGTTCGAGATATGACTGCTGCTGGTGTTGGTTTGAACCAGTTCTGCTATGCAGGACTCATAACTGCTCACCTAAACAAGGAGCCTAGACCAGAAAATCTTTCCACCAAGGTAACCTGTAATGGTTTCCTGTTTGTATTTTAATTTTGGTTATTTTCTTAAAGTAGGTTTTCTCATATCCTCCTTTTTCTCAAAAGATTCTCGAGTTGGTGGAGCAGTCAAAAGGCTGGTCATCAATTGATTCATCAAGGAAGAGTGCAGAAGATATGATGTTTAGCATCATTCAATCAATCGCTGGTACGCTCCTCCGTACATTACCGCATAGATCCTTGTGGCTAAATCAGATAGATCACATTTTCATTTGTCGATTGCTCGATCCTTCTTCGTCGCTACTTTTTCGTGTGCGTTCGATCGAATATATTAACGTATTGCTTACAGGGAGGAATCGATCTCTGGTTCGAGCTCTGGTTAGTCGGCGTTTCTTCGCTTCTTCGTCGCCGGAGGAACTCGCGAAGAGAAATTACGCCAACGATCTGTCGGAGTACAACTCGGTTGTCAACTCCGTCACAGCTCAGCGCAGGTTATTATTTGGCTAGCTTGCGTTTCATTTTTGTATTTGATGGATTCTTGAGCTGCTTGATTGATCCTTGTGTGTGTGTACATGTTGTGTTTGTGTAGGCACTATCTGTTGAGGGATGTATATGATGATATGAAGCTAGATGGGGTGCAGCCTACAGCTGATATATTCCATTCGTTTGTTGTGGGAGTGATGAAGGGTGCTCGTTTAAGTGATGCTTTTTCCGTGAAGAGATGAAGTCCATCGGGATCGCTCCTGATGTATGTCCTCTGATCTCCTGGTTGGATTGTGTCAGTTCTTGAGAGTCTAGTATCAGCAGATTGAGTGATTCCTTGTCCAACTGTTTAGGCTTTATAGAGTGAGTTTGTTCATTGTTGACTGAGCGTTTCTTCTTGTAGGTGAACTTGTACAACTTCTTGATTTCCACTTGTGGTAAATGCAAGAATGGAAAGGAGGCGATCCGAGTATGTTTATCTTCCCCTTTGCTTTCGTATATATATCTTAATCTTTCATTCATATACCAACCTTTTGGTTTGTCTCTTTTGTAAGGTCTTTGACGAGATGAAGAGATACGATGTAAAGCCAAATGGACAGACTTTTGTTTGCCTCCTCAATGCTTGCGCTGTTTCTGGCCATTTAGATCTTGTGTAGGTTACTGCTAATAAACCGATTTGATTTTTTTTGAATAAGTTCCTATGCCTCTTTTCTCGATTATTAGTAAGTTATGCGTGCTCTAAGAACTGATCTAACCTTTCTTTTGTATCTGACTTGGAATAATGGTTAGGTATGCGATAGTTCGAGATATGACTGCTGCTGGTGTTGGTTTGAACCAGTTCTGCTATGCAGGACTCATAACTGCTCACCTAAACAAGGAGCCTAGACCAGAAAATCTTTCCACCAAGGTAACCTGTAATGGTTTCCTGTTTGTATTTTAATTTTGGTTATTTTCTTAAAGTAGGTTTTCTCATATCCTCCCTTTTTCTCAAAAGATTCTCGAGTTGGTGGAGCAGTCAAAAGGCTGGTCATCAATTGATTCATCAAGGAAGAGTGCAGAAGATATGATGTTTAGCATCAGTGAAGAAGAGCTGTACAATGTTCCGACCGCTGAATATTCCCACAGGAGCAGGTTTCTGCAGAGGAATTTGACCGTGTACCACGTAGCATTTAGTGCGCTCGCTGATTTAAAGGATGTACAAGTAAGATGATTTGTGTTTGATTCCAAAATGTCCTTATTTTGAGGGAACTTTTTGTTTCCGAGTTGATTTTGCATCTGACCTAGTAACTCTCAATGGCAGGCAACGGAAGCTCTTCTTGAGATGCTTAAGAAAGACGGAAAAAATACTGATACTTACTGCGTGATACAAATTATGAGGTACAAATAATAGAGCATGCAGTATGATTATTTGACTGACTATATTAGAGTTCACTTTTCTTTGTTGGTATTTATGCCCAGAAAATCAATTAGCCTAGTATACATATGCGATTATGTAGTATACATTTAGATGTTAAAGCATTTGTCATTATCATAGGTTTAGTTTCCAATTTAACTTTTTGTTACTAGTATATTAACACCATAAACTCTTTGGGAATCAAAGCACGCTTATAATATCAGCTTCTACGCAGGTGCTACCTACACTCGAAAGACTTTAAAAATGGTCTCAAATGGTTTCAAGATTACATGAACTCAGACAAAACCCCTGCCATGGAACTCTACACGGTAACTGTCATCTGACCTCATCATTGGTGTTTCAAATTAAGTATGAAGAGGAAGCTTGTTCTTTTCTAGTGCGGGAATGACAACTTTGATAAATTTATCCTTTTTATAATCTTATTCTCAACAAATGATTACGATGATGGATCCATATTACGTATGTCCTGTTTTGTGCTCAGCATATCTTTAGGTGACCTGTATAAATTTTATTTGTTGTTGCTCGCTTCTACAGACTCTTATAGAGGGAGCCATGACAGATTACACCGAGGAAGGAATGAAGATTGCTCAAGAGACTCTGGTAAATGCTTATAGACCTGGGTGTACTAAAAGAAGAATCCATGAGATCAATTCGCTTGAGTATATGGCCGCTGGCCAATGGTAGAGCCCTTGCCTGTAGAACTGACGACAATTAATTAATAAATGCAGGTCAGCATGAACGATCGAAATTTCTTCTTAGATGCAAGAACTGGAAGCAATCTGCTACTCAAAGCTGCTGGTGAAAAGGTAAGAGTCTTTGGAAACAAACAAAAAATTGCTGTAAAGAGTTCGCTTAGCGGTAGTTAAAAGCTCTCCTATTTTTTTGGCAGACCGGAGGGTACACGGTTGCCAATATGACCTGGGATCTTATGCAAGCTCGGAATATTCCACAGACACTAGCTTCTGTTGAAGCTTACTACAAGGGACTGAAAGTAAAAAATTTAAGAACCCTTTTCTCTCAATCTTCGAAGGAGAGCATTAGTTATTGATGTGGGTTTTTTTTGTGGTACAGGAACGTGAAATACCAGAGGATGATCCGAGATTGATGCTAGTAACGCGTACATTCAACACCCTGAAGCGTCAGCAAGGGACATTTCTTAATCGACGTTAAAGCACAGGGACCAAGAGGACAGTTTCTTCGTTTTCTGCCTTTATTTGATTATTATGACCTCTGTAAACCTTCCCGGTATGCCTTTCAATCAGTCCTTTAGATGAATAAGGAGACTTTTCATAAGAAGAAACAACTATAGGGTTTTTCGGATGTTAATCTGATTTCAAATTGCTCTTCAACCTTGGAGATCTTTGTCTTTACGTACAAAGTAAGAAATTGATTTAAAAGATGCAAACGCCTGTTTGGTTTATAAAGATCAGGCTGTACGATCTCAAATGCACCAGTTTGGTATTTTGGCAAGGAAGATACGAGAAAAAAAAAACTATACAATCTGGTGTATCCATTTGCAGAGATTAATAAAAGCAAAAGTAGTTTCTGAATCACCAAATTACATGAGATACATCTCGAGGTCTCTTTAACCACAACAGCCACCTCCCTGTGCGATCGCACCGTCTCTTCCTCCAGCTGCGCCTTGAGGACGCCCGTAACCAACCTTAATGCCCGATGACTGCAAAATCCAAAAGAGATTGCAACTCATTGTAACACTCACAAGATTACAACACTAGAAGATGTTACGGTTACCTCGTTGGATACATCAAAGACACCGTCCTGAATATTCTGGAGGATCTTTCCTGCAGTCTTTATGAAGGCCTGTAGATATACACATAGTACATGTTAAATTCAGCAAACGGAAGGCATATTCTCCATAGCTTTCTATTATGACAGCTAAATAACGGAATTTGGATAGATAAATTGTAAGGTAGTATCATTACCTCCTCAACGTTCTGAGCAGTTCTTGCAGATGCTTCTAAGAACAAGAGCCCATGTTCTTTGGCAAACTGTTCTCCTTCCTCTTTGCTAACAGCTCTCTTGTGAGCAAGATCGCATTTGTTCCCAATCAGCATAATACTCATGTTAGGATTAGCATGTTGCCTAGCATCCTCTAACCAGCTCGCCAGATGGTTAAACGTCTCTCTCCTAAAACCAAAAGAACAAACTTTTGAGAACAAAAAGATCAAAGAATGAAAAGCTCCAATGATTAAACTCTCCAAAGTCCAAATCCATCTTTTTCCCTCTTATGCTCTTCTCAAAATTCCAAAACAAAGGAGAAATATATTATTTTTAGAAAGATTCCAAAACCAATTGTTTTGCTTAACATTCTACTGCTAGAGCATTGCCATTATAGCCAAGAACTTTCATTCAGATCACAAGTAACTCCCTAAAACAGTTATATCCAACCAATTCTCCTGAGATTCTAAGCTTTTAACCCTTTAGCCACGAATATAGAAGCAATAAATTCCAAAAGATTCAGGCTTTGAGAAGAAAGTATATCGTGATTAAAAAGAGTAGTATAACCTGGTGATGTCGTAGACAAGTAAAGCTCCAGCAGCTCCTCTGTAATACGACCTAGTGATGGATCTAAACGACTCTTGTCCAGCCTACAACCATCACACGTTTCGTCAAATCATAAACATACACAACACACAAACACATACACACTTAATGAATAACCGTCGTGTTAGTGATTAACTTTCCAATTATAAATAATCTCTCAATCAATAATATAACCTAACCAGACGAAACGAAAGAGAGAGATAGAATCGTACGGTATCCCAAATTTGGAGTTTGATAGGACGACCATCGACGGTGACCATACGAGCACCGAACTCGACACCAATGGTGAGATCGTGGACTGGCTGGAACCTCTTATCAGTAAACTGCAGAAGCAAGCACGATTTCCCCACACCTGAAACCGAAAAACCACATGTAAAATTAGCAACCAAATCGATCTAGTATGATCGGTGGTGGAGGCTCGCTCACCTGTGTCGCCGATGATTATGTACTTGAAGAGGTAATCGTAAGACATGGCTCTGATGATGATGAATGATTGTTTTCGAAGAAGAGATTGAGAGTTACAAGTCACCGACGCACGCGCTTTTTCGGTTTTTTTATTTGGCGAGGTTTCTCGATGGAGAAGTTATCTCCTCCTTCTCATCTTTAATAGTACTATCTTTTACTTAATTATTAAACAATAGAGGGACCCGATGGAAAAACAATTATCTAAAAGATCGTATATTTGTTTATTGAGAAAATATAATAATTGTTGGCTACACGTATTAGAGTGTGCAAGTTCATTAACCGGCCAAAATTTATGTTTTCTGTCGACACGAGACTAGTATACATTCATTGGTGGTGCTTATAATGTAGTATTAACTAGTGATTGATCCGCTTAGCCGTTGCGAATGATTATTTTTATTTTTATACGCATAACTATTTGTTTTACATGATTAATTATAATATTTTTCATATTACTATTTTTTTTAATATAACATTTTGAAACACAACAATTCTATAGTTCACTCTTAGAAAATTGTTTAAATTATTTTTTGTATAAATAGTTGAAATATTTGAATGGTCCAAATAAATAGCTGAAATATTTGAATAGTTGAAAAAATAATTTAATAGTTGAAAAAATAGTTTAAACAACTTTCTAAAAGGGGTCCAAATTAAAAAATCACACATGAATTAAGTGATGACTTCTATTCTATTTTAACAGTATATATAGATATTTTAAAAACTTTTAGAAGCAAAAATGAAAACGTATCTCTGCAACTGATTAGAGGATTGGTAATTACGGACAAGCTGTCCTTATCCAGCAAAATAGTTTGATAAATGGGTTAAACATATATCAAGATAACCCACATTGATCAAACTCGTTTCACTTTCATTTAACCTAACTAAAATTGCATGCTTGACCCATTTTAACCCAACTTGGACAGTGTCGACGGAGCAGTTTAATAGGCCGGCCCAACAAATTTTAACCCAACTTGGCCAGGACCGATTCTGAGTGGATTACAAAGCTTATTCTCAACCCAACTTCGATTGGGAAACTTACACGGTTACAAACCTAGTTACACCAGAACCTAAGCTGGACAAGCATGATTATTGGTGATTATTAGAGTGGGTTTTTTAGCGGAATATAAGAACCCGTCTCTTAATTTTTAACTAAAAATGTTGAGAACCGGTTCTTAAAACTCTTATTTAAGAACCGGTTCTTAGCTTTTTTTAGTTAAAAGTTAAGAGACGGGTTCTTATATTCCACTAAGAACTCCACCTTAAGAACCTCCCAATAATCATGCTCTCTACTAGTTTCATAGTCCCCGCGCAAGCGCGGAGCCGGAGACAATGATGATGCTTAGATGGGATTTTGATGTTTGTTTTGTGAATATTTTTTTGTTCAGGTTTTAACCAAAAATGGTCAGGATTGAAATTTGTAAATCTCGCAGCATGATTGAATTGATATAAAAATGATTAGGAATTCATATGCTTTTGATATTTCCATATATTATTTTAGATGATGTTATCGAGTATTTGTGTTATTAGTGCTTTCATGTTCAAGAGTTTTGATCAACAGAAAACATAAGAAGATGGTAATGGAGTTGAAGAATACGAAGATTCGCTGGTGACGAAGCTCTGGAGGCTCCCCGGAGATGAATCCAAGGCGGAGCACAAGGTCGGCTTCACACCATCGGCTCAAGTTCGCCGTCAATCTAGCCTAACAGAGAGGAGGAAGATTTTTCCCAAATCTCCATTATTCTTTTTCATTTCTTGCTCCTTTAATCTGCCGACGCATGGATCTGATATGTTTGTGATGGTGATATTTAATGTTCTTTTGTGGGTTTGATACCTAGAAGATCTGGAAGCTGAACCGAAGATCTGCATATAATCTAACGGTTTAAAAAGCCTACGACAAAAAAAAAAGAAACTACGCAGCTGATATCACTCAATATGCCTTGAAATTGAAATATTCAAGTTTTAAAAAGATCTTACCATTGCTTCTTATATATTTTCATCATTTTATTCTCACGACATAATGAAGCAACTGTTTTTGTGCTTCGAACAACATCGGATCTCCTTTTTTCTAGTTCAACTCATTCACGCTGAAATGCACGATAAGTCGAAATTGAACAGTCTGCTGATGTTACCAACTTTCGTTGCTCTGTATTCTCCCTGAAGCTGCAACCAGTAGAGGAATCGTTGAGAGTTTTAAAGATGAAGGGATGCTTTGTTTAAGATGAAGTATATATAAGGAGGATTTAAGGAGGTGTTACGAATCGAGACCCTTAATAATAAATTGATTTAAGATGGGGAAATGGAGAAATTGACGAAGAGAAGTTGTTTCTTACTTTTCTGGAAACTCAAGAGTCAAAACTCAATTATCATAACATAATATCGAACCTTTTTTATTTTTTGAAGAAGCCCATTTATCATTATCATATGACATTATATCGAAAAAAATGAAAAAATAATTTATTTTGAGTGAGACTCATATAATATGGCGGCTGCATGGCTTGAACCCACAAACTGGCGGACTTAAATTAGAAGCCTTAGAGCACTTTGTTAAAGTGTATTTTGTGTATTTTGTTGTTCATAGCCATCTTACCAAGACTATAGGATTTTAAAAAATAAACGCGGGGCCTATAAACCTGCTGACGTGGCGCGCTGGAGAGTCTTGGAACTGCCTCATTATAATGTTGATTTTCCAAAGTTCCAAGTTCCCACCGTAAGTTTGTATAATCTATCGCAATGTTAAAGAAGTCAATAGACAGTAAATAAGCACTCTATACAGGATTATTTATTAGGCAGATAATACATAGTTTATACGGAGCCTAGACGTTAACAAATTATTAATTTATTTTATGTCTATTTTACATTTATATAAGATATTTTAATTTTTAGATTTATTTATTAAACTATTTTTATAAATTAAATATACAAAACAAGAGAAATTAAATAAATTTATGGATTTATGGATTTATACATAGGTCGCATAGAAACGGAAACGGATACGTGGAAACGAAACGTTTCAAAACGTGGATCATGCTTTTGAGTTTTTTTTTGCTTTGGAAACGTTTTAGAAACGTCTATAAATATATATGTAACTGATTAATATTTGCATTCATTTTTATTATGTTTAGTATATCTTAGAATACAAATAAAAAAATAGTCATTCTATTTAATCATACGGAAAAAGTCATCATTGAACATCAAAATCATATAAAAAATTGAAAATAACAAAAACTCAATACTTAAATATTAAATAGTTTAACTAAAATAAAAATCATAACAAATCATAACCAAATGGAAAGTTCTAGCGTTTCCATAACAGAAACGCAAGTTTCCTCAAAGTTTCCAAACTGAAAATTTTAAGAAACAAGTTTCCAATGCGTTTATGCGAGTTTCCGAGAAATTCCAATTCCGAATCGTTTCCGAAACGTAAAATGTACATTCAACCGAGTTTCCATGCAACATAGATTTATACTAACATCTATATTAAAAACGTACATCATTAAAATGTTAACTAAAACATGCAGCACTAATATATAACATGCATCAATAAAACTAGAATTTGACTCACACAATTGTACGGATATTATTTTCAGTTGATTAAATTTAAAAATAATTATTTATTCAAAAAATATTTAAGAATGGCTATGTTTTTAAAAATTATTTGTATTATTTTCTCATAACTCATTTGTCATTTGATAAATTGTTAGAAAGAAAATTTTAGCATAATATAACTCAGTTGTCATTTTATAAATTTATGGTTTTTATTTATATTTTTAATTATTATTTTATGTTTTTTTTTGGATCAAATATTTTTTTTTAATTATAATATTTTCATTTTATATTTGAAAGATAAATGAATTTTTTTTAAACAATATTTTTGTAAATGTATTTTTAAAAAAAATAATCAATTAAAATTGTTATTATCATTGAATATAATTATTTTTAACATAATTTGAGTTTTCGTTTACATCAAAACTTATCATATTTTAGGATAATTTTAATTTAAAATGTAATTTTCATATTTTTCAAACAAATTCTAAAAATGTTTTTTAAATATTTTATTATAATTGTTAAAAAAATATTGAGTTGCATTTCAAATAAAAGGGTAAAGATATTAAAGATATTCTAATTAAAATATGTAAAATTTAGTATAGTTTTAAGGAAATGGTCAAAATAAAAAAAAATTACACATAAAATAATCATGATTTTTGCTAACTGGGCGGATCATTATTTATATGATATCGCACACGAAAGAAAAATTTCTGTTTTTAAAATTATCTAATTTACTCTATACTCATTTTTTTAATATTTTTTATATGATATCACACATTCGTTAAAAAAATAGATAGTTTAAGATGCAAAAAAAAAATTTACTTAATGAATATAATATGAACGAATATTACAAATACATCATTTAATAAAATAAATAATTAAAAACCGAAAATTCATATCCGCGCTGGCGCGCGGATCAGGGTCTAGTCTATATTATTAAAAGAGAAGTACCCATTTGAAAATGTTCTTACTTCATTAATTAAACTCCCTTTTTTTTGCTTGTCTTTTTCAGTTGCATTTATGAAATATCATAAAAGCGAATAAAACTGCCTAATTTATTACTTTTCTTTTCGTTACATTAATGAAATATGCTTAAATGAATTTAAACTTCCTATTTTATTGTTTGTCTTTTTTTTGTTACTTTAATAAAATATCCTTAAATAAATTTGGACATAATGTCATTTAATCAACCAAAAAAACTCATGAGTTATCCTTACGTGCATAATTTTAATAATGGAGATTTTAAAAAACGTGCATCATTAAAATGTTACCTAAAACATGCAGCACTAATATATAACATGCATCAATAAAACAAGAATTTGACTCACACAATTGTACGGATATTATTTTCAGTTGATTAAATTTAAAATAATTATTTATTCAAAAATATTTAAGAAAGACTATGTTTTAAAAATTATATGGTATTATTTGCTCATAACTCATTTGTCATTTGCTAAATTGTTAGAAAGAAAATTTTAGCATAATATAACTCAGTTGTCATTTGCTAAATTTATGGTTTTATTTATATTTTTAATTATTATTTTATGTTTTTTGGATCAAATATTTTTTTAATTATAATATTTTCATTTTATTTTCGAAAGATAAATGAATTTTTTTTCAAACAATATTTTTGAAATTTGTATTTTTTAAAAAAATAATCAATTTAAATTGTTATTATCATTGAATATAATTATTTTTGACATAATTTAAGTTTTCGTTTACATCAAAATTTATCATATTTTAGGATAATTTTAATTTAAAATGTAATTTTTATATTTTTCAAACAAATTCTAAAAATATTATTTAAATATTTTGTTACTATTTTTTAAAAAATATTGACTTGCATTTCAAATTAAAAGGTAAATATATTAAAAATATTCTAGTTAAACTATGTAAAATTTAATATAGTATCAAAGAAATGGTCAAAAAAAAAATTACACATAAAAAAAGAATCATGATTTTTGTTAACTGGGTGGATCATTATTTATATGATATCGCAGACAAAAGAAAATTTCTGTTTTTACAATTATCTAATTAACTCTATATACTCATTTTTTTATATTTTTTTATATGATATCACACATTCGTAAAAAATATCATGTAAAAAAATAGATAGTTTAAGATGCAAAAAAAATATTTACTTAATGAATATAACATAAACGAATATTACAAATACATTATTTAATAAAATAAATAATTAAAATGAAAATTCATATCATGTTGTATGGATCAGTCTAGTCTATATTATTAAAAGAGAAGTACCCATTTGAAAATGTTCTTACTTCATTAATTAAACTCCCTTTTTTTTGCTTGTCTTTTTCAGTTGCATTTATGAAATATCATAAAACGAATAAAACTGCCTAATTTATTACTTTTCTTTTCGTTACATTAATGAAATATGCTTAAATGAATTTAAACTTCCTATTTTATTGTTTGTCTTTTTTTGTTACTTTAATAAAATATCCTTAAATAAATTTGGACATAATGTCATTTAATCAACCAAAAAAACTCATGAGTTATCCTTACGTGCATAATTTTAATAATGGAGATTTTAAAAAACGTGCATCATTAAAATGTTACCTAAAACATGCAGCACTAATATATAACATGCATCAATAAAACAAGAATTTGACTCACACAATTGTACGGATATTATTTTCAGTTGATTAAATTTAAAATAATTATTTATTCAAAAATATTTAAGAAAGACTATGTTTTTAAAATTATATGGTATTATTTGCTCATAACTCATTTGTCATTTGCTAAATTGTTAGAAAGAAAATTTTAGCATAATATAACTCAGTTGTCATTTGCTAAATTTATGGTTTTTATTTATATTTTATTTATTTAATTATAATATTTTCATTTTATTTTCGAAAGATAAATGAATTTTTTCAAACAATATTTTTGAAATTTGTATTTTTAAAAAATAATCAATTTAAATTGTTATTATCATTGAATATAATTATTTTTGACATAATTTAAGTTTTCGTTTACATCAAAATTTATCATATTTTAGGATAATTTTAATTTAAAATGTAATTTTTATATTTTTCAAACAAATTCTAAAAATATTATTTAAATATTTTGTTACTATTTTTAAAAATATTGAGTTGCATTTCAAATAAAAGGGTAAAGATATTAAAGATATTCTAATTAAAATATGTAAAATTTAGTATAGTTTTAAGGAAATGGTCAAAATAAAAAAATTACACATAAAATAATCATGATTTTTGTTAACTGGGTGGATCATTATTTATATGATATCATGAGACAAAAGAAAAATTTCTGTTTTAAAAATTATCTAATTTACTCTATACTCATTTTTTTAATATTTTTTATATGATATCACACATTCGTTAAAAAAATAGATAGTTTAAGATGCAAAAAAAAAATTTACTTAATGAATATAATATGAACGAATATTACAAATACATCATTTAATAAAATAAATAATTAAAAACCGAAAATTCATATCCGTAGCGGATCGAGTCTAGTCTATATTATTAAAAGAGAAGTACCCATTTGAAAATGTTCTTACTTCATTAATTAAACTCCCTTTTTTTTGCTTGTCTTTTTCAGTTGCATTTATGAAATATCATAAAACGAATAAAACTGCCTAATTTATTACTTTTCTTTTCAGTTACATTAATGAAATATGCTTAAATGAATTTAAACTTCCTATTTTATTGTTTGTCTTTTTTTTGTTACTTTAATAAAATATCCTTAAATAAATTTGGACATAATGTCATTTAATCAACCAAAAAAACTCATGAGTTATCCTACGTGCATAATTTTAATAATGGAGATTTTAAAAACGCATCATTAAAATGTTACCTAAAACATGCAGCACTAATATATAACATGCATCAATAAAACAAGAATTTGACTCACACAATTGTACGGATATTATTTTCAGTTGATTAAATTTAAAAATAATTATTTATTCAAAAAATATTTAAGAAAGACTATGTTTTTAAAAATTATATGGTATTATTTGCTCATAACTCATTTGTCATTTGCTAAATTGTTAGAAAGAAAATTTTAGCATAATATAACTCAGTTGTCATTTGCTAAATTTATGGTTTTTATTTATATTTTATTTATTTAATTATAATATTTTCATTTTATTTTCGAAAGATAAATGAATTTTTTTTCAAACAATATTTTTGAAATTTGTATTTTTTAAAAAAATAATCAATTTAAATTGTTATTATCATTGAATATAATTATTTTTGACATAATTTAAGTTTTCGTTTACATCAAAATTTATCATATTTTAGGATAATTTTAATTTAAAATGTAATTTTTATATTTTTCAAACAAATTCTAAAAATATTATTTAAATATTTTGTTACTATTTTTTAAAAAATATTGACTTGCATTTCAAATTAAAAGGTAAATATATTAAAAATATTCTAGTTAAACTATGTAAAATTTAATATAGTATCAAAGAAATGGTCAAAAAAAATTACACATAAAAAGAATCATGATTTTTGTTAACTGGGTGGATCATTATTTATATGATATCATGAGACAAAAGAAAATTTCTGTTTTTACAATTATCTAATTAACTCTATATACTCATTTTTTTATATTTTTTTATATGATATCACACATTCGTAAAAAATATCATGTAAAAAAATAGATAGTTTAAGATGCAAAAAAAATATTTACTTAATGAATATAACATAAACGAATATTACAAATACATTATTTAATAAAATAAATAATTAAAAACTGAAAATTCATATCCGCGCGCGGATCAGGGTCTAGTTATTACTTAATTTAACAGAATTGAATTGATTTAATCCGGTTAAAATCGATTTTAAATCAGTTTAAATCATACAGTATAAATCAGATTTTTAGAAAATTATCATCTAAACCGATTTTTTAGAAGCATGATTTACGGAGAGCATTACATTTGTTTTTGGTTACAGCAAATATATCAACTGGATCCACCATCATCACTTTAAGCATTAATTAATAATCATTCATGGGATTAAGAAGTCAGAATAAAAACAGAAATTAGCAGGCGGGACCCACTTTTCTTCCAACACATGGACTGTTACTCACTCACCTAACGAAGAAGACGAACAACAAAATAGATCTCTCTCTCTCTCTGTTTCTCTTCCTCGCAAAGTCTCCCTATCTTTTTTTCTTCATTCCTCAAAATACCTAACTTCCATTTTCAATTTACTCCGTGATTTTACCAATGTCATGATTTTTCCCGAGAAAAAACCTCCGAGAAAATAGCACAATACTAGAAGAAAACGAGAATCGATTCACAATGTCGGCGTTTTTCTTCAAGAGCACTCTCTTCTTGATCCCGGTTCTGACGCTGCTACTAACCTCCCCGAGCTGCTCCAAAGCTCGAATCTTCACCTTCGAGATGCACCACCGATTCTCCGACGAAGTCAAGCGCTGGTCCGATTTAACCGGACGATTCGGTAGCGCTTTCCCCCCTAAAGGAACCTTCGAGTACTTCAACGCCCTCGTCCTCCGCGACCGCCTCATCCGCGGCCGCCGCCGCCTCTCCGATTCCGAGGAATCCGAGTCGTCCGCTCTCACTTTCTCCGACGGAAACTCCACTTCTCGCATCAGCTCCCTCGGATTGTAAGTTTTCGTTTACATCAAAATTTATCATATTTTAGGATAATTTTAATTTAAAATGTAATTTTATATTTTTCAAACAAATTCTAAAAATATTATTTAAATATTTTGTTACTATTTTTTAAAAATATTGACTTGCATTTCAAATTAAAAGGTAAATATATTAAAAATATTCTAGTTAAACTATGTAAAATTTAATATAGTATCAAAGAAATGGTCAAAAAAAATTACACATAAAATAATCATGATTTTTGTTAACTGGGTGGATCATTATTTATATGATATCAGCAGACAAAGAAAATTTCTGTTTTTAAAATTATCTAATTTACTCTATACTCATTTTTTAATATTTTTTATATGATATCAGCAGACAAAGAAAATTTCTGTTTTTAAAATTATCTAATTTACTCTATACTCATTTTTTAATATTTTTTATATGATATCAGCAGACAAAGAAAATTTCTGTTTTTAAAATTATCTAATTTACTCTATACTCATTTTTTATATTTTTCAAACAAATTCTAAAAATATTATTTAAATATTTTGTTACTATTTTTTAAAAATATTGACTTGCATTTCAAATTAAAAGGTAAATATATTAAAAATATTCTAGTTAAACTATGTAAAATTTAATATAGTATCAAAGAAATGGTCAAAATAAAAAAATTACACATAAAATAATCATGATTTTTGTTAACTGGGTGGATCATTATTTATATGATATCAGCAGACAAAGAAAATTTCTGTTTTTAAAATTATCTAATTTACTCTATACTCATTTTTTATATTTTTCAAACAAATTCTAAAAATATTATTTAAATATTTTGTTACTATTTTTTAAAAATATTGACTTGCATTTCAAATTAAAAGGTAAATATATTAAAAATATTCTAGTTAAACTATGTAAAATTTAATATAGTATCAAAGAAATGGTCAAAAAAAATTACACATAAAAAGAATCATGATTTTTGTTAACTGGGTGGATCATTATTTATATGATATCACAGACAAAGAAAAATTTCTGTTTTACAATTATCTAATTAACTCTATATACTCATTTTTTAATATTTTTTATATGATATCACAGACAAAGAAAAATTTCTGTTTTACAATTATCTAATTAACTCTATATACTCATTTTTTATATTTTTCAAACAAATTCTAAAAATATTATTTAAATATTTTGTTACTATTTTTTAAAAATATTGACTTGCATTTCAAATTAAAAGGTAAATATATTAAAAATATTCTAGTTAAACTATGTAAAATTTAATATAGTATCAAAGAAATGGTCAAAAAAAATTACACATAAAAAGAATCATGATTTTTGTTAACTGGGTGGATCATTATTTATATGATATCACAGACAAAGAAAAATTTCTGTTTTACAATTATCTAATTAACTCTATATACTCATTTTTTATATTTTTCAAACAAATTCTAAAAATATTATTTAAATATTTTGTTACTATTTTTTAAAAATATTGACTTGCATTTCAAATTAAAAGGTAAATATATTAAAAATATTCTAGTTAAACTATGTAAAATTTAATATAGTATCAAAGAAATGGTCAAAAAAAATTACACATAAAAAGAATCATGATTTTTGTTAACTGGGTGGATCATTATTTATATGATATCACAGACAAAGAAAAATTTCTGTTTTACAATTATCTAATTAACTCTATATACTCATTTTTTAATATTTTTTATATGATATCACAGACAAAGAAAAATTTCTGTTTTACAATTATCTAATTAACTCTATATACTCATTTTTTAATATTTTTTATATGATATCACAGACAAAGAAAAATTTCTGTTTTACAATTATCTAATTAACTCTATATACTCATTTTTTAATATTTTTTATATGATATCACAGACAAAGAAAAATTTCTGTTTTACAATTATCTAATTAACTCTATATACTCATTTTTTATATTTTTCAAACAAATTCTAAAAATATTATTTAAATATTTTGTTACTATTTTTTAAAAATATTGACTTGCATTTCAAATTAAAAGGTAAATATATTAAAAATATTCTAGTTAAACTATGTAAAATTTAATATAGTATCAAAGAAATGGTCAAAAAATTACACATAAAAAGAATCATGATTTTTGTTAACTGGGTGGATCATTATTTATATGATATCAGCAGACAAAAGAAAATTTCTGTTTTACAATTATCTAATTAACTCTATATACTCATTTTTTATATTTTTTTATATGATATCACAGACAAAAGAAAATTTCTGTTTTACAATTATCTAATTAACTCTATATACTCATTTTTTATATTTTTTTATATTTTTTTATATTTTTTTATATGATATCACAGACAAAAGAAAATTTCTGTTTTACAATTATCTAATTAACTCTATATACTCATTTTTTATATTTTTTTATATGATATCACAGACAAAAGAAAATTTCTGTTTTACAATTATCTAATTAACTCTATATACTCATTTTTTATATTTTTCAAACAAATTCTAAAAATATTATTTAAATATTTTGTTACTATTTTTAAAAATATTGACTTGCATTTCAAATTAAAAGGTAAATATATTAAAAATATTCTAGTTAAACTATGTAAAATTTAATATAGTATCAAAGAAATGGTCAAAAAATTACACATAAAAAGAATCATGATTTTTGTTAACTGGGTGGATCATTATTTATATGATATCAGCAGACAAAAGAAAATTTCTGTTTTACAATTATCTAATTAACTCTATATACTCATTTTTTATATTTTTTTATATTTTTCAAACAAATTCTAAAAATATTATTTAAATATTTTGTTACTATTTTTAAAAATATTGACTTGCATTTCAAATTAAAAGGTAAATATATTAAAAATATTCTAGTTAAACTATGTAAAATTTAATATAGTATCAAAGAAATGGTCAAAAAAAAAATTACACATAAAAAAAGAATCATGATTTTTGTTAACTGGGTGGATCATTATTTATATGATATCGCAGACAAAAGAAAATTTCTGTTTTACAATTATCTAATTAACTCTATATACTCATTTTTTATATTTTTCAAACAAATTCTAAAAATATTATTTAAATATTTTGTTACTATTTTTAAAAATATTGACTTGCATTTCAAATTAAAAGGTAAATATATTAAAAATATTCTAGTTAAACTATGTAAAATTTAATATAGTATCAAAGAAATGGTCAAAAAATTACACATAAAAAGAATCATGATTTTTGTTAACTGGGTGGATCATTATTTATATGATATCACACATTAAGTAAAAATATCATGTAAAAAATAGATAGTTTAAGATGCAAAAAATATTTACTTAATGAATATAACATAAACGAATATTACAAATACATTATTTAATAAAATAAATAATTAAAAACTGAAAATTCATATCCGCGCGCGGATCAGGGTCTAGTTATTACTTAATTTAACAGAATTGAATTGATTTAATCCGGTTAAAATCGATTTTAAATCAGTTTAAATCATACAGTATAAATCAGATTTTTAGAAAATTATCATCTAAACCGATTTTTTAGAAGCATGATTTACGGAGAGCATTACATTTGTTTTTGGTTACAGCAAATATATCAACTGGATCCACCATCATCACTTTAAGCATTAATTAATAATCATTCATGGGATTAAGAAGTCAGAATAAAACAGAAATTAGCAGGCGGGACCCACTTTTCTTCCAACACATGGACTGTTACTCACTCACCTAACGAAGAAGACGAACAACAAAATAGATCGCTTTCCCCTAAAGGAACCTTCGAGTACTTCAACGCCCTCGTCCTCCGCGACCGCCTCATCCGCGGCCGCCGCCGCCTCTCCGATTCCGAGGAATCCGAGTCGTCCGCTCTCACTTTCTCCGACGGAAACTCCACTTCTCGCATCAGCTCCCTCGGATTGTAAGTTCGAGAGATTCTCTGTTTTTTTTCAGTGATAAAGTTTGATCCTTTCTGATTGTAAGTTCGATTCTGTTCTCAGATGCTCTGTTTTCAGCATAAAGTCTGATCCTTTTTTTCACCTGTTTGCATGTTTTGATGTTAAGTTTGCATTACACGACGGTGAAATTGGGAACTCCGGGGATGAGATTCATGGTGGCGCTCGACACGGGGAGCGACCTCTTCTGGGTGCCTTGCGATTGCGGCAAATGCGCACCTACCGAAGGACCTGCTTACTCTTCTGTAAACGTTTTTTTTTAATTCAACGCTTTAGCTTTACTCTGCTGCTTACGTGTCTTTTACCCACTTTGATTGATTCTATGTGTGTGTGTGGGTTTAATAGGAGTTTGAGCTGAGCATTTACAACCCTAAACTCTCGAAAACAAACAAGAAAGTCACCTGCAACAACAGCCTATGCGCGCAGCGTAACCAGTGCCTTGGAACGTTCAGCACTTGCCCTTACATGGTCTCTTACGTCTCTGCTCAGACTTCCACCTCCGGTGTTCTCATGGAAGATGTTATGCACTTGACTACGGAGGATAAGAGCCCTGAGCGTGTCGAGGCTTACGTCACATTCGGGTTAGTAGCAGCATCTCTCTCTTCTTGTGTGTTTTCAGTTTTACTGAAGAAAAATGTGGGATGTGTGCAGATGTGGACAGGTTCAGAGTGGTTCTTTTCTTGACATTGCGGCGCCGAATGGTTTATTCGGTCTTGGTATGGAGAAGATATCGGTTCCGAGTGTGTTGGCGAGGGAAGGTCTGGTTGCTGATTCTTTCTCAATGTGTTTTGGACATGATGGAGTTGGGAGGATTAGTTTTGGGGATAAAGGTAGTTCTGATCAGGAAGAGACACCTTTTAATCTCAACCCTTCTCAGTAAGTGGTGGTCTCATTCACTACTTTTATCAGATTTTGCCAAGAATGCACATTTTTAATTTCATTTATTGCAGTCCGAACTACAACATCACGGTGACTAGAGTACGTGTGGGGACAACTCTCATAGATGATGAGTTTACAGCTCTGTTTGACACTGGCACTTCATTTACTTATTTGGTGGATCCCATGTATACATCAGTCTCAGAGAGTGTAAGCATCTAAACGCCAATAATATTTCTCATAAGAGTCTATGAATCACATTGTTTTCTTCAGTTCCATTCTCAGGCTCAAGATAAGCGCCATTCACCGGATCCGAGGATTCCCTTCAACTATTGCTATGACATGAGGTATGAGTTTGTATCTATCCACAACATTCAATGCGTCTTTGTCTCCTCCACTCATATCTAATCTTGTAAACTGTGTTATCAGCTCTGATGCGAATGCGAGTTTGATACCGAGTTTAAGCCTCACAATGAAAGGAAACAGCCACTTCACCATCAACGATCCTATAATAGTCATCTCTACCGAGGTCATTCATTAGTCTCTCTCTCTCTCTCTCTTCTATACTTCTTTCTCTATCGTTCACTCTCCTTCTCAACAGAAGATTTGCATTTTTCACAGGGTGAGCTTGTATATTGCCTGGCCATTGTCAAAAGCTCTGAACTCAACATAATCGGACGTAAGATCAGCTTTTCTTTTTCATGGATCATGAAATATCCTTTAGATAATGAACTCACGTTGTGTACTCTTTAATGAAACAGAAAACTACATGACGGGGTATCGTGTAGTATTCGACAGAGAGAAGCTCGTATTAGCTTGGAAAAAGTTTGACTGTAAGTTTCTTTCTTCCTCTAATGTTTTTGCTAGAAACACTTATTTGTGTGTACTGACTTATCTCTTGACGCAGGCTATGATATTGAAGAGACAAAGACAACTCTTACCGGAGCAAACAAAACAGAGGCGGTGGCTCCGGCAATGGCAGCCGGGATAAGGACTCATAATAACAACTCCTCAGAGGAGCTACACAGAACAAACCAAACCAACTCCGAAAGTAGCTCATCTTCCTCCAACCAAAGATTTAAAACAGTAACGCTATGGTCTTTCTTCAGATTTTTGTTCATATTATTTCCACTTTTATAGAGTTTGTAGTAGTAATCTTCTTAAAAGTCCAATCCAAAAAACACACATTTTGTTTGTATCATAATGAGATTATAGAGATCAGCCTCTTCAGGAAATATATGTTCTTCCTTCCACTCCTACCACTCTTTCAACTCTAGCTTTGACAGTTTCTTACACATATCACTCTTATTCAACTCTATTAGAACATTATTGTCAGATAACACATATCCAAGGCGTAAACATGACTGCACCAACACGAGTCCATGACCATGTCTGTACAGATAAGGGAGAAGATTCACATTACAGATATTTGTATTTCACAGAATGTTTTGTATACTGTTTTTAAGAAATGTTCAATTTGGTGTAATATTGACATTATTTTGGTCAGCAACCAATATACATTTTAAACCAAGATGACAACATTACTAGTCTAGTAATAATCAACTAGGATAAGACATGCGCCTTGCGCAGGATGAGTTTATTTGTATATATTATCGATAGTTTATTTTATATATTTGATCATTTTATTTATATAAATAAAATATTTTTGTTGTTATTATATAATTTCTTTCCGATGGATCAGATCAATTTTTATTAAAAATAATGGAACAAAACTATAATTAATACATCATGGGTTGATCGGATTGGACATTAAACAAATTATCACATAAAAACTTTATTTTTTCCATCGAACACATTCTTGAAAAAAATGAACAGTATTGTTTTCACACTTGAATTATTTTGACTTTTATCTTCCATATGATTTTGAAAGCTTTCAAATCAACCATCGAATTGATACATGTCATTTTAATGTTTTTAGTCGTATACTTAAGGAAAACTTAAATTTTTGTAATTTAAAGTTGTTTTAAAAAATTCAAAATATAACATATAAGAAAAAATCTATTTTTTTTATTATATGGTTAATGTGATTGTTTATTTTTTTTAATAATATAAAATTAAACAAAAATGAAGATGGATGCAAAAATTGTTATCAAATCTTTATTATTCATAATCATTAATTGTCATATATATGTAAATCATATTAGGTAATTCTGTAGTTTTTATTTAAGGAAAGAATACACACTTCTTATATTTTAGGTTAATATAATGTTCTCTAGTGTTATATAATTATGAAATAATGTGACACCATTAGATTAAACTATATTTTATATTAGATGCTTTAGAATTCTTTGAAATGGAATTTAGAAGGCATTTAGAATGCCACTTAGAATTTAGGGTTTTTTTTAATTAATACAAAATTAAGGTTTTAATTTTTCAAATGCTTCTCAATTAATATACAGGGGATGATTTAATAGTAGTCAAGTTACTTATATTTGAAACAATAAGAAGTCTTTTTCTTAAACTAATAACTAACAATTATCAATAACCATGGATGTTTTCTCCCAAAAGTCAATAACCATGGTCCATGATATATTCACTGCCAAAACTGTCTAAGATTATAGTTAGTAACATTTATAAATGGTAGGTACAACAAATCTCCATCATAAAAGTAATAAATTTAAAACTTTGAAAATATAATCGTCAAGATTAACGTTAGAACAGTAAGAATTTTTTTTTTTTTTGAACACAGAACAGTAAGAATTAGAACCACATCTTCTGAACTAATTTTTTTAAAAAATTATAAAAAAGTCAAAAGTTTTATTTTTAGTTTCGTTTTTTCACATTACAAACCGTTTTGACCAATCATTTAGTGACACGTTTGATGATTGTCAACTTACTAATCCTCCCAGAGGCTCATCAGCCAATAAGATTCAGAGTAAGACAATGTGTTTTTCTACTGTGTTAATAGACAAAGGGTAAGTTAGTAACTTCCACGGCGACGGGTAAGCAAACAAAAAAGAAGAAAATGTAATAAAAATAGAGAAATCGGCCAAAAACACACTGAACTTTTCGGGAATTGCCAAAAGAAACACGGACATATGGGCTGTGATAAAATCCTGAACTTTTGTTGACTTTTCGGGTTTATTAAGAAACTTCGATTAGTGACCAGATAAACACACCGTTAACCGAGTTAACTTAATTGCGGACGTTAATTTTGGGTGTTAAAGTATCTGACGTCGTTTCATCACTTTGTCGATTTAAGACAAACGGCGTCGTTATATAGTTGTGTTATTAAAATATGTGTTTCCAACGGCTCGAACTTCGTGTACTTTCGGGTTTAATGGTAGGGTTTTGCCATCGAGCTAGTGGACTTTGCAATGGATATACGAACACAATTTCTTTTATTCTTGAATCGAGTTAAAGACAAATTAATGAAGCGGCGTTTTACATTTAACTTTTATTAAAAGATGGGGTTCCATAGACTTCGAACTCGCACTCCTTTTAATGGTAGGGTTTTGCCATCGAGCTAGTGGACTTTGCAATGGATATACGAACACGTTTCTTTTATTCTCTTTGGATCCGAGTTAAATGAATCAAAAAGAAACGACGGCGTTTTCTCCTCCGATTGGTATAAACCCTAAATGGGCGAAATCATAAATCCAGTTCGCGATTCAAGCTCGATTCTCTTCGACTTCGTCCTTTAGAATCTTGATTCTCATCTCTTCTTCTTCGAGTATCGCATGATGAGTTCGGGTTGTGAGGATTCGTCTGTGAATACGATTGGAATTCGTGGTATCCCGGAGCAATGCGGCTGTGGTCGAAGAACTGGGATATACACATCAAAAACGAAGGTCAATCCATGAAGAACTTTCTTTAGATGCCCAACGTTTCAAAATGTAAGTGTTTAATTTGATTGTGTTTAAGAAAAGAACATAAGATTCAATGGCTAGCTAGTCAGTGAGAAATTGTTTGAATATAAAGATTGTGTTCATGATTTGTGTCTAGGATCACTTGTATAAATGGGTAGATGAAGCTGTCTACGAAGAGGTTCAAGATGCATTGCCAAAAGTTGAATGCTTTGCATCAGATGTTATGAAAATTAAAATGGAGATCGAAAGCATGAAAACCGTGGAGGAAGACTTGAAAGAAGATGTCAGGAAGGCGAGCAATGAACTTAAGAAGCTGAATGTGATCATGAAAGTGGGTTTTGATTGGTTTGTTTAGCGTTGTGATATGTCTTGTGTTGATCATGTTTGACAAAGCGATGGGT
The DNA here is from genome assembly GCA_016771965.1 of Brassica carinata. NCBI lineage: Eukaryota > Viridiplantae > Streptophyta > Magnoliopsida > Brassicales > Brassicaceae > Brassica > Brassica carinata. The sequence continues at coordinate 636,220 of JAAMPC010001488.1, read as the reverse complement.
TGTCTATGAATAGCTACTAGGAGACTGTTTATGTAAGGCTATGTTTATGTAAGAATCATGGTTCATGTAAGGCTATGTTTTAAGACAATGTTTCAGTAATGTTTATGTTTTACTTCTTGATTGTTTATAGAAGAACAAAAGAACACACCAATGAACAGACCATCAAGATAAACAACATGATGAAAACACAAAGATAATAACCAACACTATCTTCATTGAGAGTTTCAAATTAAAACAGCAGGAAGAGAAGAAAGAAAAAGGTAGTTCTTGTTCCAAAAGCATTCAGACAGAGACATCATCATAAACAACGGACAACGAAAGCATTGAGGCAGACCATCATAAACAACACACAAGCATCTAAAAACCATCTTCCCCACGATGCTGTGCGTGATGCTTCAGCGTGTGAGGATTGACCTTCGAAGATTGAGGAACTTCCCATGGTGATGCTTGAGCTTGTGAGGATTGATTTTGTGAGGTTTGAGCTTCGAGGATTGAGCTTGTGACTCGCCAAAGTGTAGTCCCCGCAACATATAAATGAATTGTTAGACACATTACGAGAGCTAAAACAATGAGATAGAAACTAAGATCCTAACCTGATATTTCCTTGGTGCGCCTCTTGGTTTCTTAGGTGGGCTCTCAACAAAAGCCTTCGACATGTATTCTTGTAGTGCCCTTCTTCTTTGCAATTAGAGCATGTCATTACCTGTTCGAGCGACTCAGCTTGGTAGTAGACACGTCTCATTGGTTCCCTTCTTTCGATCATGGTTTTAGGCCTACCAGGCTTGCCATTTCGATTAGGTGGTGGAATCACACCTAATCTATTGGTCCGAGGCCACTCTATCATCCCATTTACAGGTCTGATCCCAAAGCTGTAGGTTTCGCCACTTAGAGGTTGTGTAGAAAGGAGCAACAAATTCATAGAGTTTCTTCCCACGCCAAGGATGACCTTAGCGGCATGGATGCATGGAATACCATTCATTTGCCAGCCGACATGCACAAGTCTCATTCTCCAAATTCACCACATATGACTGGTCTCTATCTTCCACCTCGGTCTCGGCCCAATTGCCCAATGCAGACTACATTCTTTTGACTTCTTATGTGTCTAACTCTTTATGTGTCTTCGGGGTGAACCTAGTCTTCCTATCCTTAGCCATCTTAGACCTATTGTAGTTCCTAGTCATACATTGCCTTATCTCCTCTAACATGTCTAGCGAGGTTTCTTCCTAGGCTCCACGATGGTCTTGTTGAAGGACTCACACAAGTTGTTCAGATTATCATTGCGGTAGGAGCCTATCTTGAAGAAAGCTCTAGACCAAGTCTCGGCTTTGTCTTTATCGAGAGATGCATGTGCGCCGGGATCATAGTTCTTAAGCTCGTCCATGTTGTAGTTGAACATACCAGAGTGTAGCTCCTTGCAATGAACCGAAGAACCTCGTAACCTTAGATCTTTTCCACCTTTCCTCCGGTTCGTAGATATGGCGACAACACTGTCTATGCTCAGCTTCTGGAAGGAGGGTATGAACTGCTTTCACTAATCCCTACAAGATCAGAAAAAAAAAAAATCAGAAACAAGAATCAAACATTCATTGAGTATCATGAAAGCAAAGTGTTTACCTTTTGTTTGTCAGACATTATAACAAAGCCGTTCCCATTTTCCAATCCCAAATCCAGAAGCAGCTTCACAAACCAATCCCAGTTTGTATCATTCTCTATCTCCACTACAGCCCAAGCAATAGGGACAATCCTATTGTCTCCATCTCTTCCAACCGCAGCCAACAACTGTCCCTTGATGTCCTATTTCAAAAAGGCTCCATCTAAGCCAATAACAGGCCTACAAGTCTTCTTCCATGCTTCCTTTTGTGCTTGGAAACACATGTAGAGCCTGTAGAACCATTGCTTGCTTCCAACCGTGGCTCCTGGTATGGTCTCAATTTCCATGGTTGATCGGGATTGCTCCTCAATATCTCGCTTGGTAATCCCAGATTTTATCAAAATGCTCCTCATGGGTCTTCCTCCTTTCTTTCATCACCTTCGTCTTGGCCTTAATGCATGAGTTTTCTAAAACTTCCATCTTATACTCCCTCAATATCTTAGCATGTATCTCCTTTGCCGTGAGCTTAGGATTCAGCCTTAACCTCTCAGCAAATAGACTTGCAATTGCTGACCTCTTAAGTATCTTCGAATACCCTATCCTCTCACACTTATGGTCATTGACGTATGTCTTTACCATCAACTGCTTCCTCCTATCATACGAACAGTAGACCATCCAGGGACAAGGAGCCTCATCATCTCTCATCTCAGCGGCACATTTTGCACCCATCTTCAAGCTACTGGATTTGTAGTACTTGATGTTGTATCTGGTTTTCAGGGTATACCTCGACAAGCATGTTTGAAGTCCTCGGCATCTGAAAATGTCTTGCTTAGTGAAGGAGCTCCTCGGATCATTGTCTTCTCTGTAAGCTTGCGGAGTCTCATCTCCTCTTCATTCTCATCATCGATGATGAGGATCGGGGATTTTATCATCATCCCATGCATCATCATCGCCGTCTTCATCAACCTCACGGTCATCATTTTGCTTTATCACCAAAATAAAGACTCAATCTGTACAACCAACTTCCTCAATGCCAGCAATACCGTTCTCATCTTCCCTACCATCATCACCTATATCCCCAAATTCCTCGATCCGGAGAAATTCTTCTCTGTCATCACCATCATCACCTGACTCCTCTCGAGTTTACCTTACGCTTCTTGATTGTCACAGGACACAGGCGACCAGCCATATGAAGTTCCCGAATTGTCTTCTTCATGGCTGTTGATGCCAACATCTCGGTCTCGGTCATTCTTCTCTGTCATCACGGAAGGAGCCACATTTACCTTCGTTTCTTGGCTGTTGATGCCAACATCTCGGTCTCGGTCATTCTTCTCTGTCATCACGGAAGGAGCCACATTTACCTTACTTCTTAGAACTTCGCAGGAGGCGAGTTGAACCACGCCTCGTGGCCTTCAGGAGATGGCGAGCGACCCATATGAAGTTCCCTCCTCGTGGTCTTCTCCGAGATGGCAGCGACCCATATGAAGTTCCCGCAGTCTTGGCGCGCCCGACACCTGTAGATGCGACATCGATATCCTTCAACGCTTTTAATCCTCGATCTCTCCAATGATGACAAACTCACGAAGCATCGCGTTCTCCACCCTTCTTCGACTCTTGAACAGCCGTCACTCCGTGTCGAAATTCCTCATCGCTCGAAAATCATTACCTCCCTTCCATTCCTTGTGAACCGTCTTTACCATCTCTACAAGAGAAATCCCCAAATCGATTTGAGAAATTAGGGTTACGTTCAAACACGGGTTTCATTTTGTTTGATTGCAATCAAACACATCTTTTGACCAATAAAATAAACATGTGTGATAACCTTCCGAAAAGTCCACTACCGGTGTGATACCCCACCACCGAGTGCGGGTTCGAGTCCAGGCAACAACAATTTTAATTAAGCAAAACGGCGTCGTCTTGAGATTTTGTGTTTAACAAAACAACTGAATGAAGCGGCGTGGTTTCCTTAGCAGCGATGATGCGGGGAGTTAACTTTGTCTTGCTTGTCGGTTAACGGTGTGTTAATCTGGTTAGTCAACCGTAAGTTTGTGAATTAACTAAAAATGTCAACAAAAGATCAGGGTTTTATTGGTCGGGTTAAGTCTGAGGTTTCTTTTGGCGATTAAGAAAAGTTCGGTGTTTTTACCGATTTCAATAAAATGTGTTTTTTTCTACTGTGCTAACACAAAGGGTAAGTTAGTAACTTACTACTTCCACGACAACCGGTAAGCAAACAAAAATCAAAACGGAAAAGAAGAAAATGTAATAAAATGGAAATATATATAAAAAAGAATAAAACGGAAGAAAACAAAAACTAAAGAGAGAGACTAGACTTGCCCTTCTTCATCGTCTTCTCCTTCTGTGGAAATTAAATTTTTGTTTTTTGGAAAAAAATCGCCCAGTTTCCATTTTCGTCGCGCATTTAACTCAAATCATAACGCTAAACTCTCTGAATCACACGGAGGCTTCGTCGGATTATTATTTCACAGCTAACTCTCTTATTCTCCAGGGTTGTTTAGATATTTTACTATCGATCGGAGCTCATTACCAAACCCTAATTTTTGCCCCGTTGATGATGGCCTCCGCCGCTTCTTCTACGAGCGAGAATCGCGGCAGCCCCGCGCAATCACGCCGTCCCTCTCCGTGGAGTCAGATCGTCCGCGGCGAATCAGAGCCGCGGACGATCTCCTCCTCCGCCGCTCCTTCCTCTCCTCAACACAGAGATCCGATTGCTTCTGCGTCCGTTGCTCCTCCACCTGCTCCGGTTGCTGGAGACGATAGATCGGAGGAGTCTGGTGGTGCTCAGGGAAATGCAGGGAAGAAGCCTGTTTGGAAAAGGCCATCTAATGGTGCTTCTTCTGAGGTTGGACCTGTCATGGGAGCTTCGTCGTGGCCTGCTCTTTCGGAGACTACCAAAGCTCCCTCCAGCAAATCTTCCTCCGATTCGTTAAAGAGTCTCGGCGATGTACCTTCTTCCTCATCGGTGGTGGTTACCGTTTCTCAGGTTTGATTGATTCTATTGATTAATGGCTTCGTGTGATTGCTGAAAGTATTTAACTTTTCTTTTATCCGTTTGTTGCGAAAATGACTAGAGATTGATGAAGCTTCTTTGTTGTGTGGTTGCTATCAACTTTTATAGCTTTTGATTGTTTCTTAATCTTAGCTGCTTGCCTAAGTCGTTACTGTTGGATTTTTTACTGCAATGTAACTTCAGCATCTGCATATGTGTGTGTTTTAATATCTTCCTATTGGATTGCAAATCCACTGAGTTCTGTAGCATCAACGGATATGAAACTCTTTAGATGTTTCTTCTGTTAAAAATCTTTTCTTTTGGATTTGTAATGTCAAAATTCTTCTTCTTTTTGCCTTCACTTATTCATGTGTATGGTTCTTGTTATCCTGATTTAACAATGAGAATGCTTGTGTGTCTTTTGGTTTAGGGAAATGCAAATGCTTCTGTTCCTGCACCAAAGCAAGGTGGTCGTGCAAACCCTAACCCAACACCAAACACCTCGCGCCAGAGATCATTTAAACGGAATAACAGCGCTTCTGGATCCGCTGCTTGTTTCTTGGCTGTTGATGCCAACATCTCGGTCTCGGTCATTCTTCTCTGTCATCACCGAAGGAGCCACATTTACCTTCGTTTCTTGGCTGTTGATGCCAACATCTCGGTCTCGGTCATTCTTCTCTGTCATCACCGAAGGAGCCACATTTACCTTACGCTTCGAACTCAGGAGCGAGTTGAACCACGCCTCGTGGCCTTCACCGGAGATGGCGAGCGACCCATATGAAGTTCCCTCCCGTGGTCTTCTCCGGAGATGACGCAGCGACCCATATGAAGTTCCCGCTAGTCTTCGACGCCCGACACCTCGTAGATGCGACATCGATATCCCTTCAACGCTTTTACGAATCCTCGATCTCTCCAGCGATGACAAACTCACGAAGCATCGCGTTCTCCACCCTTCTTCGACTCTTGAACGGCCGTCACTCCGTGTCGAAATTCCTCATCGCTCCGAAAATCATTACCTCCCTTCCATTCCTTGTGAACTTCGTCTTTACCATCTCTGAGAGAAATCCCCAAATCGATTTGAGAAATTAGGGTTACGTTCAAACACGGGTTTCATTTTGTTTGATTGCAATCAAACACATCTTTGACCAATAAAATAAACATGTGTGATAACCTTAGAAAAGTCCATGCTTCGGTGTGATACCCCACTACGACCACGAGTGCGGGTTCGAGTCCAGGCAACAACAATTTTAATTAAGCAAAGCGGCGTCGTCTTGAGATTTTGTGTTTAACAAAACAACTGAATGAAGCGGCGTAGTTTCACTAAGCAGCGATAATTAGCGGGAGTTAACAACGCCTTAACTGCGTCGGTTAACGGTGTGTTAATCGGTTAGTCAACCGTAAGTTTGTGAATTAACTAAAAATGTCAACAAAAGATCAGGGTTTTATTGGTCAGGTTCGAGTACAGGTTTCTTTTGGCAATTCCCGAAAAGTTCAGTGTTTTTTTGGCCGATTTCTCAATAAAAATGTGTTTTTTTCTACTGTGCTAACACAAAGGGTAAGTTAGTAACTTACTACTTCCACGACAACCGGTAAGCAAACAAAAATCAAAACGGAAAAGAAGAAAATGTAATAAAAATGGAAATATATATAAAAAAAAGAATAAAAACGGAAGAAAACAAAAAACTAAAGAGAGAGACTAGACTTGCCCTTCTTCATCGTCTTCTCCTTCTGTGGAAATTAAATTTTTGTTTTTTGGAAAAAAATCGCCCAGTTTCCATTTTCGTCGCGCATTTAACTCAAATCATAACGCTAAACTCTCTGAATCACACGGAGGCTTCGTCGGATTATTATTTCACAGCTAACTCTCTTATTCTCCAGGGTTGTTTAGATATTTTACTATCGATCGGAGCTCATTACCAAACCCTAATTTTTGCCCCGTTGATGATGGCCTCCGCCGCTTCTTCTACGAGCGAGAATCGCGGCAGCCCCGCGCAATCACGCCGTCCCTCTCCGTGGAGTCAGATCGTCCGCGGCGAATCAGAGCCGCGGACGATCTCCTCCTCCGCCGCTCCTTCCTCTCCTCAACACAGAGATCCGATTGCTTCTGCGTCCGTTGCTCCTCCACCTGCTCCGGTTGCTGGAGACGATAGATCGGAGGAGTCTGGTGGTGCTCAGGGAAATGCAGGGAAGAAGCCTGTTTGGAAAAGGCCATCTAATGGTGCTTCTTCTGAGGTTGGACCTGTCATGGGAGCTTCGTCGTGGCCTGCTCTTTCGGAGACTACCAAAGCTCCCTCCAGCAAATCTTCCTCCGATTCGTTAAAGAGTCTCGGCGATGTACCTTCTTCCTCATCGGTGGTGGTTACCGTTTCTCAGGTTTGATTGATTCTATTGATTAATGGCTTCGTGTGATTGCTGAAAGTATTTAACTTTTCTTTTATCCGTTTGTTGCGAAAATGACTAGAGATTGATGAAGCTTCTTTGTTGTGTGGTTGCTATCAACTTTTATAGCTTTTGATTGTTTCTTAATCTTAGCTGCTTGCCTAAGTCGTTACTGTTGGATTTTTACTGCAATGTAACTTCAGCATCTGCATATGTGTGTGTTTTAATATCTTCCTATTGGATTGCAAATCCACTGAGTTCTGTAGCATCAACGGATATGAAACTCTTTAGATGTTTCTTCTGTTAAAAATCTTTTCTTTTGGATTTGTAATGTCAAAATTCTTCTTCTTTTTGCCTTCACTTATTCATGTGTATGGTTCTTGTTATCCTGATTTAACAATGAGAATGCTTGTGTGTCTTTTGGTTTAGGGAAATGCAAATGCTTCTGTTCCTGCACCAAAGCAAGGTGGTCGTGCAAACCCTAACCCAACACCAAACACCTCGCGCCAGAGATCATTTAAACGGAATAACAGCGCTTCTGGATCCGCTGCTTATGGTTCTAATTCTCAACCATCGCAGCAAGGTCCACTTGTCGAAACGCCTTCGCACAACCCTTCTCCTAGAGGTCAAAACCAGAGGAATGGCTCTGCATCGCAAACCCACGGTGGTGGTAGTGACAGCTTTTCACCACGAGACTCTCACAGGAACCAAAATGGTAACCATCACCACCACCACCAGAGTCATGGTGGCAGGCGCAACCAGGAGCACGGGAATCAAAACTGGAATTTCAGCAGAAGCTTTAATGGGAGAGCACATTCACAAAGAGGTGCCCCAGCATTTGTAAGACATCAACCTCCACATATTCAGTCAATTCCTCCTCAGTTTATGGCAGCTCAGCCTATTCAGCCTTTTGGCGGGCCTGTGCCTTTCCCTTCTGGTGAGACACATTGAAAGATCACGTCTTTGAATTTTTGTTTATTATTTTTTCTAATGCGTCTTCGTTTCAGAATTGGCATCTCCATATTATCCCCGTATGCCTTTCATCGGCCCTCTCTCGCCTGGTCCAGTCTTTTACCAAGTCCAAGATCCTCCTCTAAACGTTAAACTACAGAAGCAAGTACATTATTATTTTAGGTAGTTCCTTTGTATTGAATCTCTCTTATTCGTCTATTTCTCGTCTGGGATGGAGTAATTTAGATGCATATGTTTCTATTTGTTGCAGTGAAGAGAATTTGATTAGAGACACATACCTTCGTAGGCACATGGATGATCAGGGTTTTGTTCCGCTACATGTGATTGCTGGTTTCAAGAAGGTAAATTACTTTCTGGATGTGCCGTCATGCATGTTGGCCTGATTCACCTAGCTCTGATAATGATATCTAACCACTGCATGTTATTTCATTTCAAAGTTCAATTACTAGAGTCTGTAAATTCACCAGAACTTTTCTTAGGCTCAAAACTGAGGATTAGGGTGAACTTGTATTCAGTCTAGTAACACCTTACATACATTTTGTGCGGTTTTATATAAAGCTGTTCCATGCATGTACATACTCTCAGCAAATGAAATCTGATCTTTAAGACAGATGATTCGTATTACCAGTTGATGAACTATGTCCCACATTTAGAAATTCAATCATGAATGCTTTTGCTCCCGTATAAATGTGTTTTTGTACTGTTAAACTTGAAAAGGCATGACTAATTCGCTGCTCACGTGACTCTATCTCATTCTCACCAATGTTCACTGCTTTCGTTCTTCCTTCTCTTAGTCTAGTTACTATAACACTTTGTTGCTGAGTACCATATGTCCAGGGTTTTTGTGTTATTCTCTATGAAGTGTAGCTATCTGTGTTGCCTCTTTTTTCTCCTTATTCAGGTTGCAGAACTTACAGATAGTATACAGCAAATAGTGGAGGCTCTACAAGGTTCACCATTTGTTGAAGTGCAGGTACCTATTGTCTATATATGTCCTTTAGTGTGTAAATTTTTGAATTACATTGTCTTTCTTGCAAAGTAGAATGGTAGTGACTAAAACATTTTCATTAGGGCTTTTGTTCATTATGAGAGAAAAAGCTTATAATAACATGCATTTTAACTGTTTGAAGCTGAAAATATAGAATTATTGTTCGTCTCAACTCTCAAGGCATGTATATTGTATGGCATTGATATTTGGTTTCCTTGTTTGTTTTGAAATTATTTGCTTTTATTTGATTGCAAATGCTTTTGTTGCGGCTTGTTAGGGTGACAGAATAAGGAAGCGCTATAATTGGCAACATTGGTTGCTTCCTGAAGATGCGAGCCTTCAGTTTGTTGATGCAGTAGCAAGCGGAGTTGGAAACTTGTCGATTGGTCAGAGCTCGGCGGATCCAATTGGTGGTCCAAGCAGCCAGTTGCAACCTGCGGGAGCAGAAAACAAAGCTGCTTCAGATGGTCAGCAACAGTTTTCTGTTGTTAATCCAGTGAACAACCTCAATGGCTCAAATGGTGCAAACCGTTGAACCATCATGTTTGGAGCTGTTGGTTAGTGTTGGACATGAAATATATTATTTTGTCCTGCTCGGAGTCAGGAAAAAACAAAAATGAAGGGGGATCAAAAAAGAGAGAGTAAAAGGTAAGGCATAAAACCAAAAGAGAAGAGACCCACATGAAAAAAGAATCAAACATTTCATAAACTTTGGCATATTTATGGTTTCTTTTCTTCTTGGTTTTGGATGTTTTTTGGATGCTAGTAACTTTTTTTGTGTGTTAATGCTTACTTTGCTACATGTGATGGTCGTTGACAGTTGCTTGTAAACCATTGTTATGGTCTTGGGATTTATCGGTTTTGCTTGCTTAGTACCTTCTCGAGTTTGTTCCCCTAATCGTCAGCTTTGTTTCTATTTCAAAATTTCACTTGTTCATGAGAACCGTCTAAGCAAAGAGAGTTAACTTCAGAGTCCTCGTGAATCTCTCATTCCTCAGCAGATTAAAATGCGTCGGAAAAAGTAAAAGTTGGTAAAATGAAGCAATAGCAAAACAAGTGTCCCTTTGGTCAGTCTTTACCGGTAAAAGTGTGGACAGAAACAAGATGCCATCAAAAACATGTACCAAATGGCATCGTCTCGTTTGCTTGTGTATTGCTTTGATGCGAATAATGCAAGCACGTGTTTCACGCTCTGCTTACGTTGCATTGTTATGTAGGTATGAAATGAATCTTTGAATGGGCAAGTCGCTATATAATTAAACAATCTAGTAAATTGTTCACCGAGTTCTTAGTAATTAATATTCTATCGTTCCAAAATAAATGATGTTTAGGAAAAAATTTTATATTTCAAAATAAATGATTTTTTTATATATTTATATTAATCTTAGTTTTATTGTGGACAATAATGTTTTATATTTATTTTTAAAGATTGACTGAATTTATTTTGGTTTATATTTTTAATGTTAATTTTTAGAAAAAAAATGTATACCTTATTTTTTGTGAATTGAAAATATACGTCCAAAACATCAAGTAATTTGAAACAGAGAAAGTATCAACGTAAATAAACATGTGTGACGTAGAATCTCGTATTTCATTTGCAAAAATGAAAAATAACACTCAGTTTCTTTTTTATAAACTCATAAGTCATCAGAGAGAGTATCAACGTAAATAAATATGTGTGACGTAGAATCTCGTATTTCATTTGCAAAAATGAAAAATAACATTCAGTTTCTTTCTCATAAACTCATAAGTTTGATATACATCGATTTTAAAATATTACTAGACTATCGTGAAGTATTCATATTTCAAAAGTGAGAATAAGCTTAATAGCGTAGACCGTGACCTTGTTACTTGTTTAGCCTTTTACATTGTATGTACAAACTCATATTAAGATATTTGGTCTTCCGCATACTATTGTAGGTTAGGCAGTTTTCTTAAGAAAAGTTCTATATAATTGCAGCGAATTAAGTTTTGCTTACTAATACCTAACTAACATAACAAGATATATATCTTTCTTCATAAATGAAACTTGACTTTACTCGGACCTCACTCTCGCGACTTAGCTGAAGCCTAAATGATCTAGCAGTTCAAACTTTCAAAGCCATATAAAGCCATATAGGCTCTCCTTTTAATCTAGCTAGCCATTTGTACACAAGCACAAAAACACTTCACATCTAACAAAATATTCTTTATGTTCACCCAAATGTGGAAAAATAAAATGAAACAACCCAATAGTAAACCCAAAAATCAGAATTATTAATTCTTTATGTTCACCCAAATGTGGAAAAATAAAATGAAACAACCCAATAGATAACCCAAAATCAGAATTATTATTGATTCTAAAACTCTAATTCACAAAACAAACCAAATGTATAGAAACTTGCTCAATTCTTTAAACCAAAAAAACTTGCTCAATTCTTCTTTGCCATTTCGAGATGTCAAAGTACACATATCCAAGCATTTTGCAGTTTCCAACGGTTAGCATTCTTTTGAATCTTTTAACTCCACGTTTTTCGTTTATTTATTTTATTGCTAATTTTAGTAGTAAATTATTACAACTACTGTATATGTTCGTACAGTCTATAGACAACCTACGGACAGGTGATTATTGTACGGACTAGTGGAACTAAAAGAATCCAACGGTCATAAGCTCACGGCTCAGTCGTATTGTTCGTTGGATTATAAATTCAATGTATAAAACGAAAATCGATAATACGAGTTTATATCATGACATCAATTCACTTGTCCTGACTTATTTCGAGTCTATCAACCTCTTTTCTCTGCAGACAAGTTTACTTTTGTAAACAATTTACATCCTTTGTTATCATTTTAATTTTCAACCAACTTGAGATAATCTTAATATAGCATCATGATAGTTCAAAACTGGAATATGAATTTAGTAAGATGTTATTTTAAAACAATTTGGTAATAACCACAATTATACTGGCAAGCAAATTATCCGTTTTATGTGCATAGTTTTAAAGCAGCTCAAATAGATTTGTATGTAAAATTAGTTAATACTAGAATAGATGGTTTATTCAAAAAAAAAAAACTAAAGAGATTTGATGGAGTTTGGGACAGAGCATCATCGTGCTAACACCTGTTCACTCCCCAATAAGACATGACATGTCACACTCAACTTTATTTTAAAAATGATAATTACTCCCCAATAAGACATGAGCATCATCGTACAGCTCACAAGCCTGCATAGTTTAATTACTCAACTTTATTTTAAAAATGATTTGAGAATATATAGTAGTATAATACATATATAAATTCCTTTTATTTAAATGTTTCATAAATTGTTGGCTCGAATCTAGAGAAATTATCAAAATCTTGATGTTGACAAAAACATATCTCCCATTTGGTGTTTTATCCAATAACGTTGCAAAAATTACTACATTTTTAAAATATAGTATGTTGAAATATGTAATAAACTCATAAATGCTAATAAAATTGAAAGAATTGTGTGTATGTTTCTGCAATGGTTAGACAAGTCGTGCCCAAACATATACAGGTTTGTTTTGAAATTATTTGCTTTTATTTGATTGCAAATGCTTTTGTTGCGGCTTGTTAGGGTGACAGAATAAGGAAGCGCTATAATTGGCAACATTGGTTGCTTCCTGAAGATGCGAGCCTTCAGTTTGTTGATGCAGTAGCAAGCGGAGTTGGAAACTTGTCGATTGGTCAGAGCTCGGCGGATCAATTGGTGGTCCAAGCAGCCAGTTGCAACCTGCGGGAGCAGAAAACAAAGCTGCTTCAGATGGTCAGCAACAGTTTTCTGTTGTTAATCCAGTGAACAACCTCAATGGCTCAAATGGTGCAAACCGTTGAACCATCATGTTTGGAGCTGTTGGTTAGTGTTGGACATGAAATATATTATTTTGTCCTGCTCGGAGTCAGGAAAAAACAAAAATGAAGGGGGATCAAAAAAGAGAGAGTAAAAGGTAAGGCATAAAACCAAAAAGAGAAGAGACCCCACATGAAAAAAGAATCAAACATTTCATAAACTTTGGCATATTTATGGTTTCTTTTCTTCTTGGTTTTGGATGTTTTTTGGATGCTAGTAACTTTTTTTGTGTGTTAATGCTTACTTTGCTACATGTGATGGTCGTTGACAGTTGCTTGTAAACCATTGTTATGGTCTTGGGATTTATCGGTTTTGCTTGCTTAGTACCTTCTCGAGTTTGTTCCCCTAATCGTCAGCTTTGTTTCTATTTCAAAATTTCACTTGTTCATGAGAACCGTCTAAGCAAAGAGAGTTAACTTCAGAGTCCTCGTGAATCTCTCATTCCTCAGCAGATTAAAATGCGTCGGAAAAAGTAAAAAGTTGGTAAAATGAAGCAATAGCAAAACAAGTGTCCCTTTGGTCAGTCTTTACCGGTAAAAGTGTGGACAGAAACAAGATGCCATCAAAAACATGTACCAAATGGCATCGTCTCGTTTGCTTGTGTATTGCTTTGATGCGAATAATGCAAGCACGTGTTTCACGCTCTGCTTACGTTGCATTGTTATGTAGGTATGAAATGAATCTTTGAATGGGCAAGTCGCTATATAATTAAACAATCTAGTAAATTGTTCACCGAGTTCTTAGTAATTAATATTCTATCGTTCCAAAATAAATGATGTTTAGGAAAAAATTTTATATTTCAAAATAAATGATTTTTTTATATATTTATATTAATCTTAGTTTTATTGTGGACAATAATGTTTTATATTTATTTTTAAAGATTGACTGAATTTATTTTGGTTTATATTTTTAATGTTAATTTTTAGAAAAAAAATGTATACCTTATTTTTTGTGAATTGAAAATATACGTCCAAAACATCAAGTAATTTGAAACAGAGAAAGTATCAACGTAAATAAACATGTGTGACGTAGAATCTCGTATTTCATTTGCAAAAATGAAAAATAACACTCAGTTTCTTTTTATAAACTCATAAGTTTGATATACATCGATTTTAAAATATTACTAGACTATCGTGAAGTATTCATATTTCAAAAGTGAGAATAAGCTTAATAGCGTAGACCGTGACCTTGTTACTTGTTTAGCCTTTTACATTGTATGTACAAACTCATATTAAGATATTTGGTCTTCCGCATACTATTGTAGGTTAGGCAGTTTTCTTAAGAAAAGTTCTATATAATTGCAGCGAATTAAGTTTTGCTTACTAATACCTAACTAACATAACAAGATATATATCTTTCTTCATAAATGAAACTTGACTTTACTCGGACCTCACTCTCGCGACTTAGCTGAAGCCTAAATGATCTAGCAGTTCAAACTTTCAAAGCCATATAAAGCCATATAGGCTCTCCTTTTAATCTAGCTAGCCATTTGTACACAAGCACAAAAACACTTCACATCTAACAAAATATTCTTTATGTTCACCCAAATGTGGAAAAATAAAATGAAACAACCCAATAGTAAACCCAAAAATCAGAATTATTAATTCTTTATGTTCACCCAAATGTGGAAAAATAAAATGAAACAACCCAATAGATAACCCAAAATCAGAATTATTATTGATTCTAAAAACTCTAATTCACAAAACAAACCAAATGTATAGAAACTTGCTCAATTCTTTAAACCAAAAAAAAAAACTTGCTCAATTCTTCTTTGCCATTTCGAGATGTCAAAGTACACATATCCAAGCATTTTGCAGTTTCCAACGGTTAGCATTCTTTTGAATCTTTTAACTCCACGTTTTTCGTTTATTTATTTTATTGCTAATTTTAGTAGTAAATTATTACAACTACTGTATATGTTCGTACAGTCTATAGACAACCTACGGACAGGTGATTATTGTACGGACTAGTGGAACTAAAAGAATCCAACGGTCATAAGCTCACGGCTCAGTCGTATTGTTCGTTGGATTATAAATTCAATGTATAAAACGAAAATCGATAATACGAGTTTATATCATGACATCAATTCACTTGTCCTGACTTATTTCGAGTCTATCAACCTCTTTTCTCTGCAGACAAGTTTACTTTTGTAAACAATTTACATCCCCCTTTTGTTATCATTTTAATTTTCAACCAACTTGAGATAATCTTAATATAGCATCATGATAGTTCAAAAACTGGAATATGAATTTAGTAAGATGTTATTTTAAAACAATTTGGTAATAACCACAATTATACTGGCAAGCAAATTATCCGTTTTATGTGCATAGTTTTAAAGCAGCTCAAATAGATTTGTATGTAAAATTAGTTAATACTAGAATAGATGGTTTATTCAAAAAAAAAAAAAAACTAAAGAGATTTGATGGAGTTTGGGACAGAGCATCATCGTGCTAACACCTGTTCACTCCCCAATAAGACATGACATGTCACACTCAACTTTATTTTAAAAAATGATAATTACTCCCCAATAAGACATGAGCATCATCGTACAGCTCACAAGCCTGCATAGTTTAATTACTCAACTTTATTTTTAAAAATGATTTGAGAATATATAGTAGTATAATACATATATAAATTCCTTTTATTTAAATGTTTCATAAATTGTTGGCTCGAATCTAGAGAAATTATCAAAATCTTGATGTTGACAAAAACATATCTCCCATTTGGTGTTTTATCCAATAACGTGTTTTTTTTTTTTTTTTTTTTTTTTGCTAAAATTTTATCCAATAACGTTGCAAAAAATTACTACATTTTTAAAATATAGTATGTTGAAATATGTAATAAACTCATATATAAACTGAAAAAATAAATTTACATAGTCCCGCTGACCATCCGGACTACCTTAAATGATAAAAATACATGGATGCTGCGGACCTCGTGAAATTAGTCGGTTGACCTTGGTCGCCGGATATCCAAGATTATAAAAAAAAAAAAAAAAATTTACATAGTCGGGAAAAGATCAAATCCAGATGTATTGATCTTTTCTTGAGCAGTAGAACTGTTGTATGTGCTCCACCGTAAAGCGTGTATTGATCTTTTCTTGAGCAGTAGATCTTTTCTTGATACATCCACAACATTACACATAGATAATGGAATGTGTGTATGTTATACAATGGCTAGACAAGTTGTGCCTAATATAGTTTTGTTTCGCGAATGTTTATATTAATAAAAAAAATTGTTTTAGAAATCATGAATTACAAACATAATTCTAACACGATTATTTTAAAATATTTTTGAGATTTTATCTTTTTTTTTTTTTTTGAACTACCGATTTAGGTATTCTTATTTTCAAAATATCGTTATTTCAATATTGTTTTGATATTTTATCATTTCTTTTAGAATTTGAAACGTATTCGATCAACTCAGTGGCACATATGATTTGTTTTCACTTTTCACTAACTTCATTAAGAAACTCCTTCATTTATGGTTAATTTACTTGTTCGAGTAAAAAAAGCAGATTTTGAAGCTTTTAAAAATGAGTTAAAATTTTCGGCCACGAGATGAACATGTTTTTCTTCCAACAATTTTAAAGATGATGTTTGAGTTAATTTTTTCAATAACAGCTTCCAACGATGAGACATTTCCTTGAGAGCTATTTTTCATTTATAAAAATTTACTCAAGACATCTTATCTATTAAAATCATATGTGCAAAGAGATGAATTATCATGTGGAACAGAATCTCAAAAAAAGAAGAAGCTTATACTGTGTCTATTATACTATCAACTTGTGGTAAATAAAAATGCAAGACTAGATATGCACTTGGAGACTGAGATATACGAGTATCTAAATATCTGGAGGTAGATCATGTAACGTATATAATTAATGAGCAAACGATTATATAAACATATAAAAGTGACACTTGAAATTGATCCAAAAGGATGTGATCTTTAAGATGGTGTTCAAGAAAAAAAAAGGTTGTGATCTTTAAGAAAAGAGGTGAGATAAAACGAAAAGTTAATTATCTGCTTGCCTTTTCTCAAGCATCTCTTCCCCACCCACTCTTTACATTTAAGGATCATGACAATAGTTAACTAACTTCACTTTGAAATTATTAACAGCTTTTTATCTTTACACAGCTTTTAAATTAAAGACATCAAAACCTTACTTACATAGTTACCATTTTTTTTCCTTCTTATCTTAACATATTTTTTTTATATTTCTGACTAGTTTAATCTCTCTTCTTCTGGACCCCAACCATCATTCAAGAAATGACCGAAGAAAGTCAAGAAGCTCACTGAGCTCTCTACACACTACTCTCTCTCTCTCTCCGCGTAGGATACAAGACTTTTGACACCAAAGCCTTAAAGGTGTGTGCCTCTGTGTTGTTTTGGTTCTCTATTCCAATGATGTCATCAGCAAAGCATCAGAGAAACCATAGAATCTCTGCTACAAACAAGAACAAGATTCTCAACACTGTTTCCTCCATCTCATCCTCATCATCTCCTTTACACTCATCACAAGACTCTCAAGAAGCCCAAAAGAGTTCTTTAGTCACCATGGAAGAAGTTTGGGAAGACATCAACTTTGCTTCCATCCACCACCTAAACCGCCACAGCCAACATCCACCAGACAACCATCAGCCAAGATTCAGGAGCCATAACCACCAGAACCAAAACCCTAACTCCATCTTCCAAAATTTTCTCAGCAGACCTTCGAACCAGGAACCAACCATACACACAAGCCTCAATGGAGATACCACCACTGTCTTCAGCAGCTCTCCTTTGGCACCTCCTGCAACTGTTCTTAGCTTGAACTCCGGTGCCGGCTTCGAGTTTCTTGATAACCAAGATCCTCTTGCTACCTCTAATCTGCATAGCCACAATCATCTCACAGACGTTCCTTCATTCAACACTTCTCTTGAGGATTTTACTTGTTTTGGTAAGAAAAGAGGTCAAGAGTCCAGTGAAGGTTCAGGGAATAGAAGACACAAGCGCATGATCAAGAACAGAGAATCTGCAGCTCGTTCCAGAGCTAGGAAACAGGAATGTGCCTCTCCTCCTCTACTAACCTTTCTACTCCAAAAAGAAATGTGGTTTTGCCATCAAAATGCTTTTGTTTTTTAAAAGGGTTTGATTATCATTTGCAGGCTTATACAAACGAGTTAGAGCTTGAAGTTGCTCACCTGCAGGCAGAAAACGCAAAACTCAGGAGACAACAAGATCAGGTAAACAAACAAGCAGAGAGAAAGTTCTTATTGTTTTTTGCCCTTAAAAGGAAATAGACATTCTCTGCATTACTTGTAGTATCATTGTTTTACACATGTTTTAGTCCAGTGACATGTTCAGTTGTTAGATACTAATACTTAAGTTCTGTATGTGTGTGTGTGCAGTTAAAAATGGCAGCAGCAAATCAGCAACCCAAAAAGAAGACACTTCAACGGTCTTCCACATCTCCATTTTGAGAAATCTACAAGTCCTTATCTCTCTTTTGGGGATTGAGAATTTTTCATGAAGAAGTGAAAAAATGGAAAAGTTTGTGTACTTTTTTTTTATATTAGACATAAGTATAACTAAGCTAAATTTGTAGAACTAAGATCTTGCAGGGTAAGGAAGTAGTAAAAACAGAAAGAGAAAAGGATCTTTCCATTTCGTAAGGCACAGGAACACCTGTCCTGGGCCTCTCTCCTCCTTGTTCTGTCATTTTCTTATTCAAATCCCTTTCCACTTCTGTACTAACTTGTATTTTTGTAGTAATGCTACTTAGTACTCCCTCTTCTAATGCTAGTTTGAAAATTTTACCTGTTATGTTTTACTGTTTAACCCATTTGGTTCTCAAAAGAAGCAATGCTTTCAAGTGACCAATAGATAAAACAGTGTCCCACTTAAAAGAAAAGCTAGAGGGTGACCTATCACTGAACATTTATGTTTCTCCTTGCCTCATTCACAAAAAAAAAAATCAAATCCTTTGGCTGGCTACCATACCATCACAACAACTTGCACTATGATACTGAAACCTCCAAGCCAATGGGAATTAAGTCAGCCCACATTATTTGGTTGGTCCAAGAGAAAACATGGTAGGGTTGGTTATGTTCTTGGTCACTACTCTCTTCCCCCACGTTTTACTTATTCATTGTACTGAACAGCTTTTGCTATACTAGTCATCATCAAAACACTATGTGTGTTTGTGTGCATTTGGTTCAAGTTGAAAAGAGAGACTGATGAGATTTTAGAGATTTACAAAGAGAATGTGAGGAGTCTTCATCGCTCACTAATGGAGATCTCCATCGTTGGCTCCATCAAATGACTCAAGAAGATGCAATAAACGTCTGACCCCCTCCTGCTTAAAAGGTTACTGGCTCAGGCCTGCTCATAACCTGGTTCTGATCTCTCTGATCTTTATAGTTCAAAGTACCTACTGGTACCCTCTTTCTTTCCTTGTCATTTTGCTTTAGCTTGGTTCTCGGTTTTTACTTGTTCTTTTTTCAAACTTTGTATCTTAGGGGTTCTTCCTGACTCTTGGTCCTTTTTGGATCCTAAGACCAATTTATATGAAAATTATTTAAGAAATATCGTATGGAAAAAATATATATTATTGATCGAATTAATATATTTGGCTCTTAAACAAATTTTAAAAACTTTTTTTGTTAATTACATAATTTGTTTACTAATGAACTGATCCCATTTTTTCAAATATTTTAGGTCAAAAAATTATTTATCGCATAAAAACCTAACGTTTAGGCCAAAGAATCTTATACATTCTATTTGGTTACAATGAAACTATGCCAGCTCGGTTTTATATCATGAATTAGCAATTTAAAAGTTAATTATGGTTATGAGACGTTTACGTTCACGTTCCAATCCTATCTATCTTCGATATGTTTCTCCTTTTTGTGTCATTTTGGTTATTGCTCGATATAAATATTGATTTTTGAGTTTATTCTCATTTCTTTCTTTTATTTTGGCATGGGATTTAGAAAATGTTTAAGATTCAAAATTATTAAAGAGATACATACTTAGGTTAAGATCTGCGTCTTGTGTAGAATAAATACTTATTTTATATTTTTCTACATATTATGAAATAATAAAATAATAATAATATATCAAATAACTAAGAAATCAGTTACTATTATGTTATAAATTGACTTGCACATATAAATCAAATGACCGCTCTTGTTTATTCGCAATCATTTTAGAATAAATAAATCAAAAAAATCAATTTTATCTATCGTATATGATATATAATTAAATTTAAACGATATGAAGTATATATATATATATATATATATATATATATATATATATATATTAACATAAACACCTGTTAAAATAAAATTATTTATTTATATGATTTTATTATCATTGTATCTTATTGTAGAAAAAAATTTAAACATTGATCACAAAAGTTTATGTGAGACTTTTAACAGTTTAGTAATTTATACTCGTTTTGAAAAATTCAAAATACAAAATATACAAAAAAATCTAAATTTTTAATATATTATTAATGTAATTGTGTAATTTATTTTAATTGTAAAGAATTAAAAAAAATGATAGAAAGCATACAAATTATTAGCAAATCTTCGTTATTTAAAATCATTAATTACTATATATATCATAATCACATTAGTAATTCCGTAGGTTTTATTTAAAGAAATAATATATAATAAATAACCACTTTGCTTTAGTTAATATCATATGATATCATATAGTTGGTATTAAATGTTTCTAGTGAGATATAAAAATTGAATTGGACCAACATATTTTTCAATTTCAATGTGAGACTGACACGTATGACTAATTAACTACCTAATTGATTGATACATAAGTAATGAGTCTTTTTAATTATTACAAAAATGATGTTACATCTTTTCAAATGTTCCTCAATTAATATATATGGGATTTAGTGTTAAAAAAAAAGGAGATCTCCTTTTAGGGGGTGTTATTAGATTGTGTTTTATAAGGAGTTTTAAAGATTTGAGAGTTATAATAAGTCTAGTGTTATTTAATTAAGACTTTCTAAAACTTTGTTAAACTCTGGTGTTATTGGTTTATAAATTTGTAACAAGTACTTAAAAGTTTTTAAAAGTCTAGAGTTACTGGATTCATTATTTTACAAAATCAGTAAAAGTCTTGTGTTATTCAACAAAAATGAGAGTAAATGACTTTTCCATTGTTTTTAAATCTGTTGTTATTAGTTTATGATTCTACATACTTTTCTTTATAAAATCTACTAAGCAAAGTATGGCAAGTTAATCATGTATTGTGAAAGTCTTTTTAAAAATTGGATGAGATATAATTAAATAGTAGGTCAGCATTGTTTCTTCTGAAATCATCCCAAGTGAATCATTTTGCTTTGTGCTCCTCCACTACCAAGTCTGGTCTCCCACCATACAAAAAAACAACTTACCATATCATTAGTTCGTTATTCTTGCTTTCATGATCGGAAACCTGCAAAAATATCTCCCAATCCTTTGTGTTTTTCTCTGTTATTACAACAACTACAATCTGTCACAGGACACAGCCCATCACTTTTGCAAAATCTCCCGTCTTTACTGAACCAAAGGTTGAAGATCCAAATGGTTTTGGTATTTTTCTCTCAAATATTTAATCCTACTTAGGTAATGCTTGTGTTCTTTTTGGCATCCAAGTTTTTCATTGAGAACAAGCAATTTTTTTTTTGCTCCACCGTGAACTTGTTTATTAAACCATTAGCACCACACCAATCTCGATGAATTGCATCAACAAGTAAATCGACCAGAAGTTCTGTTTCCTCTGGTCCCCATTGACTATACCCACCTTTTTCTTTATTCTTTTGTGAATCCCCCATTAGCTAGTTATATAATAATAATATCACAATATCAAATATGAATGAAGAACTAATGCATATAATTATAGAATTATACATGACATAAATGTACATCAAATAACTAGAAAGAAAGTCAAACTCTAATACGTACTTCACAGCTGCAAATTTTGGAGAAGCTTCTGAATTGTTAAGTCTTCACATGTATATAATTTATAGAAAATGAATAGTCAATGCAACAAATAATGGATAATTCCGAATATGTTGCAACACAATATTGTAACACGATACTATCTCTATTATGCAATACTTCAAGATAAACTCTACAAAAGTTTATAATTATCTCCTCCCAAAAAATCTACACTAATCTTTAAAACTCGTTGGTAGAATTTTAAAAAAATTTAAATTCTGTTAAAATTTGGTAAAAATTGTTTTATAATAATAATAATCATCAAAACTCTACTAAACTCACAGACCAATAACAGCCCCTTAATTTCATTTCCTTTTCTTGTGTCTGCATAAAGGAGTGAAAGAGAAAGTGGTTTTACAAAAAAGTCGAAATCATTCTCTTTAAGTTCTTTACTTTCTTTATCATCAAAATCTAACATGTGGGTTTGAATGTGTTAGTTGCTACTACAAATATCTTTATTTCATAACCAATACAGTTCAATTTAAACGAAATGAGAATTCTTATATCGTAAATCATCACAATTTATTACGAGAATTTGAAACATATTTTTACTGATCATGGGACCACTTGTATTTATGTGCGTTAAAAGATAAATACAAATTTTAGAATGGTCATATGATCATCTGTCAGTTTCATGTAAGTTTGTAGCCTGAAGAGTAGATTTACTGACCAGACAACGACAAAGAGATAAACTTGACTATTTATGAGTAATGTCAAACCGACAAAAAGAAGATGACTTTCCCGTCCCCTTTTTAAATATTGGTATTTTTCCCCATTAGCAATTTAGCATTAATGTCATTTTAAACTGTAGAGATACCTTCCTTTTCTTCTTTTTTGTTGTCCGTAGTAACAAACAGTTGTTTATGTAATGATTAATGAAGATGCCAATACATAAAGATAAAGACACTCTTACACTTTACAAAGTCAACGGATCTAAATATAAAGAAAAAGCTAAACTAAACACAACGACGCTTGTGGAAGAAAGAATTTCGACACTACTCTAATGTTTAGACAATCTAAAATGATTTTTAATGTATGTTTACACCTATGAGTGTTAATGTGTTATGACATATGAGTCATCAGTGATTCGTCATATATAGACTTCAGTTGCATCATATAACTCTTAAGTTATAATTTTAAAAATCAACATTAATTGATAGATACAACGAGGACTATACTTCACATGCAACCCAAATGCAACCATTAAGACTAATATGGCAAATAGCATGATGCAACATATACGAGTGTGTAAATGTTTAAAAGTTCTACTTGAGAAATATCCGCATGCATGTGGCACAATTTCAGTTGGATGATGATCAAGTTGACCCAGAGGAAGGGGATGTAAAAAGAAATAGAAACAAAGAGAGACCAAGAAAACAAAAATTATAAGGAGAACGAGAAGTTGAAAAGTGTTTGTATGTTCGTTGTGGGCGGTACCGGCCTTGAGGGGAAGCCAAAGAAGCATTAGCTTCCGGCCTTCCATATTATTAACAAATATCGGCCCTAATGTCATTAAAATGTCTTTAGTAGTGGTTTACTTAACATTGCATTTGAGTAAGGGGCATAGGTTCAAATAGTGGTGGCAGCCTATTTTTCATATTTTGCTTCCAGCCTTCTCAAAGTCAAGACCGGTGCTGGCTTTGGGTATAGTCATATGTTCAAAGTGCATGTAACTTCGTATATTCCTTCGTTTCAAAAAGATAGGTGTTTTTAGAAAAAAAATTTAACAAAAATATTTTTTATATGTTTTCTATAAAAAATTGTAAATTTTTTAAAAATTAATTGGTTTTATCGAATTGTTATTGGATAAAAATTATTGAAAATTGATTTTTTTAAAAAATAATACATATATTATAGTGATTTAATGCATTTTCTTAACATGTGTGAAGAATTAAAAAATCTATCTTTGTAAAATATAATGTAGATTAATGACATTAGTCAAATGGTTCGATTATTACGATTATCACCTTGATCCCAATCATGCTTTTATTTATTTTGCAATCGAGTATGCATTTATATCAACAATAATCTCTAGTATTACCAATATGGTAGTTATATCCCCCGCCCTTATGATAAACATAAAGATGATTATCTTTTTTTCTGTTCAACCATAAAGATATTAATCATTTCTTCAATAAACGACTACATGTTGTCACATTATTCAAAGCATAAGGGGATATTACTTGAACGCTTCTCTCTCTAATTTCAAAGTTAATGAGAAAAGAGAAAAGGACTCATCTATGGCTAGTTTCAATGAAACTCAGCCCGAGAGTTGATTAAAAGGCGTTAGCTACCGGATAAGACTTTTAACGGTCCAACATCTTATGCAATTATTTCTATTTTGACAACGAACTTAACTCATATGCTGAGTCAGTTGCACTTATTGTGGTTTAGTGGTCATGTGTGTTGTGTTCCTTTTTAAAAAGTGTAAGAGAGTAAAAAGATGATTTGCTTCCAAACGGCCCCATCAACCAATCTTCCGTCCATTCTCTGATTCTTAATTTGGGCTACGTAATTTTTAGAATAGTTTGAGCTGCTGCAAACATTCTTGGCAAATCGGACACTAACGGCTGAAAGAACGTGCACACCCCTTGGAGTGAGCGTTCTGAAACTAGCGCCCCAAGAACTACCTCTTATTCATGTGTGCACTATCGAGACTGGTCTGGGGTCCAGGCCCGTCTCTGGGGTGTGCCCAAGGTGCTTTTGCATAGGATCCAAAATTTTTTAGACAATTCTAGTTATAATTTAGGGTCCGTTTTTCAAATTTAGGGTCCTTTGTCAAATAATTTTGTATTGTTCATACAATAGGCCTCCTAAAACTTTGAGACGGGGGAATAAAGTAAATATCTACGTTGCACAGAAGCTTCATCGGACGCCTGCTTTCCGCTTCGAAACCAGAAACGGAATCGGAACCTCATGGAAGCTTACGGAATCTCGCTTCCAAAACGCTTCTAAATATTCTCTTTAAAAACACGCTGGAAGCTTACGATTCCGTTTTGGAATCACGTTTCCATTTAAAAAAAAAATACAATGTCTTATATCAATAAAAATATAAAAATATAGTTTTTAATTTATATAAAATCCAAAATTTTAATAGTATTGAATAGAGAGAATAAAAATATTAAAATTAATACTATAAATTATCTTTTATGCATTGAGGTTTATATTAAAGATAAATCATATTTTCAAATATATTATGTCAATTAATTATAAAGTATTAAAAATAATTAATATAATAATTTATTTTAAATTTAATTTATGTGTATTTTCACAGTTTTAATATGAAATCATTTCAAAATTATTATATATGAATAAATATTTTATTTTAAATTTAAATAATATAATTTTTAGTTCTAGATTTTTTTTAAAAAAATCTTATATATGTGTATATATATATATGTATATATATATATATGGATATACTTCCAACACGTACTCGCTTCCTAATTTTTCAAAGAATTTCTCTTATGCACTTCTATACGCTTCCGATTCCACGTACCCGCTTCCGTTTACATGTAACACATGTAAATGTGCTGAAATATTAAAGGGTGAGTTTTGACTTTGAATGGACAGGTAATCTCTTAATGAGATGAGACATGGATACACGCAGGTAGTCTCTTATGTCTGTATTCCTTTATTTTTTTCTATTACCGTGACCGGTCATAAAATTTTAGGACAGTAGGCGATTTAGTAAAAAAATTGATAATTATAAAATTACCACAGAACATTGCACATTTTCTTCATAAATAATTATAAAATTTGAGTTGATGTTTTCATCGTCAGGTCTTCATGTACTGCACCTGATGAATTCACCCCAAGAGAACAGGATACGCTTGTACGGCTGAACAAAGGTATGGTCCTCCAGGACCTCAATTATTATTGGTCTGTTACATTAGGGACTTACTTTAAAGAGAAACTAATCACGTGATAAGCACACATTTCTAATGTGCGACTTTTTTAATACAAATTTCAAAATTAAAATAATAAAGTTTCAATATCTTTTCAATACAAATTTAGAAATTATCATATTTAAATATTTTCTATGTTTTATAGTTTAATTTTAAACTATATTAATATATAATATAAATGTCTAGTAAATGAGACTTCATATTCATACGATTTATGATCATTTGTATCTTGTTATTACCAAAAAAATTAAACCATTGATCACAAAATTTTAGTGTGAGACATTTAACATTTTTAGTAATTTATAGTGGTTTTAAAAATTTAAAATATAACATATAAAGAAAAAAATTATTTTTTATTATATGGTTAATGTGGTTGTTTAATATCTTTTAATAATATAAAATTAAACAAAAAAGAGTTAAGATACAAAAATTATTATCAAATATTTATTATTCATAATCATTAATTATCACATATACGTTAATCATATTAGACAATTTCGTAGCTTTTATTTAAGGAAAGTGCGAAAATATTCTTTTGTACACTATTTAACAATTTAATAGTTAGTTAATAAAAAATATAATATAAGTTAAGATGGACCAACCTATTTCTCTAATAATTCTGAATTTTATTCTCATGGTGACACATGACTACAAAACAATGTTGTAATGTTTCCCAATTAATATATAAGAGATTCTATTATCTTATATACTCTTGTTGTAACTTTACATTTTATTTAAATAAAATAGTTGTTAAAAAAAACTTAAGTTGTTAAGGAGGTTATTTCGGTTAATTCTATATTTTTTTGTGAACTTTATTTCGGTTAATTCTCCAAATTGATAAACTTTGCTTTTCTTGATTGTCGACATAAACGTCTGGCTCGATAAGAAAATGAACTTAGATAACTTTTTTCGTTTATTCACTTTGATTTTCTTTGGAAACAAAAAAAAAAATTTCAAGCTGGAAAGTGTTGAGGAATCAAAACAGATTCCACCGATCTTGATTCACAGATTCGTAAGCTATAAACGCACAACGATATGTTTTTTTTGAACTTCACAACGATATGTTAACCCGGTTCACCGTATTAAAGAACGGTTATATCCGGAGGGGATAACTCTCGCTCCCCAACTGCCTCCACTATATGTCACCGGAAACCACTTCCGGTGGTGGTGTGTACAAGCCATCGCTCACCCGCAAACCACAACCCGGTTTGCTTACAAGAGGAACAAGAAAAAATGAAAGAACCCTAGAACCCGAGAATGAAACCTCCTCACTCTCTCTAGATCTCTCTTATCTCTCTCTCAAGAATCGCCATTGAAGAAGTCTTGAAGAAGCTTTCTTCGTTACTCTGAAGACGTCGTCAATCTCTGTTTTATTCCAGAAGAAGAGGCTTCCCACGTGACTCCAGAACAAAGCCCAAAGACTCTAAGTCGTCCAGTATCTTTCAAATATCTCTTCCACTTGAAACCCTTTTGTCCAGTTAGAGTATCTGATGCACATAGGCTTGACCACCAGCTCGTCTCTTCCTCTTCAAAGCCAACGACTTGTCCTCAGCACGAGATGCTCCTGAGATGAACTAAAGACCAAACCCAACAGAAAGTCCACAAAAAGAATAAAGAATTTCTGAAAGGCCATTATGGTTTGACTGTTTTTATGACCTTAAAAAAAAGTCAACTTTTAGTTATTGTAAGGTGTAGTCTAAATTGACAATAAAAGTATATAACTTGAATTGCTGGTCTAATGAATTTTAACTCTTATTTTTTTTAAAATAAAATAAATATCTTACCTATAAATATTTTAAACATTCATCTTGTACTTGTTTGAAAATTCTTAAGAAATTCAAATAATTATTGTATTAATTATTACTTTCACCAAAATGAAAAATGTTAAAAGTTTTAAATGCAAATTATCCATACTTAGACGAGGGTTACAAAAAAACATAGCAACAAACAAAATCATACTAAATTTAAAAGAGGAAACGGGAGATGACCATCTCGTCGCTCTAGCAAAACTCGTGATACACAACAAACATCCAGAGTGTGTGTGTGTGTCTGTCTCTCTAAATGCAAATTGCCCACGTCTTTGAACCGTAGATCTGATGTTTGGATGGCTTTTTGAAGTGATTTAAACGGCTGAGATTTCTAGATAGTGTGTGGGACCCGAGGAAAGGGGTTAAACTTTTGTATACGTGCTGTAGGGATAAGAGAGAGAAGACATGAACCAATTGACCAGACTGATCATCCAGTAATAATCAGCAAATCTCTTTTTTATTATTCCACGACAATTATATAAAACTAACTTTTAATTCATGTGTTTATTACATGTGTGTTATTTCCTACGTATCAGCACCACAAACTCTCTCACCTCATATATTAAAAGACCCTTTCTTGACTAGACTAATTACAGAATTTGTCATTGCTCATTACATTAAAAATTTGGTATATACTTTAATCTTATTGACTAACAAAATAATTAAACCCGCCCCCTGCTTGCTACGCTTCAATTAGAAACGGCAAATTTAAATATGCAGAGATTTTATTGCCATAACCTAAGATTCTTCGTAATGATTGATTTCATTATATAGCCTGACTTAAATATTAATGCCTTTCTACGTAGTTAGACTACATAAAATCCATTGTGTATGTATGTATCTACATATCTACTTATATACTAGGTATTTTCCTGCACCATATGCAGTAAAATATTTTTTAAATCTAATTTATATTTAAAAAATAAATTTTATTAAATATTATAGATTTTACTATTTTCTTACTAATATTTAATATAGATTTGATATATATTAAATCAATTTGTATAAAACTAATAAAAATAATATAAAATTATATAATTATCAAATATTTAACCTAAACAATAATATAAAATTTGTAGATATATAAGACTAATGATCTTACGATTAGATATTTAAATTTTTAAAAATTTGTAGATTGAAAACTTTAGTAATACAAATTGTATAAGTATACAAAATAATAATATTTCAAAATTTGAAATGTTATATATGAATATATTTATTTTATAGATGATATATGAGCTATTACCATATTTTAAAATAATTTACCAAAAAGAAGTATCAATATTAAATGTAATATATGAATTATTACCATATTCTAATAAGTTTGCCAAAAATATAAATCAACATTAAATGAAATTATCCATGTCATATTTTTCCGGAAGCCATGTCATCAATTTCAGTAGCTTGTACAAGTATAAAAAATAATAATATTTTGAAATTTGAAATGTTATATATGAATATATTTATTTTATAGATGATGTATGAGCTATATATTTTTAAAAAGTTTACCAAAAGAAATATCAATATTAAATGTAATATATGAATTATTACCATATTCTAATAAGTTTGCCAAAATATAAATCAACATTAAATGAAATTATTCATGTCATATTTTTCCGGAAGCCATGTCATCAATTTCAGTAGCCATGTCATATTTATTTTGTGAAATTGATTGTAGAAAAGACATGTGGCAAAATCATTTGGCAAATATACTCTAGCGGATATGTTGCAACAACTCTTCTCCGTATTAGATAAAGATACCAATCACAATCGCAATGTTCAAGAATTATTACATAATGGCAAAATCTTATAGATATATACATACACCTTTTTTTTTTAAATGACATAAAACTTGTAAATATATTATATTGTTAAAAGCTAATAATAGTTTCAAATCTCCTCCATTGCATGTTAACCATGTTTATCGTTTCCATAATTATCAATGCAATTGTAATCGATGATCATCTTATGATAGTTTAGATTCAAGGCAACACAAGTTAATACATTACATTTTCGATTTTTTCCATAATATATGATTCAAATTTGAATTGTCAATCACAGGATCAAATGAATTATTGTCAATGGCAATGTTAGCTTGATAATGGAAACAAAATTGACGTGAAAAGAGGAGTTTTCTATATAAGGGATTTAACGGATATTGCATCGTTGTTATTTGAATACAGTTTCACCACGTCAAAGTTATTACGAATACATGATTATCCATCGTTGATTTATACATACTTTTTGCAACAGAGGATATTTTTACATTAAATTTGCGTGACCAGATCTTCATATTGTTACTTATTTTACGTACAAACATAGCACTGATTATCCATCGTTGGTTTTTTTTTTTTTGAAAAGATCAAAATTGGTATGGTAGTTATTAAATTTTTTTAATGAATTGATATTCGGGGTCCCTTGATATTTTTGGATAAACGCTCTAACAAAAAAAAGAAATTATTGAAATCATAAAACATGTTGTACAATCTTTTTGGTTTGATTGAAAAGTCAAATTAGACTATTAATGTAACAAATCATTTATAATTCAATCATATTCGGTATTCAAACCTAAGTTTCCTTATCTTATTCATTTAATTTATAAAATTTAGTCTCCACATAAAAGTTGGACTACACATCGAAACTACTATAATCTTTTTCAACTCTAAGTTTATTTTCTTTAACTTTTGGACTATGATAAAGTTTATTCAAACCTAAGTTTCCTTTCCTTAATTTTTGTTTTGTTTTGGGTGATGGCACTAAAATTAAAAGAACTTAAATTGTGGGTCAGTAACACTTAGAGACAATCATGAGCTTATTTATGCCCGTATGATTTTCTCTATTCTTTTGTATATGTTTAATTGTGAGAAAATAAATATTTTTTCTCATTTTTTTGTATATGTTTCATGTACATTAAGAAAACTGACCATATTATTTTCAACAATTAATGATTTGGTTAACTAATACTATGTTTAATTGTGAGAAATATTATATTCAGTTTTATTATTACTAATACTATGTTTATATATGTTTAGGTGGCCAACACGTACATCAAAATAATCTCATATATCATTAAAATTAAGTATTTTTCAAAATAAAAACAATTGTTTATATTAGTCTTTGCTTATTCTTATATATTTACTTCTACAAAATATACTTCAATTACACAAGTTTTTTTTAAAGTTGAAGCTTACTTTATATAAACTTACATGCAAAATTTCGTTCAGTTTTTCATTATATAATATATAATATGTGTTACTATGATTTTTAAATTTCTAATATCTATAAATTAAATTTTTTAATCTATTTTATTTTATTCACCCTACGCAGGGGGTAGGTTACCGCCTAGTAATAATATAAATCATCTGTATTTGTATTCTTTATATAAAGAGGCTGGAAATGGGGATAAACCCTAGTCTGTCTTTGTCGTCCGTCCCCACTGCCTCCACTCGTCTGTCTCTTGTTGCGTGTGAGAAAGTTACCTATCCAAGTCCGGAAAAATGGTAATTATAATCCTTCCTTATCTGGTGCATATACATTGATGAAACATTTGACTGTTACTGCTTTTATTCGATTGTCTTTTTCTTTTGTTAATAGTTTAATTGTTGTTGGATGTTAGTCGCATTTTGATATTAAATGTTTATTACCTTGGTCCTTGAGATATACACTGACTGTTTATTTATTTATACTCTTTTATTTTTGTTAATAGTTTAAGCGTTTTTGGAGAATCTTGTCAATAATATTTTAAGTTTTCTTTTTCGGATCTACGCGATATGTGTTTTATATTTTATTTTCTTCCTTATGGACTGACTGTTTAAGAACAGAGTGTTTTGATGAGATCTCATATCTGATTTTAAACTGTACAGACTTCCTCCTCTGCCTCTGCTATGTCGTGGGATTCTGCAAAATCAGAAGGCACGACTTGTGAGTGGACAGAAGCCAAAGCCCTCTATCCTCTTCGAAGATTCATTCAGCTCTGGCCTGCAAAGCTTTCTCGGAGACCTACACCTGGTACTCTCGTTACCCTTGGGATTGTGATCTCG
Source organism: Brassica carinata (assembly GCA_016771965.1). NCBI lineage: Eukaryota > Viridiplantae > Streptophyta > Magnoliopsida > Brassicales > Brassicaceae > Brassica > Brassica carinata. The sequence continues at coordinate 604,684 of JAAMPC010001488.1, read as the reverse complement.
ACTTTCTCGATCAACCAATCTGTCAGGTCACATGACAATGAAAAGGTTAAGGAAGAGTGCAATGCCCTCAGAGTCCTGGTTTTGAAGAATAAAAAGGAAATTGGTGATGTGGAAAGTCGGTTTAACCTTGCTGAGGAAAAGCTCATCAGTGTGGTGAAAGAGCTAGAGGTTGAGAAGGAGAAGCTTGAGAAGCTTGAGAAGGAGAAGCTTGAGAAGAAGAAGTAAATCCCTATCAGTCTCGTGTTCTTTTCTCCCCCCCCCCTAAGTAACTGTGATTGTGATGATCTCTTAAAGACCTATGTAATAATTGTGATGATCTCGTACTTATGAAAATGGATAATGGTTTAGTTCTTTACGTCCGGTTATCAAAATTTGTCATGAGATGGACAAACTCTTCAATTAGAGTTAATATGAAGCATGAAAATGGACTTTTATAAACAAACAGGTTTGGTATTTGTTATGTACCAAGAAAAAAGAATGGAGAGTGGTTTAGCTAAACTAAGTCATTTTACAATCACATACATTTGAACCATGATCTCAATAGTATGAATTAGTTTTTCGTAATATTAATTGAATAGATTCAGTAATGCACTAGAGTTTGCTCACTGGTTTGGTTGTGTTAAAAGAAAAATTATAATGGGTCTTCTTTTTGTGGGTCTTTTTGTTCAGTGTAGTTGTAATCTTTTCTTTTTGAAGTGCTTCTTTTGTGCACCTCTCTTATTGCTTCCTAGTCACTGAGGTTCATAACGCTAAGCAAACTTGCTTATAGACAACTCTGATGAGGATGCAGCGAATTGGAGAACCTTCTGCACATCATCCAACTTTAATCCCGCCACAAGTATAGTCTCTTGTCAAAGTTTAAATGTTGTCTCAACCATCATTATCTATATCTTCATTATTCTTCATGATACATCTACTTATACTTATGAAAATGCTTTTGCTTTTTACCCGGCCTTTTCATCATATGCAGCGACTGATAGATAATCAACCCCTTCATTTTGAAAACGAATACACCAAAAGTCAGCTTAGAGAATCACTTCACCATAAGATGGCATAAAAACATGGAGAGATAGATTATTACCAACAAGTTTGATGTCCGTGTTGTCTACCAACCATTGTGCGCCATCCTTCATGAATCCGACATAGCTTGTATCAAACTCCTCCTTGAACATAAGATGCCTGTAATCTATTGGTGAATGCAATTTTAGTGATGAACCATTGTAATTTTTTTGTGATGAATCATTACACTTGTTGCTGATTGTAGTCTTTAATGATAAATCATTGTAACTTTTAGTGCTAACCAACCATCACAACCCTTACTCATCTATAAAAGGAGTTGTGGACATTGACAAATCACAATAAAAAAAAAATCAAAACAATCACAAATAGACTAGGAAAGGGAGAGATTCATTGTAAAAAGATAATCAAAGATCTCTGAAGAATAACATAAATGTGAAGAACTAATTTTGTTATTCTTGTATCTAAATCTAAGCTTAGAAATTTTGTTTGAGAAACTGATAACATTCCAAAGTATTTATACTCAATACCACTTCAACTTTAAAAATGCTACTTAAAAATCTAATAAAAACCATTGATGATATCAAAAAGGTAAATATATAATTTAACAATGTAGTTAATTTTATTTGTATTAGTTTAATATAATAAGTGTTGGTGTTATTTAAAAACACTCCCGGAAGTTTAAGGTAACATTATAAATGAGAAGAGTCATATTAATATAAGTCAACATATGTTTATTACGATATCCATTTTCTTTGATATTCTTTCCAAAAAACAGGTAAATAAATAAATATATAAAAATAGTAATTTTTTTTTTGTTATTGACATAGAACTAGTAACTGTTTAAAAAGAGTACATAGTATGTACTACATACTGGTAATTATAATATTGTCTTTTTGATAGAAAATTTGATAAAATGTCATGCAAAAATAACTGAAATTTGTTAAAAATGTGGACCTAAATATTGTGTGAAAAATTGAAAATTGAAAGAAGAAACCTTAAAAGATAAAAAACGCACTTTTATTCAATAATTGTTCTGATAGAAATATTACTGGAACATAAATTTTTTTATAAATAACTTAGCTAAACGGGTAACAAAACATATTTTATTAATAATTTACTAAATGATTAGAAATAGAATGAGTTTCATTTTAATTAGTTTTAAATATTCAGTTGTTTTGAGATTTTAAAATAACTTAGTTAAACAAATAATAAGATATATTTGTACTAAATTATATTGCAACCAAAACTATAAACCAAATATAGATTTTTTGTATTATTGAGAAAGAAATATAGTTTCATGTAAGATAATTTTGTAACACATGTATTTGTTCAAAAGTAATTGTAATCATTTTTATATAGAAAATTATATAAAATGTAGCAAATTTATTTTTATAAAATGAGCTCATGTGCTATATGCACGAGTTCCTGACCATAATAGAAATTGGAAAATTACATGGCATAGAAAGGAAACCAATTGCACCGATCTTAAACCGGCTAAGTTGCTAAACCTACACGTAATTGTAGTTACCGCGAAAGGGCCCATCAATGAACAAATGCGACCCAACAGCTTACAATAAAAAGCAGGCCCAAATTGATCCTATATATAAAGAATAGATCTAGAACCAAGATCCCCAAATCAATCTTGAAAACCTAAGATTCCTCCAATTCGACGAGGAAGAAGATGTTGCGGTTCCTGGGAAACACCACCTTCACCTTGTATCTGCTTGTTTAAGTCTTTTGCTTTGTGTCTTTTTCACTGAGATTGAAGGAACAATAAATATGCACGCAGTAGTAGAGATATCATAAAAAAAAAAAAAGCACACCAAACCAACACAAACATCCATTATTATTACACAAATAAATAAAAGAGAATACAGTAAAGGACACTTTTTACTTTGATACACTTTGTCAAGAGAAAATGTCAAGAGAAAATGTCAAGAGAAAATGTCAAGAGAAAATGTCAAGAGAAAATGTCAAGAGAAAATGTCAAGAGAAAATGTCAAGAGAAAATGTCAAGAGAAAATGTCAAGAGAAAATGTCAAGAGAAAATGTCAAGAGAAAATGTCAAGAGAAAATGTCAAGAGAAAATGTCAAGAGAAAATGTCAAGAGAAAATGTCAAGAGAAAATGTCAAGAGAAAATGTCAAGAGAAAATGTCAAGAGAAAATGTCAAGAGAAAATGTCAAGAGAAAATGTCAAGAGAAAATGTCAAGAGAAAATGTCAAGAGAAAATGTCAAGAGAAAATGTCAAGAGAAAATGTCAAGAGAAAATGTCAAGAGAAAATGTCAAGAGAAAATGTCAAGAGAAAATGTCAAGAGAAAATGTCAAGAGAAAATGTCAAGAGAAAATGTCAAGAGAAAATGTCAAGAGAAAATGTCAAGAGAAAATGTCAAGAGAAAATGTCAAGAGAAAATGTCAAGAGAAAATGTCAAGAGAAAATGTCAAGAGAAAATGTCAAGAGAAAATGTCAAGAGAAAATGTCAAGAGAAAATGTCAAGAGAAAATGTCAAGAGAAAATGTCAAGAGAAAATGTCAAGAGAAAATGTCAAGAGAAAATGTCAAGAGAAAATGTCAAGAGAAAATGTCAAGAGAAAATGTCAAGAGAAAATGTCAAGAGAAAATGTCAAGAGAAAATGTCAAGAGAAAATGTCAAGAGAAAATGTCAAGAGAAAATGTCAAGAGAAAATGTCAAGAGAAAATGTCAAGAGAAAATGTCAAGAGAAAATGTCAAGAGAAAATGTCAAGAGAAAATGTCAAGAGAAAATGTCAAGAGAAAATGTCAAGAGAAAATGTCAAGAGAAAATGTCAAGAGAAAATGTCAAGAGAAAATGTCAAGAGAAAATGTCAAGAGAAAATGTCAAGAGAAAATGTCAAGAGAAAATGTCAAGAGAAAATGTCAAGAGAAAATGTCAAGAGAAAATGTCAAGAGAAAATGTCAAGAGAAAATGTCAAGAGAAAATGTCAAGAGAAAATGTCAAGAGAAAATGTCAAGAGAAAATGTCAAGAGAAAATGTCAAGAGAAAATGTCAAGAGAAAATGTCAAGAGAAAATGTCAAGAGAAAATGTCAAGAGAAAATGTCAAGAGAAAATGTCAAGAGAAAATGTCAAGAGAAAATGTCAAGAGAAAATGTCAAGAGAAAATGTCAAGAGAAAATGTCAAGAGAAAATGTCAAGAGAAAATGTCAAGAGAAAATGTCAAGAGAAAATGTCAAGAGAAAATGTCAAGAGAAAATGTCAAGAGAAAATGTCAAGAGAAAATGTCAAGAGAAAATGTCAAGAGAAAATGTCAAGAGAAAATGTCAAGAGAAAATGTCAAGAGAAAATGTCAAGAGAAAATGTCAAGAGAAAATGTCAAGAGAAAATGTCAAGAGAAAATGTCAAGAGAAAATGTCAAGAGAAAATGTCAAGAGAAAATGTCAAGAGAAAATGTCAAGAGAAAATGTCAAGAGAAAATGTCAAGAGAAAATGTCAAGAGAAAATGTCAAGAGAAAATGTCAAGAGAAAATGTCAAGAGAAAATGTCAAGAGAAAATGTCAAGAGAAAATGTCAAGAGAAAATGTCAAGAGAAAATGTCAAGAGAAAATGTCAAGAGAAAATGTCAAGAGAAAATGTCAAGAGAAAATGTCAAGAGAAAATGTCAAGAGAAAATGTCAAGAGAAAATGTCAAGAGAAAATGTCAAGAGAAAATGTCAAGAGAAAATGTCAAGAGAAAATGTCAAGAGAAAATGTCAAGAGAAAATGTCAAGAGAAAATGTCAAGAGAAAATGTCAAGAGAAAATGTCAAGAGAAAATGTCAAGAGAAAATGTCAAGAGAAAATGTCAAGAGAAAATGTCAAGAGAAAATGTCAAGAGAAAATGTCAAGAGAAAATGTCAAGAGAAAATGTCAAGAGAAAATGTCAAGAGAAAATGTCAAGAGAAAATGTCAAGAGAAAATGTCAAGAGAAAATGTCAAGAGAAAATGTCAAGAGAAAATGTCAAGAGAAAATGTCAAGAGAAAATGTCAAGAGAAAATGTCAAGAGAAAATGTCAAGAGAAAATGTCAAGAGAAAATGTCAAGAGAAAATGTCAAGAGAAAATGTCAAGAGAAAATGTCAAGAGAAAATGTCAAGAGAAAATGTCAAGAGAAAATGTCAAGAGAAAATGTCAAGAGAAAATGTCAAGAGAAAATGTCAAGAGAAAATGTCAAGAGAAAATGTCAAGAGAAAATGTCAAGAGAAAATGTCAAGAGAAAATGTCAAGAGAAAATGTCAAGAGAAAATGTCAAGAGAAAATGTCAAGAGAAAATGTCAAGAGAAAATGTCAAGAGAAAATGTCAAGAGAAAATGTCAAGAGAAAATGTCAAGAGAAAATGTCAAGAGAAAATGTCAAGAGAAAATGTCAAGAGAAAATGTCAAGAGAAAATGTCAAGAGAAAATGTCAAGAGAAAATGTCTCGAATGAAAAGTGTCTGTAGTGTAATTTGAACGTGGAAAAATGTCCGTATTGTAAAAAATTGTAGATAAAACGAAGTCTAGTTCGAGTTTCCCACGAACAACACACAGGTAGTAGTAGCCTAGACATCAATCATCCTTCTTCTTTCCCTGAAATATAACACAGTTATTATTACACAACCAAGTCAAGGGATAAAACATAGCCTAGATCGAGTTTCACCAAACATCAAACAAACACATGCATACCAAATCAAGAAAATAAAAACACTAAGTTTAAACAAAACTTTAATTACCTTATCACGCTTAAGGTAAATTTCCCCTCGGATACGCTTTTCCTCGTCCTCCAAGAACTTGTGTACTCTTAACCAATGCTCTCTTCTCTTGTAAGCATCTGAAACATCCATTCATTGGAACGAGGAATAAGACATAGTTACAAGAATGTTCGAAATCCATACATACATGAATTCAAAGAACCTTACTTATGATAGATTGGGCGAACCATCCTCCCATAAATACAAAACCAAGAACAAATTTGTTCTGCTCCTTCCACACATGCTTAAAACTCGAGGCCACGGGGGAAGAGGCGATAGATGAGAATCCCCTCCTAACATTCGCCAAAATCGTTTGTGCCTGTTTCTTCATCATCTCTCTCTTTGTTCCGCTGAATCCTTCCTCTTTGGTTGTGAAATTTGGGTTTCTGTTTTCCCAATTTTCTCCTCCTTTTATTTACCGATCCAAACGCGGCCCAGTTTATACATCTGGCCCAAATCACCTCACCTCATTTATGAACAGCAAATCCCTAAATAAAAACAATCTCAATAATTCTTACAAAGGATATATTAATCATCAGAAATGATTTTTAACTAATGTAAATAATTTATAAACCCATTTTATAATGCATCAACTGTTACTACAATGAATTATATACGTATATTATGACCTACACAATAAAAAAATAAAGCTATTTTTATCATTGATTAATAGGAAAATAAAACCATTATATTAGCTTTTATTAATTTTTTTTAAAAAAATAAATAGACACTTTATATTTTTTATAAATAAATGACCAATGAAAAAAAAATTATCAAGCATTATATAGACTTTCCATAATTGCTACAGTCATCCAATATAAATGATTATATGTAAAATTATTATAGATTATTTGGTAACTAATATTACTAATTGGTATTAGAGATTGTTTTTTTAACATGATTAAAATAAATAAAATTTAAAAATCATCAATCAATCAGATTATAACAAAATTTTACCTATGATGACACCTAAAACTAAATCATTAAAATGACTTCTCAATTAATATATAGAAAGATATTGTGAATTTATACATTTTCATATGCCTTATATCTTCTGTGAAATTTGTGATTACAAATCATCTTTTAAATATTATATGCGAAGTGATTTGTATATTTGTTATCACCAAATGCAATTTCAGCAAAAAAAAAATATTTCTTTTAAAAACGATGATATGGCATTAACATATACAATGTTTATTATAAAGATTTTGTTTTTTTGGCAAGGTTTTTCTAATATGATAATTACAATTAACTCATATATCACTATTAGTGTATTATTTTGTATAAATATTTATTTTGGCAAAACTATTTAAATATATTAATAATTATTGACTACTAACTCATATATCACCATCAAATTAATATATATATATATATATATATATATATATATCCCAATAATAAAAAATAAAGTAAATATAATCTATACTATTATTTGAGAAGTAAATTTGCTTATTTGTCACATTCTCCATGATTTTAGAGCTGAGTCATTAGTTTTAATAAATAATTTTAATTAAACTATAATTAAAATATAATTCATTATTTATCTGATTACAATTAATATTATAAAATTATCTCAAAACAATAAATGTAAAACGTTTTTGAAAAAAAATAAAAGATAATCTCATGTATTTATTTTGTGTTTATCTACATCTTTCTTTCTTATTCACTAATTTTTACAATGAGTAGTATATATATACATATAATAATTAGATTTTTCGTTATACTAAAATATTAAAAATAGGTTTATAAAAAATATCAAAAATTGATTTATATATTTTTGTAAGTGTAATAATATGACATGGAATATTTTTTCTAAATTATTAAATTTGTTTTAGTATTAAAATACTAAAAATAGGTATATAAGTAATAACAATAAATTTTATTTATATTTGTTTGCTATTCGTGATTTTTCTAAATATTTTTACTGGAATGGAATTATTTTTAAAAATATATTTTCCAAATTATTATTTTTAGTTATACTAAAATATTAAAATAGGTTTATAAAAATATATTTTCCAAATTATTATTTTTAGTTATACTAAAATATTAAAATAGGTTTATAAAAATATCAAAATTGATTTATATATTTTTGTAAGTGTAATAATATGACATGGAATATTTTTTCTAAATTATTAAATTTGTTTTAGTATTAAAATACTAAAAATAGGTATATAAGTAATAACAATAAATTTTATTTATATTTGTTTGCTATTCGTGATTTTTCTAAATATTTTTACTGGAATGGAATTATTTTTAAAAATATTTTCAAAATATCTGTCTCTAAAATAGAATATTTTAAAAATATTTTCAAAATATCTGTCTCTAAAATAGAATATTTTAAAAATATTTTCAAAATATCTGTCTCTAAAATAGAATATTTTAAAAATATTAATTTAAAATGAACTCTACTTACTTTTAATTTTTTCAAGAATTTCAGAGAATTAGAAATTTGTTTAAATTACAATTTATTTAAAAGACTATTATGTTAAGAAAAATGTGATTCTATTTTTATAAAAATATATTTTCCAAATTATTATTTTTAGTTATACTAAAATATTAAAATAGGTTTATAAAAATATATTTTCCAAATTATTATTTTTAGTTATACTAAAATATTAAAATAGGTTTATAAAAATATATTTTCCAAATTATTATTTTTAGTTATACTAAAATATTAAAATAGGTTTATAAAAATATATTTTCCAAATTATTATTTTTAGTTATACTAAAATATTAAAATAGGTTTATAAAAATATATTTTCCAAATTATTATTTTTAGTTATACTAAAATATTAAAATAGGTTTATAAAAATATATTTTCCAAATTATTATTTTTAGTTATACTAAAATATTAAAATAGGTTTATAAAAATATATTTTCCAAATTATTATTTTTAGTTATACTAAAATATTAAAATAGGTTTATAAAAATATCAAAATTGATTTATATATTTTTGTAAGTGTAATAATATGACATGGAATATTTTTTCTAAATTATTAAATTTGTTTTAGTATTAAAATACTAAAATAGGTATATAAGTAATAACAATAAATTTTATTTATATTTGTTTGCTATTAAGTGATTTGTATATTTGTTATCACCAAATGCAATTTCAGCAAAAAAAATATTTCTTTTAAAAACGATGATATGGCATTAACATATACAATGTTTATTATAAAGATTTTGTTTTTGGCAAGGTTTTCTAATATGATAATTACAATTAACTCATATATCACTATTAGTGTATTATTTTGTATAAATATTTATTTTGGCAAAACTATTTAAATATATTAATAATTATTGACTACTAACTCATATATCACTATTAGTGTATTATTTTGTATAAATATTTATTTTGGCAAAACTATTTAAATATATTAATAATTATTGACTACTAACTCATATATCACTATTAGTGTATTATTTTGTATAAATATTTATTTTGGCAAAACTATTTAAATATATTAATAATTATTGACTACTAACTCATATATCACCATCAAATTAATATATATATATATCCCAATAATAAAAATAAAGTAAATATAATCTATACTATTATTTGAGAAGTAAATTTGCTTATTTGTCACATTCTCCATGATTTTAGAGCTGAGTCATTAGTTTTAATAAATAATTTTAATTAAACTATAATTAAAATATAATTCATTATTTATCTGATTACAATTAATATTATAAAATTATCTCAAAACAATAAATGTAAAACGTTTTTGAAAAAAAATAAAAGATAATCTCATGTATTTATTTTGTGTTTATCTACATCTTTCTTTCTTATTCACTAATTTTTACAATGAGTAGTATATATATACATATAATAATTAGATTTTTAGTTATACTAAAATATTAAAATAGGTTTATAAAAATATATTTTCCAAATTATTATTTTTAGTTATACTAAAATATTAAAATAGGTTTATAAAAATATCAAAATTGATTTATATATTTTTGTAAGTGTAATAATATGACATGGAATATTTTTTCTAAATTATTAAATTTGTTTTAGTATTAAAATACTAAAAATAGGTATATAAGTAATAACAATAAATTTTATTTATATTTGTTTGCTATTCGTGATTTTTCTAAATATTTTTACTGGAATGGAATTATTTTTTAAAAATATTTTCAAAATATCTGTCTCTAAAATAGAATATTTTAAAAATATTTTCAAAATATCTGTCTCTAAAATAGAATATTTTAAAAATATTTTCAAAATATCTGTCTCTAAAATAGAATATTTTAAAAATATTTTCAAAATATCTGTCTCTAAAATAGAATATTTTAAAAATATTTTCAAAATATCTGTCTCTAAAATAGAATATTTTAAAAATATTAATTTAAAATGAACTCTACTTACTTTTAATTTTTTCAAGAATTTCAGAGAATTAGAAATTTGTTTAAATTACAATTTATTTAAAAGACTATTATGTTAAGAAAAATGTGATTCTATTTTTATAAAAATATATTTTCCAAATTATTATTTTTAGTTATACTAAAATATTAAAATAGGTTTATAAAAATATCAAAATTGATTTATATATTTTTGTAAGTGTAATAATATGACATGGAATATTTTTTCTAAATTATTAAATTTGTTTTAGTATTAAAATACTAAAATAGGTATATAAGTAATAACAATAAATTTTATTTATATTTGTTTGCTATTCGTGATTTTTCTAAATATTTTTACTGGAATGGAATTATTTTTAAAAATATTTTCAAAATATCTGTCTCTAAAATAGAATATTTTAAAAATATTTTCAAATGAAATACGATCGTAGCACCAAAATTATAACCGGGGGCAAATTACGGTCGCAATGGACATAGACAAATTTCATTAACATTATTGATGCAACGTGTCTTCTTATGTAGCACTTAGAAATATGTACAACAATGTCATACCTCACCTTTATAGCATCTTTAATTGCTGAAGCTTGTAGATTAACATTCCTCCGTAATTCTTCTCTATTGTCCAGCAATTACACCTTTCTACAACATTGAGATTCTGTTTGATTTACCATGGTTGTGTTTCATGTGGCAAACTTTCACTATCCACATGTTAACGGGCTTCTCTACTGAACAATAAACTCTGAACGGACGTATTAATTGAATACTTCAAGAACTGGTCTTTAAACTCTAACCCACTGTTGAACTTTTGAAATGGCCAAATATAAGGCGGTTTATCAAAGTCACCATGATATTTATCATTCTCTTTGACCTTCCCTTTTCCTCTGTGCGATTCATCCCACTCATCTTATGAATCAACGGGTGTATCTGAATTCTCAACGTCCACAGGTGCCTTCTCATCGTCGATGTTATCATCTTTTTCTTCCTCTTGTAAACCATCCATGTGCTTCTTTATCTGGTACACTTTTCAAACCTTCCTCAAAAATTGTCTGAAACCGAACATCGTTACTAACATCAGCTTCATCAACGACAACGTCATCACCACCATCTTCATTAGCATTCAGGTTCTCATTACGGACAGATTCATAGCCAGACTGTCTCCTTCAACTATTTCTTTTTCAGCCTGATTATCATCAGATGATTCTTCTGGCTCATCGTCTTTTTTAGGCCTATCGACTTCATCATTCTTACTGTGTTCCTCCTCTTCATCACCAACCTCTACATCATCTCGTTGTCCGCTTGATAAATGAATCACACCAGGTATGTGTTCTGAGCATTCATGTTCAACAAACACTTCGACAACTTCCTTCCCTAAATCGCCAACATACCGCATCATACCCATCTCTTCATCCATGCTATCATATACATACCTCAGTTTCTTCATCTCCTATTTTTCCAATTTGTACCCACTCAAAGCTAGTGGTGCTCTAATTAGCGCGTCTTCTTTGCAGAACTCAACAAATCTGTCCCACACTATCTCGTCAATCTTCCACTCTACATATCTGATCCCTAACTCATACAAGTAAGTACTCATAGTCTTCTTCGCCTATCTTCTTCATTGAACCACCAAAATGGATCTTCAATTCGATTTCCCTTGAGTCCCTGTAATCAAAGATGAATTCTTTAAGAGTTTTAAAAAGACAAAATTGATGAACAGAGAACAACGATGATCTTACTCCATTGTAGCTGAAGCTCATGAAATCTTGTTCTTCTCACTGACAATCCTCAGCCTTTGTTGTTTTTTTTTTAATTTGAGCAAAATTTCGTCGTCGTTTGTTAATGACCTAAATCCCCAAATCGATTTTGGAAATAACAAAATTGGATTTTTTTTTTAAGTGTGCCGTTTTTTAAATCAACAAAACGACATGGATTTTGGCCACGTCAACGTCATCAACAGTGCCGTCAAGTCGGGTTTCAAGATAAGCGCGGGGTTCGAATTTGGTGTTTGCTTCGACAGTTTTGATAATTTGAGGTATTAAAGTGTCAGTGAAAAAATTTGGATGGATGTTTAAAGTGTTAGTATGTGTCACCTTAAACATCCATCCATTTTGAAACTACATTCTGGTGTTCAGCCTTCATACTGCCTAAGGCCTGTATCAAGCGCATCAACTCTCTCTGCAGCATGTTCTTATGGAAAGGAAACCTAGACGGACATAACACAACAAGGGTGTCATGGGAAACAGTGGTACTAACAACAAGACAAGGTGGCCTAGGAATTAAAGACCTTCTAACCTGGAACAAAGCATGCTGTCTATGTCTCATTTGGATGTTATTCTTCAGGCCGGACTCTGTCTGGGTTCAGTGGTTCAAAGAGATCATCCTCAAAGGATCAATACATAACTTCTGGTCAACCTTAAACATCCATCCTTAGGCAGTATGAAGGCTGAACATCCAAAATGAGGAAAGAGGTAAAAAATGCTGAAAAAAGTTTTTTAAAAAATGGAAAAACTTTTAGTGTGTCAATACATAAATAGTTTCATTTGTATTAAAATTTCAATTTGTACTGAAATCTCTATCAACAATGATGCTCTAATAAAAAAATTTCCTAACCACTAATTATAAAATAGACGAAAAACTTTATTTTCATTTCAAGGTTTATTTTTGATATATCATCAAAACATTTCACAAATATTAACAAAAATAAAATAAACAAACAATACTCTTGCTATCGTAATTTTCAAAAAAAAATCAACAAAATTTTTAAACAAACAATATATTTGAAAATTAAAAGAAAAAATTGTATATATATATATATTTGGCAATTTCTGAATTTCTTTATTTTGTTATTTACATAGTACAAACTTTAATTAGAAAAAATATTGAATTTTGGTAAATGCTTTATATATTGAAGCCTATTATCTTTAGTGTTGTTTTAAAATTTCTGACCACATTCTACGTTTGTATTAATGTATTCTAAACTCTCTTTCATGGTATATAAGAATCATTATAATTTTTATCAATTAATTTAGTAAAACTTCATAATACTCCTAAATCGATGGAATAACTACTATTAAATCGCTATTTTCTTGAAAAGCGGAGACAACAAAGGCTGCAAACCTCTTTCAACATCATCATATGTTAGTTACGGATGCAACTATGCATTAAAACAATATTGTCATATTTTTTGAATTTTTTTCAAAATCTATGTGTTAACCCCTACAAAAATATTGAATTTTGGTAAATGCTTTATATATTGAATCCTATAATCTTTAGTGTTGTTTTAAAATTTATACCCACATTCTACATTTGTATTAATGTATGCTAAACTCTCTTTCATGGTATATGGAAATCATTATAATTTTTTTATCAATTAATTTAGTAAAACTTCATAATACTCTTTAAATCGAGGAATAACCACTATAAAATCGCTATTTTCTTGAAAAACGGAGACAACAAAGGCTGCAAACCTCTTTCAACATCATCATATGTTAGTTCAGGATGCAAATATGCATTAAAACAATATTTTCATATTTTTTGAAATTTTCTCAAAATCTATGTATTAACCCCTACAAAAATATTAAATTTTGGTAAATGCTTTATATATTGAAGCCTATAATCTTTAGTGTTGTTTTAAAATTTCTAACCACATTCTACATTTGTATTAATGTATTCTAAACTCTCTTTCATGGTATATGAGAATCATTATAATTTTTTATCAATTAATTTAGTAAAACTTTTTAATACTCCATAAATCGGTGGAATAAACACTATTAATTCGCTATTTTCTTGAAAAACAGAGGTAATAAACGCTCAAAACTTCTTTCAACATCATCATATGTTAGTGCAAGATGCAACAATGCATTAAAACAATATTGTCATATTTTTCGAAATTTTCTCAAAATCTAAGTGTTAACCCCTACAAAAATATTGAATTTTGGTAAATGTTTTATATATTGAAACCTATAATTTTTAGTGTTGTTTTAAAATTTCTAACCACATTCTACATTTGTATTAAAGTATGCTAAACTCTCTTTAATGGTATATAAGAATCATTATAATTTTTTATCAATTAATTTAGTAAAACTTCGTAATACTCCCTAAATCGGTCAAATAACCACTATTAAATCAATATTTTCTTGAAAAACGGAGACAACAAAGGCTCCAAACCTCTTTCAACATCATCATATGTTAGTGCAGGATGCAACATGCATTAAAAAAATATTATCATATTTTTTGAAATTTTCTCAAAATCTATGTGTTAACCCCCCTACAAAAATATTGAATTTTGGTAAATGCTTTATATATTGAAGCCTATAATCTTTAGTGTTATTTTAAAATTTCTAACCACATTCTACGTTTGTATTAATGTATTCTTAGCTCTCTTTCATGGTATATGAGAATCATTATAATATTTTATCAATTAATTTAGTAAAACTTCATAATACTCCTTAAATCGAGGAATAACCACTATAAAATTGCTATTTTCTTGAAAAACAGAGACAACAAAGGCTGCAAACCTCTTTCAACATGATCATATGTTAGTGCAGGATGAAACTATGCTTTAAAACAATATTGTCATATTTTTTGAATTTTTTCTCAAAATCTATGTGTTAACCCCCTACAAAAATATTGAATTTTGGTAAATGCTTTATATATTGAAGCCTATAATCTTTAGTGTTGTTTTAAAATTTCTAACCACATTCTACATTTGTATTAATGTATGATAAACTCTCTTTCATGGAATATAAGAATCATTATAATTTTTTATCAATTAATTTAGTAAAACTTCATAATACTCCTTAAATTGGTGGAATAACCACTATAAAATCGTTATTTTCTTGAAAACGGAGACAACAAAGGCTGCAAACCTCTTTCAACATCATCATATGTTAGTGCAGGATGAAACTATGCTTTAAAACAATATTGTCATATTTTTTGAATTTTTTCTCAAAATCTATGTGTTAACCCCCTACAAAAATATTGAATTTTGGTAAATGCTTTATATATTGAAGCCTATAATCTTTAGTGTTGTTTTAAAATTTCTAACCACATTCTACATTTGTATTAATGTATGATAAACTCTCTTTCATGGAATATAAGAATCATTATAATTTTTTATCAATTAATTTAGTAAAACTTCATAATACTCCTTAAATTGGTGGAATAACCACTATTAAATAGTTTTTTTTTTGAAAAACGGAGGTAACAAAGGCTTCAAACCTCTTTCAACATCATCATATGTTAGTGCAGGATACAACTATGCATTAAAATTATATTTTTATATTTTTTGAAATTTTCTCAAAATCTTTGTGTTAACCGCTACAAAAATATTGAATTTTGGTAAATGTTTATATATTGAAGCCTGTAATCTTTAGTGTTGTTTTAAAATTTCTACCCACATTCTACATTTTTATTAATGTATTCTAAACTCTCTTTAATGGTACATGAGCATTGTTCAATTTTCTTATAAATTAATTTAGTAATATTTCATATACTCTCTAAATTAGTGGAGATCTAACGTTTTCGTGATGATTTCGAATCAAATCTGTTTTTTCGTTTCAAGGCTGACCAAAAAAAAAATTAATGGAATAACTATTATAAAATCGTTAATCTCTAGAGAAATAGAGACAGGTTCCAAACCTCTTTGACCATCATCATATACTAGTACATGAGGCAACTATGCATTAAATAACTATTGTTTTAGTTTTTGAATTTTTCACAAAATCTAGGTGTTAACTCCTTCGAAAATATTGAATTTTGGTAAATGCTTTATATATTGAAACCTATAATTTTTAGTGTTGTTTTAAAATTTCTAACCACATTCTGAATTTGTATTAATGTATGGTAAACTCTTTCATGGTATATGCGAAACGTTCTAATTTTTTTAACAATTAATTAGTAAAACTTCATAATACTCCTTATATAGGTGGAATAACCACTATTAAATAATTATTTTCTTCAAAAACAGAGGCAACAAAGGCTCCAAACTTCTTTCAACATCATCATAAGTTAGTGCATGAGGCAACTATGTATTAAATCAATATTGTAGGTACCCTACAAAAATATTGAATTTTGGTAAATTCTTTATATACTGAAGCCTATAATACTTAGTTTTGTTTTAAAATTTCTGACCACATTCTACATTTGTATTAATATATGTTAAACTCTCTTTCAGGGTATATGAGAATCATTATATTTTTTTACCAATTAAATTAGTAAAACTTCATAATACTACTTAAATCCAGAAATAACCACTACAAAATCGCTATTTTCTTGAAAAACAGAGACAACAAAGGCTTCAAACCTCTTTAAACATCATCCTATGTTAGTGCATGATGCAAATATGCATTAAAACAATACTGTCATATTTTTTGAAATTTTCTCAAAATCTATGTGTTAACCCCTACAAAAATATTGAATTTTGATAAATGCTTTATATATTGAAGCCTATAATCTTTAGTGTTGTTTTAAAATTTCTAACCACATTCTACATTTGTATTAATGTATTCTAAACTCTCTTTCATGGTACATGAGCATCGTTCAATTTTTTTATAAATTAATTTAGTAATATTTCATATACTCTCCGAATTAGTGGAATAAATATTATAAAATCGTTATTCTCTAGAGAAATTGAGGCAACAAAGGTTTCAAACCTCTTTGACCATCATCATATATTAGTACATGAGGCAAATATGCATTAAAGAACTATTGTTTTATTTTTTTTTTAATTTTTCTCAAAATCTATGTGTTAACTCCTACGAAAATATTGAGTTTTACGTTAAACGCTCTATATACCAAAACTTAAACATTTTTTTTTGTTTTTATACATTTTCTAATGACATTCTGAATTTGTATTAATGTATGCTAAACTCTTTCATGGTATATGAGAATCGTTCTAATTTTTTTATCAATTAATTAGTAAAACTTCATAATACTCTCTAAATCGGTGAAATAATCACTATTAAATCAATAATTTCTTGAAAAACGGAGACAACAAAGGCTCCAAACCTCTTTCAACATCATCATATGTTAGTTCAGGATGCAACTATGCATTAAAACAATATTGTCATATTTTTTGAAATTTTCTCAAAATCTATGTGTTAACCCCTACAAAAATATTGAATTTTGGTAAATGCTTTATATATTGAAGCCTATAATCTTTAGTGTTGTTTTAAAATTTGAAACATTCTACATTTGTATTAATGTAAGCTAAACTCTCTTTCATGGTATATGGAAATCATTATAATTTTTTATCAATTAATTTAGTAAAACTTTTTAATACTCCCTAATCGATGGAATAAACACTATTAATTCGCTATTTTCTTGAAAAACGAAGGTAACAAACGCTCAAAACCTCTTTCAACATCATCATATGTTACTGCAGGATGTAACTATGCATTAAAACAATATTCACATATGTTTTGAAATTTTCTCAAAATCTATGTGTATGCTAAACTCCCTTACAAAAATATTGAATTTTGGTAAATGTTTTATATATTGAAGCCTATAATCTTTAGTGTTGTTTTTAAAATTTCTGGCCACATTCTACGTTTGTATTAATGTATGCTAAACTCTCTTTCATTGTATATGGAAATCATTATAATTTTTTATCAATTAATTTAGTAAAATTTCATAATACTCCTTAAATCGAGGAATAACCACAATAAAATCGCTATTTTCTTGAAAAACGGAGACAACAAAGGCTGCAAACCCCTTTCAACATCATCATATGTTAGTGCAGGATGCAACTATGCATTAAAACAATATTTCCATATTTTTTAAAAATTTCTCAAAATCTATGTGTTAACCACTACAAAAATATTGAATTTTGGTAAATGCTTTATATATTGAAGCCTATTATCTTTAGTGTTGTTTTAAAATTTCTCACCATATTATACATTTGTATTAATGTATGCTAAACTCTATTTCATGGTATATAAGAATCATTATAATTATTTATCAATTAATTTAGTAAAACTTCATAATACTCCTTAAATCGAGTAATAAACACTATAAAATCGTTATTTTCTTGAAAAACGGAGACAACAAAGGTTGAAAACTTCTTTAAACATCATCATATGCTAGTGCAGGATGTATCTATGCAATAAAACAATATTTTCACATTTTTTGAAATTTTCTCAAAATCTATGTGTCCTACAAAAGTATTGAATTTTGGTAAATTCTCTATATACTGAAGCCTAAGATTTTTAGTGTTGTTTTAAAATTTCTGACCACATTCTACGTTTGTATTAATGTATGCTAAACTCTCTTTCATGGTATATGAGAACCATTATAATTTTTTATCAATTAATTTAGTAAAACTTCATAATACTCCTTAAATCGAGGAATAGCCACTATAAAATCGTTATTTTCTTGAAAAACGGAGACAACAAAGGCTGACAACCTCTTTCAACATCATCATATGTTAGTGCAGGATGCAACTATGCATTAAAACAATATTGTCATATTTTTTAAAATTTTCTCAAAATCTATGTGTTAACCCCTTCAAAAATATTGAATTTTTGTAAATGCTTTATATATTGAAGCCTATTATCTTTAGTGTTGTTTTAAAATTTCTAACCACATTCTACGTTTGTATTAATGTATGCTAAACTCTCTTTCATGGTATATAAGAATCATTATATTTTTTTTATCAATTAATTTAGTAAAACTTCATAATACTCCCTAAATCGGTGGAATAACTACTATTAAATCGCTATTTTCTTGAAACATGGAGGCAACAATGGCTCCAAACTCTTTCAACATCATCATATGTTAGTGCAGGATGCAACTATGCATTAAAACAATACTTTCATATTTTTTGAAATTTTCTCAAAATCTATGTGTTAACCCCTACAAAAATATTTAATTTTGGTAAATTCTTTATATACTGAAACCTAAGATCTTTAGTGTTGTTTTAAAATTTCTGACCACATTCTACGTTTGTATTAATGTATGCTAAACTCTCTTTCATGGTATATGGGAACCTTTATAATTTTTTATCAATTAATTTAGTAAAACTTCGTAATATTCCTTAAATCGAGGAATAACCACTATAAAATCGCTATTTTCTTGAAAAATGGAGACAACAAAGGCTGAAAACCTCTTTCAACATCATCATATATTAGTGCATGATGCAACTATGCATTAAAACAATATTGTCATATTTTATGAAAATTTCTCAAAATCTATGTGTTAACCCCTACAAAAATATTGAATTTTGGTAAATGCTTTATATATTGAAACCTATAACCTTTAGTATTGTTTTAAAATTTCTAACCACATTCTACATTTGTATTAATATATTCTAAACTCTCTTTCATGGTATGTGGGAATCATTATAATTTTTTATCAATTAATTTAGTAAAACTTCTTAATACTCCCTAAATCGGTGGAATAAACACTATTAAATCGCTATTTTCTTGAAAAACGGAGGTAATAAAGGCTCAAAACCTCTTTCAACATCATCAGATGTTAGTGCATGATACAACTATGCATTAAAATAATATTGTCATATTTTTTGAAATTTTCTCAAAATCTATGTGTCCCTACAAAAATATTGAATTTTGGTAAATGCTTTATATATTAAAGCCTATAATCTTTAGTGTTGTTTTAAAATTTCTAACCACATTCTACGTTTATATTAATGTATTCTAAACTCTCTTTCATGGTAGATAGGAATCATTATAATTATTTATCAATTAATTTAGTAAAACTTCAAAGTACTCCTTAAATCGAGTAATAACCACTACAAAATCGTTATTTTCTTGAAAATGGAGACAACAAAGGCTGCAAACCTCTTTCAACATCATCATATGTTAGTGCAGGATGCAACTATGCATTAAAACAGTATTGTCATATTTTTTTGAAATTTCTCAAAATCTATTTGTTAACCCTTCAAAAATATTGAATTTTGGTAAATGCTTTATATATTGAAGCCTATTATTATGTTTAGTGTTGTTTTATAATTTCTAACTACATTCTACATTTGTATTAATGTATGCTAAACTCTCTTTCATGCTATATAAGAATCATTATAATTTTTATCAATTAATTTAGTAAAACTTCATAATACTCCTTAAATCGAGTAATAACCACTACAAAATCGTTATTTTCTTGAAAAATGGAGACAACAAAGGCTGCAAACCTCTTTCAACATCATCATATGTTAGTGCAGGATGCAACTATGCATTAAAACAGTATTGTCATATTTTTTTGAAATTTCTCAAAATCTATTTGTTAACCCTTCAAAAATATTGAATTTTGGTAAATGCTTTATATATTGAAGCCTATTATTATGTTTAGTGTTGTTTTATAATTTCTAACTACATTCTACATTTGTATTAATGTATGCTAAACTCTCTTTCATGCTATATAAGAATCATTATAATTTTTTATCAATTAATTTAGTAAAACTTCATAATACTCCTAAATCGATTGGAATAACTACTATTAAATCGCTATTTTCTTGAAAAACGGAGGCAGCAATGGCTCCAAACCTCGTTCAACATCATCATATGTTAGTGCAGGATGCAACTATGCATTAAAACAATATTTTCATATTTTTTGAAATTTTCTCAAAATCTATGTGTTAACCCCTACAAAAGTATTGAATTTTGATAAATTCTTTATATACTGAAGCCTAAGATCTTTAGTGTTGTTTTAAAATTTCTGACCACATTCTACGTTTGTATTAATGTATGCTAAACTATCTTTCATGGTATATGGGAACCATTATAATTTTTTATCAATTAATTTAGTAAAACTTCATCATAATCCTTAAATCGAGGAATAACCAGTAAAAAATCGCTATTTTCTTGAAAAATGGAGACAACAAAGGCTGACAACCTCTTTCAACATCATCATATGTTAGTGCAGGATGCAACTATGCATTAAAACAATATTTTCTTATTTTTTGAAATTTTCTCAAAATCTATGTGTTAACCCCTTCAAAAATATTGAATTTTGGTAAATGCTTTATATATTGAAGCCTATTATCTTTTGTGTTGTTTTAAAATTTCTAACCACATTCTATATTTGTATTAATGTATGCTAAACTCTCTTTCATGGTATATAAGAATCATTATAATTTTTTATCAATTAATTTATTAAAACTTCATAATACTCCCTAAATCGGTGGAATAACTGCTATTAAATCGCTATTTTCTTGAAAAACGGAGGCAGCAATGGCTCCAAACCTCTTTCAACATCATCATATGTTAGTGCAGGATGCAACTATGCATTAAAACATTATTTTCATATTTTTTGAAATTTTCTCAAAATCTATGTGTTAACCCCTTCAAAAATATTGAATTTTGGTAAATGCTTTATATATTGAAGCCTATTATCTTTTGTGTTGTTTTAAAATTTCTAACCACATTCTATATTTGTATTAATGTATGCTAAACTCTCTTTCATGGTATATAAGAATCATTATAATTTTTATCAATTAATTTATTAAAACTTCATAATACTCCCTAAATCGTGGAATAACTACTATTAAATCGCTATTTTCTTGAAAACGGAGGCAGCAATGGCTCCAAACCTCTTTCAACATCATCA
The DNA here is from genome assembly GCA_016771965.1 of Brassica carinata. Taxonomy (NCBI): domain Eukaryota; kingdom Viridiplantae; phylum Streptophyta; class Magnoliopsida; order Brassicales; family Brassicaceae; genus Brassica; species Brassica carinata. The sequence goes on along the minus strand of JAAMPC010001488.1, from coordinate 582,996 downwards.
TATGTTAGTGCAGGATGCAACTATGCATTAAAACATTATTTTCATATTTTTGAAATTTTCTCAAAATCTATGTGTTAACCCCTACAAAAGTATTGAATTTTGGTAACTTCTTTATATACTGAAGCCTAAGATCTTTAGTGTTGTTTTAAAATTTCTGACCACATTCTACGTTTGTATTAATGTATGCTAAACTCTCTTTCATGGTATATGGGAACCATTATAATTTTTTATCAATTAATTTAGTAAAACTTCATAATGCTCCTTAAATCTAGGAATAACCACTATAAAATCGCTATTTTCTTGAAAAACGGAGATAACAAAGGCTGAAAACCTCTTTCAACATCATCATATGTTAATGCAGGATGCAACTATGCATTAAAACAATATTTTCATATTTTTTGAATTTTTCTCAAAATCTATATGTTAACGCCTATAAAAGTATTGAATTTTGGTAAATTCTTTATATATTGAAGCCTAAGATCTTTAGTGTTGTTTTAAATTTTCTGACCATATTTTACGTTTGTATTAATATATGCTAAACTCTCTTTCATATTATATGAGAACCATTATAATTTTTTATCAATTAATTTAGTAAAACTAAATAATACTCCTTAAATCGAGGAATAACCACTATAAAACCGCTATTTTCTTGAAAAAAGGAGACAACAAAGGCTGAAAACCTCTTTCAACATCATAATATGTTAGTGCAGGATGTAACTATGCATTAAAACAATATTTTCATATTTTTTGAAATTTTCTCAAAATCTATGTGTTAACGCCTACAAAAGTATTGAATTTTGGTAAATTCTTTATATATTGAAGCCTAAGATCTTTAGTGTTGTTTTAAAATTCCTGACCACATTTTACGTTTGTATTAATGTATGCTACACTCTCTTTCATGGTATATGAGAACCATTATAATTTTTTATCAATTAATTTAGTAAAACTTCATAATACTCCTTAAATCGAGGAATAACAACTATAAAATCGCTATTTTCTTGAAAAACGGAGACAACATAGGCCGAAAACCTCTTTCAACATCATCATATGTTAGTGCAGGATGCAACTATGCATTAAAACAGTATTGTCATATTTTTTTGAAATTTCTCAAAATCGATTTGTTAACCCTTCAAAAATATTGAATTTTGGTAAATGCTTTATATATTGAAGCCTATTATCTTTAGTGTTGTTTTATAATTTCTAACCACATTCTACGTTTGTATTAATGTATGCTAAACTCTCTTTCAAGGTATATAAGAATCATTATATTTTTTTTATCAATTAATTTAGTAAAACTTCATAATACTCCCTAAATCGGTGGAATAACTACTATTAAATCGCTATTTTCTTGAAAAACGGAGGCAGCAATGGCTCCAAACCTCATTCAACATCATCATATGTTAGTGCAGGATGCAACTATGCATTAAAACAATATTTTCATATTTTTTGAAATTTTCTCAAAATCTATGTGCTATAACCCCTACAAAAGTATTGCATTTTGGTAAATTCTTTATATACTGAAGCCTAAGATCTTTAGTGTTGTTTTAAAATTTCTGACCACATTCTACGTTTATATTAATGTATGCTAAACTATCTTTCATGGTATATGAGAACCATTATAATTTTTATCAATTAATTTAGTAAAACTTCATCATACTCCTTAATTCGAGGAATAACCACTATAAAATCGCTATTTTCTTGAAAACAGAGACAACAAAGGCTGAAAACCTCTTTCAACATCATCATATGTTAGTGCAGGATGCAACTATGCATTAAAACAGTATTGTCATATTTTTTTGAAATTTCTCAAAATCGATTTGTTAACCCTTCAAAAATATTGAATTTTGGTAAATGCTTTATATATTGAAGCCTATTATCTTTAGTGTTGTTTTATAATTTCTAACCACATTCTACGTTTGTATTAATGTATGCTAAACTCTCTTTCAAGGTATATAAGAATCATTATATTTTTTTTATCAATTAATTTAGTAAAACTTCATAATACTCCCTAAATCGGTGGAATAACTACTATTAAATCGCTATTTTCTTGAAAAACGGAGGCAGCAATGGCTCCAAACCTCATTCAACATCATCATATGTTAGTGCAGGATGCAACTATGCATTAAAACAATATTTTCATATTTTTTGAAATTTTCTCAAAATCTATGTGCTATAACCCCTACAAAAGTATTGCATTTTGGTAAATTCTTTATATACTGAAGCCTAAGATCTTTAGTGTTGTTTTAAAATTTCTGACCACATTCTACGTTTATATTAATGTATGCTAAACTATCTTTCATGGTATATGAGAACCATTATAATTTTTTATCAATTAATTTAGTAAAACTTCATCATACTCCTTAATTCGAGGAATAACCACTATAAAATCGCTATTTTCTTGAAAAACAGAGACAACAAAGGCTGACAACCTCTTTCAACATCATCATATGTTAGTGCAGGATGCAACTATGCATTAAAACAATATTGTCATATTTTTTGAAATTTTCTCAAAATCTATGTGTTAACCCCTTCAAAAATATTGCATTTTGGTAAATGCTTTATATATTGAAGCCTATTATCTTTAGTGTTGTTTTAAAATTTCTAACCACATTCTATATTTGTATTAATGTATGCTAAACTCTCTTTCATGATATATAAGAATCATTATAATTTTTTATCAATTAATTTAGTAAAATTACATAATACTCCCTAAATCGATGGAATAACTAATATTAAATCGCTATTTTCTCGAAAAACGGAGGCATCAATGGCTCCAAACCTCTTTCAACATCATCATATGTTAGTGCAGGATGCAACTATGCATTAAAACAATATTTTCATATTTTTAAAAATTTTCTCAAAATCTATGTGATAACCCCTACAAAAGTATTGAATTTTGGTAAATTCTTTATATACTGAAACCTAAGATCTTTAGTGTTGTTTAAAAATTTCTGACCACATTCTACGTTTGTATTAATGTATGCTAAACTCTCTTTCATGGTATATGAGAACCATTATAATTTTTTATCAATTAATTTAGTAAAACTTCATAATACTCCCAAAATCGGTGGAATAACTACTTTTAAATCGCTATTTTCTTGAAAAAAAAGAGGCAACAATGTCTCCAAACTCTTTCAACATCATCATATGTTAGTGCAGGATGCAACTATGCATTAAAACAATACTTTCATATTTTTGAAATTTTCTCAAAATCTATGTGTTAACCCCTACAAAAGTATTGAATTTTGGTAAATTCTTAATATATTGAAGCCTAAGATCTTTAGTGTTGTTTTAAAATTTCTGACCACATTCTACGTTTGTATTAATGTATGCTAAACTCTCTTTCATGGTATATGGGAACCTTTATAATTTTTTATCAATTAATTTAGTAAAACTTCGTAATATTCCTTAAATCGAGGAATAACCACTATAAAATCGCTATTTTCTTGAAAAATGGAGACAACAAAGGCTGAAAACCTCTTTCAACATCATCATATGTTAGTGCATGATGCAACTATGCATTAAAACAATATTATCATATTTTTTGAAAATTTCTCAAAATCTATGTGTTAACCCCTACAAAAATATTGAATTTTGGTAAATGCTTTATATATTGAAACCTATAACCTTTAGTATTGTTTTAAAATTTCTAACCACATTCTACATTTGTATTAATATATTCTAAACTCTCTTTCATGGTATGTGGGAATCATTATAATTTTTTATCAATTAATTTAGTAAAACTTCTTAATACTCCCTAAATCGGTGGAATAAACACTATTAAATCGCTATTTTCTTGAAAAACGGAGGTAATAAAGGCTCAAAACCTCTTTCAACATCATCAGATGTTAGTGCATGATGCAACTATGCATTAAAATAATATTGTCATATTTTTTGAAATTTTCTCAAAATCTAAGTGTCCCTACAAAAATATTGAATTTTGGTAAATGCTTTATATATTAAAGCCTATAATCTTTAGTGTTGTTTTAAAATTTCTAACCACATTCTACGTTTATATTAATGTATTCTAAACTCTCTTTCATGGTAGATAGGAATCATTATAATTATTTATCAATTAATTTAGTAAAACTTCAAAGTACTCCTTAAATCGAGTAATAACCACTATAAAATCGTTATTTTCTTGAAAAATGGAGACAACAAAGGCTGCAAACCTCTTTCAACATCATCATATGTTAGTGCAGGATGCAACTATGCATTAAAACAATATTGTCATATTTTTTTGAAATTTCTCAAAATCTATTTGTTAACCCTTCAAAAATATTGAATTTTGGTAAATGCTTTATATATTGAAGCCTATTATCTTTAGTGTTGTTTTATAATTTCTAACTACATTCTACATTTGTATTAATGTATGCTAAACTCTCTTTCATGCTATATAAGAATCATTATAATTTTTTATCAATTAATTTAGTAAAACTTCATAATACTCCCTAAATCGGTGGAATAACTACTATTAAATCGCTATTTTCTTGAAAAACGGAGGCAGCAATGGCTCCAAACCTCGTTCAACATCATCATATGTTAGTGCAGGATGCAACTATGCATTAAAACAATATTTTCATATTTTTTGAAATTTTCTCAAAATCTATGTGTTAACCCCTACAAAAGTATTGAATTTTGGTAAATTCTTTATATACTGAAGCCCAAGATCTTTAGTGTTGTTTTAAAATTTTTGACCACATTCTACGTTTGTATTAATGTATGCTAAACTATCTTTCATGGTATATGGGAACCATTATAATTTTTTATCAATTAATTTAGTAAAACTTCATCATAATCCTTAAATCGAGGAATAACCACTAAAAAATCGCTATTTTCTTGAAAAATGGAGACAACAAAGGCTGACAACCTCTTTCAACATCATCATATGTTAGTGCAGGATGCAACTATGCATTAAAACAATATTTTCTTATTTTTAGAAATTTTCTCAAAATCTATGTGTTAACCCCTTCAAAAATATTGAATTTTGGTAAATGCTTTATATATTGAAGCCTATTATCTTTTGTGTTGTTTTAAAATTTCTAACCACATTCTACATTTGTATTAATGTATGCTAAACTCTCTTTCATGGTATATAAGAATCATTATAATTTTTTATCAATTAATTTATTAAAACTTCATAATACTCCCTAAATCGGTGGAATAACTACTATTAAATCGCTATTTTCTTGAAAAACGGAGGCAGCAATGGCTCCAAACCTCTTTCAACATCATCATATGTTAGTGCAGGATGCAACTATGCATTAAAACATTATTTTCATATTTTTGAAATTTTCTCAAAATCTATGTGTTAACCCCTACAAAAGTATTGAATTTTGGTAACTTCTTTATATACTGAAGCCTAAGATCTTTAGTGTTGTTTTAAAATTTCTGACCACATTCTACGTTTGTATTAATGTATGCTAAACTCTCTTTCATTGTATATGGGAACCATTATAATTTTTTATCAATTAATTTAGTAAAACTTCGTAATGCTCCTTAAATCTAGGAATAACCACTATAAAATCGCTATTTTCTTGAAAAACGGAGATAACAAAGGCTGAAAACCTCTTTCAACATCATCATATGTTAATGCAGGATGCAACTATGCATTAAAACAATATTTTCATATTTTTTGAATTTTTCTCAAAATCTATATGTTAACGCCTATAAAAGTATTGAATTTTGGTAAATTCTTTATATATTGAAGCCTAAGATCTTTAGTGTTGTTTTAAATTTTCTGACCATATTTTACGTTTCTATTAATATATGCTAAACTCTCTTTCATATTATATGAGAACCATTATAATTTTTTATCAATTAATTTAGTAAAACTTAATAATACTCCTTAAATCGAGGAATAACCACTATAAAACCGCTATTTTCTTGAAAAAAGGAGACAACAAAGGCTGAAAACCTCTTTCAACATCATAATATGTTAGTGCGGATGCAACTATGCATTAAAACAATATTTTCATATTTTTGAATTTTTCTCAAAATCTATATGTTAACGCCTATAAAAGTATTGAATTTTGGTAAATTCTTTATATATTGAAGCCTAAGATCTTTAGTGTTGTTTTAAATTTTCTGACCATATTTTACGTTTCTATTAATATATGCTAAACTCTCTTTCATATTATATGAGAACCATTATAATTTTTTATCAATTAATTTAGTAAAACTTAATAATACTCCTTAAATCGAGGAATAACCACTATAAAACCGCTATTTTCTTGAAAAAAGGAGACAACAAAGGCTGAAAACCTCTTTCAACATCATAATATGTTAGTGCCGGATGCAACTATGCATTAAAACAATATTTTCATATTTTTTGAAATTTTCTCAAAATCTATGTGTTAACGCCTACAAAAGTATTGAATTTTGGTAAATTCTTTATATATTGAAGCATAAGATCTTTAGTGTTGTTTTAAAATTCCTGACCACATTTTACGTTTGTATTAATGTATGCTACACTCTCTTTCATGGTATATGAGAACCATTATAATTTTTTATCAATTAATTTAGTAAAACATCATAATGCTCCTTAAATCGAGAAATAACCACTATAAAATCGCTGTTTTCTTGAAAAACGGAGACAACAAAGGCTGAAAACCTCTTTCAACATCATCATATGTTAGCACAGGATGCAACTATGCATTAAAACAATATTGTCATATTTTTGAATTTTCTCAAAATCTATGTGTTAACCCCTACAAAAATATTGAATTTTGGTAAATGCTTTATATATTGAAGCCTATAATTTTAGTGTTGTTTTAAAATTTCTAACCACATTCTTCATTTGTATTAATGTATTCTAAACTCTCTTTCATGGTATGTGAGAATCATTATAATTTGTAATCAATTAATTTAGTAAAACTTCTTAATACTCCCTAAATCGGTGGAATAAACACTATTAAATCGCTATTTTCTTGAAAAACGGAGGTAATAAAGGCTCAAAACCTCTTTCAACATCATAAAATGTTAGTGCAGGATGCAACTATGCATTAAAACAATATTGTCATATTTTTTGAAATTTTCTCAAAATCTATGTGTCCCTACAAAAATATTAAATTTTGGTAAATGCTTTATATATTAAAGCCTATAATCTTTAGTGTTGTTTTAAAATTTTGACCACATTCTACGTTTGTATTAATGTATGCTAAACTCTCTTTCATGGTATATGGGAACCATTATAATTTTTTATCAATTAATTTAGTAAAACTTCGTAATACTCCTTAAATCGAGAAATAACCACTATAAAATCGTTATTTTCTTGAAAAACGGAGACAACAAAGGCTGCAAACCTCTTTCAACATCATCATATGTTAGTGCATGATGAAACTATGCAATAAAATAATATTTTCATATTTTTAAAAATTTTCTCAAAATCTATGTGTGCCCTACAAAAGTATTGAATTTTGGTAAATTCTTTATATAATGAAGCCTAAGATCTTTAGTGTTGTTTTAAAATTTCTGACCACATTCTACATTTGTATTAATGTATGCTAAACTCTTTCATGGTATATGAGAACCATTATAATTTTTATAAAATAATTTTGTAAAACTTCATAATACTCCTTAAATCGAGGAATAACCACTATAAAATCACTATTTTCTTGAAAACGGAGGCAGCAATGTCTCCAAACCTCTTTCAACATCATCATATGTTAGTGCAGGATGCAACTATGCAATAAAAAATATTTTCATATTTTTGAAATTTTCTCAAAATCTATGTGTGCCATACAAAAGTATTGAATTTTGTTAAATTCTTTATATATTGAAGCCTAAGATCTTTAGTGTTGTTTTAAAATTTTGACCACATTCTACGTTTGTATTAATGTATGCTAAACTCTCTTTCATGGTATATGGGAACCATTATAATTTTTATCAATTAATTTAGTAAAACATCATAATGCTCCTTAAATCGAGAAATAACCACTATAAAATCGCTATTTTCTTGAAAACGGAGACAACAAAGGCTGAAAACCTCTTTCAACATCATCATATGTTAGCACAGGATGCAACTATGCATTAAAACAATAGTGCCATATTTTTTGAAATTTTCTCAAAATCTATGTGTTAACCCCTACAAAAATATTGAATTTTGGTAAATGCTTTATATATTGAAGCCTATAATTTTAGTGTTGTTTTAAAATTTCTAACCACATTCTTCATTTGTATTAATGTATTCTAAACTCTCTTTCATGGTATGTGAGAATCATTATAATTTGTAATCAATTAATTTAGTAAAACTTCTTAATACTCCCTAAATCGGTGGAATAAACACTATTAAATCGCTATTTTCTTGAAAAACGGAGGTAATAAAGGCTCAAAACCTCTTTCAACATCATAAAATGTTAGTGCAGGATGCAACTATGCATTAAAACAATATTGTCATATTTTTTGAAATTTTCTCAAAATCTATGTGTCCCTACAAAAATATTAAATTTTGGTAAATGCTTTATATATTAAAGCCTATAATCTTTAGTGTTGTTTTAAAAAATTTGACCACATTCTACGTTTGTATTAATGTATGCTAAACTCTCTTTCATGGTATATGGGAACCATTATAATTTTTTATCAATTAATTTAGTAAAACTTCGTAATACTCCTTAAATCGAGAAATAACCACTATAAAATCGTTATTTTCTTGAAAACGGAGGCAGCAATGGCTCCAAACCTCTTTCAACATCATCATATGTTAGTGCAGGATGCAACTACGCATTAAAATAATATTTTCATATTTTTAAAAATTTTCTCAAAATCTATGTGTGCCCTACAAAAGTATTGAATTTTGGTAAATTCTTTATATACTGAAGCCTAAGATCTTTAGTGTTGTTTTAAAATTTCTGACCACATTCTACATTTGTATTAATGTATGCTAAACTCTCTTTCATGGTATATGAGAACCAATATAATTTTTTATCAATTAATTTGGTAAAACTTCATAATACTCCTTAAATCGAGGAATAACCACTATAAAATCACTATTTTCTTGAAAAACGGAGGCAGCAATGTCTCCAAACCTCTTTCAACATCATCATACGTTAGTGCAGGATGCAACTATGCAATAAAAAAATATTTTCATATTTTTTGAAATTTTCTCAAAATCTATGTGTGCCATACAAAAGTATTGAATTTTGTTAAATTCTTTATATACTGAAGCCAAAGATCTTTAGTGTTGTTTTAAAATTTTTGACCACATTCTACGTTTGTATTAATGTATGCTAAACTCTCTTTCATGGTATATGGGAACCATTATAATTTTTTATAAAATAATTTTGTAAAACTTCGTAATATTCCTTAAATCGAGAAATAACCACTATAAAATCTATTTTCTTGAAAAACGGAGACAACAAAGGCTGAAAACCTCTTTCAACATCATCATATGTTAGTGCAGGATGCAACTACGCATTAAAATAATATTTTCATATTTTTTGAAATTTTCTCAAAATCTATGTGTTAACGCCTACAAAAGTATTGAATTTTGGTAAATTCTTTATATACTGAAGCCTAAGATCTTTAGTGTTGTTTTAAAATTTCTGACCACATTCTAAGTTTGTATTAATGTATGCTAAACTCTCTTTCATGGTATATGGGAAACATTATAATTTTTTATCAATTAATTTAGTAAAACTTCATAATACTCCTTAAATCGAGGAATAACCACAATAAAATCGCTATTTTCTTGAAAAACGGATGCAGCAATGGCTCCAAACCTCTTTCAACATCATCATATGTTAGTGCAGGATGCAACTATGCAATAAAACAATATTTTCATATTTTTTGAAATTTTCTCAAAATCTATGTGTTAACCCCTATAAAAGTATTGAATTTTGGTAAATTCTTTATATACTGAAGCCTAAGATCTTTAGTGTCGTTTTAAAATTTCTGACCACATTCTACGTTTGTATTAATGTATGATAAACTCTCTTTCATGGTATATGGGAACCATTATAATTTTTTATCAATTAATTTAGTAAAACTTCATAATACTCCTTAAATCGAGGAATAACCACTATAAAATCGCTATTTTCTTGAAAAACGGAGACAACAAAGGCTGAAAACCTCTTTCAATATCATCATATATTAGTACAGGATGCAACTATGCATTAAAACAATATTGCCATATTTTTTGAAATTTTCTCAAAATGTATGTGTAAATATTGAATTTTGGTAAATTCTTTATATATTGAAGCCTATAATCATTAGTGTTTTTTTAAATTTCTAACCACTAACTACATTTGTATTAATGTATTCTAAATTCTCTTTCATGGTGTGTGAGAATCATTATAATTTTTTATCAATTAATTTAGTAAAACTTCTTAATACTCCCTAAATCGGTGGAATAAACACTAAGAAACACGTGAAATAAAGAAAGCGAACGGAGAAGAATAAAAGAGGCTCATGAGAAGGCAGAGAACGCAAGGAAGCTGAAAGAAGCACGTGAAATAGAGGAGAATAAGAAGAAGCTAAAAGAAGCTATTGAACTAGAAGAGAAAGAGAAAAGACTGATAGATGCTTTTGAGAGGGCGGAGACTGAGAGAAGACTAAAAGAGGATCTTGAAAACAAGAAGAGATGAGGCTGCAAGAGGCCAAGAAAAGAGAAGATAGAGAAAGAACACACAGAGAAAATCAAGAGCGCCAGGAAAAGAATAGAGACGAGAGACCATGAGACACATGTGAAACCACCAATGAGGCTCATGGAGATCAATGGTTGAAAGAGAATCCTAGTGGATGAAGAAGAGGAACCAAGCCAGAGAGTCTTTGTGTCCGAAGAAGCCTGTCACTGGAAGGTATTTGAAAAAAACCTTAAAGATGCAAGCGAAAAAGAAGGAACCAGTGAGCTGGATACTGAATCTGAGAAGCTAAATGGAGTAGAATCAGGTGAAGAGTCCGCTTCTGTGACTGACAACGTCCAAGGAGGAAAGCTCAACCAGAAGAGCAAAACAGTTGAAGAAAGATCAGAAGACGAGAAAGTAGTCAAAAACGGAATTGTTGGCGGTGCCAAACTAGAAAGACCACTGCCATCGCGAGTATTCATGCAACGGGAGAAAGAAGCAGAGAGGCTAAAGCGAGAGCTAGACTCCAAGATGGAGAATCTAAGAAAGATAGAGGAAAAGTAACAAAATCAGCATACATGATGAACCAATCGTCAACGATGTACCTGATCGCCAACTATATGAGAATCTGGAAACTCTTATCAATCTGAATCAAAAGAATTAGACTTGGAAGCAGAATCAAAAGAGAGGGAGGAGCACGTAGGAGCCAGTGTTGGGGTAGTTCTGTTTGTTGCCGCCGTGAATCTCCGGAAACTCCTTGACGATTCGGTGATTGACGAATTCGAACAGGATCAATCTCCGGTTGGCGAAGATGAATAGATTTCCGTCGGGAAGAAGATGAAGAAACAGATAAAGATTGCTCTCGAGTTCGTAGAGAGAGAGAGAGAGAGAGAGAGAGAGAGAGAGAGAGAGAGAAAGAGAGAGATGTTTCTTCCATAGCTTGATTAGGATCCGTTGCTTAGCTTATTTGCCTTTTTTTCTTTTTCTCTAATTACTAAATACACTAAAAAAACCTTAAGAGACATGCGTTAAAGATACTCTTAAGAAGCTTAAGCACGAGGACAAGAAGCCGTCGTGGAGGCTACAAACGAGTGATGATTCAACAACATATGAAACGAATCATCAACAACATGAAACGATTTTCCCATGTGAAATCTGACATGTCTCTCTAATAAAATAAGATTACTAAGGATAATAAGATATTATATAAAATTACTATTTAGACCCAAATCATAAAACTTTACTAAAGACAGAGCAAACCTTATTTTATATTTATACTATTATTTATGAAGTGATTTAGCTTATTTCTCATGATTTCCATGATTTTAGGTAATTTTCCTTATTTGTCATGTTTTAATTAGGTTTAATCTGAGTCATTAATTTATTAATAGTTTTTAATTGAGTCCATAATTTATGAATTTAAATAATATAACTATAAAATATGTAATTAGATATATAATTATTTTGATTTTGCTTATTTGTCATGTTTTCCATGATTTTAGTCAATTTTGCTTATTTGACATGTTTTAATTAGGTTTTAGCTTAGTCATTGATTTATTAATAATTTTTAGCTGAATCACTAATTTATTAATTTAAAAAAATATCCGTAATGAATTTTATATATAATTAAAAACGAATTTTGATTTAATAATATTTAAATCTATATGTTATATTAAAATTCTTATTTTCTTATTTGTCATATTTTATTAGATTTTAAGCTTTTATATAGGTCATTGATTTATTATTAGTTTTTAACTGAGTATTTATTAATTTTCACAAAACCCGTAATGAATTTTATATATAATAAAACACGAATTTATTTTAATAATATTAAACTTATATGTTATATTAAATAATTAATCATAAACTAATATAATAAAATTGTGAAAATATATTTAAAAATTAAGAGAATTCTTATATATATTGTGTTGCTATCTGAAAACAATATTTTTATTAGAAAGTTAAAAAATTAAGATGTAAAACAATTTATAATTAAATATTAGTCAAACAAAAATATTTATATAAAGATATTTTCTAAACTATTCCTAATATATGAATGTTTTAAAACTTTTAACACAATAATAAGTACATAGTTTGATGAACCTTTTTTGACATATATAAATAATTTGATTTTTGATTTAACTATTTAAAAACATAAATAATAACTTAACTTGTGACTGAGTTGAAAACAAATTTTCTTGCTTTTATTTTAAACCAGTTTAAGTTTAATCCGTGAAACACTATAGCTTCAGTTGGTGACAACTAGAAGAATGAAAAAAAAAATGAACAAAATAAAAAAAATAAAATTTTCATTTGAGGAATTGAAAAATTAAAAAAAAAATATGAATTTTTGTTCAATTTGTTCCTTATCAAAATTGCATAGGGAAAGTTTTTTTTTTTTTTTTTTTGTCATCAACAATACAGACTCATACTGACTCTGTAAACCAAACCGGGTAATCTTCATCCATGTGAACGACGAAAGACGATTGCTTTCTAGCACTGCGTGCTAGACTATCCGCCTTTGAATTGTGCGTTCGTGGTACATAGATAAGCTTTGATCGGGTGAAACTCTCTTTCAGGATCTTGATATCATCCAAATAATTTGCAAAAGCTGGTCATTCTTCTGGTTCCGAAACCATCTTCACCAATTGAGAACAATCTGTTGCAAACGTGACCTGAAATTGACGTAAATTCCTCATACATTCCATTGCCCATAGTAGCGCTTCCATCTCCGCATGAAGAGGCGAAAGACTATCCCGAACATTCCTCGCCCCCAACAATCCATTAAAACCTTCCAAAGTACTAAGCCAACCTTGCCCTGAAAAAGTAACCCCCTCTTTCCACGAGCCATCTGTGAAACACCATCTTCCTGGGATCGACGGCAATATCATATCTATTATTGGTGGTGGCATCCTCTGGTCATTCACAACTTGTGCCTCAGCCCACAATGTCGATTCGTTTCCGCCAATTTAAGCGTATCCATAGGGTCCATATCCAAATTGCTGAAAACTTTATTATTCCTAGCTTTCGGATGTACCATAGTATCCATACAACCGGTGATCCTCCATCCGTGGTAAAACTCTCCGAATAGATGATCCATGTTTGTGAAGAGAACTTGTTGGGAAAATAGTTGGATTTGATGGTATCTTCGAAAGAGCCCAAACTTGGAGAGTGGAGGACATTCAAAACACATGATTTATTGATTCCTCGGGAGTTCCACATCTTGCACAACAAATATCCCTTGAATCCCCTTGCTTGTAAATTCTTCCGACCGCTATACACCCCGCTCTCTAGTTGCCATAGGAAATGTTTTAGCTTTGGCGAACACCGTATTTTCCAGCAGAAAGCCTTCAATACATCCACTATGGGACCAATCAGTATTGGTACTCTTTCTATCTGGATAAATCCGCTCACCGATATCCCGATTTGACCGTATACTTTCCATTTTTGTAAAGTGCCATCCATCTCTATCAACCCGCCGAGTCCCGCCAGGGGAATACTTTCTATAAGTTTAGATCCCGAGGGTCCACCAAAGCCCGAATTGCCTGAATTCCAGCACGCGAGGTAGAGTCAATGAGGGACTCTACTGTAAGGTCCGGGTATAAATTATGTTGATTTTTATTAGCTGGTCTCGGGCGAGTGGTTGGGAGCCAAGGGTCATTCCATACGGATATAGAAGACCCCGATCCCACCCTTTGATTAGTCCTTTGCTAACCGAGATCTAGCGAAATAATACTCCGCCACCGTATGACGGAGAATATGAACGAATCGGTTCCAAGGGTGAAGCATTCTAAAATACCGACCTTTGAAAACTTCGAGAAAATAAGGTGTCCGGCTTCTATTAAACGTCATAAGCTGTTTACCAAGCATCGCTGTGTTGAAATCGATGATATCTTTAAACCCCGGACCTCCATCCTCTTTGTCTACACATACCTTGTCCCATGATTTCCGGTGTATGCCTCTTGTACTTCGGACTCCACCAAAATTGTGATACCGCTTGTCGGTTTTTCACCGTTGCTTTAAGCAATCGATAGCGGACATCGTATGATTTGGTAATCTTTGTAATCAATGTTTTAATGATCACTTCCTTTCCACCTTTTGTGAAAAACTTGAAAGTCCACCCATTGACTCTATTACTTAAACGATCTTGTATAAAGTTGAAAAAAGTTTTTCTTATAAATTCATTCTTCCATGGAGAATTTAGAAGAAAAAAGTGAGATCTACCTTTCAATAATTTAACTAAAATTTCAACATAACTGGTATAAATTTCGAGGAACAAAGAATTTACCATATTTTTTTTCTTTATTGTTCACCAATTAGAGTTTTATTATACCGATTTTTAGATTAATAAATCATAAAATAATAAGTATTTGTAAGATGATTATGTCCGCATGTACGGGCAAAACACCTAGTAATAAGATATGCTACTCAATCCTCAATTTATATAAAATTGCTATTTAGACCCAAATGATAAAACTTTTGTCTGAAATCAAGAAACCTTGAACGTAACACCACTATCATCATCATATGATCAAAGTCAAAGGCGAGGTTTTAGTTAGTCCATAGTCTATACGATACACAGCACAATTACTGAAAAGTCGATGGGAATCCCAAACTCATTTACATGCAAAGACAAAAAGACAGTAAGAAAGTAGCACGAAGAAGCTCGTGTCATAACGTTGTTTAGTTCACCTTTTTGTATAAGAATTCAATGTTCCATGAACTGCGACGAAGGTGGACTTATTTTCGTCTTCTCCGTACCTGCGAGGATATTAAGAAACGATATTTGTTCATGCTTTAAGGCTAAAACCAAACGTTGTGTTAAGATGTATCTATCTATATAGTTCATACCATAAGCCCCACGAATCTCAACTTCTCGCAGTTCTTGGACAAGAGCACAGCAACAACACATCAAATGAGATAGAAAATCGTCAATGAACCCTCCCTGCCAAATCAGAAAACCTCAAGTATGTGACAAATGCGGATTTAAAGCTCTTGAGATGAAGTGGTTCAATCTCAACTATAATATTTACTAGAGTGATTTTAGAGTTGCCTACTTATTATTACTGTTTTTTTAATCTATTGTTTTCTTGGAACCATATATAGATGTTTGGAATCAAAAGATTATTGGGATGGATAACGGGTTCGGGGGTTTTGAAGAGAGTGTACCGTAATGTTGAGTGTTTTCCGGAGTTTCCTCCTTACACAACAAGTGTAGCAGCAACAAGAAAGTATCAAAGAATATGCCATTAGCTCATTACATGCTTCAGCTGAAGCTGGAAGGACCAACAAAAACAAAGTCAACATCTTAGTTTTCACAAGTATTATTTATTAACAAATTGTAACATGATAAAGTTGACTAATTATATCCCACTTACAGATGTGTCTGTTAGTTGCTGCAGTGGCAATCTTTGCCAAAGTACCACACGGGAAAAAAAATGTCTTCAAGCCTGCGAGTTCCATCATTGCATCATTCACAATAACAAGAACGTATGGAACGTGAAACGCTAATCACCTTTCTTATAAATTCATTCTTCCATGGAGAATTTAGAAGAAAAAGTGAGATCTACCTTTCAATAATTTAACTAAAATTTCAACATAACTGGTATAAATTTCGAGGAACAAAGAATTTACCATATTTTTTCTTTATTGTTCACCAATTAGAGTTTTATTATACCGATTTTAGATTAATAAATCATAAAATAATAAGTATTTGTAAGATGATTATGTCCGCGTATGCGGGCAAAACACCTAGTAATAAGATATGCTACTCAATCCTCAATTTATATAAAATTTCCCTTGCTCTAGAAAAATTACATCAAATGCCATTGTCATTCCAAATTTATAATTGTCGTTATATAATATGTTCTCATAAAAGTTACCTTTTCTTTACAGTAGCAATTACCTTATTTAAAAGTAAAACAATTATATTATTGTCATATAAGTCGTCAGTCTTAAAAGGTATTGAACACCATTTTCTCCTAAGTTATGGCCTCGATTTTATATACTATATGTTCAAAATCGTTGATCTCTTTAAAATTGATAAATATCATTGCTTGTATTTTCTTATGCTCTTTTTTTTAACAAAACGTTTTTCCTGTTTTGGATGATTATCAAGTTTCTGGTTTTAGAAAACTTTTTGGATGAATAATAATGTCTTGCCTCTAAATTTTTGTACCTAATTACACCATCTTCTCTAAGTTATGGCCTCATTTTTATACTATATGTTCTAAATTTTTGATCACTTTAAAATATCATTGATTAGTTTATTAGTTTATTTGGAAAACTAATAAGATACCATTGATTCATTTACTTTTATTACGTATGTTTTCAAAAGCTGCCTAGGTTTGTGATGATTATGAACAAGTTTTGTTTTTAGGATGAATATTGGCTGGCTCTAAGCATCCATTAAACATCTATGATATTTAATTTGTTTTGAATTACATTTTCTGCAGTTGCATGATTTTTTCCATTACCTAATTACGGAATATTATATGTGTGATTAATACCATTTTGTGGTATCTTTCATTTTATGATAGCTTATATATAGTTCTACTAATTTGAAACTGAGGGTAACAATCATATTAAGCATATATGGCAATAGCATTTGATGATCATTCCAAGATTTGGAGGTAATTATGGAAAATGTTCAATCCAGAGGCATATATTGTGTGTATATTAATGTCTTGATTATGCTGTTAAATGCAATTATTCTTCGACGACTGATTTTCAGGGTAGATATATGCCACTTAGTGAATGTATATTTAGCAGTATAAGTTTTTATAAAATGCTTTATCATTGATTGATTGATACTATAACTTGCATATCTTACCAAAATTAGCTAGGTTTAGTACTGCAAAGAATTTAGACACTATATAAGTCTCCTACCTTTCATTCATCTTTACTCATCCCATTTTACTCATCCGTCTTTGGAAGCAATTTTCGGTGCTTCAAGCGTTGAAAGTATTGGGTATTAGTTGATGCTAGAGTAAGTTTAGCATACATATAATTCAATCATCAAATAATTGTTCTATAAAAATATGTAATTATGTGTTTACAATCAAAATCTGTTTATTCTAACAATTTTACGTATTGGTTTTAAAGGGAGACAAGATACATGGAACCGTGAAAAAGATCTGGTTAGGCAATATGAACCGCTGCTTGAACAGGGCAAACAAAAGTGCTCATCAATTTCTCCCTCACCCATTCGTCTGGTGTTGTTCACCCATGCTATTATGTGAAGATTGTATTGTATATTTTTGTATTGTAAAGGGGTCTCTTCCTGAGCTTTCCTGAACTGGTAAACAATGTTCCATCCCATAGCCAACAAGTAAAGATAGCTCCTGTCACGACAACTGTTAACCAAAATGTAAGACCTCCTCAGAGCATCCTCGAGGCCTTCGAGAGGCTCGCGAGTCTCTGGATACTTCTTCATCTCCGAGATCTTGAGCTGCTCGAGCAAGTTACCGATGAGTTTGAGGTGCTGAGCGAACTGGCGGCAGTTCTTCTTGTGCATCCACGCGGTGTTCGCGGCTTTGACTATGAGGCCTATGAGCTTGACTGCGTCTAGGCCCGTGAGCTGAGCTACTGACGCTATCTCCCCGAGTCCATCCCATGAGTGAGACATTAACTCTCAAAATCAATTAACCGCGAGAAAGTTCCTGAAACATGTTAAAACCACCCCAAACCATATTAAAATTAAGGATTCCTTTCAAGGGGAATCGAACACGTGACGTTTTATCCAAGCAAAGTTTTTAAGATCCAGAAGCTGAGTGAGGTAATATTACGGGGAATCAGAGAATTGGATCCGAGTTAATCCGACGACGACATTTTTGATTGAGATCGAGTACGACGTCGGATCAGAGGTCAGCTCAGTTCATGAGGAGGCTTGACTAAACAGGGAGCAGATTCTTCTTAGACTGTAAGAAAAAAAAAAGAAAAAAAAATGATAAGATACGAATCGAAGAGATTCTCCAGGTCGTTAGGCTTTTTGAACAGTCAAAGATCTTCAAAAAGAAAAAAAAACGGTTTCATCTTTGAACACTTGAAGCTGACGAAAGCAAAAGAGAAAAAAAGAAAAGCCAAAGACGATGTAAAGAGAAAGAGGGAAGGCAATGAACAGTATAACCTCCGAGAGAATGCGCCGGCGAACAAACTGCTCCGGCGAGAATCAAGTCAAAATAGTTTTAAATTAAGAGAGAGAGAAAGAGGAAAGAGGATTGGATTGGAATGCTCACTTAATGCATTGAGGAAGGTAACAGTTATACTTTTACTCTTCACGCCTTCCTATAAACAAAAACGGATTTATAAAAAATTGAAAAATGTTAGAATATTGACTGAAGAACATTTAAAAAAAATAATAATAATTAAGTTTTCCGGGAAAATGCAAAATGCAAATGACCTTGGAGATTTGTTCGTCGTCTTCGAAATGAGAGAAGAGAGAAGATTCTCCTGTGTTAAGAGAAGAAGACTATGCAGAGAGATGAGTCATATCGAGAGAAGACGGTTTGTTTTTGTCGATTTCTAGCTTTCCCCCACACCTTCACCACTTGCCACTCGTCGGAGATGAAGTGCCCCCTCCTTTGCTCTGTAATTTACTAATACGCCCCTGCTCATCTCTCTTTATTTACCACTATTGCCCCCGGTGACTTTTCTTTTTCACTTCACCACCATCAATTTAATAAAACCTACCTTCTAATGTGCGTTTTTTTAATTGTTTTTTTTTGCGTTTTTTAATTGTTACGCTAATAAGTTACTGACGTGTCTATCTAATAATTAATTAAAATAAAGTCCTATTTTTTATCTACTATTAACAAGTGACCATCTAAAAAATTACTTAATATGACATGTATCATTATTTACATTAATAATAAAACAAATTTAAATTTAAATTTATTTTTAAGTATAGCAAATTCTGTTGAAAAAAAATCTAACAAAATCCTACCAACCTTCTAAGTATTTTTTATAAAATAACACTTAATTAATTTCGTAAATACTAATATAACTTTATAATTCAAAGTTAATTAAAAATTTATTATAAAACAATAAAATAAAATTCTATACTATTTTTATATATTTTTTAATTATATTATGTATTATAGTAAAATAGAAGTACTATATGAATTAAATATGGGTAAATTTATCTATTTTATTTTTAAAATATTTTCATTTAAATAAATTATCACTCATCATTAAAATGTGTTAAAATTCGTAAACTATATTATATTTTTTTAGAAAATTAAATTTATAAACGTAGGTTAAAATTTAATAACTACAACTACATATTATTTTATTTTTTATTTTGAAACTCTCAACAATATATTGTTTAAAAAAATTAATATACAAAAATATAATAGTTTATAACTAACATTTAGTTCATATACTATTTAAAAATATGTTATTAGAAAACTATCAAATTTTAATAATTCATTCAAAGTACTAATGACAAATCAAATTTTAATTATAAATTTAATATTTATATTAATTATAAAAATATTCTGAGAGATATATAAAAATCTTACCGAAATTAAAATTATTTATATAAAATAATGTATTAATTTAGTAACAAAAAAAAATTCTAAAATCATATAATCTCCCACCTCAAATATAGTTGTGTAATTTTCCAAACAATTTTGACAAAATATAAAATTTTAAAAATAAGTATGCAAACTTAAATGATAATTTTTAAATTTTTTCAAAAGGTATAATCATAGATAATAAAGAATAACTTCTTGAAATGTAACAAAAAAAAAACAAACTATGTTATAAAAATTAAAGTAATCTAATATTTTGAAGTCTTAATTTAATAACAAAAAAAAAGTTTAATATCATAACATCAAAAAAAAATCTATATCAATAAAATTTAATAAAATAATATGATGGATGCTACTATGTATATAATTTACTAATATAATAGGTTTATATTCACAATATATAACACTAAAATTAAAATTATATACTTAAAATATTTATAATAAATCAAAAGTATACATTCATAAAATGAAAAATATTCGTGCGAATGTGCGGGTCAAAATCTAGTTGATCTTTTTTAAGACAGAACCATGTGTAGACTAGACTTACCTTAATTACATCTTAGTAATGTCTCGATATTTGAGTACTAAAACAACGTTGACGATTTTTTTTTACACCCTTGAAAAATCACTTCCCGGTTAACAAATCAAATACTGAGATGTACGTATGACCTTGTTGTCGGCATAAATAGGGCCCTCGTCTGAAACGAATAATGTAATTCTTCGTAATATAAGGGCACAATAGACTTTGCTTATGATTTCTTCTTTTTTAAGCTGTTTACAAGAATTCAATCGTCAATCGAAACGAGACATATAGTCGAGTTACAGTCATCGTAGTGATGATGATGATGATTATAAGATACGAAGGGTAATCAGTAACCCATCACAAATTCCACTCTTTATTCCCTTTTCGGTTGAAATTTTTTTGTCTTTCAAACACAGCTTTGGTATTATTACCTTTTTATTCTATAAACTTTCATTTTGATTAATTTCCCCCAGGTTGATCTTGGATTACCCGTGACTGTTTTCTATACAGCTGGCGAAATTTATCGGCGTCATTTAAGGACAAAGACATATTTTGGTTTTGAGACTCCAACCATGAAAAGGAACAAAGAACTTTACCAACAAATAAATATGCATTTGCTTTTTTCATATATTAACCAAAAATAGTTGATTAAAATCGCCAACTCACTCCATGACTATCCTACTATACACCACATTGCCCAAATCAAACTATGCAAATTCAGGATAAAACGCTACGAATATCCATGCACCGTAAGTTTTTTTTTTTAATATGTATAAACCTACGTTGGATGTATGTATATAACCTATCACTACAAGAGATCATAAATATTTTGGCACGTATACAATATGCATGTGTGGAAAGGTTGGACATTGGTGTTGGTGGTGGTGGTGGTTCTGGTGGAATACGACTGCTACTCCCTCTTCCTTTTTAGTAGTGCCTATATACCATGCGTTTACTCTACATATATAAATTACTAGTGTAATCAACTTTCCCCAAAAGTATACTAATGAGACTTTAGCATTAAAATAGTAGTTCCCGTTTAAATGTTAATATTACAGTTGCTCCATGACAATGACCAAGGTATTGGAAAATAAATATATCTCGTAAATGTCCTGCTATTTCTTCTTTCTAGTCGGCTCATCACACATCGCACCCAAAACTTCAAATGAAACACCAATGACAATTAAGACGATACCCAGAACAAAATAAACTATTAGTTATGTAGTTTTGTGGCATTTTAACGCAAGGATGCGTGTGTGTGCAGGTCTAAGCGATTTTAATATATAGAATGTGTTTTCGCAGCCAGCAAATTAAGGTTACGGAAATGTTTTTGAACAAGAGTGTCAGAGGAAGTAATACGAACTAATTTATATTAGTATATCAAAATCATAAAAAATATGTAATTATGTGTTTACAATCAAAATCTGTTTATTCTAACAATTTTTACGTATTGGTTTTAAAGGGAGACAAGATACATGGAACCGTGAAAAAGATCTGGTTAGGCAATATGAACCGCTGCTTGAACAGGGCAAACAAAAGTGCTCATCAATTTCTCCCTCACCCATTCGTCTGGTGTTGTTCACCCATGCTATTATGTGAAGATTGTATTGTATATTTTTGTATTGTAAAGGGGTCTCTTTCTCAGCCTTCTGAAACTAATGACTTGACATCAACCAAGCGTTGGAGGCGAACCAGCATTAATTTGGAAGAGGCTTTTGATCAGAGTTCTGCTACAAGAAGGGATTCCAGAGTAGAGGCTTCTGTGTTTTTTTTCAGGGCAATCTTGATCTTGCTCAAGATGGTTTAAAATTCAGTAGGTTAAGTTTTGGTTTCTGTTTTTTTCTTCAAAAGTCACTGTGTTATTTCGATCTCGATGTTAAACTTGAGTAATAGTAATTTGAAGCCTCTACAATTTATCTTCATGGTTACATTGTCTTCGCATCGTACTGCGTGTCTACTTATAATTGTGTAAGAAGTATGAATGAGCATACTGTACAAACAAGAATGATTTGAAGTCGTACCAAATGTTAGATCATGGTTCTTCTCGGTATTGAAGTCGTACCAAATGATATGTAGAACAATTTCAGCTTTATTTATCCAGCAAAACTTTAAGTTTTTCTAGCTATTCATATGTTCTGTTTCTTTTATATGCTTTCCGCAATGGTTTTTCTATATGTTATAAGAGATTTCGTTTGGCTTCTATATTATGAATTTCCGTCAAACTGAAATAATTTTGCAAGTGTGGAGTTAACCTGATCATCGGCAAGTGCCATCTGCTCTCTGTTATAATGTCAAATCCCTGTAGGATGTACATCTTCATATAGTGTTAGATATATCGATATGTTCGATTGAAAGAAGTCGATAGGTTTTTCTGAACTAAAAATGGTCCATTAACCTAAATAATCTATACAAGCCCATCAATAATTATTATCACATGTAGCAATATATTACCCAAATAAGTCCATCAGCCATAGACTAATAATTTTCAGTCCAAAATTTGATTCTCTATCGGACGATTCTTTTTGAGGAAAGTAATACTCCAAGCATTACTATTATACATCTTTTCTGGTTATTTTTAATAAGGGATGGAGTAAAAGAACATATAGTATAATTTACAAGACAACTATCAATATGAAAAAGTAATGTATTATGACGATCTGTAATACCTATAATACTTGAAAAATTCGAAAACAATTCACAATCTTGAGAATCTACATCTAGTTAGTAATTATTACTTTCCGGTTAACAATTACTGAGATGTATTGACTTTGTTGTCGGCATAAATAAGACCTCGTCTGAAACGAATAATGTAATTCTTCGTAATATAAGGCACACCAGAGCGACAGACTTGTTTGGTTTGTCTTTGAGTTACTGTCATTGTAGTAATGATGATAATGGTTGTGAGATAGGAAAAGGGTAATCAGTAACCCATCTCAAATTTCCACATTTAGTCCTTTTCGGTTAAAAATCATTATGCCTTCGAAACGCACTTATGCTATATTATTACCTTTTTATTCTATGAACTTTCATTTTGATTAATTGCCCCCATTATGATCTTGGATTACCCGTGACTGTTCTCTAGGCAGTTGGCGAAACGGACGGTGAACCAATTTATCGGCGTCATTTAAGGACAAATACATATTTTGGTTTTGAGACTCCAACAATGAAAAGGGACAAAGAACTTTACCAATAAATAAATATGCATTTGCTTTTTTCATATAACTAAAAAAGAAGTTGATGAAAATTGCCAACTCACTCCGTTAATACCCTTCTATGCAACATATTGTGCAAATCAAACTATGCAAATTCAGAATAAAACGCTGTGAATATCTATGCACCGTTTGTTTTTTTACAATATACGTATAAACCTATGTTGGATGCGTGTGTATAAAACCCTATCACTACAAGAGATCATAAATATTTTGGCACGTATACAATATGCATGTGTAGAAAGGTTGGACATTGGTGGTGGTGGTGGTCCTGGTGGAATATGACTGCTACGCGCCCTCTGCCTTTTTGATAGTGCCTATATACCATGCGTTTACTCTACATGTATAAATTACAAATGTAATCAAATGTAATCAACTTTCCCCAAAAGTATACTAATGATTTTCGCATTAAAATAGTAGTTCCCGTTTCAATGTTAATATTACAGTTGCTCCATGACAATGACCAAGGTATTGAAAAATAAATATATCTTGTAAATGTCGTGCTATTTCTTCTTTCTAGTCAGCTCATCACTCATGCACCCAAAACTGCAAATAAAACACCAATGACAACTAAGACGACACCCAAAACAAAATAAACTCGCTGTCTAATATTTGTTATGTAATTTTACGACATAATCCATTTTAACTCAGGAATGCGTGTATGCGCAGGTCTAAACGATTCAATATATAAAATGTTATTTTTATAATCTAAGGTATCCGATTGATTGATGTCCAGCCGACTAATCTTTTAGAAGTTTGTCCACCAGCGCTGAATACAATCGACTGCTCGAAATGGAAAATAGATATTCATATCCTTAACCACACAAACGAATATATCTGAGATGGTAGGTTTCAAATCTAAAATGATTAGCATATTTTTAAGCATATTGTACCACTCGACTACATTTGTATGGTTAGAATGTGCTTTCGGCTGCCAACAAATTAAGGTTACTGAAATGTTTTTGAACAAGAACTTGAGTAAGACGAATTAATCTAATATTAAAAGAAAGGAAACTTCTTATTGGATGTAATAAAGATTGAGAAACTGTTGTTTTAATTGTTTGGTGGATTGTCTCCATGTGGTTTAGTTGGGAATAATCGTGCATCATACTTTATTTTAAAACAAATGTTCTGAAAATGTCCTTATCTGTAACAATAAATGGGCCAGCTAAAATTTCCATTCACATGATAAAATAATTACTCCTACATAACAAAAAGTATATGTTCAGTACTTATAACTAATGTTTAGGGTTATATTAGTGTAAATGGTCATCGAATGTACACTTTGTCGGAATCGAACTTATAAAAACCTCTCAAAATCTGCATTTTTCTGACCCAAATAAAATTATATTAAACTATAAACATCACCAACACACTCTTTTTCGGTCGAACAAGCATCAATACACTTTGCATAAAAGTTTGAAGCTCAAACATTTAGGATGAGAGTTTTAAATGTATAAGTCGTTTCCAAATTTTAATACAATTTCTATTTGTCTTTTTATTTGCAGCATGAACTCTATAGAGGCATAAGAGACAGGTTAATCTGATCTTAGGCTAGTTAACCACAGATTAGCACTCACTCCTCAAGATGAATTAATTTTCGACTCTACATGGAATACACGAAGAGTATTCTGAAAGCCTAACTAATCTGTTTTACTTGAACAGCTCATGGATCATCAATCCTCGTATTATGAATATTTTTGGTTAAGTTAACTACACTCGCAAGATAAATATAAATGCATATATATATCTTTACCGATATGTCCAAATATAACATATTTATTAGATATCATAGAACATGCATAAAACACTCAAGTCCAGTTAAGCTGAAGAAAAATCACACATGAAAATGTTAGATGCAATATAAACACACCCAAAACAAAATAAACTCGCTGTCTAATATTTGTTATGTAATTTTACGACATAATCCATTTTAACTCAGGAATGCGTGTATGCGCAGGTCTAAACGATTCAATATATAAAATGTTATTTTTATAATCTAAGGTATCCGATTGATTGATGTCCAGCCGACTAATCTTTTAGAAGTTTGTCCACCAGCGCTGAATACAATCGACTGCTCGAAATGGAAAATAGATATTCATATCACTTAACCACACAAACGAATATATCTGAGATGGTAGGTTTCAAATCTAAAATGATTAGCATATTTTTAAGCATATTGTACCACTCGACTACATTTGTATGGTTAGAATGTGCTTTCGGCTGCCAACAAATTAAGGTTACTGAAATGTTTTTGAACAAGAACTTGAGTAAGACGAATTAATCTAATATTAAAAGAAAGGAAACTTCTTATTGGATGTAATAAAGATTGAGAAACTGTTGTTTTAATTGTTTGGTGGATTGTCTCCATGTGGTTTAGTTGGGAATAATCGTGCATCATACTTTATTTTAAAATAAATGTTCTGAAAATGTCCTTATCTGTAACAATAAATGGGCCAGCTAAAATTTCCATTCACATGATAAAATAATTACTCCTACTGAACAAAAAGTATATATACAGTCCTTATAACTAATGTTTAGGGTTATATTAGTGTAAATGGTCATCGAATGTACACTTTGTCGGAATCGAACTTATAAAAACCTCTCAAAATCTGCATTTTTCTGACCCAAATAAAATTATATTAAACTATAAACATCACCAACACACTCTTTTTCGGTCGAACAAGCATCAATACACTTTGCATAAAAGTTTGAAGCTCAAACATTTAGGATGAGAGTTTTAAATGTATAAGTCGTTTCCAAATTTTAATACAATTTCTTTTTAAGACTTTTTATTTGCAGCATGAACTCTATAGAGGCATAAGAGACAGGTTAATCTGATCTTAGGCTAGTTAACCACAGATTAGCACTCACTCCTCAAGATGAATTAATTTTCGACTCTACATGGAATACACGAAGAGTATTCTGAAAGCCTAACTAATCTGTTTTACTTGAACAGCTCATGGATCATCAATCCTCGTATTATGAATATTTTTGGTGAAGTTAGCTACATTCGCAAAATAAATATAAATGCATTTATCTTTACTGATATGCCCAAAATATAACATATTTAAAATGGTTAGATATCATAAAACATGTATAAAACACTCAAGTCTAATCAAGCCGAAGAAAAATCACACATGAAAATCTTAGATGCAATATATAAACACACACATAAAACAAACTCGTGTGCTAATCAACGAAACGTAACATGGTAGCTTAAAGAGCCCGTGAACGAAGAGTTTGTAACTTGCAAGTAATCATAGCCCACGATTTGTTGAATCTATATCAATATTTATAGTCTGACACTTTAGTAAACTTCTCCATAGAACCTGGCTAACAGCTAATGAGGTTCAGAATTTGGCGATGGATTATATGAACATAAACAGATTTCATCATCAGAAAACTGGGCTGACTAGTTGATTAGTAACCCATGATATAAAAATCAACCTCAGCACCATTATAATATCAGCAATTATTCACATGGGCCGAGGGGAAAATAAGATAAAGTCTATTAAACACATTATGGTTGGTCGAGGTTATTTTATTATTATGATATCTACTTCATTAAAGTTAAACATCTTCCTTAGGGAAACTATTTTATTTTCATAAAAGGCCTGATATATTTGGGCCTACGCATTTACTTTTATAGGCCTAAAAACTTCATTTGCGAAACAGCCGTCAACAAAGCGTGTTATTATATAAAGAAGAAGAAAAGTATATAAACCAATCACACGACGCTCTTTGACTATCCGCGTCGCCAAAGAAGGCTTTTTGGCCCATGTAGGGTCGATCCTTCTCTTTTCCGTCTATAAATACAGCTTCTATGCGTTGAGAGGCGACACTTTTTTTGTTTCATCGGAGAGTTTCCGAAGGGATACGAGATCTCTCGCGGCTCCTTTCTTTCTTCTCCGATCAACTTGTTCAGATATGGTTTTCGCGCGTTATTAGAAGCCCCGATATCTTACTTTACACACACACACTCGAAGGTCTCTCGTGGTTCGATCTAGGGTTTCGGCTGATCTCCGCGAGATCTGAGATTTGATTTCATCTTTTTCGTCCCGTATTGATTCCGAGTCCATCTTCTTCGCATTCCAATTTACTTTGGATTTCGTCCCTAATATCGTAAGATGTCTCGGTGTTTCCCGTTCCCGCCACCTGGCTATGTACTGAACGGATGCGAGGCTCTGATCGAATCGATCAAGGTTTGTTTGACCATTTAATCAAACCTGGCTTTTGGGGATTTCGAATGCTCAGCTTTCCTTGTGTATTCGGTTATCGAACCTGATTTCCAGTTATCTGGTATTGCTTTGTTGCAAATTTGCCGCCATGGATGATAAAGATAGCAGTTTTCGATATTTTCTGTTGAAAACGATGATACAGTGTCACTATATTAACGGGTCCGTTTGAGATTATCATAAAGTCAGATTCAAAGTTCAGTGTTAACTGTCACAAATGTTTATATAGTCCCTTGAATAGATGTCTAGAAAATCGTTTGCACAATTGGGGTTTAAGGGTTGCTCTATCGGACGATTCTTTTTGAGGAAAGTAATACTCCAAGCATTACTATTATACATCTTTTCTGGTTATTTTTAATAAGGGATGGAGTAAAAGAACATATAGTATAATTTACAAGACAACTATCAATATGAAAAAGTAATGTATTATGACGATCTGTAATACCTATAATACTTGAAAAATTCAATAACGACAAACTCACTCAGCGCCATGGCGGATCTCATCTAGTTAGTAATTATTACTTTCCGGTTAACAATTACTGAGATGTATTGACTTTGTTGTCGGCATAAATAAGACCTCGTCTGAAACGAATAATGTAAATTCTTCGTAATATAAGGCACCAGAGCGACAGACTTGTTTGGTTTGTCTTTGAGTTACTGTCATTGTAGTAATGATGATAATGGTTGTGAGATAGGAAAAGGGTAATCAGTAACCCATCTCAAATTTCCACATTTAGTCCTTTTCGGTTAAAAATCATTATGCCTTCGAAACGCACTTATGCTATATTATTACCTTTTATTCTATGAACTTTCATTTTTGATTAATTGCCCCCATTATGATCTTGGATTACCCCGTGACTGTTCTCTAGGCAGTTGGCGAAACGGACGGTGAACCAATTTATCGGCGTCATTTAAGGACAAATACATATTTTGGTTTTGAGACTCCAACAATGAAAAGGGACAAAGAACTTTACCAATAAATAAATATGCATTTGCTTTTTCATATAACTAAAAAGAAGTTGATGAAAATTGCCAACTCACTCCGTTAATACCCTTCTATGCAACATATTGTGCAAATCAAACTATGCAAATTCAGAATAAAACGCTGTGAATATCTATGCACCGTTTGTTTTTTTACAATATACGTATAAACCTATGTTGGATGCGTGTGTATAAAACCCTATCACTACAAGAGATCATAAATATTTTGGCACGTATACAATATGCATGTGTAGAAAGGTTGGACATTGGTGGTGGTGGTGGTCCTGGTGGAATATGACTGCTACGCGCCCTCTGCCTTTTGATAGTGCCTATATACCATGCGTTTACTCTACATGTATAAATTACAAATGTAATCAAATGTAATCAACTTTCCCAAAAGTATACTAATGATTTTCGCATTAAAATAGTAGTTCCCGTTTCAATGTTAATATTACAGTTGCTCCATGACAATGACCAAGGTATTGAAAAATAAATATATCTTGTAAATGTCGTGCTATTTCTTCTTTCTAGTCAGCTCATCACTCATGCACCCAAAACTGCAAATAAAACACCAATGACAACTAAGACGACACCCAAAACAAAATAAACTCGCTGTCTAATATTTGTTATGTAATTTTACGACATAATCCATTTTAACTCAGGAATGCGTGTATGCGCAGGTCTAAACGATTCAATATATAAAATGTTATTTTTATAATCTAAGGTATCCGATTGATTGATGTCCAGCCGACTAATCTTTTAGAAGTTTGTCCACCAGCGCTGAATACAATCGACTGCTCGAAATGGAAAATAGATATTCATATCACTTAACCACACAAACGAATATATCTGAGATGGTAGGTTTCAAATCTAAAATGATTAGCATATTTTTAAGCATATTGTACCACTCGACTACATTTGTATGGTTAGAATGTGCTTTCGGCTGCCAACAAATTAAGGTTACTGAAATGTTTTTGAACAAGAACTTGAGTAAGACGAATTAATCTAATATTAAAAGAAAGGAAACTTCTTATTGGATGTAATAAAGATTGAAAAATTGTTGTTTTAATTATTTGGTGGATTGTCTCCATGTGATTTAGTTGGGAATAATCGTGCATCATACTTTATATTAAAATAAATGTTCTGAAAATGTCCTTATCTGTAACAATAAATGGGCCAGCTAAAATTTCCATTCACATGATAAAATAATTACTCCTACTGAACAAAAGTATTTATACAGTCCTTATAACTAATGTTTAGGGTTATATTAGTGTAAATGGTCATCGAATGTCTAACACTTTGTCGGAATTGAACTTATAAAAATGACATAGTACCTCTCAAAATCTGCATTTTTCTGACCCAAATAAACTAAATTATTAAACTATACACATCACCAACACACTCTTTTTTACGTCGAACAAGTATCAATATATAAAATTTTGAAGCTCTAACATTTTTAGGATGAGTTTTAAATATGCAAGTTGTTTCCAAATTCTAATACAGTTTCTTTTTTAAGACTTTTTATTTGCAGCATGAACTCTATAGAGGCATATGAGACAGGTTATTCTGATCTTAGTTAATCACAGATTAGCACTCACTGCAAGATGAATTAATTTCGACTCAGCAATACACGAATAGTAATCTGAAAGCCTAACTAATCTGTTTTACTTGAACAGCTCATGGATCATCAATCCTCGTATTATGAATATTTTTGGTTAAGTTAACTACACTCGCAAGATAAATATAAATGCATATATATATCTTTACCGATATGTCCAAATATAACATATTTATTAGATATCATAGAACATGCATAAAACACTCAAGTCCAGTTAAGCTGAAGAAAAATCACACATGAAAATGTTAGATGCAATATAAACACACATAAAACAAATAAAAATAAACAAACTCATGTGCTAATCAACGTAGCTTTAAGAGCCCGTGAACCAAGAGTTTGTAACTTGCAAGTAATCATAGCCCGTGATTTGTTGAATCTATATCAATATTTATAATCTGACACTTTAGTAAACTTCTCCATAGAACCTGGCTAACAGCTAATGAGGTTCAGAATTTGGCGATGGATTATATGAACATAAACAGATTTCATCATCAGAAAACTGGGCTGACTAGTTGATTAGTAACCCATGATATAAAAATCAACCTCAGCACCATTATAATATCAGCAATTATTCACATGGGCCGAGGGGAAAATAAGATAAAGTCTATTAAACACATTATGGTTGGTCGAGGTTATTTTATTATTATGATATCTACTTCATTAAAGTTAAACATCTTCCTTAGGGAAACTATTTTATTTTCATAAAAGGCCTGATATATTTGGGCCTACGCATTTACTTTTATAGGCCTAAAAACTTCATTTGCGAAACAGCCGTCAACAAAGCGTGTTATTATATAAAGAAGAAGAAAAGTATATAAACCAATCACACGACGCTCTTTGACTATCCGCGTCGCCAAAGAAGGCTTTTGGCCCATGTAGGGTCGATCCTTCTCTTTCCGTCTATAAATAGAGCTTCTATGCGTTGAGAGGCGACGCCTTTTTTGTTTCATCGGAGGGATTCGAGATCTCGCGGCTCCCCTTCTCTCTTCTCCGATCAACTTGTTCAGATATGGTTTTCGCGCGTTATTAGAAGCCCCGATATCTTACTTTACACACACACACACTCGAAGGTCTCTCGTGGTTCGATCTAGGGTTTCCCCGAGATCTGAGATTTGATTTCATCTTTTTTCGTCCCGTATTGATTCCGAGTCCATCTTCTTCGCATTCCAATTTACTTTGGATTTCGTCCCTAATATCGTAAGATGTCTCGGTGTTTCCCGTTCCCGCCACCTGGCTATGTACTGAACGGATGCGAGGCTCTGATCGAATCGATCAAGGTTTGTTTGACCATTTAATCAAACCTGGCTTTTGGGGATTTCGAATGCTCAGCTTTCCTTGTGTATTCGGTTATCGAACCTGATTTCCAGTTATCTGGTATTGCTTTGTTGCAAATTTGCCGCCATGGATGATAAAGATAGCAGTTTTCGATATTTTCTGTTGAAAACGATGATACAGTGTCACTATATTAACGGGTCCGTTTGAGATTATCATAAAGTCAGATTCAAAGTTCAGTGTTAACTGTCACAAATGTTTATATAGTCCCTTGAATAGATGTCTAGAAAATCGTTTGCACAATTGGGGGTTTAAGGGTTGCTCTATATGAGTTCTTGTTTCTGCTTGGCAAGTACTGTGAGCTGATCATTGATCTATTGCTTTTGTTCATGCAGAAGGCAGAGGAGAAAGCTAAGAAAGAACAAAGGAGGAAGGATAGAAAAAGAGAGAAAAAGGATAAGAAAGATGACAACAAGAAGAAAGATAAAAAGGATAAAAAGAGGAAGGAGAGGGAAAGCGAAAAACACTCTCATAAGAGAAGGCGCAAAGAAGAAGTAGTTGCTAAAGATGGCAAGAACAACCAGAAAGTTCCCAAACTAAAAGCAAGTGAGAATGGCTGTTTGGAGAAGAGTAGTCTTACTGTAGAACGTGACTTGGTTCAGTCCACGTCTCAGAACTCTTGTGATAGCACTCTTAACAGCAATGAGCTGCCTAAGCAGCACAAGGAGAAGCTGCCACATAATAACAACAACAACGACTCTGGTGAGTTTGTTTGTGTTCTTGTTGGGTCTATTTACCTTTTCAGGACATTGTTGACCTTCTTTCTTCAAATATGTTTTATCATATGAATTTGAAGAAAGCATCTTCCGGATTCGGTTGCCTATCCGAAGGCAGAATGATGATCCTGAGGTGATGGTGACGACCACCAACAAGGATCAAGAAAGACCTTGTCCCTCCCGGGAGATAAAGTTAGATACCGTGAAGAGTGTAACTAGAGAGCAGCCGCAAGAACAACATCCTTGTTCCACTTCAAAGCCACATGAAGAGAAAAAAAAAGACCAAATTTACAGAACGAGAGTAGGCAAAGAGAGGAAATTGTCATCCACTACTTCAAGCGGCTTATGCAGGTTGTGCCCTCCATCAATGGCGGTGCAATTCTTGGATGTAGTTGAGAACTGGGTCCCTAACAGAGTAGAGCTAACTAGCTCGGAAGATGATGAATGTTGGTGGTTCATGAAGAAGCCAAGTTGCCACAAGTTTGGCTCAGAAAGATGCAAACAACTTAACAGAAATAACGAGAGCAAGCAAGCCATAAGCAGTTCAATGGCGTGGCCATGTGCTCGCCTTTTACCAGAAGCTGATGTCCACGCCTTACCTTACACCGTCCCTTTCTGATAAGAGCAGGAAGAAGATTTTTTAACAAGGAACCTATGTGCTGGAGTCGGACCAAACATTTTTTTTTATTTAGCCTTAAAAAGGTTGAATAAGAACACTGTTTGTTATAGTTCCGCGGTTGCTTAATATAGTAAGATTAGTATTACGTCCTGATCTCTCCTTTTGAAGATATTAGAAGATTACATGTACATTATCACGTTGAACAAATCATTGTAGAATGGAGGAGAGATTATAATACTACACCAATATTAGCTCTCTCGACTATCAAAAATGAAACAGAAGTTGGAATAAAACAGAAATTCGTTTTCAAAAGAACTAAGAGAGCAATCACAATGAACACTGGAAAGAAGAAAACAAAAAAAAATGAAAACGCAAATACATTCTTAATGACCCTGTCTGTCAACTGAG
Organism: Brassica carinata; assembly: GCA_016771965.1. Lineage (NCBI taxonomy): Eukaryota > Viridiplantae > Streptophyta > Magnoliopsida > Brassicales > Brassicaceae > Brassica > Brassica carinata. The sequence continues at coordinate 549,257 of JAAMPC010001488.1, read as the reverse complement.
CTTCTTACAAAATGGAGCAAGCCTTTTGTGCTTTGTTCTTTTTCTTCTGCTTTTGAGGTTGAAGGACCACTTTGATAGCTGCATCAAAGACTCCTTTCACGTTCTGCAGTTTATTATACCCACATGGTTTTTCATCAAAAAAAAAAAAAAGATGTGGAAGCCAACATTCAGAAAAACATGGTTCATAAGATTTCATAACAACCTCTTGTGATTTTGAACTGCACTCGATGTAAGCAGGCGCTTCAATTAGCTTCTTGAGCTCCCTTTAATGCACAACAGCCAAATGATTTTACGGGATTTTTTTGTAAAACTGGGAAAAATGCACCGAGGAAATGAAAAGTATTCATACCTGAGCAGTGGTGATTGGGACGGCACCAGGATGGTCGATGAAAAACTGTTTGTCATCCCGAAGATCTGACAGAAAAACAAGGTCAAATTAATCAAAAAGGGCAAAGACCAAGTATCCGAGTTGCAGATACCAAAGATTCAGATGCAGCCAAAGAGGAATCTATAGTCGAAACTCTTGCAAGTGACTTTTCTGGAGGTACAGTACATACATGCTATACGTTAGCTATTTGATTGGAGGATTTGCCTCTCTAAATGTAGCTAACTAAAAGGTTTAAGAGGTGATCGTCACTAGAGAGGTTATATAGCACATGGTTCACAAGAAATGGAAGATACAAGAAGAAACATGTTGACCAATGTATGCTATGAAACTAGCCTCCGTTTCACCTAAATGATTCATTTTGGAAAATGTGAAGTCACATCCACGCATGTCATACAAATCAGAGCAGCTTACGCAAAGTCGCAGGAAAATAGCTCTAAGTAGCAAATGCAAAGAGTAAGTTACCAAGTTTGGTTCCAACAAGGACGATGGGGACACCAGGAGCATAGTGCTGCAACTCTGGGATCCACTTCTTGGAAACATTTTCGTAACTAGCCTTACTAATAAGAGAGAAGGCTAGAATAAAAACATCAGCACCACGATAACTCAATGGTCTTAATCTGTTATAGTCCTCCTGCCCTGTAAAAACAATACAATATAGTAAAAATCCAAATAGCTGCAAAACTACGACAAGCTCGTAATGATGAAATGAGAGATGATCAATTCATTTTTTTTTACCTGCGGTATCCCACAATCCAAGATTGACCGTGGCTCCATTAACAACCACATTGGCACTAAAGTTATCGAAAACAGTGGGGACATAGTCCTGTTGTGTCCACATGGAAAAATATGCTCTCAATCAGACAAAAGAAAACAAAAATTGAAAATGGAACAAGCCTTTTGGCATGAAAATGCTTCTTGGTCTCCATGAAAGCTATTACAAAATGGAACAAGCCTTTTGTGCTTTGTTCTTCTTTTTCTTCTGCTTTGGAGGTTGAAGGACCACTCTGATCGCTGCATCAAAGACTCCCTTCACATTCTGCAGTTTATATCCACATGGTTTTTCATCTGAAAGATGGGAGCCAACATTGAAAAAAAAATGGTTATAAGATTTCTTTACTTTACTTACCTCTTGTGATTTTGAACTGCACTCGATGTAAGCAGGCGCTTCGATTAGGTTCTTGAGCTCCTCTCCCTATTATGCAGAGCAGAACAGGCAAATGATTTAACGGGTTTTTGTAAAACTGGGAAAAATGCACCGAGGAAATGAAAAGTATTCATACCTGAGCAGTGGTAATAGGGACGGCACCAGGATGGTCGACAAAAAACTGTTTGTCATCCCGAAGATCTGATTAAAAAAAACAAGGTTAAATAACCAAAAGGGGCAAGACCAAGTATCCGAGTTGCAGATACCAAAGATTCAGATGCAGCCAAAGAGGAATCTATAGTCGAAACTCTTGCAAGTGACTTTTCTGGAGGTACAGTACATACATGCTATACGTTAGCTATTTGATTGGAGGATTTGCCTCTCTAAATGTAGCTAACTAAAAGGTTTAAGAGGTGATCGTCACTAGAGAAGGTTATATAGCACATGGTTCACAAGAAATGGAAGATACAAGAAGAAACATGTTGACCAATGTATGCTATGAAACTAGCCTCCGTTTCACCTAAATGATTCATTTTGGAAAATGTGAAGTCACATCCACGCATGTCATACAAATCAGAGCAGCTTACGCAAAGTCGCAGGAAAATAGCTCTAAGTAGCAAATGCAAAGAGTAAGTTACCAAGTTTGGTTCCAACAAGGACGATGGGGACACCAGGAGCATAGTGCTTCAGCTCTGGGATCCACTTCTTGGAAACATTTTCGTAACTAGCCTTACTAATGAGAGAGAAGGCTAGGATGAATACATCAGCACCGCGGTAACTCAAAGGTCTTAGTCTGTTATAGTCCTCCTGCCCTGTAAACACAATGATAAAAACATAATTTGTGATTGATATATATTAATAGCTGCAACTCGGTGATTAAATGGGTGGTCATCATCAATTCATATTTACCTGCAGTATCCCACAATCCAAGATTGACCGTTGCTCCATTAACAACCACATTGGCACTAAAGTTGTCGAAAACAGTGGGGACATAGTCCTGTTCCACGGAAAATGCTTTCAATCAGACAAAAGATATTTTTAAAAAAATGACAAAATTAAAAGATCTCATCAGATTGCAAGAAGAAATGTATGATACCGTAGGAAAGGTGTTGCTGGTGTAAGAAATGAGCAAACATGTTTTACCGACAGCTCCATCACCAACCGTGACGCACTTTATGAACCTTGACGCGCTCATTGCCGGAGCCCAAAACGTGATGACGAATGACACAATAGAGAAAAACGTAAATGCAACCTCAGATCTAAGCCTGAGGAAGAGGAACCACCCCACAATACGAATCCTATTCCTCCGAATAGTCTACCATTTGCATTCAATTAAACATCTCTCCCGCACAAACAAAAACCTAAGTAAATGTGGAAACCCAAACTAAGAAAGAAAAAATGTAAAGAGGAAAACACAAAGACTTGATTGATCAAAGGAGGAGGAAGAAGATGCTGTTTGTTGGGTTGTTAACAAAAACGTGAGGAAGATGATTTGGATCGACAGAGAGAAAGAGAAAGAGAAAGAGAAGTAAGTGATTTGCCGCGAAATATTGCCATTGAAGCGTTCGTTAAATGGAGGAAGACTAATCCCTGCCATCCCGATTCTTTTGCCTCCTTTTTCTTTTCTCCTCCAAACTATTTAAAAATATTATATGAAAAAATAAATTTATATTCTTGATTGAATTAATATTTTAGTTTTACTAATTTTATTAACTTTTGTTAATTATATAATTTGTTTACTGATGAGCTGATCATTGATCTATTGCTTTTGTTCATGCAGAAGGCAGAGGAGAAAGCTAAGAAAGAACAAAGGAGGAAGGATAGAAAAAGAGAGAAAAAGGATAAGAAAGATGACAACAAGAAGAAAGATAAAAAGGATAAAAGAGGAAGGAGAGGAACGAGGTGAAGGTGAAAGCGAAAAACACTCTCATAAGAGAAGGCGCAAACAAGAAGAAGTTGCTAAAATGGCAAGAACAACCAGAAATTCGAAAGTGAGAATGGCTGTTTGGAGAAGAGCAGTCTTACTGTAGAGCGTGATCTGTTCCAGTCGACCTCTCAGAACTCTTGTGATAGCACTCTTAACAGCAATGAGCTACCTAAGCAGCAGAAGGAGAAGCGGCCACATAACAATAGCAGCAACGACTCTGGTGAGTTTGTTTCCTTCCCCCGGGAAGGATCTAGTATTCTTGTTGGGTATATTTACCTTTTCAGGACATTGTTGACGTTCTTTCTTCAAATATGTGATCATATGAATTTGAAGAAAGCATCATTCGGATTCGGTTGCCTATCCGAAGGCAGAATGATCCTGAGGTGATGATGATGACGACCAACAAGGATCAACAAAAAACATGTCCCTCCAGGGAGATAAAGTTAGATACCGTGAAGAGTGTTACTAGAGAGCAGCCCCAACAACATCCTTGTTCCACTTCAAAGCCACATGAAGAGAAGAGAAAAGACCAAATTTTCACAACGAAACTCGGCAAGGAGAAGAAATTATCGTCCACTTCTGACCCTTCAAGCGGCTTATGCAGGTTTTGCCCTCCATCATTGGCGGTGCAATTCTTGAATGTAGTTGAGAATTGGGTCCCTAACACGATCGAGAGAAGAGTAGAGCTCACCAACTCTGAAGATGATGAGTGTTGGTGGTTCTTGAAGAAGCCAAGTAGCCATAAGTTTGACACAGAAAGATGCAAACAACTTAACAGAAATAACGAGACAAAACAAGTCATAAGCAGTTCAATGGTTTGGCCATGTGCTCGCCTATTACCAGAAGCTGATGTCTACGCCTTACCTTACACCGTCCCTTTCTGATAAGAGCGAGCAGGAAGAAGATTTTTTAACAAGGAAGCTGGTCGAGATATATCCATCTGCTTGGAGTCGGACCAAACATTTTTTTTGGTTATTTAGCCTTAAAAGTCTAAGGTTGAATAAAAACATTGTTTGTTATACTTTACGGTTGCTTAATATAGTAAGATTAGTATTACGTCCTGATCTCTCCTTTTGAAGATATTAGAAGATTACATGTACATTATCACGTTGAACAAATCATTGTAGAATGGAGGAGAGATTATAATACTACACCAATATTAGCTCTATCGACTATCAAAAATGAAACAGAAGTTGGAATAAAACAGAAATTCGTTTTCAAAAGAACTAAGAGAGCAATCACAATGAACACTGGAAAGAAGAAAACAAAAAAAAAATGAAAACGCAAATACATTCTTAATGACCCTGTCTGTCAACTGAGCTTCTTACAAAATGGAGCAAGCCTTTTGTGCTTTGTTCTTCTTTTCTTCTGCTTTGGAGGTTGAAGGACCACTTTGATAGCTGCATCAAAGACTCCTTTCACGTTCTGCAGTTTATTATACCCACATGGTTTTCATCAAAAAAAAAAGAAAAAAGATGTGGAAGCCAACATTCAGAAAAACATGGTTCATAAGATTTCATAACAACCTCTTGTGATTTTGAACTGCACTCGATGTAAGCAGGCGCTTCAATTAGCTTCTTGAGCTCCTCTCCCTTTAATGCACAACAGCCAAATGATTTTACGGGATTTTTGTAAAACTGGGGAAAAATGCTCTTTACCTGAGCAGTGGTGATTGGGACGGCACCAGGATGGTCGATGAAAAACTGTTTGTCATCCCGAAGATCTGACAGAAAAACAAGGTCAAATTAATCAAAAAAGGGCAAAGACCAAGTATCAACCATTCAGGTACATCCAACAAATAAGAGGAACCTATAACAGAATGGAAAATGATTATGAGTTGCAACCAAGCCTTCACTGAAGCTCTTGCAAGTGTCTTTTTTCTGGAGATAGACTAGGCTATTGGAAATTAGACATAGAGCAAGCAAGATTCAAAGAGAGTAGAGTTACCAAGTTTGGTTCCAACAAGGACGATGGGGACACCAGGAGCATAGTGCTGCAACTCTGGGATCCACTGGAAGATTCCAAAAGCATAAAGAGAGATCATTAAGCCAAAGTAAATTAGAAAGTGACGGGTCAATTCAAGGAGTGTGAGAAAGAGACCTTCTTGGAGACATTCTCGTAACTAGCCTTACTAATAAGAGAGAAGGCTAGAATAAAAACATCAGCACCACGATAACTCAATGGTCTTAATCTGTTATAGTCCTCCTGCCCTGTAAAAACAATACAATATAGTAAAAAATCCAAATAGCTGCAAAACTACGACAAGCTCGTAATGATGAAATGAGAGAGTGATCAATTCATTTTTTTTTTTACCTGCGGTATCCCACAATCCAAGATTGACCGTGGCTCCATTAACAACCACATTGGCACTAAAGTTATCGAAAACAGTGGGGACATAGTCCTGTTGTGTCCACATGGAAAAAATATGCTCTCAATCAGACAAAAGAACACAAATACACGGTCGATTTTGAATTGAAAATCTCATCAGATTTGGCAATAGAATAATGTGAAGAAGAATACCGTAGGAAAGGTGTTGCTGGTGTAAGAAATGAGCAAACATGTTTTACCGACAGCTCCATCACCAACCGTGACGCACTTTATGAACCTTGACGCGCTCATTGCTAAACGTGGTGATGATATACAGAAAAACGAAAGAGGGTAAAACTTTTCAAAAATGCAACCTCCGATCTAAGCCTGAGGAACCACCCACAACAGGAACCCAAATCCTCCGTAGCATTTACATTCAATTAGCCATCTCCACCATAAACAAAACTCTAGAAGATGTAAGTGAATGAGGAAACGCTAAAATGAAAAATCAGAAAGAAAAATGTAAAGAGGAAAACACAAAGACTTGATTGATCAAAGGAGGAGGAAGAAGATGCTGTTTGTTGGGTTGTTAACAAAACGTGAGGAAGATGATTTGGATCGACAGAGAGAAAGAGACAAAGTGATGGCCGCAAATAATTGCCATTGAAGCGTTCGTTAATGGTAGACTAATCTCTCTGCCATCCCGATTCTTTTGCCTCCTTTTTTTCTTTTCTTTTCTTCTTATATCCTAAACATTTTGCTCGGAAAAATAAATAAAAAGCCCATTGTTCAGCTAGGACCGTGAGCTCAAGCCCAATGGTCCAAGAGACACAAACACAAACAACACTTACCCACCAATAAAAAGTAGAGACCAAACCATCTCTCTTACGGAACGGAACGGTAATGTTCATCAATGTATCTTGCTTAGTACTCAAATGCCTAATCTGTATCCTGATTTTTATTTGTTTATACAAATATTTATAAACAAATAGTATAAATATGTATTTATGTCCGCAAACAACTTAACAGAAATAACGAGACAAAACAAGTCATAAGCAGTTCAATGGTTTGCCATGTGCTCGCCTATTACCAGAAGCTGATGTCTACGCCTTACCTTACACCGTCCCTTTCTGATAAGAGCGAGCAGGAAGAAGATTTTTAACAGGAAGCTGGTCGAGATATATCCATCTGCTTGGAGTCGGACCAAACATTTTTTGGTTATTTAGTTTAAAAGTCTAAGGTTGAATAAAACATTGTTTGTTATACTTTACGGTTGCTTAATATAGTAAGATTAGTATTACGTCCTGATCTCTCCTTTTGAAGATATTAGAAGATTACATGTACATTATCACGTTGAACAAATCATTGTAGAATGGAGGAGAGATTATAATACTACACCAATATTAGCTCTATCGACTATCAAAAATGAAACAGAAGTTGGAATAAAAACAGAAATTCGTTTTCAAAAGAACTAAGAGAGCAATCACAATGAACACTGGAAAGAAGAAAACAAAAAAAAAATGAAAACGCAAATACATTCTTAATGACCCTGTCTGTCAACTGAGCTTCTTACAAAATGGAGCAAGCCTTTTGTGCTTTGTTCTTCTTTTTCTTCTGCTTTGGAGGTTGAAGGACCACTTTGATAGCTGCATCAAAGACTCCTTTCACGTTCTGCAGTTTATTATACCCACATGGTTTTCATCAAAAAAAAAAAAGAAAAAAGATGTGGAAGCCAACATTCAGAAAAACATGGTTCATAAGATTTCATAACAACCTCTTGTGATTTTGAACTGCACTCGATGTAAGCAGGCGCTTCAATTAGCTTCTTGAGCTCCTCTCCCTTTAATGCACAACAGCCAAATGATTTTACGGGATTTTTTTTTGTAAAACTGGGGGGAAAAAATGCTCTTTACCTGAGCAGTGGTGATTGGGACGGCACCAGGATGGTCGATGAAAAACTGTTTGTCATCCCGAAGATCTGACAGAAAAACAAGGTCAAATTAATCAAAAAAGGGCAAAGACCAAGTATCAACCATTCAGGTACATCCAACAAATAAGAGGAACCTATAACAGAATGGAAAATGATTATGAGTTGCAACCAAGCCTTCACTGAAGCTCTTGCAAGTGTCTTTTTCTGGAGATAGACTAGGCTATTGGAAATTAGACATAGAGCAAGCAAGATTCAAAGAGAGTAGAGTTACCAAGTTTGGTTCCAACAAGGACGATGGGGACACCAGGAGCATAGTGCTGCAACTCTGGGATCCACTGGAAGATTCCAAAAGCATAAAGAGAGATCATTAAGCCAAAGTAAATTAGAAAGTGACGGGTCAATTCAAGGAGTGTGAGAAAGAGACCTTCTTGGAGACATTCTCGTAACTAGCCTTACTAATAAGAGAGAAGGCTAGAATAAAAACATCAGCACCACGATAACTCAATGGTCTTAATCTGTTATAGTCCTCCTGCCCTGTAAAAACAATACAATATAGTAAAAAATCCAAATAGCTGCAAAACTACGACAAGCTCGTAATGATGAAATGAGAGAGTGATCAATTCATTTTTTTTTACCTGCGGTATCCCACAATCCAAGATTGACCGTGGCTCCATTAACAACCACATTGGCACTAAAGTTATCGAAAACAGTGGGGACATAGTCCTGTTGTGTCCACATGGAAAAAAATATGCTCTCAATCAGACAAAAAGAACACAAATACACGGTCGATTTTGAATTGAAAATCTCATCAGATTTGGCAATAGAATAATGTGAAGAAGAATACCGTAGGAAAGGTGTTGCTGGTGTAAGAAATGAGCAAACATGTTTTACCGACAGCTCCATCACCAACCGTGACGCACTTTATGAACCTTGACGCGCTCATTGCTAAACGTGGTGATGATATACAGAAAAAACGAAAGAGGGTAAAAACTTTTCAAAAATGCAACCTCCGATCTAAGCCTGAGGAACCACCCCACAACAGGAACCCAAATCCTCCGTAGCATTTACATTCAATTAGCCATCTCCACCATAAACAAAACTCTAGAAGATGTAAGTGAATGAGGAAACGCTAAAATGAAAAATCAGAAAGAAAAATGCAAGAGGTAAACACAAAGACGTGATCGAAAGAGGAGGAAGATGGTGGTGAATGTTGTTTGTTGGTTGTGAACAAAAACGCGAGGACGATGAATTGGATCAACAGAGAGAAAGAGACAAAGTGATGGCCGCAAATAATTGCCATTGAAGCGTTCGTTAATGGTAGACTAATCTCTCTGCCATCCCGATTCTTTTGCCTCCTTTTTTTTTTCTTTTCTTTTCTTCTTATATCCTAAACATTTTGCTCGGAAAAAATAAATAAAAAAGCCCATTGTTCAGCTAGGACCGTGAGCTCAAGCCCAATGGTCCAAGAGACACAAACACAAACAACACTTACCCACCAATAAAAAAGTAGAGACCAAACCATCTCTCTTACGGAACGGAACGGTAATGTTCATCAATGTATCTTGCTTAGTACTCAAATGCCTAATCTGTATCCTGATTTTTATTTGTTTATACAAATATTTATAAACAAATAGTATAAATATGTATTTATGTCCGCAAACATACGTAAAAATGAAAGAACATATGCGAAGATTAGCAAGAAGGGTTCTCCCCAAAACATACTTTGCTTTCTCCACCTGACAAAACATTCTTCTCCCATAGACTCTCTCTCTCTTCAATCTTATTATATATATGTTGATCAGTCCTGTTCCTCCTTCAGACTCATTCTTTAATCCTATTCTTCCTTGCTCTTTCAAAGTCTGACAATGATGGCAGTGAATGTCGATGCAGAGTACCTCAAAGAGATAGAGAAGACTCGTAGGGACCTTCGAGCTCTCATCTCTTCCAGAAACTGTGCTCCCATTATGCTCCGTCTTGCGTATGCTCACTAACCATTAATTATCTATTTGTCTTTTCTTATATTTAAATGTTTCCAAACACAAATCTGTTGCATATATAGATGGCATGACGCGGGAACATATGATGCCAAGAAGAAAACTGGAGGTCCCAATGGTTCTATTAGGTTCAACGACGAGCTAAACCGCCCTCATAACAAAGGTCTCGAGAAAGCAGTCGCCTTCTGCGGTCAGTGTTCTGATGATAGGATCCCCTTTTATCTTCTTCATCTTTGGTTTGGCTGTTTCTCTTTTTTTTCATGTAATAAACACTTTGGTTTCTGGTTTTTCAGAGGAAGTAAAAGCTAAGCATCCACGAGTCTCTTACGCAGACCTTTACCAGGTAAAAACTCAGAGAAAAGCTTTTCATCCTTTTTATTGAGATATGTGTTTTGAACAGATTCTTTTTAAAAAAAAACTCAGCTTGCAGGAGTTGTTGCAGTCGACGGCACCAGGATGGTCGACAAAAACTGTTTGTCATCCCGAAGATCTGATTAAAAACAAGGTTAAATAACCAAAGGGGCAAGACCAAGTATCCGAGTTGCAGATACCAAAGATTCAGATGCAGCCAAAGAGGAATCTATAGTCGAAACTCTTGCAAGTGACTTTTCTGGAGGTACAGTACATACATGCTATACGTTAGCTATTTGATTGGAGGATTTGCCTCTCTAAATGTAGCTAACTAAAAGGTTTAAGAGGTGATCGTCACTAGAGAAGGTTATATAGCACATGGTTCACAAGAAATGGAAGATACAAGAAGAAACATGTTGACCAATGTATGCTATGAAACTAGCCTCCGTTTCACCTAAATGATTCATTTTGGAAAATGTGAAGTCACATCCACGCATGTCATACAAATCAGAGCAGCTTACGCAAAGTCGCAGGAAAATAGCTCTAAGTAGCAAATGCAAAGAGTAAGTTACCAAGTTTGGTTCCAACAAGGACGATGGGGACACCAGGAGCATAGTGCTTCAGCTCTGGGATCCACTTCTTGGAAACATTTTCGTAACTAGCCTTACTAATGAGAGAGAAGGCTAGGATGAATACATCAGCACCGCGGTAACTCAAAGGTCTTAGTCTGTTATAGTCCTCCTGCCCTGTAAACACAATGATAAAAACATAATTTGTGATTGATATATATTAATAGCTGCAACTCGGTGATTAAATGGGTGGTCATCATCAATTCATATTTACCTGCAGTATCCCACAATCCAAGATTGACCGTTGCTCCATTAACAACCACATTGGCACTAAAGTTGTCGAAAACAGTGGGGACATAGTCCTGTTCCACGGAAAATGCTTTCAATCAGACAAAAGAACACAAATACACGGTCGATTTTGAATTGAAAATCTCATCAGATTGCAAGAAGAAATGTATGATACCGTAGGAAAGGTGTTGCTGGTGTAAGAAATGAGCAAACATGTTTTACCGACAGCTCCATCACCAACCGTGACGCACTTTATGAACCTTGACGCGCTCATTGCCGGAGCCCAAAACGTGATGACGAATGACACAATAGAGAAAAACGTAAATGCAACCTCAGATCTAAGCCTGAGGAAGAGGAACCACCCCACAATACGAATCCTATTCCTCCGAATAGTCTACCATTTGCATTCAATTAAACATCTCTCCCGCACAAACAAAAACCTAAGTAAATGTGGAAACCCAAACTAAGAAAGAAAAAATGTAAAGAGGAAAACACAAAGACTTGATTGATCAAAGGAGGAGGAAGAAGATGCTGTTTGTTGGGTTGTTAACAAAACGTGAGGAAGATGATTTGGATCGACAGAGAGAAAGAGAAAGAGAAGTAAGTGATTTGCCGCGAAATATTGCCATTGAAGCGTTCGTTAAATGGAGGAAGACTAATCCCTGCCATCCCGATTCTTTTGCCTCCTTTTTCTTTTCTCCTCCAAACTATTTAAAAAATATTATATGAAAAAATAAATTTATATTCTTGATTGAATTAATATTTTAGTTTTTACGCAATTTTTATTAACTTTTTGTTAATTATATAATTTGTTTACTGATGAGATGATCTCATTTTTAAAAAAAAAAATGTCAAAAAATCAATTATCGCATAAGAACTTAACGTTTAGGTCGAAAAATCTTGGGTCTATTTGATTAGAAACTATGTCACTTCGGTGTTATATCATGATTTAGTAATTTAAAAAATCACTTACCGCATAAGAACTTAACGTTTAGGTCGAAAAATCTTGGGTCTATTTGATTAGAAACTATGTCACTTCGGTGTTATATCATGATTTAGTAATTTAAAAATTAACTATGGTTATGAGAAGTTTACGTACACGTGCAAATCCTATATATCTTCAATATTTTTCTCTTTTTCATTTTGGTTATTGTTGAATATAAATATTGATTCGAAGTTTATTCTCGTTTTGTTTGTTTGTTTTGACCTGAGATTTAGAAAATGCTTATGATTTAAAATAATTAAAGAAATACATACTTAGGTTAAGATACGTACCTTTTGCAGAATAAATATTTTATATTTATTATTTATTTTATGTTTTTTTGCATATTATGAAATAATAAAATAATAAGAATATATATTATATAACTAAGAAATCAGTTACTATTATGTAATAAATTGGTGTGTGCATATAAATAAAACTATCACTTTTGTTTATTCGCGATCATTTTAGGGTAAATAAATCAAAACAATCAATCTTAACTATTGTATATGATATATAATTAAATTTAAATGATATTAATATATATATATATAGTACACTTTTAATATGGATTAAATAAAGTTTCTACTCATATGATTTTATGATTATTTTCATATTTATGTAACAAAAGTTTACACCATCAATTTTTTTTTAAATGTGGAATAATTTCAATAATTTATAATCATTTAATAAACAATGAAAATTTCAAAATTAAAATATTAACTTTTCAATATATGTTCAATGCAAATATAAAAATATAAGTATACATTTTCATACGATGTATAGTTTAATTTAAACGATATAAAATATATATGTATGTATATATATTAACATAAAAACCTATTAAAATAAAATTATTTCTTCATATGGTCTTATAATCATTGTATCTTAATATAAAAAAAAATTTAAAATTTGATCACAAAAGTTTATGTGAGACTTTTAACAGTTTTAGTAATTTATACTCGTTTTGAAAAATTCAAAATACAACATATACAAAATGTAATTATGTAATTTATTTTAATAATAAAGAAATAAACAAAAATGATAAAAAGTATACAAATTGTTATCAAATCTTTATTGTTTAAAATCATTAATTGCCATATATATATATTTTAATCACATTAGGTAATTCCGTAGGTTTTATTTAAGGAAAGCATGCGAAATAATAAAGATTTGATATATGCGACCAACTATAGCCTGCAAAATATATTTTGCTAGAGAGTATAATTTTTAAATTATAGTTTATATAAAATGTTCTAAAATTCTTTGAAATATGATTTAGAAAACATACACAAGTGCCACATAGAATGCAATTTTTTTAATTTTTATAAAATTCTGGTTATAACTTTTTAAAAGATCTCCAGGAATTGCATTGTCGGAAGAAAAAGCCCATTTCTCAGACTTTATTCTTAAGCCCAATAATCCAAAAGGCCCAATAATCTAAAAGGCCCAAACACAAATACTAAACCCAACAAATATAACGCAGGAGACTCGCATCTTCGATCGGAACCAAACTATTTCTCTTACGGAAGATCATCATGTATCTGGCTTAGTACTCAAAATGCCTAATCTGTATCGTGATGTTATTTTTTATACAATATTTATAAACAAATAGTATAAATATGTATTTATGTCCGCAAACATACGTAAAATGAAAGAACATATGCGAAGATTAGCAAGAAGGGTTCTCCCCAAAACATACTTTGCTTTCTCCACCTGACAAAACATTCTTCTCCCATAGACTCTCTCTCTTCAATCTTATTATATATATGTTGATCAGTCCTGTTCCTCCTTCAGACTCATTCTTTAATCCTATTCTTCCTTGCTCTTTCAAAGTCTGACAATGATGGCAGTGAATGTCGATGCAGAGTACCTCAAAGAGATAGAAGACTCGTAGGGACCTTCGAGCTCTCATCTCTTCCAGAAACTGTGCTCCCATTATGCTCCGTCTTGCGTATGCTCACTAACCATTAATTATCTATTTGTCTTTTCTTATATTTAAATGTTTCCAAACACAAATCTGTTGCATATATAGATGGCATGACGCGGGAACATATGATGCCAAGAAGAAAACTGGAGGTCCCAATGGTTCTATTAGGTTCAACGACGAGCTAAACCGCCCTCATAACAAAGGTCTCGAGAAAGCAGTCGCCTTCTGCGGTCAGTGTTCTGATGATAGGATCCCCTTTTATCTTCTTCATCTTTGGTTTGGCTGTTTCTCTTTTTCATGTAATAAACACTTTGGTTTCTGGTTTTTCAGAGGAAGTAAAAGCTAAGCATCCACGAGTCTCTTACGCAGACCTTTACCAGGTAAAAACTCAGAGAAAAGCTTTTCATCCTTTTTATTGAGATATGTGTTTTGAACAGATTCTTTTTTTAAAAAAAAAAAAAAAACTCAGCTTGCAGGAGTTGTTGCAGTCGAAGTTACCGGTGGTCCTACAATCCAATTTACTCCAGGCCGTAAGGTAACAGTTACACTCTTATTCCTTAAGGATAACGTCTTAGAATCATATTTTTTTTTAATAGAACCATTTGAAATTTTCAGGATGCCGAGTCCCCAGATGAAGGAGATCTTCCAGATCCGAATCAAGGTGCCTCACATCTAAGAACACTCTTCTCTCGTATGGGTCTAACGGATAGAGACATTGTAGCTCTCTCTGGAGGCCACACTTTGGTACTTTAAGTACTTACTCTCCTTTTATACATGTCCCGCTCACTAAACATGTCCAACGAACCAACTTGGAATTTGCTGCTTTTGTATACAGGGGCGTGCACATAAGGAGAGGTCAGATTTCGAAGGCCCTTGGACACGAGATCCTCTCAAGTTTGATAACTCTTATTTCATGTAAGCCAATAACACCAAAATCACACAAAGTTAGATTTAGAAACAGAGTCCAGAAACTTACATTGTCTAATGCATAATATGCATTGATGGTTTCAGAGAGCTTCTAAATGGGGAAACTCCAGAACTACTGCAACTTAAAACCGACAAGGCTCTACTTGGTGACACCAAGTTCGAACCTTATGTTAAGATGTATGCAAAGGTAAGATTATAGTGATCACTTTTTAGTTTGGATGATTCAGCAACAAAATAAAATGTATAATGAGATGCGTATATATATGTCAGGACGAGGATGTGTTCTTCAGAGATTACGCAATTTCACACAAGAAACTGTCAGAGCTAGGATTTAATCCGCCAAGAAAAACACCAACAGTGACGCAGCAGGGAGTTGGAATCGCGGTTGCTGCAGCTGCTGTCATCTTTACCATATGCTATGAAGCAAGGAGAATAGGCAAGTGAGGAACAAGTTTCACAGATGCGCAACAGAAAAAGAAAACTTTACCAATGTTAAATTGAATGAATTGCAATAAAATTAAAAAATGATTTATGACATGTTGTTTTACCTTCACACTCCCGATAAACAAACAGCATGTGAACTCTCTCTCTCACACACAACAATGGCTCTCTGTGTCAACTTTCACCAAATTCTCCAAGAGTCGATGATTGACTCATAATCTCTCCACAACAAACTTACAAAAAAAACCATCATGTATGCTCGGGAATAACATAGAAACTCTACACTTATACTATATTTAAGGAAAGCATGAAATAATAAAGATTTGATATATGCGACCAACTATAGCCTGCAAAATATATTTTGCTAGAGAGTATAATTTTTAAATTATAGTTTATATAAAATGTTCTAAAATTCTTTGAAATATGATTTAGAAAACATACACAAGTGCCACATAGAATGCAATTTTTTTAATTTTTATAAAATTCTGGTTATAACTTTTTAAAAGATCTCCAGGAATTGCATTGTCGGAAGAAAAAGCCCATTTCTCAGACTTTATTCTTAAGCCCAATAATCCAAAAGGCCCAATAATCTAAAAGGCCCAAACACAAATACTAAACCCAACAAATATAACGCAGGAGACTCGCATCTTCGATCGGAACCAAACTATTTCTCTTACGGAAGATCATCATGTATCTGGCTTAGTACTCAAAATGCCTAATCTGTATCGTGATGTTATTTTTTTTATACAATATTTATAAACAAATAGTATAAATTACATAACATACGTAGGATATATTTGCATAAATGAAAGAACATATGCGAAGATTAGCACAAGGGTTCTCCCCAAAACATACTTTGCTTTCTCCAGCTGACCAAAACATTCTTCTCCTCATAGACTCCTCTCTCTTGAATTTTGATATTATAAATATATATATTGATCAGTCTTGTTCCTCGTTCAGAGTCAATCTTTAATCCTATTCTTCCCTTCTCTTTCAAGGTCTGACAAATGGCAGTGGTGAATGTCGATGCAGAGTACCTCAAAGAGATTGAGAAGACTCGTAGGGACCTTCGAGCTCTCATCTCTTCCCGAAACTGTGCTCCCATTATGCTCCGTCTCGCGTAACCTCTCTTCCTTTCTCTCTAATCATTATTCTCACATTTGTCTTTCTTGTATTTTAAATGTTTCCCAACACAATATAGATGGCATGACGCGGGAACATATGATGCCACAAAGAAAAGTGGAGGTCCCAATGGTTCTATCAGGTTCAAAGACGAGCTAAACCGCCCCCATAACAAAGGTCTCGAGAAAGCGGTCGCCTTCTGCGGTTAGTTCACATGAAATTTATTGGACCATATGCGATTTATTAAAGATTTCAATTAATTTTTTTTTTTTTAACAAATTTGGATGCATATAAAGTCAATGTTTCATTCGGCTTTGCCCAATACGGGCCATGATCACTTAACTTCATCTTTGGTTTGGCTGTTTCTTTTTTTGATGTAATGAACACTTTGGTTTATGGTTTCCAGAGGAAGTAAAAGCTAAGCATCCACGAGTCTCTTACGCAGACCTTTACCAAGTAAAACTCATCAAAAGCTTTTTCATCCTTTTATCGAGGGGATGTGTTTGAACAGAGATTCTTTGTTTTTGAACTCTCAGCTCGCAGGAGTTGTTGCAGTTGAAGTTACAGGTGGCCCTGCAATCCATTTTACTCCAGGCCGTAAGGTAATAACACTTAATTACACTCTTATCCTCTAAAGGATATAGAATCATATTGTAATATAGATCCATTTGATTTTCCAGGATGCTGAGTCAGCAGATGATGGAGATCTTCCAGATCCGAATCAAGGTGCCTCACATCTAAGAACTCTCTTCTCTCGTATGGGTCTAACGGATAAAGACATTGTAGCACTCTCTGGCGGCCACACTTTGGTACTAACTCTCCTTTAAAGTCACTAAAGATGCTACAATGAACCAATTTGGTTTGCTGCTTTTTGTATACAGGGGCGTGCACATAAGGAGAGATCAGATTTCGAAGGTCCTTGGACACGAGATCCTCTCAAGTTTGACAACTCTTATTTCGTGTAAGCCAACAAACACCAAAGTTAAGAGCGAGAGAGAGTGTTCTGAAACTTACATTTGTCTTAATGCCTTGATGTTATCAGAGAGCTTCTAAATGGGGAAACTCCAGAACTGCTGCAACTGAAAACCGACAAGGCTCTACTCGGTGACCCCAAGTTCGAACCTTATGTGAAGCTGTATGCAAAGGTAGATTAGAATACAGTACAATTAGTTTGGATGGTTGTTTGGTTTTCAGCAACAAAATAAAATGTATAATGATAATGCGTATGTCATACGTCAGGACGAGGATGCGTTCTTCAGAGATTACGCAATCTCACACAAGAAACTCTCAGAACTAGGATGCAATCTGCCAAGAAAAACTCTTCCAACAGTAACGCAACAGGCGGTTGGAATCGCTGTTGCTGCAGCCGCTGTCATCTTTACCATATGCTATGAAGTAAGGAGACTAGGCAAGTGATGAAGTTTCACAGATGCGCAAAAAAAGGCTAACAGAGAATACTTTACAAAATGTTAAATTGAATGAAATGCAATAAATAAAAAATGATTCATGACATACAGCCTCCTAACATTAGTAAGTCAGCATAATCTCTCCATAACAAACAATCTGACTAGAGAAACCATCATGTATATATCCATTGTATAAGAAAATCATACCAATCTAGATGAATATATGGCCAATAATATCTAAGGAGATTATATGAACAGGATAATAGTTAAAACATTTATTTTTCGGAGTTCGCAGAATGGGAATAGATTACAGCATAACACTATCACTGGGCGAAACCAAGAGTGGAGATTAATGTAAAACTTAGTATCAAAGAGCTCTGAAGCTATCAACTTTATCAAGCCTGGCGGTGCCGGAGCTGGAAGATTCGCCGAGTGGATCAGGAGAAGTTGCAGCTCTGGAAGCTTCTCTTCTTTTCAGAGAAGTTGGCAATCCCGAGATCTCCTTCATGAGATGCAGCCTCATGTCGGTAGGACGAGTATGGTTACCGATGCAGGCCATAGCAAACTTGGAGTAACTAAACAATACATCTGCAGCTGCTTGTTTCTTCTCATCAACCTATAACAAGAAGACGACTTTCATCATCTCATCTCAAATAAACGGTTATAAACAAAAGTCAAGAACTTTGCAATCTAACAACCCTAAAGCTCGGATTTTTATGTAAAGAGAGAGGATTAAATAGGCAAAGCGAGGAAACTATTAGCTCAAATTTAATGACGCAGCTTTTAATAATCTGAAAATCGAAATCCCAAATTCAGATCAAAGGCGCACCTCGTAATCATCTTTCATGGTGTAAAAAGAAGAGCGGATTGCTCTGTTTCGCGTTCCTGCTGCTCAGATCTTCTGCTCAAGGAGAACGACAACGAGGTGACCTACTTCTCTAGCTATGGTTTGGTCAGAGCTCACAGAGCTCTCGGAGGCTCATTGTCAAATTGTATGATAAAGGAGTAAAGGACAAACTTGTCGGGGATAAAAATTAAAAATTAAACATCACGCTGTTTTCCTCACCCCAAAAAAGACCGGTGCATAAAAACGGCAGAGCATGTGAAACACTTCTGTTACACACACTTAACGGAAACAGTTGTCGTCTTGTTTGCTGATTAGTTCTGTAATAAAAATTTGCCGGCGGAGGAAGCGATAACGATTCTTTCCATGGATCCCACTTCTTCTTCTTCTTCTTCATCTCTTAGATGGAGAATCCTTCGCCAAGCTCTTATCCACAGATCTGGTGAATGACTCCCTTCCCCCCTTCATCCAATTTCTCGATTTCACGTTCTCATAGCTAACGAATCAATCATCTCTCAAAACTTTTCGCTCAGATTCTCGATCTCAAGCTGAGATCAAGCGTATTTCAAGGAAGGCAACTCAAGGATTCAACTTGATTCCTTGTCAGGTGGTTGATTCTTCTTCGGAAGACTCTCGGGAAGCATCCCTTTGCTACTCAATTCCCATCGCTGCTTCTCCCAAACTCTATCTAACGTTAGTACTTCAAAAGTTTCGATCCAATGAAACAATCTTCTTTAGATTTTCCACTCTTAAAGATTTTTTTTCTGAGAGTTTATTGCAGACAAAGAGTGGATAATTGCAGTGATCTCAATGACTTCGAGATATCTAATCGACACAACATTGATAACACAGGACTTGTCTGTAAGCTCTTCATCCCCACTTGTGTTGTTATGCTCACATAAACATTATTAATTGTGAGTTTTTCATTTTAATCTTAGGTTTGATTAGGTAGAAACTTTTATGTGAAACAATGTCTCTGCTCTGTTCTGTTTAATATATGTTAGATTTTAGTTAAGTTACTGTCAATTCTTATATAGGTCAGTGGCCTTCAGAAGAAGTTCTAGCTTACTTCTGCATGTCTCAGCCAGATCGCTTCAGGTTTCTCTCTTCACTTTTTAAGATTGTGTTCCCAAATAACTTCTTCTTCTTCTCACATTTTATTTGGGATGGTGCAGAGGTAAGAGAGTCATTGAGCTTGGATCCGGGTATGGATTAGCCGGTTTAGTTATTGCTGCTGCCACCGAAGCATCACAAGTGGTCATCTCAGATGGAAATCCCCAAGTAGTCAATTGTATCCTTCATTATCATTATTATTATACTGTCTCCTTAAGAGTTGTCTTCTTGGATTCATTGTTGTACTTAAGCATACAGATATAAAGCGTAACATAGAGTCCAACTCCATGGCGTTTAGCAACAACACAAGCGTAAAAGCCATGGAGTTGCATTGGAACCAGCATGAACTCTCAGAGTTGACCAACACGTTTGACATCATAGTTGCGAGCGATTGGTAGCTTCCCTCGCTTTTTTCATTCCTCTTGATTTCAGTTTTCTATTTTTCATCTATTGTCTCCTTTTTTTATCCGCCAGTACTTTTTTCAAGGAGTTTCATAAGGACCTTGCAAGTATCATCAAGGTGCTGCTCAAAGCCAACGAACCCTCTGAAGCACTATTCTTCAGTCCTAAGAGAGGTGACTCTTTAGACAAGTTCCTTAAGGAGATTGAAGACGTTGGTTTACATTATGTCTTAACTGAAAAATATGATGACCAAGTTTGGAAGCGCCATGAGACGCTTGTGAAGGGAGACGATGAATCTTGGCCTAGTTATGACAAGAACCACTGTTACCCTTTACTTATTCAAATTACTAATTATCATAGATAGTCAAAAGACTGTTTCATCTTTGCGGCGAATAAACGCAGATTATAATCCAATCTTTCAAGCTTTTTTGTTTAACATTATGTGTGTGTTTGCTTTAATGAATATTAATTAAGTGGGTGGATTTGAAAGTTGAAACCTTTTCTGACTCTCTGCAAGATGCTCTCTTATCTTCCTTTTCAATCGTATAGAGAGGTCCTCACTTCCCACAAGTATACACGAGTTAGGCATAGCCGTTAATCTAAAGGGAAGATATATATAACAAATATAAATAATACAAAGCTAAAGATTCTAGACCAAGTGTACTCGAGAATCTCAGTGAAAATGAGCTAAACTTAGATAAAGAAAACAGAGAAATCACTCACCAGCACGGAGTAAGAAGACGATATTATCCAAGAACAGAGGCGTAAGGTGTGAGATGGAGATGGAGATGGAGATGGAGATGGAACAGAGCCGTGGAGAAGAAGAATACAAGACGAGTGAGAGAGATTCTTTTTAATTCTGCCTCACTATGGAATTGTAAGTTTAATAGTATTTGTATATTGCTGATATATTATTGGCTAAAAACTGTGATTACCCGCCAAATTTGCATGATTATTCAACGTACATTTTCAGACGGCGTCTACTACTACAGAACACCGTAATCCGTAAAGACAACATCTTGTCTTAAAAAACACTAGTAAGAGATGAGAGTCCTAATGAATAACTACTACTACTACAACTAATCAGTCTAAAAACAAATCCATCCTTAGCAACTTTGGAATCCCACAAAAATCAAACTCTTTCTTCTGGTCGTCTTTTAGTTGATGATCTTTTCTTTCTCTTAAGATGAAAACCTCGAATGATGTTGTTGTTATCAAAGCTCTAACGCATACGTTACAGCTATATCATCAAACGCGTTGTAGTGCCGACCCACACCCCAACAGCTAAAACACCAACCGAAAACACGGTGGATAGAGTTGGCGACGCGGACGAGTAGCTTACGGCTTCAGGCTCAAGTACTCCTTCCTTCTTTGCACTCTTCACACTGAGACAAATCACAAAAGTTACAAAATTATTAATTATTGTATGAACAAAAGAGCCGTGTCGGACCACACATGGGCACAGTTCACCGACGTTTGAATGAGAAGAAAAAAATCTATGCATACAACAGAGAACATTAGATATTTTATTTATTATGCTGATGTCATTATTGCAACGGGTGAAAATGAAAATGTCGTCTTGTCTCATCATTTCACAAATTGACAAAACAACACGGTGCATTATGACAAACACGTCTCATGATTTTTATACGGTGATTTGACCTCACCCTTCTTCAAATTAAACGTTACAAACAAAAAGTGAATTATTTCTCTCCAACATTCAAAAAAGTATTGGAATATTTTATGTGATTAAAAAATCGAAACCGGAATTCTTCAAAAAGAATCCAAACCAAACTTTCTTTTTTTAATTTGATTTCAACGACAATTGGAGCAAAACCTTTAATTATAAAAAAATAACAATTTGTTTGTAAAATATTCTTATTCGTGTTTCCACTTGAAAACAACCTTAGCTTTTATTTACTTGCAGTAAATAATGAAATATATTACCTTGGGTTAGGAGAAGGACAGAAAGTGATGAGGTAATCAGCTCCGGCGCAAGTAAACGTACTTGTTCCGTCGTCGTAAGCATAGCTATAAGCTCTAGGACACGCGTTTTTGAAAAACAGCGAGTACTCGCTCGGCTTACACGTGTCCGGCGTTCCAAACGCGCCGCTACAGCAATACTCCGGCGTCCCAAACGCCTCGCAAGCGCTTTTGCAAGCCACTCCATCTCCAATCCCCGTCGTCGTCGCCACTTTCAGCTGAGCAGGACAAGGGCCGTTGAGCTCCTTAACGCATCCAGTGATGGTGCAGTTCCCGGCGACGCCGCTAGCATCTCCGCCGCCTTGCGGTACGATCGCCATAGGGATGTTGTAACCGTCGACGAGGCTGACGTCGTAGAAATCGAGACCGCCGGCTCCGTTTAAGGTGAATTCAGCGAGGGTTGCGGGAGGTGCGGCTCCGGATCCGGAGCATTCGACGGCGGAGGAACCGCAGTCTCCAGTGACGCAGGTGAATTTACCGGTGGCTGCGTCTTGTGTGCAGAGAGTACGGCCCCATATACGGCCGGACCAAGCGGCGGGGATCTGTATGACACGTGTTTCTGTAGGGTTTAAAGAGAATCCGGTGGTGGGTAAAGGAGCGGTTCCTGCTCCGGAGAGAAGGCCGGGCCAGACGGTGTAGCTGCACTGGTTAACGACGGTGAAGGTGGTGGAGGAAACGCCGTAGACTAGAACAAGAAGTAGAAAAACAAAGAGAGAATTTTGAGAGTAACCCATTAGAGCAGAGAGTCACCAGAATCTAAATATATAAACTTTTGTTTGTTTGTGTGTCGCCGCCGAAGATGAGACTTCTCCGGTGACTCTGTGTTCTGCTCTGGTGAGAGATGTTTGAAGAGTGTAAATGTGTAGGCTTGGTGTATATATATTTCGGGAAATAGAATTTTGAACCTATAGTGAGAAAGAGAATGGAGAGATATTAATATTTTAAAGGGCTTAAGATATTTTTTAGGAAGGTCGGCTTTCACGTGACTCCGTGCCCCCTTTGTCTATGTTAGTCGGCCAATGTGCCGTACATGTTCACGTTATTAGTAATATCTTATACGTAAAATATGCAAGAAACAATTCTACTTTAAATCACAGGAAACATTTTTTATATTGTTTGTAATTTCTTTTATATGGTTCGTGCAATATATGCCAATATGGGTTGCATATGGCTGTGATCAGTCTTATTGATGTCGGTGATCTACGTAGAGCTTGTCCCTCTTGATTATTAATATAAATTTTTTGATTGTGACAGAGCATAGCATACCCATAACTTTGTTTGTTCGGTAGGTTACCCATCAGTAGACTAATCACCTTACATGTACATGAGCAGACATCGTTTATATGACGCTGGTGAATAATTTACGAAAATGTTTATAAGATATATAGCTATTTTTCACAAAAGAATTCAATAGTATCTAAATATAAATGTATTGAACAAAAGAGGCGGTGAACAGAAAATGATATAAAGAGAAGACGTAGTGGTGTGATGATGCATCCTTTAGATTCTTCCGCCCTCTTCTCTCTTCCAAGGGACACGGTCTTAAGAGTATCTATCTACTAGCCACCCAAATTGTGCTGTGTCACTGTAATAATTAATGATTATTACAAGATGACAAAAAAATGATGTTTGATATTTCGCGTCTTTCTCAATTTTAGTATTCAAACTGGAATATAGAATAAAAGGTTCAGGAGAGGACTACAATTACTATTTTATTTTTGAGTTATTATGGGAAAAAAAGACATAATGGCTAATGTTAGATAATACTTTTTGCAAGATTGTTTTTAAAAAGAGGTGGTGTTGGGTCAACGACATTCGAAAGCTTTAGTTGTGTGATGTGGAGATATCAACTTGGTTGGTTCATGCTTCTTTCGTTGTTACAAGTTACTTATGCTCGTATATGTTTAACAAATAGTACAACAACTTGGGTTAGGTGTCATGTGTGTTTCTAACTATAAAAATTCATTAAATTCCTGAGAACTCGATATGATCTTCTCTAAAATCCAATCACAATTATGGCATCGATTGTTGTTTGCGTCTGCACTTACGTTTACGTTTAGTATGAAAATTGTGCTTTAGATGAACCACCTACAAACTTGTGCTGATTCTACGCAAGTTGTGGACTATAAAAGTGTTCCATAAGTCCATTAGGATTTCATGTCAAGTGTGATGGTTCACGTTTTTGTGAAAACTACCCAAATCTATCATCAACACTTGATCCAGAACCCTTTATTGTCCTGTCATAAAAAACACAATTAAATTCCAGGAGACATGGTACTGGACACTTCCTGAATAACTGATCAACGCGATGTGAATGAATGAGTGGGTTTGGTTTTAATTGATCCAAACCTCCAACGATTTGAACACAATTCGGCATGGCTGATGTTAACCTACTTAGAGTTTTATACATGAGTGTACTACAAGCTAAACAATGATAATTAGATTGTGTGGGACATCATGAAAAGGCGACCAAACCAAACTTGGGTTTCACTTTCAGTTCATCCCGTACAAAGAAAGCAATAAACTGAAACAAAAAGGACAAAACACTTAAAAACTCAAAAGTGACATAAGCAAAATCAACCAAAGTCATATAAAAAAAAAAGGACAACAGAAACCAAATCTAGCTAAAGATTGTATAATAATAATAGTAGTACCAAAAACTCAAAAAAAACACAACAGAGGACCAGGCGAATTCATCATTCCCATCAGCAAAAGATAATAAAACGAAAACGAAGAGTAATTAATTACTCAAATCCATCTTCATCTTATTGTTTGTTGAATAGGGAAGCAATCAAGCAACAGAACACTCCCTTGCAAAGTGACCTCCTTCACCACACTTGTAGCACTTGCCACCACCTCCACCACTTCCTCTCTTGTCACAATCACGTGCCATATGACCAGCACCACCACACTCATAACAACCACCAGAGCTTCTCCCTCCTCCTCCTCCACCTCTCTTGTCACAATCCCTAGCTAAGTGACCAGCGCCACCACACTCGTAACAACCACCACCACCAGTCTGTCTCTTACTCGGACATTCCCTAGCCATGTGGCCAGATCCACCACACGTATAGCAAGCTCCTCCTCCTACACGCTCACCACCAGACTTCTTAACGCAATCCCTAGCCAAGTGACCAGCGTCACCACAAGTGTAGCACCCATCTCCACGTCCTCCTCCACGTTCACCGCTAGGTTTCTGAACACAATCCCTAGCCAAGTGACCAGTGTCACCACACGTGTAACACGCTCCTCGCTCCCCGCCGTCGCGGCAATCCTTCGCGAGATGCCCAGCGTCGCCGCAGTTGTAACAACTTCCGCCGCGACCGCTTCTCCCGCGTGAGCTGGCCTCCTTCTTTTTCAAAGGAGCGCCGCCGGGAGCGGTGACCTCGACGGCCTTGGTCTTCCCGTCGGTTCCTTGAGCGATCTCGAACTCGACCAGATCGTCGACGGCGAGGCTCCTGTATCCCTCGGAGACGATGGAGGATTGGTGGACGAAAAGCTCCTCGGTGGTGCCATCGTCGGGGGTGATGAAGCCGAATCCCTTGGAATCGTTGAACCAATTCACCTTCCCGGTGAATCTAGCCGCCGATTGATTCTCTAGCGCCATCGGATTGAGTTGATTTAGGGTTTGTGGGATGATGATAGATTCGTCGGCGTGTTTCGTTAATTTATAGAGAGGTGAGACTGTTTTAGAGAGCCGACAATAATAAAAAAAGAAGTTAATTAGAGAGGAAACCCTAATTACTCTATCGGCGTTGGTTATCGGGTGTGCACGCGTCCACCTTGGCTCTTAATCGTGACCCTTTGTTTTTTAAACTAAACTTTCGGACCTGTAGTTGGATTATTTACCGGGCCCAACAGTTTTGCTTAGATGGGCCCTAAATGGGTTTAGATTAGGACAAATATCAACTATGGCCGTGTACGTTTACATTTCGCGCGACCTGCGACTAAAATTATATTCATTTACGTGTCGTGCGGCCTGCGACTTGCGATCTGCGACTAATCCTGTGACATGCGACTAAAACTATGTTCGTTTACGTGTCGCGTGACCTGCGATCTGCGACCTGCGACCAGTCGCGCGATCAAAATTTTTCTTAACTTTTAGTCGTTGTTTTTTCGGACGATTTGATTGGGAATCCGCGACTGGTCGTGCGATCAATCGTGCGACATCAAAACGAACAACAACCTGCGATTTGCGACATGCGACCAATCGCTGGTCGGTGATCGCGCTATAGGTAAACTAACAGGGACTATATGTGTGTGTTTGTTAAAGTCTTTAATGATGTGACTAAATAGGTTGTATTTGGGGCCCTACAGAGATGCATTTATTAGGTTGGCATAGTTGGGTTTTTCATCGAAGGTTATAAGTTGCGTCCACCTTTGCTCTTAATCGTGACCCTTCGTTTTTAAACTAATCACTAGATTATGGGTATATTTTTTGTTTTACATTTTTTTTAAAAAATTTAATTTTCATATTTATATTTTTCTTTATAATCATATTTATACTTTTCTTTGTAATTGTGTTTCTCTTTGTAATCATATTTAACAAAATAAAATGAGTTTTATAAATTGTGATCCAATGTAAATAGAAACCATGTTACCTTTAAAACGCAAAACTAATTCTAAAATATAGAATTAATGGGTTCGTTTACAAAAAGAAATATGGGGTTAGTGGGTTACAGTTATATTATTTACTTAATAGATAATAACTCTTTAAATAAAAAAAATAGTTGGATCCTACTTTTATTGATCGGTCATATTGTTGTTTTAATACAATAGATTTTATAAGATTAGGGCCTGCACTTGAATTATATTGGGCTCAAGAGTTTCGCTTCGATGGGCCTAATATGGATATAGTTTGGTACATATATGTGTGTGTTTGTTAAAGTCTATAAAGATGTGACCAAATAGGTTATATTGACCCATCTAAAGAGATGCATTAATTGGGTAAGCCAAGTTGGAAGTTGTGTGTGTGGCTTCTTCATCAATTGTTATAACTTACTAGATCTTTTGTCCGAGCTACGCGCGGATAATATATTTTAAATTTATTTATTAATATGAAAATAATTTTATTTTGTACTTAATTGAATTTTATTGTTTAATAATATTTGTATCCAATTTTATATTTTTATACTTTTGTTTCCTTGCTATAAATTTGGAATATTCCTTAACATTTTGGTAAATACACCATTTAGCTTTCGTTATTATAATATGTGAACACAATGAAAATGGTGTTGAAATCCAATTATTTTTTATGCCATAAAGGAGTGGATGCAAAAAAAAGGGTATGGGACACATAGCCAATTTCCTGTAACTAATATTTAGTTTAAGTGTATTTACATAAATTTAGCACTAACTATAACAGAAAGAAAAGGAAATTAGAGTGGGGTACATGCCACACACCCCCTCTTGTACCGGATCTGCCTCCCATGTCAAGAGATCTTTTTTGTATTCTAATTGCTTTAATTTCTTTATAAAACCTTTTATAATATCTATTGAGTTGTTGAAAGAAACTTATGTTGATGGTAATGAGGTGAATACTAAATTTTATTTACTATTTTCAATTAGTTTTAAATTATGTAGTAGATGATAAATTAAATTACATGTCTGTGTGTGTGTGTCTATGTTGTAATATTGATTTGTACTATATTATTTCTTGTAATCTTATTACCCTCACGTGTCATATAGTTGTTTATTTATTTTTATTTTTTAAAAATTATGTTTCCGTGAATAAAGAACATACGCTTATTTATAAAGAGGAGATATTTTAAGAAATAAAATTATTTATCTTTTAATAATATTACATTTCTGGTTGCAAGAATACTATAACATATTTATTTATATGAGAAATGGGCAATTTTGAACTTAATAAATGTCACATTTTATTTTATTCCGTAGTTGATTTCCATTTACATGTACCAAGTATGATATTTAGACTTGTGAAGTTTATTTTCTCCCAACCACCGGATACAACTTATTGTTTTATCAAAATATTTGTGCAAAAAAAAAAAGAATTTTGCTCCTGGTTTAAAAGTGAATACTAATTTTTCTATTTTTTTTATTTTAAATGTGTTTAATATATGTTGTAATTGATAGTAGGATTTTGTTGTGAAAGTACATTTCTATATTTTGGATTAACAGTTCTGACCTGTCGATTAATTGTTTATTGGTATATTGATTTTTCGTGTATCACATAAGAATGTTTTTTTTTGCTAAAAATCATATAATAATGTTTGTCAAGCTTTTTGTGAATATATATCGTTATTTAATGTTTGACTTGTATATTAGCTTTTTTTTTTAAAACACGACTTGTATTATTGTATATTAGCGTTAATTTGCTGTTATTGTATGTATTTGTTTTGTGGGAATGATTGATACAACAATGATTAATACTTATGTGATTATCTTTTACTATTTTGGTG
This sequence comes from Brassica carinata, assembly GCA_016771965.1. Classification (NCBI taxonomy): domain Eukaryota; kingdom Viridiplantae; phylum Streptophyta; class Magnoliopsida; order Brassicales; family Brassicaceae; genus Brassica; species Brassica carinata. Next base: position 520,787 of record JAAMPC010001488.1, on the reverse strand, counting down.
AAGTTAATTATTGGTGTTAACTTTGAAGAGTATATGTATAGTGGTTTTTATTTTGTTGCTGTCATAAAATGTTGTCTTTCCTTCAACCAATTTTAATTGTTTTTCCACTAACTTTTGGTTCATCTTATTTATTTATTTTCGTGTTTTGGCCATAATCTTTTATTTTGAATATATTGTTGCCCTTTTTCATTTTTTACTTCATTTGTATCTTTTCGTTTCAGCCTTGTCTATGATGTACAGACCGTGCCTACGTCGAGATTTATATTAGCTTTAGTTTTTGGTATTTGTTGCTGAGTTTGAAAAATTCTCTCTTGATTTCATATCATTTCAAGCAGTTCTTCTTCGTGATCTTTCCCGGAACATGACATTATGATTGAAAGCAACAATGACCATTTACTCATTTAGTATAAGACAAACGGATGCATTATGTTGTGTGTTTGATTAGAGCTTGATTATGTTGTAATATTGATTTTTTTTTTCAATTTATGTACGATAAGAACACCAGACTGCTTGCCATAACCATTCACGCTATTAGTCCAAATTTTGTATCTAATATATATAATGAGTCATGTTGAATGTGACTATACTTTTCGAAAACTAAATAAATATACATTTTAAATTTGAGAAGCTAAAACCTAAGTTTAACCAAACTGAAAGAAAATCAAAACTATGAAATTTCTGTTACTTGGAAATCAATCTTCTCGTCTAGGTAATATGTTGGTTATAGTTACGCATATTTAAAATATAGACAAAGCTACTCTCATTCATACACATGCATTGCGTAGTATCCAAAACGAATGGAGTAGTTGGGATTTAAAATACATACTACTCTTACTCTGTTACTCCTACACATGCATTGCATAGTATCCAAAACGTATGGGGGTAGTGGGGATTTAAAATACATACTACTCTCTCTCTATCACTCATACAAATGAATTGTATTAAAAGTTTCGCATCGGTTATGAAACATCTCCGAAGCATATTTTTTTATTTTCTGCCACAAAAAAGATATCCATCATTGAAGAAGCTCCTAGTCAACCCATTACCTTCTTGTTCATGTTACATCAGACTGAAATCAGGATCAAACTCACTTTTTGGACCTTAGAAGAGTTAATAGAACAATAAACCTAAGTATCTCTTATAAGCAACCATGTTAAGATCATGCTTCGAAGTTTACTTGAGTTTTGCGAGAGTTTGATTACTTTCTGGAAACTTTTCCTGGCTTCTGTTTTCCTATGGATACTGCTCAAATCCAAACCTTCTTCAACAAACAGAGCGTAGAAGTCTCGTCTCCCAAAAGAGAGTGCAGCTGCACTGGACTTACTCCACAAACCAGATTACCAACCATCTTAGGCACACTTGACTCAGTTTCCTTTTGCCATGTTTTCTTTCCCTAAATATTGTGTACAAGTGAGGTACTTTAATGAATTTTTAACCGCAGTGTATGCTTCATCTTGTTCACCCAACGACCTTTTTCATCATCAGTGTAATCACGCTCGAAGAAATAAATTGTATACAATTATATCCGAAAGGAAATGAAAAAACTTTAATTGTTGCATACCTATTGAGTCACTGTATTTGAATCCAGAATCTGAGTCATAGTGCAGACCATTGGTCTGGTTGTAATAGTAGCCAGAAGCACTGTCAAGCATCCAATCTGTCGCAACAATATCAACACTACATCAAATTATCTTTAACTATGAATGAAAAGGCTAAGAAAATTGTGAGTCGAAAAGGTGAAAGAACCTAAGCGTGACTCAAAAGAGGCAACAGTTTGGCTCACTGATGATGATACTCAATAGGCATCAAAACATAGAAGTCAGAAGTCTTTTGAAAACTGTGTAATATGACAGTCAGATCTTGCTTGGTTCAGCTATGTCAAACAACAAAACTTGCTGATGGGAGATATAACTAAAACAGGCGCAATCTTAAGATAATGGTGGATAAATACTTACCGCGTGTACAATCCTCCAGTGCGCCGTTTTCTTTGGCTACTTGTTGAGCAGTTGCTATATCTCTCTGATAGCTCGAAGCATGCATCTCATACTGGAAAGAAAATGCTTCGACTTGGTTTCAAAGCTCACATATGTCTTTGTTTGTGCACATACTCTTCACTAACTAATAACCATAGGTGACTGATTGATCAAAAATACAACATTGTGAGCTCATCAGAAATCATCTACTGTCCCTGTTGATAAATAGAAAAGCCCCCAAGTTTAGGCAAAGAAACCATATAATAAATATGAATGTGAAATGCAATAATGAATTTGTGAACTTATGTATCCTTACACCTTCAGAAGATACATTTGTATCATTGTCACCTAACATACCAGTCTTGTTTAAGGTTATAGCTTATGGCACATCTCACACACCTTCTTGTAGACTTTCCCTGAGAATTAGACACATAAAAAATCAGTCACATTCTAGAATATAGTAGGTAAGGTTGAGTGAATTCTCGTTCCAGTTAACTAAAAAGAGTAATATCCCACAACAACAAATGGTTTATGTGCTACTTGTAACCAGACTGCATTTTCTTCTAAGCAGAGCCGATGCTAACGTGAGCGCTTTTCGTCATCTGTTGTATGTAAGATTTGTTCTCTGGAATGGCTGGAAAGAGCGGCGATATGGATGTTGTGCGGACCTCCTTGTAGCAACGGAAAAACATCAAAGTTGATATTGCACCGATTACATACAAAAAAGGCCCCTGAATAATTTATTAAATTAGTCATACTTTTACCTTTTTGGCAACCAAGATCTGAGGGAGTATGGAAGGCGCATCATCACTCGCAGGTATAAACTCATGTAATTATTTGAAGTTCATCCATGGCTTCACACACACTTTTGCTTCATAAGGCTTCTTCTTTACAGTCTCTTCTTGATCTCCAGATTCAGATGATGCAGAATTTCATCTACAACTTGCTATTTGGCCTTGACCACTCTCGCAAAACTCGAGCAGTGCATTCTACGACTATGAAAAACCGAAGAAAGCACAAAGTCAATTAATATTCAGATCACTTCGAAAACGTAAGCATGCATATATAGGGCATACTCTACTCATCATCTCCCAGAAAACAATTTTGTAAGATCTACTGAATATTAAAGCACAAACACAAATCGAGACGAAAACAAAGAGGAAAGATAAAGACAGTGACACATAAGATCATATGGTAGATAGATACAATTTAGGAACTACTGACTCAGAAAAGCGATTAGAAACTTACATGCGATAGAGGAGCGATGGCGAGAATCAGTGTTTTAGAAATTGTTGCATTGTGTGAAGAATCTTTAGATTGTGATTGTAGCTTTCACTTATATTGTGAGGATTGTAAGAGGAAAGATGATGAAGCCATAAATAATTTGTACGGTGAGGGAAAGGGAGATGAAGGGGAAGGGGCTGCTCAACCGTCTTCGTCTAATTCAAGAGGAAACGACAGGAAGAGTAAACGGAGTTGATGTTCGTGAGGATAAGCTGATGACGTGGCAACAATCTGACCTCCTATTGATCGATTTTTTAATCCTACGTGGACAACCTCCCCATGGCTTATATCCCCCTTTTAGTATTGTATTGATAACCAACTATATTACATGTTCCGTATTTATATTCTTGAGTTTTATTTAAAGGATGAACTGCAGAGAAAGTCAATAAAATTTCATATAAGGTTGATTGACGATAATTCTTCTTATTCTTTTTATCATATAGCTGTAGGCTTATTGACAAGAAAAAAAAACTTCATTTATTTGATTCGGATAAATTTTATGAAATAATGTACTCATCACTTCGTTTAAGCAAGTATAACAGATAGAGATGACAATTGAGTTGTACCGACCCGCCTTGTCTCACCCCGCCACGCTACATGGTCAATGCGGGTCTTGGCGGTACAGGCCCTCGCGGGATGCGGTCACTAGAAGTGCTGCCCAATCCCGACCCGCGACTTGCACAAGCCTTGGCGGTACATGCCGCAGGTGTGTCAAAGCCATCCAAGTCTATATTTCCTCACCTGCAAAAGCCAACATCAAACTCTCACCCACATTACTAACAAGTCTAAAATATGCTGACGAAACTACATACAAAGCAACGAACCTGCCTCGATGCAGTTCCTCTTCCACAAACTGCTTGCAAGTCTGAAGACACCAGAAGAAGATCACAATGGCCATCAAGGTTTTGCAACTTTAGCCATCGATCGCAATGTACTTGTCAACTTGTTTGTCTACAAAGTTACGAAGTCAAACAATGCTCTACTAGAAACATAGAAAGAAAGAGATCTATGTAAGAACACAAGCATATACTAGTAACCTAATTATTGTGATTATCATAGAAACTCAATTAATATAAATAAAACACCTTGTCAACGGTCCGCTTTCATACCTAAATTCCATCAGCTCATCCCGCACAAGCTCATCCCGCACAAGCTCATCCCGCACAAGCTCATCCCGCACAAGCTCATCCCGCACAAGCTCATCCCGCACAAGCTCATCCCGCACAAGCTCATCCCGCACAAGCTCATCCCGCACAAGCTCATCCCGCACAAGCTCATCCCGCACAAGCTCATCCCGCACAAGCTCATCCCGCACAAGCTCATCCCGCACAAGCTCATCCCGCACAAGCTCATCCCGCACAAGCTCATCCCGCACAAGCTCATCCCGCACAAGCTCATCCCGCACAAGCTCATCCCGCACAAGCTCATCCCGCACAAGCTCATCCCGCACAAGCTCATCCCGCACAAGCTCATCCCGCACAAGCTCATCCCGCACAAGCTCATCCCGCACAAGCTCATCCCGCACAAGCTCATCCCGCACAAGCTCATCCCGCACAAGCTCATCCCGCACAAGCTCATCCCGCACAAGCTCATCCCGCACAAGCTCATCCCGCACAAGCTCATCCCGCACAAGCTCATCCCGCACAAGCTCATCCCGCACAAGCTCATCCCGCACAAGCTCATCCCGCACAAGCTCATCCCGCACAAGCTCATCCCGCACAAGCTCATCCCGCACAAGCTCATCCCGCACAAGCTCATCCCGCACAAGCTCATCCCGCACAAGCTCATCCCGCACAAGCTCATCCCGCACAAGCTCATCCCGCACAAGCTCATCCCGCACAAGCTCATCCCGCACAAGCTCATCCCGCACAAGCTCATCCCGCACAAGCTCATCCCGCACAAGCTCATCCCGCACAAGCTCATCCCGCACAAGCTCATCCCGCACAAGCTCATCCCGCACAAGCTCATCCCGCACAAGCTCATCCCGCACAAGCTCATCCCGCACAAGCTCATCCCGCACAAGCTCATCCCGCACAAGCTCATCCCGCACAAGCTCATCCCGCACAAGCTCATCCCGCACAAGCTCATCCCGCACAAGCTCATCCCGCACAAGCTCATCCCGCACAAGCTCATCCCGCACAAGCTCATCCCGCACAAGCTCATCCCGCACAAGCTCATCCCGCACAAGCTCATCCCGCACAAGCTCATCCCGCACAAGCTCATCCCGCACAAGCTCATCCCGCACAAGCTCATCCCGCACAAGCTCATCCCGCACAAGCTCATCCCGCACAAGCTCATCCCGCACAAGCTCATCCCGCACAAGCTCATCCCGCACAAGCTCATCCCGCACAAGCTCATCCCGCACAAGCTCATCCCGCACAAGCTCATCCCGCACAAGCTCATCCCGCACAAGCTCATCCCGCACAAGCTCATCCCGCACAAGCTCATCCCGCACAAGCTCATCCCGCACAAGCTCATCCCGCACAAGCTCATCCCGCACAAGCTCATCCCGCACAAGCTCATCCCGCACAAGCTCATCCCGCACAAGCTCATCCCGCACAAGCTCATCCCGCACAAGCTCATCCCGCACAAGCTCATCCCGCACAAGCTCATCCCGCACAAGCTCATCCCGCACAAGCTCATCCCGCACAAGCTCATCCCGCACAAGCTCATCCCGCACAAGCTCATCCCGCACAAGCTCATCCCGCACAAGCTCATCCCGCACAAGCTCATCCCGCACAAGCTCATCCCGCACAAGCTCATCCCGCACAAGCTCATCCCGCACAAGCTCATCCCGCACAAGCTCATCCCGCACAAGCTCATCCCGCACAAGCTCATCCCGCACAAGCTCATCCCGCACAAGCTCATCCCGCACAAGCTCATCCCGCACAAGCTCATCCCGCACAAGCTCATCCCGCACAAGCTCATCCCGCACAAGCTCATCCCGCACAAGCTCATCCCGCACAAGCTCATCCCGCACAAGCTCATCCCGCACAAGCTCATCCCGCACAAGCTCATCCCGCACAAGCTCATCCCGCACAAGCTCATCCCGCACAAGCTCATCCCGCACAAGCTCATCCCGCACAAGCTCATCCCGCACAAGCTCATCCCGCACAAGCTCATCCCGCACAAGCTCATCCCGCACAAGCTCATCCCGCACAAGCTCATCCCGCACAAGCTCATCCCGCACAAGCTCATCCCGCACAAGCTCATCCCGCACAAGCTCATCCCGCACAAGCTCATCCCGCACAAGCTCATCCCGCACAAGCTCATCCCGCACAAGCTCATCCCGCACAAGCTCATCCCGCACAAGCTCATCCCGCACAAGCTCATCCCGCACAAGCTCATCCCGCACAAGCTCATCCCGCACAAGCTCATCCCGCACAAGCTCATCCCGCACAAGCTCATCCCGCACAAGCTCATCCCGCACAAGCTCATCCCGCACAAGCTCATCCCGCACAAGCTCATCCCGCACAAGCTCATCCCGCACAAGCTCATCCCGCACAAGCTCATCCCGCACAAGCTCATCCCGCACAAGCTCATCCCGCACAAGCTCATCCCGCACAAGCTCATCCCGCACAAGCTCATCCCGCACAAGCTCATCCCGCACAAGCTCATCCCGCACAAGCTCATCCCGCACAAGCTCATCCCGCACAAGCTCATCCCGCACAAGCTCATCCCGCACAAGCTCATCCCGCACAAGCTCATCCCGCACAAGCTCATCCCGCACAAGCTCATCCCGCACAAGCTCATCCCGCACAAGCTCATCCCGCACAAGCTCATCCCGCACAAGCTCATCCCGCACAAGCTCATCCCGCACAAGCTCATCCCGCACAAGCTCATCCCGCACAAGCTCATCCCGCACAAGCTCATCCCGCACAAGCTCATCCCGCACAAGCTCATCCCGCACAAGCTCATCCCGCACAAGCTCATCCCGCACAAGCTCATCCCGCACAAGCTCATCCCGCACAAGCTCATCCCGCACAAGCTCATCCCGCACAAGCTCATCCCGCACAAGCTCATCCCGCACAAGCTCATCCCGCACAAGCTCATCCCGCACAAGCTCATCCCGCACAAGCTCATCCCGCACAAGCTCATCCCGCACAAGCTCATCCCGCACAAGCTCATCCCGCACAAGCTCATCCCGCACAAGCTCATCCCGCACAAGCTCATCCCGCACAAGCTCATCCCGCACAAGCTCATCCCGCACAAGCTCATCCCGCACAAGCTCATCCCGCACAAGCTCATCCCGCACAAGCTCATCCCGCACAAGCTCATCCCGCACAAGCTCATCCCGCACAAGCTCATCCCGCACAAGCTCATCCCGCACAAGCTCATCCCGCACAAGCTCATCCCGCACAAGCTCATCCCGCACAAGCTCATCCCGCACAAGCTCATCCCGCACAAGCTCATCCCGCACAAGCTCATCCCGCACAAGCTCATCCCGCACAAGCTCATCCCGCACAAGCTCATCCCGCACAAGCTCATCCCGCACAAGCTCATCCCGCACAAGCTCATCCCGCACAAGCTCATCCCGCACAAGCTCATCCCGCACAAGCTCATCCCGCACAAGCTCATCCCGCACAAGCTCATCCCGCACAAGCTCATCCCGCACAAGCTCATCCCGCACAAGCTCATCCCGCACAAGCTCATCCCGCACAAGCTCATCCCGCACAAGCTCATCCCGCACAAGCTCATCCCGCACAAGCTCATCCCGCACAAGCTCATCCCGCACAAGCTCATCCCGCACAAGCTCATCCCGCACAAGCTCATCCCGCACAAGCTCATCCCGCACAAGCTCATCCCGCACAAGCTCATCCCGCAAAGTCTGCTAAAAAATCAGGCCTGAATATTGGTGACCAATCTCGCCCCGCAGCAAGTCCAAACGGGCCGGGTCCGCGGACAGGTTCAAATTTTGCCATCTCTGAATAAAAGATGTTACAAGTTTACAACACATGTGGTTATGTTATCTGTAATTATGTATACACACGTGTAGAGCTAACTTTTTTTATTTTTTATAAATTAAAATTTACTATTATTCCAACACTCACTCAGCGGTCAGTTCTTAAATGAAATATTTTTTTATTAAGCTAGGTCTGATTTAGAACATTTTGGTCGATTTAAGCTTGTAACGGACGCTCTGATTCCCGGACACATGTAGAGCTAACTTAATAAAAAAAATATTTCATTTAAGAATTGACTGCTGAGTGTTGTACGGATTTTTGCCTCGTTTGATTTATGTTTATTTATAAAAACTAAATAGATAAATAAAATACAACTTTATATTTCAAACGAAGGCATGGTGATTGGTGGTTACTACGAATATGAACATATGATACAGTGGAGCACGTCTTTAAGTTAAAAACATTTATACAAAAAAGACGCTGAATCAAATTCTACCAACAGTGACACAAACTAATGACACACTATCCTTTGGCTTCTAGAAGGGCATATCATCATACTATTAAATCCCGGCAAATTAGGATAAAATACGATCTAACTACTTAGCAACATGTACTTTTCCAGTTTCCACAATCTTGCGGGCCCGCACTTTTGTCGCCTCTAGGCCCCAATGAACCTAATGATGATGTGGATGTTATTATGGTTATTACTTAGTATTTATCAACAATTTCGTGCTAATTTTTTTTAAGTCAACTTAAGAAACTTATGCATCGGCTTATGTCCCAATATACTTCCAAGTTACATCTCACAATGTCTAGGGTTCAAACTTATCATTCTTCCTGTAACAGTAGTTCAAAAGATTACAGTTTGAGCATATCAGTAGAATGATATTTGATCGCACCAATTAACGCGGTACTACCGTATAGACAAAACTAGCTTATATCTTCTTCTTTTTAAAGAAAACTAGCTTATATCGTGTCTATCCCAATTTTGATTTCCGTTTTGTTTTTATCTGTCGGTGGTCACACGGCTTTGAACACGCAGACAGATAACATTGTAGTAATATTATTTCTTCTGATCACATGGGGAAATAAACTGATTGCATTGCCCATGTTCACCTGTCTAGAAGACTAGAACATCAACTCGGTTTGTGGGCCAAGCTAATATAATTACGTATGGATTTATCGTAACAAAAATTTGTTGGATGCGTTCTACCAGTCGACGAGATTCCTAATTTCGATATCCAGAGAACTGAGACAAAGCCAAAATGATAGGAAAATGCAAATAGTGACTTAACTAACATACATGATGAACCTGGACAAAATTTGATTGTTTGAAATTTTGCTCAAAGAATATTCATATTAATTAGATTTGTTTTATTGGTTACTTTGACATTTTGCATCCAAAACAGGTATATTCGAACCAATATGTTAAACAAATCAGCTCTAGATAATCAAAAGAACTGAAAGTAAATAATACTTATTTATTTTGTTTTCATTGATGACTACTATTATAGATCCTAGATCCTACGTAACACGAACCAAACGGCGCCGCATAGCATATGTTATCACACTAATCCTCTCGTTCGTATTAGCTAAAATGACTACTATTAATTACAACGTCAAGCTCCACATTAATCGTTTCCTATTTACACAACCGATTCGAATTAACGCGAGCCAACTCGGAGACCGAGTCAACTCACTACCAGCACTGATCGGTTTCCCAGTTCCGGCCGACGTAACTGCCCATCCCCGAGTTACCGACGGTCAAGGGACGGCTCCGGCGAAGCATCCTCCGATCGTAGACAGATCGTTTCTCGGGATCGGAAAGCGTACAGTACGCCGCGTGGATCTTCATGAACTCATCAGCCGACGTCGTCCGATCGGTTCCCGCCACGTCTGGATGGCAGATCCGGGCCAGTCTCCGGTACGCCGATTTGATGTCCTGGCTCGTCGCGCCGAGAGGAACCTCCAGAATCTCGTAGAGCGAGGCGGTCGCCGTCGTCGATCGAAGCGGGATCTGGTGTAATCGCGGGGTGTCTTCCGTGCAGGTGTATGAGCAAGAGGCGGAGATGAGAGGAGGCGGGAGACGAGGTGAGCGAGACGGTGGAGATACGGGGGAGAGAGGCGGAGAAGAAGAGGAGAGGAAAGGATGAGCGAAGGAAGTTGGAGAAGAAGAAGAAAGCATCTTTGCTGTTAAAACGATGTCGTTTGCTGAGCTTTGATTGATTTTCTCTGCTTTGGTTTGAGAGAGGGAAAGAAACGGAGAGATTTATTTATAGGGGAAGGTGCGATTAGTCATTAACTGCTTGATTAGTTTTAAATTACATGTTCCTAAAAGATCCATATTTTAGAGAAAATTTTTGTTTCAAAAAGATATATATTTTATATTTCCAAAGTAATTTTTGTCAACTAATAATGAAAAATTGTGAAGTTCAAGAACATTAATTACATTTCTTAAAATTTTATTGGTTTAAAAATATAGAAAATATAAAATTACAAAAAATTATGCATTTATAGTTAAATTTCAATATGTTTTATTAAAAAGTGTGAAAACTCTAAAACATGAATCTTTTAGAAACGGTAAGAGTACTACAATAAGGTTTAGAAGACCTAAAAGGACTTTTAAAACACGGGTCCGGTTAAGCAGACTAAAATCGGGTCGGGTCCTGTGGAGCTGAGTCAGATGAAGGACCTTATCCAGTTGGAATTATTGCAGTAAAGAATGCACGTAAGATTTTATTCAGTGGCCAAATTGTGCTGTGGCTGTAGTAATAGTCACATAAAAACAAATTATATCAAAGTAAATGTTTTCTTTTTCAAAGCTGTGGTTTTATTTAAATACGCAAACTCAAAATTGGATTCTTCTTATAGAGGGGATATTTATTTTATTATGTTCGTTATTGTTATGGAGACTTTATTTCAACCATTCATTGTTTGTTGGATAATGAGAAGACAGAAATAGTAGATTTTTAGATGATATGAAAAGTCTCTAGTCTCTACTGCTACGTATTTAAGGATTGCCTCAGACCACACAAACATCTATTTAAATATATATGTGAATTTTTCTTTTTCTTTTTCCCTTATTCTAGATGAAAATTTATAATATATAATTTGTGGTGGCATTTTTTTTCCCCTCTCACAGAAATTAAATGATATCAACACACCGTTTATTTACTAGATTACGATCAGATAATGATATATATATATATATAAATATTTCTTTTTTTTTGGTTTACAAAAAATAATAATATAGATTTTTCAAATAATGAAGTCGACTGGATTACTCTTTTCAAAAATATTGTGTATTTTTTGAGGAAGTAATTTAAAAGAACCGGAATCACGGGATGGTGATTATTAACCACATTTTAATAAGTGTCCCTCATTGAATTTTGACTTTTATAAAGCTTTTTGAAATTTGTATGTATTTTTATCAATGCAACTAGCCGATGTGCATGGTAACTTTTTTGAATGAACAAACCTTATCACGTGGAAGTTTTACTGAAGATTATCCAAAACAAGTGTTTTCAGATTGACAATTTCAAAGATAAATCTCACACGGTTTAAGCTCTTGTCAAAACTATTACGTTGATATGTCAGGACCGAGTATGAAAAGAGCCCGTGCCCATTACAATTTAGTTCGACTGATCTCTCTTACTCATTGTGCAAGTCGATCATCACGTAGAGACTAATAGACCATACTTCGGTTCTAGAAGATTGTGACCGGGTAAGCTTTTTAAAGCAAACTAGTGTAGTCGTGGATAGTCTCTAATTCTTCTCCAACCACGTGTTTGCTAATCTTTTGATACGCCCAACAAAAAAAGAAACTGCTATCAAAATTCAATTGGCGTGGTTAGTACCAGTCGATTCAATAGTTTTTAGATAAAACTTATCTAAACCTTGTGGATCATACTTATCTAATCTTTTTTTGTTCACTTTTAACCTTAAGTGTGAATGAAAATGACAAATACATTCAAAAAGGAAGGTTTTGTTACATTTTTTTCTGAAAAAACAATTGCTCCCGATTATAGAATTTATCAAAAGTATCAAGACTTTTGACGTCTTCAAAAGGCAAGCATCATACATTTTTACTTGTATAATAAAAAACTGAATAGAACAATAGCAAGTGATGCACCACAAATTCGTGGGTGACACATTCCCTTACATAAGCATTTTTGCGTTTTCTCATCATCGTCCATTTAATAAAATATCATTCCACAACACATACGTGTACGTATCCATGATGTGAATTAACATTAATACCTTATAATCAATATTTCTGCCAAACTTAAGTCTATCGAGTACCATTGATAACGAAGCTAAATATCTAAATCACATTAAAAGTGGGATACATTGATAACGAAGCTAAATATCTAAATCACATTAAAAGAGGGATACATTGATAGAGACAGGAACGTTGAAAGACGCCAAATCTAGAGCAAATCTCTACAAATACAAGACTCAAGAGACAGATAACATTAACTACTATATACCGACATTGTTGAGGTTCTACGGTGTACCTGAGCTCACTAGATTAAATCCCTCGTTCCTGAATATTTAACCATTCACATGAAACATCATTAATGCTACTTGTCTCGGCATTTGGATGAAGCCCATTTGAAATAACCACAGTTTGCTTCTGGATTAGAGGAAGGTCCCTGCAAAAACATGTATATTAGAGTATTGTTTTCACTTTTAGAGAGTAACTTAGTTATGTTTTTGTTTTCAAACCTCAGCTCGAGAGCAGACGTAGAATCTGCGTCCAAAAGTGGGACCTGGTTTCTTTACAACTCGAGCGACACAAGCTTCTTTGTGTCCTTTGCAGAGAGGTATGCTGTTTTGCATTAGGTTCTGTATTCTTTGCCACTCCATTAATGCTGCATCGTTCTTTTGTTTAGCAGGAGAACCGCTTTGATCTAGTTCCTGTGATGAAGTAGTAGTCAACTCATCGTCTCCTTTGCTGGAAACAGTCGGTTCTGCGATGCTCTCGACTTGGGAGGAGCTCTGACTTGAGGAAGCATATGAAGCAGCAGATTTGGAAGTGAAAAAGGACTTTAAAGAAAGCTGCTGAGAAGATTGGATCCTCCTCACTTTCTTCTTGTTTCCATCACTCGAGCCTCCAGATGTTGTGTTCACCCTCTTAGTGGATTCTTTCTCTAAAGAACAAGAGTCCTCATGTGAAATACCCACCATACTGCAGTTTCTGAGTGGTCCTATTGAGATCTCTCCACAACCTGGTGTAGTGCTACTTTGACTCAATGATGAACATGAAACCTCAATGGACTTGGCTTGCTCATTAGCTTGCCTTTTCATTAACACTGACGCTGGTCCAGTTTTTAAAAGAGTGAAATAAGTTGATTACTCTCTCATCAAATCCACCACAGAGGAATGAACAAACAATAAGTTTCTCGTACCAAGAGTTTGCTGGAAACCGAAAATCATGGGAAGATATCTTGAAGCTAAAGGAGGTGTGCTGTGTTGGGGGATGTCAGGCAAGTCATCAAAACTTGTGAAGACAGGTACATGGTCTGATCCCTTTAGTTTTATACCCAATCCACCTTTCCACCTGTATTGTTTCACAAACTAAATTTGAGATAATCAAAGCAAAAAGTGAGATCAATGAGTAAACTAATATAATAGACTTTACCTTGTTGGCATGTTTTCATTCTTAAACCGCTTATATTCTGTTAATATGTCGCATTCCTTGACATGGCAAGCTAAAAACTATGGCCTTCCTGATCTCGATCTCCTTCATGGAAGCATGGTCCAGAAACTAAGATATGATCGATTCTGGAACCGTAGTTAAATTGTTCTGCTCCACTACTTGAAGACCAACAGGTGAATGCATCTTTCCTGTTACAAATACAGAAAGAAGCTATCAGTGACAGTCAAATAGCTCAACATGGATGGCTTGATCACAACATTTTCAACCTTTCAGGATGTTTAGATCTGAAAACGTCAGAGAAGGAGCCTCCATGTTCAACTAGCAGAGATCTAAACCATTTTCTGAACCTGCACTTTTTTTAATTGCCAATGAAAATGAGACGTATTGAGTAAAGCAAAATGATATAAGAAGATGATGAGTATCAGTATATATACATACTCGTTTTTCTCGAAGTCAGGGCCAGCTTCACACCGATCCATAGCAAAAGGAGCAATGTTGAGATCCCCAACAACAAATACCCTTCTTCCTCGACGCAGAAGACACTCCCACCTTCTCTACAATAAAACAAACAAGTTAGAGGTACCTCACTGCTAAATTCAGAAAAGGACAAGACTTTTTACCTCTAAAACATCATAGAACCGATGCTTAAACTCGACCCTCTCAGCATCATCAGCTACAGCTCTTGGTCCATAAACATTAAAAACAACTAAACAAAACACACACACACACAATTAACAAAAACAAACATTCCATTTCATCCTAAAAGAAACTAAAACATCAAGTTAGAGCAAATACCAAAATGTCCATGATCAGTTATAACGCAACGCCCCTCTTGATCAACCCTAAGAAGCTCTTCTTTCTCACACTCCTCAAGACCTTCAGCTACAACAGCACTATCACTCCTCCCACCTCTCGAGAAGCCACTGTTAACAAGACCAGTGAAGCCTTCTTCAGCAGCAACAGGCAAAGCAGCTTCACAGCTTGAAGACGCTGACTTCACCCTGCAGAACGTCGCTACACCTGCCAAAATTTCACTCAACAAACATTAAAAAAAAAAAACTCCAATTTAAAAAATAAAATGATTGTCTGATGTGATGCGTACCGGAGTAACCAGTACGACCTTTCTCGCACGTGCGAGTGCACGAGAAGAACGATTCGTAACCATCTGCTATCGTTAGATCCGATGTTAGTTCTTGCCTCCTGAGCTTCGTTTCCTAGATTCAAAAACCCCGAAATTGTAACAAAGAGGATTGAGAAACTTTCAGAATCGAATGTTTGAGAACCTGGAAGCAGATGATGTCGGCGTCGAAGGAATCGAGGAGTTTGAGGAGGGAATCGAACTGGGAAACTCGTTGCTTAAGGCCATTCACGTTGTAAGTCACTATCTTCATCCTCCTCTTCTCTTCGTCTCCACAACCCGAGGTGGTTCGACAAAAAAAATGTATATTGTGAGGTTTTGGACGGTTGAGATCTGAGAATACAAAAGTGTTTGAATCTACGGTTGAGGGGATGGACACGTGGATTATTAACACTGGAACTGGATGTAGAGGATTGTATCTCTTTTTGAAATGGTGGCGCGTGGGTGGGGAGCATAAGTTAGTTATTGATTTGCCGCGTCGGCGTCCACCACAACCATTATATCTTATTTATTTATTTTTATTTTTATATATTCATGATTCATGAAGAAGTTGAAACCAACTAGTCTTTGGTCTCTCTCTCTCTGTATCTCTCTGAGTGGTTATTGCTTTACTTTGCAATGGAGCAATTGAAGAAGCTGAAGACTTCCTCTGATGAATCCTCATCTCATCAGGTTCTTGAGGCTTCAAAATGAATTTGGACATGTAAAGTTCATGTTTTTTTTTCATAGTTTCATTTTTGTTTTCTTGTCTTGGTCTAGTTTCAAGCGTGAGAAAATGGTGGATGTGAAGGAGGAACCAGTTTCTTCACGGAAAATTCAAAAGGCAGAAAGAGAGAAGATACGTAGAGATAAGCTCAAGAAACATTTTTTTGAGCTCGGTGATGCACTGGGTATACTATTTTTTTTCAAATTCATTAACTTTCTTCTCTTGGATTGAGACTAATGGTTTGTTGCAGATCCTAACAGGCCTAAGAGTGACAAAGCTTCGATTCTCATTGACACAAAACAAATTCTGAAAGACTTAATGACACAAGTAGATAGACTAAAGGCTGAGTATGTCACACTCTCTCAAGAGTCTCGTGAGGTTGATGACTGATTGATTTAACTTCTCAATTTCTCTTATTATTATATTCTACTTGTTTTCATCATCTTCTCCTTTGTTATGAACTATCTCTAAGCAGCTAATACAAGAGAAGAGCGAGCTGAGAGAAGAAACATCATCTCTTAAATCCGATATCAAGATTCTTAGTGCTTAGAGGCATGGTCCCATGGATGCCACACTACACTTATCCTCTCCCTGTAGTAGCAATAACTCAGGGTCCAGTCTCCACTCTGCCTTTTCCACTCAATGGCACTCAAACTCCTGCACCTTTACCTAACCCATGCACCACCTTTATGCCATATTCAACAGCCTCACTCAGTCCTAAAACCGAACAAAATGATGATTTTGGTTTAGAGCTTGAGCTTAAAATCCATGCCTCTTCTTTAGGGCAACAAGTGAGTGATAGTTTTGATCCAACATGCTCTGTTAACATGTGTTTTCAGGACTTACCAATGTTGCTTCCGTGCAGGATGTTTCTGGAAAAGAGAAGAAAGGAAACTCTACAATCACTGCAAGCTCATCGAATAGTTGCTACTTATCATCTCAGGCTGTTCAAGATGGTTCCCCATAGAATTATCAACAACTATTGGAAAATGATTTGGGAGTCATTAGTACTGATTATCTTCTTCAGTTTGCCTTTCATTTCAATCACTGATGATAAAACTATAATATGCAATTACCATTTAAGCTTTCCGAACTTCCATCATTTTTTACATAAGATGGGAATGTTCCACGACAAAAATCCAAATAAAAAGAAAAGCCTGATGAGTTTGAGCACATAAATTAACTATTTACAGACCTATCCACTTCAAACTCAAATCCTACCCCAAAATAGGGTTAAATATTTCCTCCAAAGCAAAAGTTAGAACCAAGGATGCCATGTTGGATCCATCATACATAGGTTGCGAGGCGACAAAGCTGCTTCCACCAATTCATTCACACCTCTTTGCACAGACTGTGGCGGCTCAATAGAGTTCTCATCCTGGAATAAAAATCAGGAAATATATCATCAGATTCATCTGTTCAGAAAATCGACAAACCCCTCTTTACGAGTTTTATGAGAATGCTAGTAGCATAAAAAACTAAGAGGTGGAGTTGTCAAATGATGATTGTACCTCTTCGGAGTAATACTGTGGAGCTATTCCTCGGAGACGCCTAATTACATCGTCTACGTTTGAGTCAACTTTGTGCTTTAGCTCTGCCGAGCTCAAAGTAGCAACCCCTGTAACAGGAGGAATAGGCATTCCGAGAGGCCTTCTTCCAAACCAAGACAGAAGCTCATCGCGGAAGAACATGGCTAACTGATATCGAATATGTTCTTTTTGCTGTAATATTTCAAAAAGAGGTTTAGAGGCCAAATCATCACTCAAGCTTTGGTAATATTCTTATTTACCTTGGAGGAGAAAACGGCCTGAGATGCGCACACATGTTTGACATAAGAGGGCCTTCAACACCAAAATGAGAGAGAAACGACTGCATGTTCCTTGTGAGGCGGAAAGGCACCGGCTCATTGAGCTCGAGCATCCCATTGGGGTCATAAGTTGGATGAAAGTCTGTCTGCAATATCTTTCCACTGTCTTTGGCGAATAAGATCTTGTTTGGGGATCTCCCACCGATTTGTAAAAGGAAAGACATGAAATTGGAGACAGCTAGCTGGACGGCGAACTGCTTCTTGAAAGCCCAATGATGGCTTCCGCTCATCGATATCTTGTACATGTACTGAGAGAATATACTGTCACTGACTATGTTCTTTGTGATTTCACCATAAGCCTGTAGCCGAAGATCTCCAATTGCCTCTGGTGATATTTGCCCTGAGATGGCTTGATTGAGTTTCTCCTTGAAGTAGGTAATAGGAAGATCTGACTCTCGACCATTCCTTTCACAGTGATACTCATACACCTCAAGGAAAGTGTTGTACATGAGATCATCCTCAACCATTCGGACCTGAAAACTAAAATTTGTTAGCATGCCTAGACAACCAAAAGGAGAACTAGAGTGAAAGCATATAAAATGAACCGCACATATATACTCATTGAATGAAAAATGAGCTGAATCAAGAACTAAAAGGGGAACTAGGCTGATTTTTTTTTTTCGAGGCATACCTGAGACCACACAGGAATTATGATCGGTGTATGAATTCCTAAATGGCGTTTTCTTGACTCCTTATGCTTATCAAACATTTGGTTCATCACACGGAAAAGCTGCAACATTCGTTCATCACTCCTCGCATTAGGAGTCAATGAAGTCTGAACAATGAAATGCTTTTGCGAGCCATCAGAGCCAATAAGAGTTAAACGTCTGCAGCTGCTTCCATGCCTTCGTACAATTTGTATGTTTGCTGCAACCCTATCCAACTTTACTGTATGATCAGGTGCTACTTCCTGGTCAGCGAAGTACTGTCCCGGCATCTCCACATCAACAACATTGAAGTCACGCAGCACCTTGCTCTCGTCTTCCAATCTCAACACAGCGGGAAACCTGTATTCAACATTGCTCTGAAGAATGCTTTTCCACTCTTTCAGTTTTATTGTCAAATCTGCGAGTGTGGCAGGGAATGAACTACTTTCTGGATCCAGGTCTTGCTCGAAATCCTGTTTGTATTCTCTCACAAATTCAGCATGCTTGGTGACGGCATCGGCAGAAAAGCAAGCTTTGCATACACCGGAGAGTTCTTTCTTGAGCGGTTGGGGAACTTCCGCATTGGTGGCAGTTGGATATTTGTAACATCGATGTAACAAAGCATTCACGACCGCAAGAAGCCTTTCTTCTGGCAAAGTAACAAACCTCGAACCTATTTCTGTGAGAAGAATCTACGAGGAAAAAATAATCTATTAGACTATTGAAGTAAAGAAGCAGGGAATGTGCAATTGAGTCGAAATCTGAATGAAAGCTATTTGTACCAGACAGTATTATGTCTATCCTTTTCCCCCATTTTAGTTAATCTTAACGGTGAAAATGTATTGAGAGAATTTACAGATTTCACAAACAAAATATTACCTCAAGTTCACTGGCCAAGTTGGTATGTTTACTCCTAAGAGTTTCCATAATATCCTTTGCCGCATCGAAAGCACCAGCAGCCGCGATTGCCAACGAAGCACTATTCCGTATGGCTGCGTTTTGACTATTCTCACTAATAGTTGAACTGTTATCCAAAGTGGAACGTTCATTTTCTTGGGAATGTGGGTTACCATTGTCATGGGTTCCAAGAGCCCCACTACTTTGAGCACCATGATGGATTTGGGTTTCTGATGATAAATTACCCACACTAACACCCGGAACATTCTGCTGCATTCTTTGAGCCATAATCACTCTGCTAAGTTCAGTTTTATTTGCCGCATCACGGCGCTCCAGTAAGTATGTGCGGAGCCAGTAATAGAGAGCCTGAGATGAGAAACAGTCTCATACTCAATTGAAATGATCAAAAAGGAGTTCATCTAATATACCAAAGGGAACTTACCTGCGGGAATACTGCAGCAATTTTCAGTAGAACCAATTTGCAATGGGGTGCTTCTGTTCGCTGCAGGGAAAGCAACAGCTGCGGGATCCAAGAAAGCCACACCCAGTGAGGTACTTGGTCCAAGTGTTTATCAAATATCCTACCCGCAGGCTCGTTTGTCGTATCGAAACTGAGAAGATAAAGAACACGAGCCATGTGACTTCTGGAATGGGAAACTCCAAATCTTATACCCTGAAGAAAGCAGCTGACAGCATATTCTAGCCAGATTTCATCTCCTGTTTCTTGGTATGCCTGCGAAACGAAAGAAAAATACATTATCTAATAAGAGAAGAGGGGGAATATTAATAGCCCGAGAAAAGAAACAGCATCTAATCATAAGAAATACCATGTCAGAGTAAGTTCCCCAGCTTATCCATCCTTTGGATAAATTATTGAATACGCTGATTGCATTGGAATATGCAAGATTGGCACCATCAGTGTCATTTAACTTCAAATGAAAATCCCCCTTTAGACGAAATATCTCTGCCTTATTCTTAGCTAGAAAGAACTCCAAATTTGTGCTATTAACCAGATTAATACCAGTAGCAAGCTCTCCTTTCGTTTCCAGATAGGCCTTTGCCTGCTCTTTAATTTTAACAAAGGCTTCCTGCATACACGGATGAGGCGATTAGACACCTTAAAAACGATATTTCAATCCCCAAAAGAAAAATACGCAGGGAAAGAAAACAGATTCTATAGGATCAGGGAAAGGATAAGGTTGCATACATGCTTCAAATATCACATATAAGTTAATGGGACGATTTACAGCTATGCCAGGAAAATAATTAACAAACTACGTAAAGATGAAAAGGCAAAAACGAAAAATAATGTGAACTACATGCCGAATCCAAAGAGGAGGTTCTTCTATAGAATTATGCAACTGAATGAACTCTGCTCAAATTATAGAAAGGTTAAAGATATCAGAACTGTACCTGTACTTCCATTTGTGAGTGTCCATACATTTTGTCAAGTATCTGAACACAAACGTCAGACAGCCCTTGTTTCCGAGCTATCCTAGCAAGCTTATTAACGTTCCATGCTTTGTCACGGTAACCAAGGTGATGAAGCTGAGTATTTGAAGTTATGAAGTCCTTAAATGCATCAATGACAATGTTATACATTTCATTCCTCCACTGCAGCATATCATACCAGTTAGTCATGTTGTCCCATTCATTTGGAGTCCTCAGTCTCCAAGTCTCAAGAATATCCTTCAGATCTGCATATTGATATCCCTGTCCACCAACAGCAGTATTTCCTGAAACTTTACTCCCATTTGCGATGTCAACATAGATTCTAAAAGACTCTTGCACCTCCACTAGTTGTTGGAATTGCTGCAGTAGAGGCACTCTAGCCTCGAGAGATATTTCAGGTAACTGCCACCACTGGTCCAAGGCAAGATCAACGCCTTTCCCAACTATGCTTTCAGCATCTCCGACACCGTTAGCATTTTTATCATGAAGGGCAAAATAAGCTTGAACCAAACGAAGCTTCGGCGTCTCTTCCACTTGTGCCTTTGGTATTACATGATCCTTCAAATATACCCAATCTGGTACTTTCCAAAGACTATCAAGCAAAATTTCATAATTATCAGTGGTTTTTCCAAAATCTACCAGGGCATCCCACTGACCAAGTTGAGTGGCACAATGGAGCCATTGCTCTTCCCACAAGCACATTTCAGCCTTCGGTACTGTGTTATTGTAGGTGCCTTGGGTTGCCTTGATCATCGCCTGATAAAAAAGGCTCTGACCACGCTGCCAAAAACCATGTTGAACCATTGAAAGCCCAGCTCTCGATTCGGCAGTGATGGACCTATTCTTCCACAATCCAAATCTCCTGTCTTCTTCATTTAACAAACGATAAAGTTCAGCAAGAGACTCGGCACATTTTGAGTCATCCATGAACAGCATAACATGGGTCTCTAGCATAGCCAATGCGAGATGCCAGGCATTGTATGTTTTTCCGATATATTTTATAAGCTCACTAGGCATCCTAGGTTGAGGCTGGCTCAACTGAAGACCTTCTAGAAGTGCTTGCACTACATTTGGCCTCTGACCTTGCTGCTTCTTGTGGTAGTCCTTCGAAAGAAGAGAAATCATAGGTTTAGCCAAAGCCCTCTGCTCTTCCTTGCGTAGGGTCGCCCACACAATTGGAAATACTAGCACCCACAAATGATAAGCAACATTGGCATCTGTGTGAGCCAGCTCCCTTAGAGGGATAACAACATCAGCCACCTATAGCGCAAAAAGAGTACATATAGTTTATTTAGATCAATCCAGCTTCCAAAATGGATAAAATAGAAAGAACTTAAAATCCAATGATGTAATTATGGTTTAACATGGCATAAGAAAGAACCACAAAGACTGAGCAACTTTTTCAAAATAATTTGCAAGCACCTGAAGTTTGCTTGCTTCGCTAAGAAATTGTGCGTGCTTCCGAACTATGCCATCAAACATTGAAGCAACTTCTTCAGGTCCCTCCGGTATGGCAGGTGGTTGGTGGTGTATTTCAGGGTTATCTGATGCCAAAAATGATCCTATACTGGCAGAATTGGGTGCTAGAATAATTTTCTTATCCTCGATTAAGATGGCTAGAAGGAGATCAAGACCTTGTTTCAGCCAAAAGACATCACTCATAGCTTCCCAGTCTTGGTTTTGAAGAATGTACTGCAATCGTGCGAATAAATTTTTCCCGAGAAACTCGTGGTATAACAAGAAGAACTTCCTTCGCATATCAGGGTCCCTTGCCCTTAAACCAGGCATGGAATGTCTTTCAACTTTCAGAGAGATCTCTTGTCGGAGGCCGGCGGATACCTATTAGTGAAACGTATAATATCATCCTTCTCATAACAAACTTTGACATAACTCAAGGTTCAACATAAGACTAGAAAGCAAAAAAACTTACTTCGTAGAATCGGCACAAAGTCCATATAAAAGCTGAAGATACGCCTTATCCCACTCCTCCAAAGAAACAGACGAGAAGTGCTGCTTATCAACTTGTGAAAGCTTCTGAAGAAAAGAAATTATATCCTTCTGGTTAAAGAAGGCACCAGAGAACCCAGATGAACCTATCTTTCCGAAACCATCCTCAGTCCACCTCTTTAGCATGTCCAGCACGCAGAGAAGCACGCTAGAATCAATACCTTTTTCTGAAAGAAATGTGCTCAATATTTGAGTCACGGGTCTTTTGCAATCCGGCAAAAGCATAACCCTTTCATCAATAAGTTCCAAGACTGACTTTATATTAGATATAACTGCCCCAGCGTCAGCAGCTTGACGAAAAGAAGTTACTGCAGAATCTGAATCTGTCCGCTGGCTCTGGAAAGGGCAGATGATATAACGGCAGATGAGTAAGAGCCAAGGTGATGAAAGAGAGAAATATTTATAAAAGCTAAAATCTTACAAACATGAACGAAAGTGCTACATAGTTATTCCAATAGTCAACCAATGAGATGTGGTAAATACCATGTAAAAGGTCCAGTGAAGATCAAATGAGAAAGAAAACAAGCATATAATTTTATCTCTTACAAAAAGTAGCTATTAATAAAGAATAACTTACTTGTCTAGGATGAGCACCCGTTGCCAATCCCAGATCCCGTGCCAGTCGCTGAAGGATACGCACCAGTACATATGGATCAACAAAGTTTTTCTGTACCTCTGCGAAGGTTTTGAGGATATTAAGTACAAAGCTGAATGAACCGAGAGAGTTATCATCTCCTGAAGCTTGTGAAGCAGTATGTACATGTTTCTGTACCAGCTCACTGACTTTCTGATACAATAGCTTTATGTCAGGAGGTGTACTAGCTCCATCCTGTGGGAAGGTGATGATGACCATCTTCAACAAAGAGCATAACGATTTACCAGCATCCAACATCTTGTGTTTGAAAGACAGCTCAAGAAACTGGTAAAGGAAAAAATAGTCAATACGAGGCAGAAAGCAGAGATGTTTAATATATTAGGGTGCAGCTTACTGCAGCAAGTATACCTGTGCTATTTGGCTGATGTTGTTCTTAATGAAAAGATGCGGCTGCTTCTCCAGAACTTTGTTCATGACATCCAAGCCCTGAGCAAGTGCTGCGGACGGATCTGACTGAGACGGTAGCATGCTGCCTAACAGCTTTTCTAAATAGTTAAACTTGACGTTCGCATTTGGCCAAACTTCCAAAGCTTGTGAAAGAAAATCTAAAGCTTGTTTGTACATAGTGTTGGCTTCCCTGTCCTTAAGCTCGATGACCACTGCTACCTGTTGAAGGAAGAGGAAAGGAAGTTTTAAGTACAGTAATAAACAGAACTCAACTAATAAAAGAGTTCTATAGCTAGAACAATGTCACGTACAACTAACATGTCGAAATTATTACAGGTCTAGAACTTAACCAGATCCAAAACTTAGAAAACCTACGTTCCTCACAACCGCTTATATAATTCTATACAGAATACAATACTGCTGTAGGACTGCTACTGCCAAACGCCACCTCTATAGATACAAAATTGCTCAGAGAAGAATGGGCTCTGAAATTTCAGAACATCACCCCTCCCTAAATAAATAAAAAAAGAATGAACGGGAAAGTTATAAACACGCTCATTGGTAGAAGGTGGGAGCCTTACTCTTATAAGAAAATTGATTATTAGTTCTTCCATAGCAGCATTTGGCTTGAATTCCTCATCAGGCTGGGTAGCAGATCCAGGAGTTTCTATACTGGGCAGTGATGATGCACCACCAGGTGACATAACACACAATGACTGGATACCACCTTCAATTTTAATTCGTCTAGTTGGGTCTTCAGATATGGAAGATCCATCTGACGGAAGCTTAGAAACAGCTACGGATGAAGGATGTAACCCATCACCAACCTCACTGGTTGCATTGCCATCAATAACCACTTTGATTTCAGTCTGTCTTTGCCTTTCCCAGCTAACAACCAGTCCAGCAAGATCGATTGCGAGCCGCCTATTTTCTGCTGTAGTGTTAGATGGTAAACCTAGGCGACTCAAGGAATTCACCATCTGAGGTACAAACTGTGCTCTACAACTGTAAAACAGATCCGAGTGCCGAACAATGAGTTGGAAGATGTGGATCAAATTTGGAATTGAGTGACCCTCCTCCACCAAAATTTTTTGGTATATCTTATCCAAATAGGCACTCTTGAATCTCCAAACGCAAGCCTTTTAGGTAATGCTGGCATTAGAATATCCAGGGCTTGCTTAACTAGCATCTTATTCTCCGGCTGGTATGTCCTGAGAAGCGCCACAAAAACCTATATCCAATTGACAAAAGCATGTTTATATCACTGGAGTAGATGGAGGAGAATTGTTAGGCACATGCTTACTTTCAGGTTTATTATGGATCAAATTATATACACTGATATAAGAAGTTACGTATTTTTCCTTTTGCACCTTTCCATAGAAACAATAAAAAAAAATTGCAGTAACAACTGAAATGATACCTGCAGAATGATTTTCTCCGGAGCCTGATACGCATCCAAGAAGTGGCAAACATTAACAAATGCCCACTGTTTACTGGGACTATCTTCCCGTTTGAGATGATTCCATCCAAACTTGATAAGCTCTTTTCGATGATGAACCAGCTCACCCTGAAGATATTTCAGAAGCAAAGTAGCTAACTGCAAAAGTTCGATCCTCAAAGGTTCGTCATACTCAGCAGAAACCTACAAAATTTGAGATGTGATTAACAACAAAACCCTAGTGAAATATAAATCAGAAAATCTACAATAAGACCATGTCAGAAATAACAGCAATTTACCCCACAATAATTTATGTATTATCCAAAAGTTTTAGTTGTTTAGCAGAGAAAAGAAACGTACCTCTTCAGGTGGATCGAGAAGCTTCTCAACAATGGTCTTCACTATATTAGGGTCAATAACTTCCCAAGTTTGGCCGTTTTGGAAGGCATATGTAAGCATTGGAAGAATGAGCATTTGCATTGCCTGAACTAGATGGTCATTGCCTAGTTTTTTCGAATGAAAAAGGTTTAAAAAATGCAAAACAAGTGCTCTTTTCAGGTTGGACGGATATTCTTCTGCAACCTGATGAAAGGACCCAGTTATTCTACTAGAGCTGCAAAATATGAAAATTAAGAATATAGACAAACTTGTAACTAAAAATTCTGGAGAAGATACCTCAATTATGTAAAACTCCCTCAAAAAGTCGTAGTCAATACGACTACGCAACAAGAAAATAGAGAGAACATCGAAAAGAATGTTCATTTCAGATTTTTCATATCGTAGATAATTGAGGAAGCACTTGACAAGCCATTTGCTCTCTTTAACCTGCGAGTTGAGGAAATAATACATTTGAGATGGCCTACTTTTCTGAATACATTTAATCTTTTGAAGGAGGATTATTTAGAGGTCGACGTCTTAGATATGTTCATTAGAAATAGTATCGAGTAGTGAAGTAAAAATGAAAGTTTTTGAAAGGCAAACTTAATTTCCACAACAACATCAGGTAACTAGGAACTCAAGTAACCCCAAAACAAGATCGTTCAGAAATAAGCCAGGAGGATGCCCACACCAGCCTTAGATAAGGAACAATGTATGCATTTATTTTACAACACAAAGCTATTGCATAAATTATAAAGTCAGAAATAGATACCTGAACTAAATTCAGCTCTTGCTCATTCTGCAGACGAGCTGTCCTTCCATGTGATTTCCAAAGGAGAGCCAAGGCATCAAAAACAGTACGGTTACTCTGCAGCCAGCTGGGTATCAGTTTTACCATCGTCTTGATAAGATATAGACCCTGAAAATACGCATCTGATGCTATATCGGATTTTGTTGATGTCCTGTTAGAACTTTCTGACTGCGTAGAGACAAGATTTTCATCTCCAGATGATGCAGCTGGAGGAACTGAAGCTGCCACACTCAGTAAAGCATCAGATTTTGGTAAAATTTCAGGAAAGGCACACGAAAGTATCTTCTGAGGAGATTTTGCTAGTTCTTCCCTTAATGGTTGGCCAGCTTCTGACCGGATTATATACATAAACCTGAGGTTATAATGAAATGAAGAAAACAGTCATTACCCCATGCTCACACTCAACCTACCATGCAATGTAAAAATCAATTTTACTTTTACCTTCGGAAATATTTTGGTTCGCTTAATCTGGAAAGAAAATAATCAACAGCTAGGGTTGCATATCGATTCAAGAACTTGGTAAGTGGGAGGCGGTATGGGCTGTTAATCTCACTGTACACTTGCCCTTGAGGAAGAACTGCTTCTAAGTCCATAGTTAATGTTACAAGCTCATCCAGAAATTTTGATGCAGCAGGTGGAAGTAAGTGGAAGAGCTCGATAATAGCTGCCACAGACAAAAAAAACATCTATTCATATAAACTCACATGACCAGACATCTATTTTTATATATTTCAGAGAACAAGGTTTACCAGCTGCAATTTTAGGCTCTTCGCCAGTTTTCCATGATTTCTGGGACTGTGCAAGTTTCTCTGGCTCTAACCATTTTCTAAGGTGCTCCAGCAACTTACCTCCTAATGTCACATTGAACCAATTTGACAGTAGTTCGAGAAGACGTGCCAGACCTTGCAGTAAAGGCATATTGAGATTCTTTGTGTGTGCCAAATTAACTAGTATAGGTCTGAGGCTACTCTGAAGAAGCTCTTTGGGCATCCGTTGTTGATTGATAACCTAGAGCAGAAAACAGAATTTCAGAACAGTAAAATAATCCTCCATGAATTTCTTCAAAATCCTATATAATGAATGTGTGCACACGAATTGGAAACAAAAGACAGATAACTAAGAACCTGTCTTAAACCCTCCTTGGCAACGGTCACAATTTCTGGTGCTCGACAGGTTAACGACTTGAAAAACATGGAAATTATCTTTGCACGTAGTTCATTGTGACTTGGAGTTCGAAAGTCAGCCCATGCCATAGCTGTGCACAGAATCTCAATACAAGCTGTTCGAAGTTTGTTCAGTGATGTGAGTACTTTGGGACTCATTAACTTCACAGCCCATACACCTTCATCAGCCTCAGCTATTTGTAACGCTTCTTGCAAGAAGCTAACCAACTCTGGAGTCAATTTTAGAAGGGGGGGCCTCAGTGCTAAACAAAAATTCAGAGCTGTCACACTTCCAACCTATAAGACATATTGAAGAAGGTCAAAAGAAGTATGGAAAGAGATACAACAACCAAAAATAGCAGACTACCTGTTGATCAATTGTCCTCGATCGAAGTGGGCGTATTATAAGTGGCTGCAGCAAAGGTTGGTATAACGTCTCAAGCAGTTCAGATACCTCACTACCAGTCCGGCTAGCCAAAAGTGCAAGACAGTTCTGAACATTTTTTCTCACTGTGATAGATGAATTAGGATTGAACAGTTCAGTAGCGAGATATCCTACAACACCTTGAAAGCTTTGTCTCCGGACGTCACTGTTTGCTTCGTCAACATTATTAACCACTCTTAGAATTTGCATAAGAACCTGAGTTGTCTCTTCTTGCTCTTTCCTAGCATAAACCGGAAGTCTCTTTTGAACGTAGAACAGACCGCGTACAATTTTTACTTGGAAAACGCATAATATGTCAACATTCACTTTCCCTACCAATGCACCTAACCCCAATACACCTCCCATTTGTGCTTGCCATGTACTCCCATAACAGCAATGTAACAACCGAGGCAAAAGTTGTTCAAACACTGGTATTCGCACACTTGGATGGGGTGAATATACCGGATTTGTAGAAGGACTGGAGACAATCATAGAGGCACTGTGACCACCCCTGGCCACCAGCACATCAGCATGTTTGACACGAGCAAGGAACAGCAGAGTTTCAGCAAATATATTTAATGCAGTCAGAGCAGCTTTTGCGTGAAGCCTGTTTTCATCTGCAAGCACATCAACAAGTGCATCTAAAAATATCAAAGGATCCAGCTGTTTTAAGTTAGAAGACCAATTATTCTTGGCCCTGGAACTTGCTGAAATCACAGAACCCCCAGGTCGACCAGTACTAGTTGAAGCATACGACGAGGTACAGTCCCCATGCAAAATAATTGCAAAATGCCGACATATGTTTACAACAAAGTCATCATCTGCATCCCTGAGATCTGGATCAGAACTAGCAGAAATTATAGTGATCAATAGCATCTTGAAAATTGACTTCTCAGCGATAAACTGTGTCTTTGTTTTAACCCCTAACTCAGCCTGCAGCAACAAAAAGACCTCTTAATAAACAAGCCATTTTACACCAAGTAGAACAGAAAATTTAAGGAGAAAAATAGGTCACTCGCGGGAGAGAACATGAAACAGTCCTAGCTCGTTTTTCAGGAAGGACATACCCATGGCAACAAATAAACAAGTACAAAATCTCATCATGACTCATGTTCAATCGATATTTTAGGATGTGCCAGGACTACCAGTAGACGGAACGCAATACTTTACGTAAACGTCAGCCAACTTAGTAGCAACTTTAACATACGACCAGACAGCTACATAGTATAACGACAAAGGTATAAAAATCACAAGAGTAATACAAAAACCAACCTTCACTTCTGTTGATTCACTCCTGCGCCAAGATGACTCAGCAGAGGAAAGTAACAAAACTGATAATTGTTTACGCGTCTGATCCTCGTCAATGACATTCCCAGTCAAATGAAGCTGAGACAACAAGCAAACGTGGAGGAATTTCAGAGCTTGCTTTCTGTAGTTGACATCTGTGGTCGGGGTTTTCTGCATAATAGCTGCTACAGCAAGATTAATGAATTTGTCCATTGGCACAAGAAATGGAGTGGACGGCTCAAATGTCAGAATTAACCGAAGCCCATACTCTGGATTATCTCTGCATTCTAGTGTAAGTGGTTCTTTCAGAAATCGCCTGTTGCGACCACCCAATTTTCCCACGATTTGTAACGCTTTTCCACCCCAAGGATATGGCACCGGCCTCAAGTGAGACCATAATGCTAAGATCACTTCAGATATTACATTTGCCATACTTGGCTCCAAAAAGTCAGGATTCAGACTATCCACCCAGAATTCCAGGGTGCGTAACCCCAAGCTCACAAGTTCATCACTTCCTCTCAAACAGAATACAAGAGGCTTCATGAGGCGGGGAAGATATGGCAATAAAGAGCTTAAGCGTGCAGGAAGCGTCAAAGAAAGCTCCATCAAAAGATCTCTCATGTCTTCCCCAGCTGGACCCTCGAGCATTGTCAGAAGCATATTAAGACAAGGTAGCAGCATGGGGATTAGATCTCTAAGAAGAAGCTCGAATTTACATCCAGCAAGTCCTCTGAAAACAGTTCGGAGCAACTGCATATAACCAAGAGGCTTTTCAACTTCAGTCGCATTCTTCACGCAGACTTCCATAATAACAAGCACTTGAGGTTGCAATATTCGTTCAAAATCAGCTGGTGCTTTAGACACAGCACCAAAGAGGCACCGGAACAGATGCAAAACTAATTTTGTTGCAGCTGAATCTGGATCCTTCAGAACACCAAGTTTGCTGCTTACTAGGAAATTAATCAGAACATCTGCAAATGGCTTGTACACTTTGGGAGCTTGCAGAAGAGTAGCAAATATTTGAACCAGCTGAGTATTGTCAACCATGCACTCAAAAAGTTCAGGCATACATAAAGAGAGCATATCCATTAGATCTCGAGGTTCCATAATAGCCAAAATTTGGGAGAAAAGATTTAACATTTCCTTCTCCTCGTCCTTCTCTTTGAAGAGAGCTAAGCAATGGACACCATTTTTAAAACACCACTGGCTTTCCGCACCTACTTAAAGGTAGAGATTACTAGAGGTTTATCAGCCATAAAATATTATTGCCTACACTAAACAATCTGACATGCAATACCTCATCTTCTCGCATTCCTTTAAAAGCCTGAGTAACTGATGAGTGTAAAGCAAGAGCTTGAGGGTGCATTCCCTGAGGTCGGGGAAAATGTGCATGGGTTATACTCCATATGATTGTTTTCATTCCTGAACACAAATCAGGAAAAGTCCTTAACATGTAGAAACATAATCAACATGTATAATAACTGATCCACCAAGGTGAAATGTCAGGCAATACCCATCACCAGCGTCTTGACCAGATTCTTACAATCATTCACTTCTTTGGAATGTTCGGTAGGAACCTGCATATTTAAAACTGCCTGCAACCAGCGTGGTCTAAAGTAAATACCAGACATTATCTATAAAGAAAATAATGCTTCAGGATAAATAATAACGGCTTAGATTATATATATTTTTCCGGCTAAAATATAATCCAAATTAGAAAAGAAAGAAGAGTCCCTATTTAATAGAATAACAGAACGCTGTGAACTAGCAAGTTTGAATATACACAGTGAAACACAATCTCACATTGCCTTAGAATTTGGCTACTTGTTAAGACAAAACAGACGTCATTGAAAGTATGGACTTTACCTGGACAGGAAGTTCAAGCTTCGACCTCAAAGTGATAAGATTCTTTCCCCCACCCTCATCTAAAAGCTATGAAGCAGAAAGCAAGACTAAGTAACACATCAGCGAATTAAAAGAATTGACAATCGGGATAGCTAATTCAAGATATCTCAAACTATAACATAACGGGAAAATTTGAAAGGAGTTTGGGAATATAAAAACTCATTTCTCAAATAATTACATAATCGTGTTACCTGAGGAATAAAACGCTTGAAGGTATTAAATTTCTCAACAAAGGCATCCAGGATACGTCCCTATAATAAACAGATGATGAGTAAAGTAAGTTAATTTTAGAGCAGCAACCAATGCTAGAATGAGCTGTCGGGGTCAAGCTATACCAACAAAATCCGCGCCTCATCCATTAACTGCTGATCAACACCTTTCTCAAATATGGGTTCCACCTGAACCCAACATAAAGTTATACCAAAATCTCGATTCCAGCATAGTGGATAGATTACGCCACATAAATGTTAAGTAATATATCAAATTTAAATAAGGCAAAGAAGATGGAATATAAAGCTTTACCAGATTTAACATCAGTCGTGCACAAGTGGTTTGGATGTTAAGAGAGAGGGTCGAGTCATGCATGTTCCTTGAAAATAAATAGATGATCCGCGATAACTGCACATTGTTTACAGTCAAATAAAAAGAATTGTAAGAGAAAGATCGTCCACAGAGCAGACAATGGACCCGCAAAAAATCTAAAAAATGGGATTCCTGAGGTTGGCAAGCCCGAGCACTTTCTTATCACAGTTGATAAATAATTCTAGTTTATACCCAACCACAAATCTACATATTCAAAGCAATTACTGTGTACTGGAACACATCAGCATCACTTACTATATAATCCAGTGTCAATTATTGCATAGGTGCAAGAATTAAAAATCTCATAGCTAAGCAAATAATCAAAAAAGAAAAGCAGAAGCAAACAAATTGCAAAGAAACAACGGGAAGAACCTGAGAAATGGACAGATCTGCTCGAACATGGTGAACAATCTCGGCCAGTAGGCTGTAAGCCAGAGGTCTCAAGGACTCGAAGCATGCTCGCCCCGTTCCTACTAGAACCCTGACACAAAAAATCGCGAAGAGATAATACAAGTCATGATTTGTTGATAGATAGCATGGAAGGTGGGCAGTTAAAGGTTTACTTGATACCAAAAAAGCTTTCCTAAAAGGTGTGAAATTTTAAATTTCAGAAAGGCGAAAATGTATTTACCTTTCTTCCAAAAGAGTGTCAAGAAGGGGAAATAAACCCCTCTTAAAATCCGTCCCAAGTACATGCTTTAGTGAGACTAATAGTTCCTGCGTTTCATAGACCAAAGACATATCTATAGTTGCGAGCCAATGATTGGGTCACAAGGTGAAAACATACTGAAGAGACAGGAACAAAACGGTTCTTTACCTTTCTGATAGATGCAGAATCCGAACAGGTGACAAGCAAATTCACAATGCTCTTACATATGCTTTCTTCATGCGGCCTGATATATTCGGCATAACTTTTTAACAAGTAAGTTAAAAAAGAAACCGTCTGCATATAAACAAAAGAGGAAGACAAACGCTAAAAGTCAATATGACATTCCATAATTAAGGCGAAACAAGAAGGCAATGCAGGCACTACTGAAATTTTCTTTTCGAAGTTCAAATAAGTTACGGTTTAGTTCCTACGAGAGAACCATCGCCTCACCTTAATCTGAGCGCCCTTCAGTTCGATCAGCTGATGCTTCATACGTGAAGGCACTTTCTCAGGTCCAGGGACAGAGATAGCAGCAACCATCAGGGGCAACAAAGTAGGAATATTGGTCTGGACAAGCCTGCTATAGAGCTGGAAAAGAAACATAACGACGAGAGGGCTCTCCGTGACTATTTTAAACGAACGCGTACTCGGGTTAATCTTCCCATTCCTGAAATGCGTTGAAAGAGACAGCGACTGATCAGACGGTGAAGCTATCTCCACAGGCTTCGCCTCCTCCGTTTTAACCTCCTCCAAAAAATCACTGACGGTCAATCTAAAATTCTGGTAAACCTTACGAACAAAATCCAAGAACGGTTGGACTTCATTCTCCAACGAGGGCCTAAAGTTCCTAAAAAGGTCGAAGATTATGCGGATGCATATAAGCCCGTTCTCCTCGTTATCCGTCGTGAGCACCTGCATCGCAACTTTCAAGAGGTCTTGAACATAGGGACGGAGGACCTCGCTGTGAGGTATACGGTTGAGGATCTCGAGAACCACGTTGCGCAGCTTGTGGTCGAGATTATCAACGAACTGAGGCTTTGTGATCTTGAGAAGAATCAGCGAAGACGCCTTGAAGTAGCATTTGAGAAAACTCGAGTAATCAGCCGTGTGTGTGATCTCTAGGCTGTCTCTGACCTCCACCACAATCTCCAGCCTCGTTTGAGTAGCTGCGGAATACAAATTCAATAAACGATTAAGTTTCACGAACGCGATTCGAAGTTATTAAACTGAGAGAGGAGAGAGGAGAGAGTGAGAGAGATGTTTACGAAGGTCAGGCTCGACGAGACGAGCCGAGTGTTGCTCGAAATTCTGAATCGGACTCATGGCTGAAGCAAAAGAGGAGCGAGACGGTTTGTTAGGGTTCCGTCGCGGTGGAGATTTGTGTTGCGTCGTCTCAGCCTGGGGCTTTTTTGTTCGGCAAGCTCAAGGTGGCCGACGACGACTAGGTCAGAAAGTTAGGGTTCGTTGATTCTCTCGACGAAAACGATTGGGGAGACGATTTATGATTCGCTTATTCGCAATTTTCCCTCTCTTTTTTTTTTTTGTTGTTGTCTCTGTGCGAGACGAGTCTCTCCCTTGTAGAAGAGAGAAGCTTTAAGAACACGAGCGTTACAGTGAAAACGAAATTGATGGTCAAGCCCGAGTTTGTTTATATAAGGTCTCGTTTTTTATTATTAATCCAAATGATAAAATTTCATTAGTGCAGAAAAGAGAAGAAAATATTCTAAGAAGGATACTAAAGATATTTTGTTGACTAAAATTAATGAAATGTTGAATGTCTGATCAATCCAGATTTTGGTGCGAGATATTCTCGTTTCTGATTAGTTCTTCAGAGAATATTAGATTCAGCCATTTCGTGGATTTTATGGTCTAAATTAGAGTCGTTCAATCTGGATTTCGATTCAGTCTTTTCGGT
Organism: Brassica carinata; assembly: GCA_016771965.1. Lineage (NCBI taxonomy): Eukaryota > Viridiplantae > Streptophyta > Magnoliopsida > Brassicales > Brassicaceae > Brassica > Brassica carinata. The sequence goes on along the minus strand of JAAMPC010001488.1, from coordinate 486,656 downwards.
TTTTTGGTATTTCAGTGTATAAAATATAGCTATAATATTAAAACCATATCTACTTCGGATCGCTTAGATTTATATACCGAAAATCGGTTTATTTGGTCTTCTACCAAAACCCATAAATATGTTTATTTTTTATAACATTTTGTGAATTTTAATTATATATCGGATTTAATAAAACATAAAGATATTTCAATTTTTAAATAGACCATTATTCTTTTTTTACTATTTATTATTAGTAAATATATTAAATTATTAATGATAATAATTTATATAAAATAAAAATAAGAAAAATTAGTAATCCATAATATCTTAAATAACTAAATATTAACACGTATTTGTCAACGAAAAAGAAAAAAATTGTATTTTTTTAATTTGATAAAAATGAAAAAAAAATTAACTTAAAACAAAATATTAAGATATATTATTAGTTATGCTATATAATTTACATAAAAATATACTACTATATTTAAATTAACTAGTTTATTCGGTTTAATCAATTTATATACTAAAATCATATCCATACACCGTAGTTTCTTAAAAATTGTATCCATTCGGTATTACCAAATCTAAACCATTTTATCTATTTCGGTTCGGTTTGGTCTTAATTGGTTCGGTTTTATCGTATTGAATGATTATAAATCTAGAATCTTATTATATAAAATTTGGTTCTTCAAAGTTGCTAATTAACATGATCGCGACACATAGCAATTATATATTTAAGATTGTGACATGTGTTAATCTATCTCATAAATAAAATATATTTTATTTAATAGTAATTTTTTTTAATCCTAATCAAAAGATAATTGCAAAATATTATTTGATAATAATTTTTCTTCTAATATTGTGACATGTGTTTAAATATATAATGATTAAAAATATATATAATAAGAAAATAAAAACGAATTTAAAAAAAAACTACTTCTAAAAATTATTTAATAGTAACCATGATTTTAAAAAACATATTTAGTAGTATTTTTTTAGAAATTTTCCTTTTTCAAAATCAGGAGTGAACCCAACTGGTATTTTGGACTCGTCCATTTTCCTAAACGTGATCGATATCCTAAAAGCACAACCAGGCATCACACAAAAACAGAATGAGAAAGTGCACACCGAACATAAACGTTACCAAAAGTTCATTTAGGTGTCCAAATAGTTACCTCTTCTGAGGAACCGCAGGTACACAATGCTTAGCTACATCTGCACCATTACCCTTCAACACAAGAACTGATCTGTGAACGAAAAAAAAAAAAGCGTAAGCCATAGAAATTTTAGTAGAAAATTATTGAAGGGAGTGTGGCAAACCAATGCATAGAGCTTTCTTACCCGACAGGAAGCGGCAACGAGTAAGAACCAGAGAATTCACCAGGTCCATCGATTTTATCCAAAGAGTATATCGCACTCACTGAGGAATGAGACTGTGCAGAAAGGTCGTAGAAAATCGTGGTTATCGATATGAGGAGGTATGCAATCACCTTCGTCATATATATTGACGATACAACTATCAGGTACACACGTTGGAGGAAGCACATGCCTAAAAAATAGATTTGAAAACAATTTATTTAATATAATTTTTATCTTCTAAAATTTTAATGAAAATATAATTATAAAAGATTATATTGAGTTTGTTCTTCAAAATTGTTAATTAACATGATTGTGACACATGTTAGTTATATATTTAAAAATGTGATATGTGTTAAACTATATCATAATCAAAAATATATATACTAAAATAACAAAAATGATTTTTCTTAAAAAATAATTATAAATATTATTTAATAGTCTTATTATTACTACTATTATTATTATTATTATTTTCATTGTAATGTTTGTTTTAAAAGATACTAAAAATAGAGAATTATAAAAGATAAACATTAACTTTTAAGAAAAAAATGTTAAACAAAAACGAATTGTAAAATCCTTCAAGTACAATAAATTATTTAATTAAAACATTAAGAAAAAATAACAATAAATTATTTAATAAAAACATGAAGAAAAACTAACTTTAAAATAAATAATATAACTTTTATAAAAACCTAATTAAAAGAAAATTGTAAAAGTACTCTTATTATTTTCTTATAAGTAAATAATTTTCATTTTTAATAGATAATTGTATGTTAAAAAATTATGAAAAAACATAGCTATAAATATTTCACATCTATATTTAGGTTTAAGCTTGCACATATTATTTTTAAAGAACACAATAGTATTTACATGAAAAGTATTTTCTGAGTATTTTTTTTTAATTTTCTTGATACAACTCAGCTTTTTATTATCCTTATTACATCTTATGATGCTAGCATAACTTTCAATTTTGATGTTATTGTTGTACATGAGTATGTGTGAATATGATAAACATGTGTTTGTATGTATAAGAAAAAATATATAAATAATTAAACAGAATTTTTCTATTAAAAATAAAATAGTTGTATAAAAATCTAAAAGAAATAAAATAATTAATTTCCTTTTTAAAAGTCAAAATAAAATAAAAACGTAAAAGTAATCTTATTTTTCTTATAATTAACTAACTTTACTTTTTAATATTTTTTTGTTAAAAAATATAAACCAAAATTAGCTTCAAATAATTAGATTGTGAATGTGTCAATAAAAACTTCCATTATGTGAAAATAACTTCTCATTTTTCTAAAATCTTAAATAAAAGAGATTTCTAAAAGAAAATTCTTTTCTAATCTTAACCAATTAAGAATTTTTTTAAAAAAAATCGTGGCTAGAGAGAATTTTATTTAATAGTCATTTTTACTTCAGATTTTTAATGCTAAACATGATAGTAAAATTTATTCAATTAACAAGAAAAATTATAAAAATATTAATGATATTGAAAAAATCGAATTTCGAAAATTGTAACTTTTAAAAATAGTTAATATTAACTGAAAATAGTTATTTGATAGAAATTTTATTTTTTAAATCCTAGACAAAATATAATAGTAAAATATTATGTAATACTAATTTCTTTTTCTAGAATCCTACAAAACTGTAAAAGAATATTTGATAGTTTTGCAAAAAAAATCCTAGACAAAAGAAATTTGTATAATATTTTATATTATTTTTATGAGAGTGTTTGATGATGAACATGATACTAAAAATTATTTGATATTATTTTTAAGAGAGCATTTCATAATGAAAATGATACTAAAAATTATTTAATTAACGAAAGAAGTGTAAAATTAGTATTGATACGAATTATAAAAATAGCAATTTTAAAAAGATTTATTAATAACTAAAAATAATTAGTTGATAGCAATATTTTTTTCTGAAATTCTAAAGAAAAGATAATTGTAATAGGTTATATGACAGTAATTTATCTTTTCTAAAATCTTAAACAAAAATGGTAAAAAAGTATTTAATATTTTTTTAATTGTAACTAAAAAGGAGATTTATAAAATAAAATGTTTTCATTTTTAAAAAATCCTACCAAAATAAAATTTTAATGACTTATTTAATAAAACATTAAATTAGTACATAAGAACATGTATAATGTTGTCTTTGATTTGATTTGTATTTAACTTTCATTTCTTTTTACTTTTCATTTCTTATTTCGGATTGTGTTGAGTTTAAATGTTTATATATAGTATTTTCTCTAATCTTTATTATAAAGTTTATAACAACTCATCTATGCGCCATGATTATAAAATACGAATATTAACTTGAACTTATGTTTGAAAACGGATTTTAATTATAAAATAAATCTCAAACAACATATGCACAAAACAATCATACTATAATAAAATGATTTATTATTTTATGGTTTTTATTAAATTTAAACAACAAACAAAAACCCGTTGCAACGCAACGGCTCATATCTTGTATAAAGTATATTTTATTTAACTACATATTTTATCTGAGTTTTCGTTTGGTTTTCTTAATCCTATATTATAAAACTTCGATTTTAAATCTAGAATATAAAACCTGCTAGTGCATTTTAGAAGTTGTTACATTTACTTTCAACCGTGGTTTATGAGTTATCCTTTATTCTATTATTTGGTAAAAAAAATAATTAAGTTCGTATTACAAACATAAAACTATAACAAACAGAAAGCAAATTCTTTACTCAAACATTGTCGGAGCTAGTATTATTACTATGAACCTTGGGTCTATAAGCTGTGTTAGAAGAGCGTCGTGAACTTCCTCTTCTTCTACTTGATGATGACCACTCTCGACTCTCGGAACGATGATAACCTCTACTCGACTCACGATGCTTGCATTGATCACCTCCTCGACTGTTGTAGTTACCACCATTTTGGTCGTTGTTCCATCTTGAAGCGCTAATGGCTGCAACAGCAGGAGGAGTGCTCTGCGTGGTCTGTTCGTACGGCAACGGCTTGATCCCTTGCAAATCGGGATCAGGAGTGAACCCAACTGGTCTTTTGGACTCGTCCATTTTCCTAAACGTGATCGATATCCTAAAAGCACAACCAGGCAACACACAAAAACAGAATGAGAAAGTGCACACCGAACATAAACGTTACCAAAAGTTCATTTAGGTGTCCAAATAGTTACCTCTTCTGAGGAACCGCAGGTACACAATGCTTAGCTACATCTGCACCATTACCCTTCAACACAAGAACTGATCTGTGAAAGAAAAAAAAAAGCGTAAGCCATAGAATTTTTAGTAGAAAATTATTGAATAGAGTGTGGCAAACCAATGCATAGAGCTTTCTTACCCGACAGGAAGCGGCAACGAGTAAGAACCAGAGAATTCACCAGGTCCATCGATTTTGAGATTAGATCCAAAGAGTATATCGCACTCACTGAGGAATGAGACTGTGCAGAAAGGTCGTAGAAAATCGTGGTTATCGATATGAGGAGGTATGCAATCACCTTCGTCATATATATTGACGATACAACTATCAGGTACACACGTTGGAGGAAGCACATGCCACCCGACCAACCTTCTGATTATTACTTTGAAAAGTAATGGTATTGGATCAACAGCTCCGTGTTGAAGGATCCCTGGTGGGTTTCCCGTTTTGTCCTGTAGAAGAATAAAAAACAGAAAGTAAAAACTCTTACCACATTGAGTAGATAGAGACCGGTCATGGGCAAAATCAAATGAAATATTGACCTTAGGCCCCAAATTTTTTTTTTGAAAAATGATTTAGGCCACTAAATCTGTTTTAAGAGAAAAAATAGTTGAAATTTTTAATAAATAGTCTATGCCTCCCTCAACCTTATGGCCAGCCTAAACCAAAGTTGATGAAACTGTAAGAAAAAAGAAAGAAAGATGTCACTTGCTGTTGCGTAGTTGTAACAACATCCGAATTGAATAGTAACTCTTCCTTTGCCTCTCATCCACTTATGTGGAGCAGTGAAAGTACGTTCTATAGATACACGAATAAAACAAGATATTAGTACACGTTAAGAGTTTCAATGATTGGCATTATATGCTTAGAAACTAACTAACTAACCTTGGAGCTCTCCTTTGCGACCCTTCTCTTGTAGCTCATAGACATAATCAACGATCCTTTTCTGCTCAGCAGCGCTGAAAACACCGGTATGCAATTCAAGTCCATCGAGGATATCAACGCGTCTCCCTTTAACTTTCTCGTAACAGCTAAACACTTTCATCCTCTTCACGTTAATGAACCGATACTGCTCTCTTTCATCCCTAGACAACTTACGCTTCTGAGGAGTCTTCGTCCAGTCTTCACTCACCTTCTGCTCTTCTTCCTCTTCTTCTTCATTAAGCCCATCCTCTTGTGTCATATCAGCCCATGACATTTTAGGACTCGTCGTCACAGAAGCATTGAACTTGCCGTCACGGTCATCCTCTACGTTACGATCGGTTTCTTCAGAATCCATGTCTTCCACCACCAGATGAGTAATCGGTTTGTCATCTCTAGAAACAGTCTCTGAGTTGTTATTACAAGAATTCTCTGTAATAAAGAAAAAACAATATTAGACATAACAGGAAAAAAACACAACCATCTCTATACTAACTGATCATATTGTATTCAAGAGTGCAATAAATTTGGAAAATTTCCAGAACACAGCCAATCAGAAACAAGCAAGCACAACGTTCGTGGCTAGTATGATGTTTCCGTTTGAACAGAACGGATAAGAAGAAGAATCACTGAAACCTGGATGTAGAGAACGGATTCGACGGGAGAGAACATGGACGCAGTCTGAGCAGAGATCTCTAGATAAGAAAGGCAGCCAAGTGGTTAGAAACTCCGAAGCGATCTTGAGATCCGATGGCTGATACTTGCGGAGGAAAGGGTCGTCGTCGACTGGCTCCATTATCTTTTTATCACACACGAAGAATCGCACAAAAAAAAACAGAGTTTCGGTTTGTACGGACCGAGTGATATTCGTACTTTCTTTTTGGGGCGGACTATAAAACCCACTAGGGGTAGTATCGGTATTTATCCACAATCTGTTATAACACGCCGACGGCACTTATGATCCTTGTGGGCTTCAAAGCCCATTAGTTAAAATCTAATAACAGCCCGACACCAATCAATTATAATTGGGGTCTAAATCTGATTATTATTATTCCAATTTCTCGAACGCAAACTCTTTCAGACATGTTTGGTCTTAAACTGGTTCATCTCCCTTAATCTCTGTAATTATCTCTGCCAATCGGCGACAGACTCGAATCAAACCTAATCTTCTGGTAATCGTACGGATCCTTATTTTGTGCCATAAGTTTGTTCATTTTCGTTCTAGATTCGTGCTCACGACCATTCGATCTCAACTACAGTCACGGTTTCTCTTGGTGAATTTAGCTTATCTTCTTCGTTTGTCTGTTTCATGTTTCGACTCTAGTGTGTTAAATATGGCTCGTGCTTGTTTTCAAATCAATACCACTGATCATGGTGTCTAATTCACCATAGTTTGTTGATGCTCGTGTTCAGTTGGTTGTTTCTGAGACTGTCCAAATTGTTTCAAAATCAGTGGAAAGGGTTCTGTATGATTAGTGTTGTTGCTCTTAGATATTAGATGACTTATCTTCTGAAGCTACTTTTTATATATTTTTTAATTGCTTATGTCTTGATCTTCATATCAATCATTGTCATTGCTTAGTCAATAGGAGGCTTACTTACTTAACACATTATTATGAGCACCATTTGATATTCTTTTTTTTTTCTATGTCAACCAACCAACCTACTAGATAATGTTGTTTTTAGTTTGGATTCTCAAGCTTTTCTTTTTTATTCATTTTGAGTTTTGGACAAAGAGTTATGGCTGCTGCACATGATTCATCACCAAGAGAAGACCTTGAGTTAAAATTTGGTCAACTGCATATAGATTATAATTCACAAGCTGAGGAGTTAGGTGTTCTACTGGATAGGGTCAAATCAGCTGCAGAAAGCTTGCACATTCTGAGGTCAAAAGCTAGGATCTTGGCCGTTCCTGGTGCTGAGCAGCTAGAACTAGAAGATGATGGTTCAGTTTCTGAAGTGGTCAAGGACATCATCAGTCTTCTGACTTTTACTGGAACTAGCAAGAACCAAGACTCCTTGGTTGTTACAGAGGATGGAGCTATGCTCCAGTCCATACAGATGGTTGCTGATGTCCTGGAGTCTCTTCTGAGGAGGGCCGCAGCGGCGGAATCCGAAGCGTCGTTTCAGAAGGAGAGGGTGATCATCAGTGAGGAAGAGATTAGAAGGAAGACGGTCCAAATCGAGAATTTGTCATTGAGGTTAGAAGAGATGAAACAGATTGTACATGAGAATAAAGATGTTCTCGATGAAACAGTGGAGATAATCAAGAAACTGGTTGAAGATAGTAGGAAGGATAGAGAGAAAGCTGTTGAGAATGAAGAGGAGCTCCGCCGTGTGAAGACAGAGTTTGAGTCGCTTACAAATTATGTTAATACTTCCACCAATGTTGTGGAAACACTTCTTTCGTCGGAGAGGCAGTTCCAAACTATCGAAGCACGGTGAGTCTAAATCTCTTTTTGTTATGCAACTCTAAGCTCTTTTGTGTAAATGATGAGACAAGGTTTGTGATTGTTCAATTACAAATTGTGTAAAGAAATGTCTAGGATAGCTTAAAAAACGGAAAAATTAAGAAACTAGTTAAATGTTCAAATTTGCTCTTGTTTGGCTATTATAATTGCATAACATTTATTGTTTATCTTAGTTTAATTAGGAGCAAAAAGATAAATTAATAGAAAAAGTTGAATTAAATTCATAAAATGACACTAATTTTGTAACAAAAATTTTATGCTACAACGACGCTTAATTTGAAACGGAGGGTAATTTGAAACGGAGGGAATGTGTTTTCTTATTGTGAAAGCAGGCTGGTTGCCAAGTCTGCACAGCTGGAAGGTGAGAAGGCGCAGAAAGAGGTAGAGGTTCAAAAGCTGATGGAGGAGAACGTGAAGCTAACCGCTCTTCTTGACAAGAAAGAAGCGCAGCTTCAAGCCTTGAATGAACAATGCAAAGTCATGGCTTTGAATGCTTCAAACATCTGATTCTGCATCTCTTATCTCTTGGCAAAAGAAAGGATCATTCGACGTAGTAGCCGTACTTAATTTGCTAATGGCCCTATGGGATTCTTATGTATGACATTCTGGTAACTCTGTACAATCATGGCTTTGAATAAGCAAGTAAAAGTTGATCCGTTTGGCTACTCATTTGTTAATAGTTTATGCTTCTTTGTTGGTATTGTCTCTGGACATATGCATCAATTGCTCTATATGATATAATGAAGTTTAGTCTCTGAAGAATCTTCAGTACAATTACTTTAGACAATGATGTAGATTGTAGATAACGCTTTAAGAATGTCAAACTTGGATACATGAATATAATGTTTTGACTTAGTATCTTAAAAGAGAGGTTGTGCATATCTCTTCTTCCTTATGGAGTCATATCATCAAAACCAAACTTTCCACAAATTAATCATGTTTTCGTTGTATAGAAGAAAAAATCAGTGGGAGAATACAAGTAGAAAGGATCAAAATATTCTTCCAGTATTGTGACATGGACAGGCATTGTCTCCTATATAAATAAGATGTAAAATAAATAATTTCTCCTATGGTCATTTTCAGTCACAGAACATGAGAGTATATCCACCGATTCTAGGCAATTACAAACAGGAGACACCTTGAAGTGACTTCTTTTAGTCTCTCTAAATCTGGAAGAATAAACACATTCACTTCATTTTTCCTAGGCAAGGAGAAACTGGAGTACAAATTGTGATACTGACAGTTACCAGGGGAGACTCACATCAAATGTGACATGAAAACTGCAAAAAGAGTTGTAATTGGTTCAACGACCGAAGAAAATGCTATATACTCTAGTTAGAACATGGTGGTGGTAGAAAAAACTTCTCTCGTCATAAGTGATCCAAAATCAAATTTGTGGCTTAGAGTTTATTGGGTATATGTCAGCTTGTGGTGCTAAAGACGTTGCTGAGTTGTTGTTAGAAGGTAAGTGCCACATGGGAGAGTCATATATTTATTTGCAGACAATGGATCCTACAGTGTTTAGGGGATATGAGGAAAGACTTTGCTGAGTTGTTGTTAGAAGGTAAATGCCACATGGGAGAGTCATATATTTATTTGCAGACAATGGATCCTACAGTGTTTAGGGGATATGAGGAAAGACTTTGCTGAGTTGTTGTTAGAAGGTAAATGCCACATGGGAGAGTCATGTCTATTTTTGCAGACATGGGTCCCTACAGGGTTTGAGGGATATGAGCAACTCTTTTGTGAATTTCTTTAGTTGTACTATTGTGGAGTTAGCACAGACATTTTTATATCTCTTAGTTTAACTTTTTTTTTTGTCAGCCTTTGTTTAATATCTGGATGTATATATATTTATATATCTTTTTAATTTCTTCCATTGTTTTTTGAGGTATTAATCTTAGCAGCTAATCCTTCACAAGTTTTGGACAGGAAACTGAGTTTGTAGGAAATTTGATTGAGGAAAAAGCTTTCTATATATATATATATATATTAAAAATTTAAAAGTATTATTTCTTCACAATTCCGTTTTACAATTGGAATGAAAAATAACTTGTAGGAGGAATATGGGATTTTTATTTTGAGAACAATATGGAGAATTTTTTCAATTGACTTTCAATTATCTTTATGTTTTAAATATTCACATATTAGGATATATATAAGAAAAAAAAAATCTTAGTTTCAAATATTCTTTTATGCATTTTGTCGTTAGGAGCTGTCCATTTTATAATTTTTGAATTCGAAATCGGGGGAAAATAAATATATCAATTATGATAGTATTTGTTTTATGCATTTTGTCGCTACGTGCTGTCCCTTTTGTAGTTTCAAATATGAACAAAAATATTCAGGACAAACAAAAACAATTTTTAATTCTATCACCGAAGCCTCCTCCTGATAACTACATCACATATCATACGTTACAAAACCAATTAGCCTCTTTTGCATTATTCTTTAAATGTGTTTTTTAAGAATATTAAATGTGTTTTTTAAGATCTAGTCTTTTAGACATGTTACTGTAGAAGGTGTAAAAAATACTGACATTATTAAGCTGCCAAAGCATAAGTATCTCAATTTAGTTTAGACAGAGATCCCAGCTTAATAAATCACAAAATTCAAGCATGTTTCAAATGTAAATATTTTGCATTTGTGTTTAGTATATAAAATGTGAGGTCTAAAACACGTTGTAATTTGACACACGCAACCTAAATACAATCAAAGGTGTCTTATATAATTAAATCTGCGTGATCAGTTGGGACAGATTTCCACATGCGACGGCTGGCCTTTGTTGACTATCCTATACGTAAAATAGAAACAATCAATTGCCAAAATACACTGGCGAACAAGAGGGCAGAGAGAAACAAATGCTATGTGTGTGCTTGATTGGTTATCCTAAAAGTTCCTAACTACTAGTAATAATGAAAACTGATGTTGAACTCTATATATGTCTAGGGATTGTAACTAATAGTTTTATGAATAATGAAGGGAATAGAGACCTTAAGAACCTTTAACCTAATGTAAACTTCAAAAATCTAATACTATTAAATTAGGTTAACTCTTTTTTTCTTAGTGTATCAAACCTAAAATAACTGTAGTGTAAATTGAAAGACTCTTTCAAAAACTCCGAAGATGTTGAATAATTTTTAACAACAAATCCGATCAAATAAGATTATAATAGATAGGATCATAGCCATTAACACGTAAATAAAAAAATCAAATATGTCACAATTTGGGTTAAACGTCAATACAATTTAGAGTTAAAGAGTCTAGAGAATTATTATTGTGGAAAAGAGGGGCAACGATGATGATGAATTGGGTGTGGGGTAGGGAAGAGTGTAAGGGATCATGTCTACGACGAGTTATAACCACAACAGAAGCGCCAATTCAGGACAGCCATATGTGTTGACTGTTGTTCCTTTCATTATATATATTTCATTTCCACCTGATCAATTCTCTCGCTGTCTCCTGGTCCTTTGTCCCTACACACACTATCTCTTACTTCGACGTCTTTATTTTTTTCCTCTCTTCCATTTTCACTAATAGTGTCATTTTTAACGTTTTTCATGTAGTTTTAAGAAGACACAATGCCTGATCTGTTGTTGGTTTCTTTCCGATCACCGGCTCCGGCTGCTCTCTTAGAGCCGGAGTCGAATTTTCTTTTGTTTTCCGTGACGGAGAGAAATTTTTGATCGGTACAATCTTCTTCTAGGCGTCTTCGGTTAGATCTTAGATCTATCTGTGCGGATCTGATTCTCTATCCAGTATCTTTAGCCTTTTGTTGTTGCATGTATGTCTTGAGATTTCTTGGGTCTTCTCTGGTTTCGATCTTCTGTCTCCTTGCCCTTTGCATGCGACAGAATCCGGAGTCGATTGCAACTGCTCCTTGTCATTTACCATTTGATCTGATCGAGATCTTCTTTCGTCAAGCTTCAAGTTGGTGTTTAAAGTCGTCTCCTCATCGACATCGCCTTATCCGGTTTGAAGACTATGTAAATAGATTGTCCAGTTGTCTCCTGGGTCTTGAAGCTTTGTTCTTTATCCTGTTTGGGCTATTCTCTATAGGAGGTTGCGTATCTCGGTGGTTTGATCAAGCTTTGTCTCCATCGGTTTGTCTATTCCCAAGATTCTCTTTTAAAGTTTACATGCTAAATAGTTCTTAATGTGTTCTGGATTTAGTTGATTGTCCCTTGATGTTCTAGAAGTTTGATTGTGTTTTGTTTGTTTCTCAGTTTATGTTCTTGTTTCATCTTGTCTCCCTCTTGTGGGCTAATGTTTCCGGGGATATATGTTTATTCCGCCGGACTTATGGTTGTGTTCTTATGTATAAGTTCTTGATGTAATCTTCTGAATCAATATAATCAATCAGTGTTTAAAAAAAAATAAGAAGACACAATGCCTCCCCTGTTTAATGTTTCAGTTGAAGCCAAATTCTTAATCTATTTTCTTATTGTCGATTGAAAGATCTTCTTCCTTAGATCTTTCTTTTGTCCTTATTTCTGTAAGTTCCTTAAGACAATACAAATCTTTTTTTAAATTGTTTTGAGAGTTGAAAGCATATCTAAAGAACCTAAGTATTGTACTCTTTTTTTCTAACACTGACCAGTTGATCTATTAATTTCAAATATATATATCTTTTCAAAAAAAATATTTCAAATATATATACATATACATATACATCGTATTTGTATTTGTTTGAATAAGCAGAAGAAGAAAAACATATTAATGCCTTCAGTCAGAAAAAAAAACATATTATGCTAATTCTTGATTACTCAAAAAAAAAACTATTGATATACGGGCATACGTACCCTAATGTCACATAAGTTTTGGTAATTCATCAATCATCATACATATAAGATGATCATGTTGGGGTTGATGTTTTGACTTCATGTCTATAACATATGTTCCAACCATTACAAACAAATAAAATTTGTAAGCAATAAACTGATTGTAATCAAATAAAAGTCGGTTAGGTGACAAAATAGTGTAGAGACTGCCAAAGAGTCATTTTCAACCAACCTTTTAGATTTTCCTTTTTTGGCTATCAAGTTCTATATACACGATATATCAAGTTCTACCACGCAAAATTTGCAATAATTAGATTGGAATGATCACAAATCCAAAGGTGAAATATTTTGTGGATGCTGATTGATCCATCAGATTGAAATGAAATGAATAAAAATAAGGGAAATAACTGAACAGAAAAGGAAAGAAGTACGTGGAACACAAGGTGTCGGAGGAATCAGATGAGAACTTGCATGGATTTGATACTATCAATTAAACAAAAGATTAGGCACCAACCTAAGCATCTGTTTTCGTTTTCAAATTTTCACATGGGGACAATTTATTATATTTTTAGCTATATATGTTTTTCTTTTCTCGTACATTTATTAATTATATACATAGTTCATATTTGAAATGTGAATATACTATAAGAAAAAGCTATCAAAAACAACTGAACCAAGCTGAAATTGCAACAGAATTTAAGGTGGTTTTTCGAATGGGACTGAATTTGTTGGGATGGCCGATATTTCATATAATATATATTCAGTTCGTCACCAGATATGTAACAGTGAACTTTGCAATAACCATTATATTCTCAATTAAAACTGGTTTATCGACTTCAACCAAGAAAAAAATTATAAAACCACCGAACTACAATCATTTTGTGTAATTTATTCCATATTAATTTATAGGTATATAAGAAGAAGCGAGAACGAATGGGCATTAAAGTGTTGGCAACTCTAGTTGTAGCAAAAGGCATGTGATATTGCAAGTACGTACTTTGGTTCACACCCCTTTATACTTCGTCCGTAATCCCTTTGCAACGGAATCAATTTACGACAAAACGGGTATATATAACATATTAACGGCCATACTATGTTTTCGTTGATTTATATGAACATATTAGTTGTAATAAACTTGGAAGTTTCAGTAGAGACAGAATCTGAACAAGAGTGTATATTAAGTGGAGAGAAAACTGACAATACTCATATTAATTTGTAGAGTTGTGTCTAGATAACAACACAAAGAGGGAGACACTGTAGGGCATTGTTATAGTGTCCCTACCTTATTTATAAGACTTCTAGTTTTATTTATTTAATTTGTATGCATTCTTTCACATTTCCCGTATGGCTTTTGTCTCTGAATTGCCTTTGTTTCCTACATCCCACATGATATTTGCTTTCAATTACATAAATTAAAAAATCCATTTTTTAATTTTCTTTGATAAATTGATAGGGCTGTATATATATATATATATATATATATATATGTAGAATTATAAGAAACTTTTGGGGTGTTAACCCTGAGTTCAAACCTTAGACTATCTGTCTAGGGAATTTGTCTAGAGGCTTATGAAAGAAAGAAAGCTAACCATGTAAATAAACGTTGGACGCTAAAGTGTTTGGATTTAGAAAGTATTTTGAGTTTGTTAAATTTATATGTTATGCGGGTTTGTGGTTTGCATTAATATGATTGATCACCAAGGAAAACACAACATGTGTTTCTGCATTGAATTAGTCGTTGTTGTGTACATAATACATATAACCTAGTCACAAATTATATTTTCTAAAAGTCATAAGTATAACTTAAAAATCTATGTGAATAGAAAACACATCTTTATATATATATATAAGATTTTTTTTCTTTAAAATTTATTAAACTCTTCCAGTTTTTCTCTCTCTCATTGCGCCCTTATATAACCCTCCATTCCTCCCCACCACCTTCACATCCACACCTTTCTTTCAAACATACCAAACTCTCTCTCTCTCTCTGTTCTCTCATTTTCTCTCACTCTCTATCAAAGTTAGGTTTCAATAAGCTCAACTCATGGCGATAAAGAAGTCGAACAAAGTGGCAGCGTCTCAAGCAGCAACTATAAAGAAACTCTTGAAGAGATGCTCAAGTCTTGGAAAGAAGAATCAAGGTAATTGCTACTTCAGCGACGTACCGAAAGGTCACTTCCCGGTCTACGTCGGTCAACAAAGAAGTCGTTACGTGGTCCCAATCGCATGGCTAGCTCATCCAGAGTTTCAGACACTCCTCCAACTAGCTGAGGAAGAGTTTGGGTTTGAGCACGAGATGGGTCTCACTATCCCTTGTGATGAAGCCGTCTTTCAATCACTCATCTCCATGTTCAGATAGAACTCAATCTCGAGAGAGACTGATTTAACTCTCAATTGGTAAACTCTCGAGATTATGATCCCCTTAAAGGGTTTGATCACATTATCACACTTTAGACTGGGAAGACAGAAACGTCAAACTCTATTATCAAGAAAATCAAGAAACAAGGAATAATAAATATATAATATATATTATGGGATTTAGGTTTTTTCTATTCTCTTAAGAAGACGGAAGCAAATGGTGGGCATGGCGTCAAGCATCGACTCAAGATTTGTGACTATGCCAATGTATCTAACAGTTAGTTTAATTAACCACTCTCTTCGAATTTTTATCTTTCCTATGTATTATTTTCGGTGTCTTGTCTATTTCGAATATTTTGTATATTGGGTGGGCGACTTTTCCCTCAAGTCAACGTGTATTGTTGACCGTTGGTTCTTGAGAGGAATAGCTAGTTTACTTGTATTGTTTTGAATCAATAAATTTTATTTTCTTGTTTATAATTTTACTTATTAATGTTCTATCCGTCATACAATAATTGAACTTTGTGGTTATTGGTTGTTGTATTTTAATGGATTTGAAAATCCGAATTAAATCTAGCGTTATTGGTTCTATGAATTTCAAATCTATATTAAAATCATGTGTTATTGGTTTAATGATTCATAAATTCTATATCAAATCAAGTGTTATTCAATCATACGGATTTACTAATAAATTTGATTTTATAATTGATTTGAATGTATTTGTTTGGATTTTTGTTAAAAATACAAAGACTCAAATCCGAGGGAAAACCTCCGGATTTGTAAATATTAATCCAAAAAAATTTAAAAATCTGTATATTTTACTTGAATTTATAAATATTACATGGATTTCTAAATCAATCAAAATATATAAACCAGTAACACCTCCGATTACCAAAGAATGATGATCAAAAGTCATTTAAGTAAAGGAGTTACTTTGACAAAAATAAATGTTTCCACGGCTAGGTTGTGTATTATGTCTGTATGCAAACATAATAATTTTTTTTACTAAATATCACTGCGGTGAAAATATCAGAATAAAACACACAAGAAAACAAGAAAATGCATGTTGGCAAAATATTCTTCCTTCGCATATCGATGATATCTTTTCAGGCAAAAATATTTACGTTATCCGGAACTATATTAACTTTGTTGGTAAAACCTTATGTTCTAAAGTCTAAAGAAATAGATACCAAGTTCGAATCTTAACAGCTGTAGAAGGAAGATTTAACAACCGGTTATTGTTCCTGGTCTGAAGAGATTATAGATTTTGGTCCATAATTTCATGCAGTAAAAAAAAAATCATGAGGGTCTATCAACCATAATTGGCCAAACATGAATGATTTACCAGTTTTGGGTCTAGTCTTGTTTCTACTACATCTGTACATAACGTAATGATCGGTTCCACGATTAAGGAGAGTCAATATTTTTGTATAAATGTACTTTCATTTATTCCATAGTTTATTAAAATAAGAATTTTGGACAATGTTTTATGCACTCATGCATCATATATGTTTATTCAATATTGTTTGTTAAGATATTTTTTTTATTCCAGATATAATATCGAAACAAGTCAACAATATGTGTGTTTGAAAATGTGTTTGGAGAGGTGAGTTGTTGTTTGAAAGGCAGAACATGTAAGCCACAATGTCTCGCCTATCTTGACTCTCATCTTCCTCTTCTTTATTCTTTGTTTCTTTATATTCTATATATGAATTTTGCAGTTTAATCCAATAAGCACACAGAGTTATCATATATTCTGGTTTAAATAAGACTACCAAACGACACAAATAAATTCCAATAATATAGTCATCAGAACACAAAACCAAATAAGAAGAAAGAAGAAAAGTATTTGTCGGTACAAACTCAGGCTTGCCCATACTCTCAGCTTGCTTTTGAGTTTATACCTGCCTGCTTGATATTGATAAGCATTATCTGTTATGTTTTCTGTCCGTTTACAAACTTCTTTCATAATTTTATTTATAAAATACTTACATTATTGTATTTGTGCTGCATGGGCCTCACGTAACTACTTGCATTTTGTCTGAAAATATTATATGTAGAAAATTAATATAAACGCCGGGACAGAATAGCCTAGTGGTAACACTAGAGTGAACTGGATCCCAAGGCACCCGGGTTCGACTCCTCCGGGATTCCAGAGAGCAACCCAGTTTCAAAAAAAAAAATTAATATAAACCAATGCTAGCTCCCTTTAGAAAAGCTTTCTTTATTTCTCTGCTATATTAGTTTCATTGATTTTCACATTCAGATTTTCAAATATCATACATAGGGTAGGAACATCATTTCAATATATCTTCATATTGACTGAACATAGTTTTACCATTTAATGAATTTCCACCTACATACATTTATTATTGTTGAAAAATATGAAATAGCAATTTCAAATTAATTAGAGACTTTTTTTGGCCTCCAGTTGTGCTATCTTGATTTTTATGCATTGAGATTTATTTAGAAAGGAAAGGACAAACAAATAAATATTTTGTTATGTTATTTATGTTTGGTTTGGTTTTGTATTTAGTAAAATTCTAATTTAGCCTCGGTTAGGGTCCGGTTTAATTCATTTTCAGTAAGTTCAGAGTTTTAATTTGTTGAGTCTTGATGTTGTGTGGACTGTAGAGTAAGTAATAAGACAAAGATTGATTTCCACTAAACTGGTATCTTCTCACACACTTAAAAACGCATATAAACCTATACACATATGAAGAAGGAAGATGAAGATGAAACGAACGAGCAGATAATGAGCGTGTTATCTCCTAGCTTTGCTAACGTCCATTGTTCTTCGATTTAGATGAGAAGAAACGGCCTAATCCACGCGTATGCTTCTCACCATCTTCTCTAGAAGATGAAGAAACCGAGCTAGACTTGATGATCGCGTCGACAGTTGGATTCACCGTGTGTCTAAAAGAGTGAGATGGCTGAATGTTATTATGATCATGAGGAAGATCGTCTTGTCCAGAGTTTGGTGTTGCCTCTGAGGCTTTGTGGTGTTGGATCTTCTTCTCAGGAGATTGAGTATTGGGAATGTGGTTGCTCTGAGGTTGCAAGGATTGTAACTGCTGGCTGAGTAAGTGAATCGTTTCTTGGCAAGCTGCAAGCTTCTCTGTTGCAGATGCTATGTCTTTCTCCTGCCAACAAGAAAGTTTTAGATTATTGTTAACTGTCAATGTTCAAGAATCGTTAGACAGTAACTAGGTGTTTTGTAGAGGACTACAACTAGGTTGATTACTAGGGGACTAAGTTCTACCTAGGGGTTAAATTATTTATATATATTTTACATTCATAAAATATTTTTGTTTTTTGATATAGTTTTAAAATTATTTTAATGAATTATCAAAACTAAATATACAAAATAAAAAAAATAGATAAATTTGTGGATATGTACTAATATTATTATTACTTAATCTAACAGATTTAAACTGATTTAGACCGATTTAAACCTGTTTAAACCGATATAGAATGGTTTAAGTTTTAAACCGATTTGAGTTATATAATCAGATTTTAAGAAAATTGTTTACCAATATGTAGCTTAGACCAATTTTTAGAACCATAACAGCATTAGAGAATTTAGGATAATAGACTAAGCAAAACAGGTGTGAAAGCTAATCTTGCCAATAAGAGAATAGTAAACAGTGTACCTGATTAGGTTGGCTTTTGGATGCTGAACCCTTTCTGCAAGTCTCATTCCTTCAATACAAAGTCATGATTAGCAAAACAAACTATGCATAACATGAAGATTATTAAACAAACTCTTAGTCTCTTGGTTTTATAAGATTTGAGTACTATACCTTTGCATTTCTTCTTGAAGGTCTTTGCACTTAGCTAGAGTCTCCTCATGTCTACGCTTTTCTGTGGAGAACGCCGTTTCAAGTCTCTCTGTCTCTTCTTCCAGTCTTTTCACATTAGCTTCTAACTCTTTGGCATGGAGTTCCAGCGTTTTGTATGACTCTGTCACGCATTTGAGCTGAGTTTCCGCCAAGCTTTGGAGGTCTCTCGATGAAGTAAGCTGCCACTTCATCTCTGATATGAGCTTCTCTTTCTCTTCCAACTCTAACTTTACACTTTCAAGATTCTCCAAGCATCTTGTTAATTCTAGTTCAATCTTTTCTTTCTCCAACTCTACCTCCTTCAACAAGCTTTTACATGATGAATCATCCTCAGTCTTAGCAAATGTGTCTTCTAGTGGATTAGATTCTGTATCTTCAACCTTTTTGTCCTGAGATGACAAAACATGTTTCTCATGAGTTTCATCAGCAACTTCAAACAAAGGACTTGGGAGCTGTTTGCGTGATGATGATCCTAGCATCTCTTGGATGGAGAGTCTCATGGCTTCAACTATTTTCTCAATGCTAATGCCCTCTTGAGATTCAAATAGACTACTGATTCTTGAACGCAGAACCGTTAACAGCTGATCAAGTTCTGTATCATCCTTCTCACTGTACTTACTACTACAGGCGCTGTTGCAAGACTTTGAAGCTGAGTCATTAGCTGCTAACTTCTCAATCTCCAAGAAGTCATCCATCAACTCAAGTCTATTAGAGACCCTAGGCTTCGAGGAGCCATCAACATTTGCTTTTCTCACCTTATGAGAATCTCCTGAGGTTGCTGAGCTTCCTTCTTCATCAAATCCATCTTCCGACACCGAGGTCACACTAGGCGGATGATACTGATCATGCATCTGAGCCTCAAGAGCCTTAAGCTTCCCAAGAGTCTTGGCGCACACGTTTCTAGAAACATTCAGCTCATTGTTTTTAGAAGCTAGAAGCTCTTTAAGTGTCTGAATCTCCTCCTCCATCTCTAGTGTACGTTTAGTGAGATTTACATTCTCTCTTTTGCACTCTTCCCACTTATGATCTGTGAGTTCATGTCCTAAGCATTCAACTTCTAGCTTCATCTGAGCCATAGCACCAGGACCAGGAAGCTTCTTCCTCAGCAGCCCTCTCAGCCTCTGACACTCTCCTTCAAGCTTCGCAATCTTCTTCACTCCTTCTACATACTGCCTGTTCGCGTTCTCCGCCGACTTCAAGCTCATGTTCTTCTCCTCGTTGCGAATCTCCACTTCTTTAGAAGCCACGTGGACGTCGTACTTCAACGTACTAATCTCCTTCTCGGCTAGGTGAATATTAGTTTTTAACTTCTCAACCTCAGCTTCGGCTTTAGACTTTTCCTCCCTAATCCTTACTATCGTCTCCGACCGCTCTTGCAGTGTTCTAGTGAGCGACGCGTTGTCGGAAGCTGCTCGGTGTAGTCCTTGGTTTAGTTCTTCGATTTTTAGTTCGAGTTGGGCTTTGATCTTGTCCCAGTGGATGGTTTTAGCGAGAACCACAGCTTGCAGCTTCTGTTCGCTCTCATCTTTCACAGTCCTTATCTGTCTTGTGCACTCTTTTAGAGCATCATCCAAATGCGAGGCTCGATCCTCTGCAGTGAGCTTTAAGAGTGTAACAGATTCAAGTTGACGTTTGAGTATCAAAGTCTCTGCATCAGCCTTCTCCCATCCTAAAGAAGTAAAGACTTAACTATTTCAAAAGCAATCCAAATTTTAATATAGGTTACAAGAATGCTTAATATAACCGAAATCAAAAACTTCGGTAAGATTTTCAAAAACCAAACTAACCGAATACCAATCCGAAATTTATTTTGGGTTAATTCGGTAAGATTTATTTTAAACCAAACTAATCCGAATTACCCGAACTACCCGAACCGGCAGGCCTACCTAAGATAAAAACATTTCAGGGCTTAACATAGTGGTTTTAATGCTCTCACGCCCTTACAAGTAATCAAAGAAACTGAATAGGTTTACCTGAAACAGCTTCTTCGGCGACTTTGGCATGCTGAAGAATCAAACATTCTTTAGTGCTTAACTCTGATTGTGCAGTAGTGAGTTTTTCATTAAGATCCTTGACTTGGCTCTCAAACAGTTTGACCTGATCCTCCATTTTGCTCAAATGAGTGTATGTATCCATAGTTATCTGAACATAGTTTGTGTTCTTACACTTCTCCTGACACAACACAAAAACACTTCAATAAAGATTTATAAAATAAAGAAGAGAGCTCTGGTCTGGTCTATAATATAAAAGGCTAACCTGGTTCTCTAGAGATGCTAGGTAGGACAAAGAGGAGACATTAGTTGGCTCGTTTCCAACCACCGGTTTCTCGGTCGTGGACTTTTTCTTCCACGGCCAACTTCGACCGTCCATTTTCTCTCTGTTCCTTCTCAAGATCACACTCTGCATATTCGTTTGGAGTATAAGTTTAATAAATAACTTATTTGTTCCGACATGGGAAAAGTTTTGAAATTTGAACTAACATCCAAAAAAGGAAATAAAAAATCTTAAAACGATTTCCGTAAATGTTGCTTTCAAATACTATTATCACAACAAACAAAGAACATATCCCGCAATATTTATGCCTACAAGGTCTATAATATCTCAGCAGTGACAGTTTTGTTTTCTTGTTTTTTTTTTTTCTACAATGAATGACAACAATAAATGATTTATTTCCGAATATAGACCATATTCACCGACCTGTTTTTTTTTTCAGTTTCAAAAAAAAATAATAATGAGAGAGAAGCAAAATTCAAAATTTTACCCTAGGAATCACGTAATCTCGATCATCGTCAGTTATATAAGTTATGACAATACATAAAAAAAAACAGTTAGAAATCAAAACAAGACCAGAGTCCATGACTCAGAGTGGCTAAAGCTCAGAAAGCACCAGTTTGATGCAGCCAATTTTTTTGTATAGTTTGGACATTGACATTCAAAAGATTAGTATATGCATACAAATTGTTTATGTGTATTTTTAACATTTTACCAAAAAAGGAAATTGTTTAAGTTGTAAGCAGCTCAATAGATAGGAACGGGTCTGAGTACTACACACTAATTGACCTTAGCTTAATAAAATCAGAAAACAAAGCTTACCAAGACAAGACTTGATTCCACACTAGAACGTTTCAGAGCTGGGGAAGATCAAAGAGCATTCGTCAAGCTACAAAGAGACAGAAGAAAGGAAGAAGAAGAAAGTGGGAGGAGCGTTGTTGTGCCAGAGAAGAAGGAGCGGGTGGATGATTGATTTATGCTGTCCCTTTTCTTTCTTTTTTCAACTTTGACGCTCCACAAACAGACAACTTCTCAATTTCAAAAGTTTATTCTTTATTTAAATCTTTTTAATGCTAACTAATTTAATAAATAAAATGGAATACGAGGAGACAGTTATCCAATGGGTGCGGGTGCACAGAAAAAACTCCTTGAAACTTGATGGATTTGACTCATCCAAGGATTCAAATTCTTCGATTTTTCCCGGTATTTATCATGGGCTTTGACTAGGCCCATTGAAAAACTCATTGTTTACTGATCCAAGTATTCAAAATCTTCTATTTTCATTTTATTTTTAGGTATGATGGGCTTTGACTGGGTTATATTAGACGCTTATACTAAGCCCAGTTATACAATACATGCAGTGTGCATAGAAAAACTCGTGGTTTACTAATCCATTCAAATCTTCTATTTTCACGGAATTTATTATATAAAGTATGATGATGGGTTTTAACTGGGCTTAGGCCCATTTAAAATAGATCCACATTAACCCCCACTAGGGTTTTGAGAGACTGTGATATAAAAAACCTGTAACCTTACTTCATTTCACTCGCCGTAAACTCAAGAAGAAGGAAGATCATCATCATCCATGGGTCGTGTCATCAGAGCTCAACGTAAGGGAGCAGGCTCCGTTTTCAAGTCCCACACTCACCACCGCAAGGGCCCCGCCAAGTTCAGGAGCCTCGACTTCGGCGAGAGAAATGGTTACCTCAAGGGTGTCGTCACCGAGATCATCCACGATCCGGGACGTGGTGCTCCGTTAGCTCGCGTCGCCTTCCGCCATCCTTTCCGTTACAAGAAGCAGAAGGAGCTCTTCGTCGCCGCCGAAGGTATGTACACCGGACAGTTCTTGTACTGCGGTAAGAAGGCGACTCTCGTCGTCGGAAATGTTCTGCCTCTCAGATCTATCCCCGAGGGAGCTGTTGTCTGCAACGTCGAGCACCATGTTGGTGATCGTGGTGTGCTCGCTAGGGCTTCTGGTGATTACGCTATCGTCATCTCTCACAACCCCGACAACGACACGACCAGGTTTGGTTTTGGATTGTTCAAATGTTATGTCTTTTTGGTTGAATTGTTATCTTATCTTAGATTCATTTGATGATGAATTAAAATGAATAGACCGGTTTATACTGAACCGATTCTAATTAAACTGGTTATGTTTCATACCGCATTAGAAGTGGTTGCTGCTAATCTTCGTGAATCATCTGGGATGACTTGAAATAATTATATAAATTGCTTTTTGGTTGTATTGAATTGTTATTATGATCTATGCTTAGCTTCTAATAGATTTGACTATAAATTTAAATGTACAGTCTGGTTTAGTATAAACCGAGTCTAGTTTAACTGTTTATGTTTCATGCCATATTAGAAATGATTGCTACAAATCTCCATAAATGATTTGATTGATTAAATTTTGGACTGCTCGAGTTCCTCATTTCAAGAATCTATTTTTCTAGTTTTTTTCTATTTTTCTAGTTGTTATAACCAATATTATAAATAATAGTTATATCTACCACCATAGCTTCTTGTTTCTGACGGTTACATGTTGTATTTTGACAGGGTTAAGTTGCCATCTGGATCGAAGAAGATTGTCCCAAGTGGATGCAGGGCCATGATTGGTCAAGTCGCTGGTGGTGGAAGAACCGAGAAGCCGATGCTCAAGGCGGGTAACGCATACCACAAGTACCGTGTGAAGAGGAATTGCTGGCCTAAGGTTCGTGGTGTGGCTATGAACCCTGTTGAGCATCCCCACGGAGGAGGTAACCATCAACATATTGGTCACGCCAGTACCGTTCGTCGTGATGCACCACCTGGGCAAAAGGTTGGTCTTATTGCTGCAAGGAGGACTGGTCGTCTCAGAGGTCAAGCTGCTGCTCTTGCCTCCAAGCAAGAATAAGGAGATAAATCTTCAGGATGATGAAGTTGTTTACTTTTTTTGTTGGATTTTTGCTGAGACCTTGTTTTGAATCCTTTAGATTTTCTATAATCTTCTTTGAGACCTTTGTCTTGAGAATTAAACCTCCATATTATCAGTTTAAATTTCGTTATTCAGTTTTGATTTCTATTTCGTTTATAGTTCTTTAACTGAAAGTTCTGAATAAACAGTGCGAAGCATCTTCATGTGATCCCTGAGTCACGATAGGCGGAGTTCGCAGTCATACGAGATTGAACTTGGTTTAACTCACCTGTAACCTGTAATATCCGCCACCCCAATAAGACCCTTAACTAATGGGATTAACTGGAACATGCTAGTGTCAAACTCGAACATCGTCTGCCATAGATACTAGTACAAGGCCATGGCCTGTCTAAAGCAGAGTTAAAAGGAAAATGTGTAGCTCAAGAGGAATGCTAAAACAAGTAAGTCCAAGAGCAGCAAGCGTATACAATGAGGAAAGCGAAGATAGTCAACACATGGTTGCGTAATGTACATCGTAGTATGGCAAGATTTGGAAAACATAAAAGCATTTGAAATCAAAGTTAAGTCTTACAGTTTTGATTCTTAGTATGTTTTAACGTCAAAAAGTTTTATGATTACCTGATAGATACAGTTGATTTACTTTTCTGTATATACGCAACATCGGCCAAAGCCTGCGCCCACTTCTGTTTCTCATCCTCTGATTTGCCTATGCACGTAGTTTGAAAGGCCCTCCCAAAGTCTCCACTCTGAAGCCTAACATCGGAAGGAGCCACGTTGTAGAATATGGCCACTACTTTTTGAGCGAGCTCTTTGTTGCAATTCATAATCTCTACCAGCTCATCCAAGCACCTACTCGAAGAGGCGTAGCCTCTTTGAGAGCAAGACAATCGAACCTTTCGATGCTCTTATTGCTTGCACAAGCTCTGGGGTGACCGACTTGCATCTATGGGGGTGTACTCATTAGTTTACCTTTGAACTTTGCAAGAAGGTTGCCGAGTTTGTTATTACTGTCATCTTTTACTAACTCTTTGTCCAACGTGGGTTGTCTATGGACGATCTCCCTACTTATTTTCTGAAGTAAGCTATGCCGCATTGTGATACCTAGGAAGTCTCTCGAAACCAAAAGGAACTGATACAAGAGACATACAACCATGTGCATTCAAGACTTGTATACCCCAGGGAAGCGGTGGTAGTTTTGTGACAGCAGCGCCAACAAGATATAACTCTTTTAAGTTCCGTGGGAATCCTGTATACTCTTGAGCTCCGAGCATCCAGACAGATCAAGAACTTCGAGAGATTCTAAATGAAACATGTGAGGCAAGCTTTGCAAATGAACACAGTCTTTCATATTCAGCAAAACAAGTTTGTCAAGATGCTGATTTGATGACTTGAGCCAGGCTTGTTAATTTATCAAGGTTCAGGTTATCTTCTTGGGAAGGGGACACAAGAGATATTGGTAATTCTCTTGTGCCAGTTCCCTGGAGATGAAGCTCCACAATGTTAGGTGAAACCTCTGGGATACTTCTGATCTCTGTGCAGCCTGAAAGATTTACAACTCGGAGATGCCGTAGTTGACCGGTGGCTGGAAATCTCTGCAGTTTTGTACAGCCATGGAGATCAATTAGCTCGATATTCTGAGCTTTAGAAAGATCGTCAACCTCAGTCAGCTGCTGGGAATAACAAAGCTTACACGTCTTTAACATGTCAAGGTTCTGAACAGAAAATCAAGTTGGAAATGGATTAGTACAAACTTAGAAGAATGTATAAAATAAGAGATACGAGTTTACCTACCTTGGTTCCTCCCCAAAGTTTCTGAAGATGACTGTAAGACATATTGAGTTCAACTAGGTGGCATGGGTCAAATTCTTGCGGCAAAGAATCCAAAGGATAGGGCCCTGTTAGTTTGTACATCTGGAAGATGCATCCAGATGGTCCATCTAGATGTCTTACCCAGATGGGAACATTTGGGGGTTGTTCGTTTCTTTATTTCGTACATGCATCCAGATGAATCATTTGAATGCAGCTATGTTCATTTGCTTTTCATTTTTTAACATCCATCTGCATTCAGGTGGACTTGTTAATAAAATGACTAAAATAAAAATTTTCATGTCTCGGCGGAAAAATAGCATTTTTACGATTTTGGCCGAAAATATTTTTGCGGTTTTTGAGGAAATGTGTGTTTTCGCGAAAAAGTGCATTTTTATGGTTTTGGCAGAAAAATACGTTTTATGGATTTGGCGGAAAAATACGTTTTTGCGGTTTGGACGGAAAAAGTGTGTTTTGAAGTTTTGGCGGGAAAAGTGTTTTTGACGGGAAAAGTTTTTTCACGATTTTGGCGGAAAAATTGTTTTTTTGCGATTTTGGCGTGAAAAGCATTTTTGCGGTTTTGGCGGGAAAATACATTTTTTCCGGTTTTGGCGGGAAAATACAGTTTTCCGGTTTTGGCGGGAAAATGCATTTTCCGGTTTTGGCGGGAAAATACATTTTTGCGGTTTTTGCGGGAAAATACATTTTTCTGGTTTTGGCAGGAAAATGCGTTTTTCCGGTTTTAGCGGGAAAGTGCGTTTTTCCGGTTTTGGCGGTAAAATTTTGTTTTCCCGTTTTATAGTTTTGGCGGAAAATTCCGTTTTTTGGTTTTGGCCGGAAAATTCCGTTTTCTGGTTTTGGCGGGAAAATTATGTTTTTCGGTTTTGGCGAGAAAATGCGTTTTTCCCGATTTTGGCGGGAAAATGCTTTTTGCGATTTTGGCTGGAAAATGTTTTTTGGAGTTTGGCGGGAATATGCGTTTTTTGAGTTTTGGGGGGAAAATGCGTTTTTCGGTTTTGGTCGAAAAGTGCGGTTTTACTGGTTTAGCGAGAAATGTGTTTTTATGAAAATGTGTGTTTTATGTTTTTTGATGGAAAAAACATCTTGCGGTTTTGGTGGAAAAGTGTGTTTTTCAGTTTTTGCGAGAAAATGTATTTTTTGGTTATATAGGAAAAATGTATATGCAAAAAATAGAATTTACGGTTTGAAAATAATATTTTGATTTTAAAATGTCATTTTTGTCATTTATCATTTTGGACTGAACTAATGCATTCAGATGCACCATGACTCACCTTTATTTGAGTGAGAATTTGAGATGAGTTTTTAAAACTTCAGCTGGATGATCCATCTGGATGGATGTAGCATTATAATGCACAAAAAGAACATCAATTTGCATATTCACCCAGATGATCCATCTGGGTGAGCAAACGAAACAGGCCCTAGTTCTCCCAGTGGAGAAGTCTTAGCTCATATGGCAGAGACTCAAGTCCTCTCGGAAGGCCAACTCCATATTGGTTTTCATGACTGGAACAGTAAATCTTCAGGAATCTAAGGTTAAGCATATTATCAAAAGCAGTGGACTTCACATCAAAGAGTAAATTCGATGTGTCTAGAAATGTCTTCAGTTCCCTGAAATATAAGGTACTACACATTGAGCTACTATGCTCATTCATACCAAATCGACTATTTTTTTTTTGGATTTGGTAAATGAAAATTTGAAAGGCCTAAAGCCAAGAGGAAAAGTTACAAACTGAACAGTGATGCAAAGACTATTGTAAGTATTAGGATAAATCCTACATATCTTAGGATAATGATGTAACTACTCCTAGTCCTTATCATCTTAGGACATTCTACTTGTATAAATAGGGAGCTTATGCTATTCTAATACCACGACACAAATTATATCTTTATACGATTTCATGGTATCAGAGCAATAAAATCCTTTGACCTAATTTACTACACCTACTACTACTATACCGATGTTGGGCCCTTTGTGGATGTTATTCCCACATTGTCCACGCTTCAGAACTAGATGACGCTTCAGAACTAGATGTCTGAGCGTGAGGGAGGGTATTGATGAAAAATATCCCACATCGAAAATATAAGAATTAATCTACTATTATATAAAGGGTTAGGGTCAATCCACTAATCACCAATTGGTTTTAAGTTGGAAGCCCATAATCAAACCCGAATATAACATGGTATCAGAGCACAAAGATCTGAATAACCTAAAGTACTAAAAACGTGTTTCTTGATCATCAAGAAACATGTCTGATACTAATTCTTCTTCTTTATCGACTACGTCTGCGACGAGTCTTCCTACTCCCGGTGGGATATATTATCTCCATCCCTCAGATAATCCTGGAGCATTAATAACATCTGTTCTTCTTCGTGGAGACAATTATACCGAATGGGCGACAGAGTTATCTAATTCCATACAAGCCAAGCAAAAGCTAGGTTTTATTACCGGAGCCATAGCAAAACCCTCGACAGAACCAGATCTATCGCGATGGCTTGCCACAAACTCTATGCTGGTCGGCTGGATTCGAACTTCAATAGATCCGAAGATCAGATCGACTGTTACGTTTGTACCAGAGGCGTATAAGCTTTGGGAAAATCTCCAGCGCCGATTCTCTGTCAAAAACGGTGTTCGTATTCATCAATTACGTGATGAAATCAATACTTGTCTGCATGATGGCCAAACAGTCATTGAATACTTTAGTCGCTTGTCTAAATTATGGGAGGAACTAGATAATCTTAAGACTCCTCGAGCTTGTTCATGCGAAGCTTCTGCAGATATTGAGAAAGAACGAGAAGAGATACGCGTTCATAAGTTTCTGTTTGGGCTCGACGAGTCTCGGTTTCGAAACATTCGATCACAAATAATAGATGAAGATCCATTACCAGATATCAATAATGTCTACTCCAGAGTCATACGTGAGGAACAACACAACAATACGGCGAGGTCTAAGGAAAGTAAAACAGAGGCAATGGGGTTTTCAGTTCACACGGAAACTCCTAAGCCTGATTCTACTCAACTTTCAGCTGTCACTACACGCTTCCGAGATCCAAATAGGACATGCTCTCATTGCTCTAAGAAGGGTCATGACAACTCCGAGTGTTTCCAGCTCCATGGGTATCCGGAATGGTGGTATGAACAAAAGAACACTAATCCAGGTTCTTCATACGGATCGTCTCAGCGAGGCAGAGGAGGACGCTCGTTTAACAACAGTAACCGTGGTCGTGGACGTTCTAATTCGGCTCGAGCGGCTTCCAACAACACCACTACTTCAAACTCCAACAACAACAACAACGACCCGATTGGACAAATCACTCAGCTCCTTCAGCTTCTTCAAAACTCCAAGTCAACGATCTCAACTGAGAAATTGTCTGGTAAACCAACGTTAAAAGATGTCATTATCGACACAGGGGCCTCTCATCATATGACTGGAGATTTATCTCTACTTACTGATCTGATTGATATTATGCCATCATCGGTTAAATTTCCTAATGGCCGATGTTCACAAGCAATGAAAACAGGCACTCTGCGTCTGAGCAAGCACTACTACTTGAAAGATGTTCTATATGTGCCAGATTTTAATTGCACATTGATTTCTGTTTCTAAATTACTGAAACAAACTGGGTGTATTGCTATCTTTACTGATACATTATGTGTACTGCAGGACCGTTTTACGAAGACCCTGATTGGAACGGGTGAAGAGCGTGAGGGGGTGTACTACTTTACGGGTGTTACGGCTGCACGGGTACATCGAACTGAGTTAAAGAATTCTTCAACATCAGAACTATGGCATCGACGGCTTGGACATCCTTCTTCTAGGGTTTTATCAGCTTTACCGGTTTTAGATAATATGGTTTTTGATTCAGACCAAGCTGCGTCTTGTGAAATATGTTTTCGTGCTAAGCAAACAAGACAAGTTTTTAATGACAGTTTGAATAAAGCTTGAGCCGCTTTATTACATTGTGATGTTTGGGGACCCTATCGAACTCCTTCTTCTTGTGGTGCTAGATACTTTCTCACCATAGTCGATGACTGCTCCAGAGCTGTCTGGACTTACCTCATGTTAGAAAAATCCGAAGTGGCTAACCTGCTTCGCGAGTTCATTGCTCTCTCGGAAAGGCAGTTTGGGAAAACAGTCAAAACAATCCGATCAGATAATGGTTCGGAGTTCCTTGTTCTTACGCCATACTTTAAGCAACTCGGGATTGAGCATCAAACATCTTGTGTTGATACTCCTCAACAAAACGGGCGGGTTGAGCGAAAACATCGCCATATTTTGAATGTTGCACGAGCATGTCTGTTTCAATCTAAACTGCCGACTTCATTCTGGGGAGAGAGTATACTAACAGCTTCTCATCTCATCAACCGCACACCTACTCAGGTTCTGAACAACAAAACGCCATACGAGGTTCTCTTTGGTAAGAAACCCGACTTTGATAAGCTACGGGTCTTCGGTTGTCTGTGTTACTCACATCGCAAGGCACGTGATAAAGATAAATTTGGGGACCGTAGTAGGAAGTGTATATTTGTGGGTTACCCATATGGCAAGAAGGCATGGCGACTATATGATCTTACTACACATGAGTTCTTCACAAGCAGAGATGTTGTTTTTTCGGAACAATGGTTCCCTGGTGTAGACTCAGATGACGATGATGGTGTTTCTCCACCGTTGAATATTGATGATTCCACCATTGATGATTGGCTCTTACCTAATACTGACTTTAGGGGGAGTGGTTCTCCTCTCGCTGAACCTCCTACTCAACCGTTACCATCTCCTTCTATACCATCGACTGCCATCCCTCCTACTGACCCGCAGGCATCTCTGCCACCTATAGCTGATACTGAACCTCCTATGTCTCCTACACATGAACCTCCTCCACCAGTAGAAGAGCAAGTTTCAGGTTCTCCGGGTCTCCATGAGATACTAGGCCGAGGACAGCGTCTTCGAACGCCGTCGGTATTACTTAAAGATTACGTGACTCATTCTGCATCTACACACCCCCCTCACGAGCTCGCTCACTCCGATCATGGGCTCTCTGATACGGTCTCAGGTATGACTCCATACCCTATTTCCAGCTATGTTTCTGATAACATATTTTCAGATACTCATAAACTGTTCATGGCTACGATCATTAACGACAACGTACCGAAAAACTTCAAAGAAGCGGTCAAACACAAAATCTGGAATGATGCGATGTCTAAAGAGGTTGACGCTTTCGAAGTTACAGATACATGGGAGGTTACTGCACTCCCACCAGGCAAGAAAGCGCTTGGAAATCAATGGTTATATTCTAATAAGTACAATGCAGATGGTACACTAGAGAGACCTAAAGCTCGGTTGGTCGTCCTTGGCAACAGACAAACAGAGGGTGAAGATTTCACCGATACATTCGCGCCTGTTGCTAAATTAACAACAGTACGCATTATTCTTAAACTTGCTGCGATCAAAAATTGGCTGGTCCATCAAATGGATGTTAGTAATGCTTTCTTACATGGTGATCTTGAAGAGGAAATTTATATGAAGCTTCCGCAAGGATTTACTTGTTCTGATCCTAAGCAAGTTTGTCGGCTCAAGAAATCTCTCTATGGCCTGCGCCAGGCTCCTAGGTGTTGGTACTCTAAACTCACAAAAGCCCTACAAGATTTTGGCTTCTCTCATGAATATGCTGATCAGTCCTTATTCTCAAAAGTTCGAGGGTCGATTTGCATACATATTTTGGTTTATGTAGATGACTTTGTGATAGCCTGCAATGATGCTACAGCATTGCAAGAATTTAAAGACTATCTCCAAAAGTGCTTTCGTATGAAAGATCTTGGCAAGTTAAAATATTTTCTTGGCTTTGAAGTTGCGCGCAATGCGTCAGGTTTCTACTTATCTCAGAGGAAATATGCCCTTGATATTATCTCTGAAACTGGCTTACTTGGAGCTAAGCCATCATTGGTTCCGATTGAACTCAACCATCAACTAGCCCGTGCTGAGGGACCACTGGCAAATGCTGAACAATATCGCCGCCTTGTGGGGCGCCTGATCTATCTCACGAATACTCGACCTGATCTTGGATACACGGTTCACATCTTGGCCCAATTCATGCAGCAGCCGCTGTTACCGCACTGGGAGGCGGCGCTACGTGTGGTACGATATCTTAAGGGCACGCCAGGACAAGGTATCTTCTTAAAAGCTGATGATCCGATGCAAATAAGCATTTACTGTGACGCGGACTTGTCTGCCTGCCCTCGGACTCGCCGTTCATTGAGTGCGTACATTACTTTTATTGGTGACTCTCCTGTCTCGTGGAGAACTAAGAAGCAAGACACAGTCTCGCTGTCGTCCGCTGAGGCCGAATACCGCGCTATGTCTGAAGCTGTCAAAGAACTCAAATGGTTGAAAGAGCTTCTCCAGTCGTTTGGTTTTGATCATGCGTCACCGATGAAGGTATACTGTGATAGCAAACCAGCAATGTACATTGCCGCAAATCCAGTGTTCCATGAGCGCACCAAGCATATTGAACGCGACTGTCATCATGTTCGCGATGCTCTCAAGGCTAAACTTATTACAACAGAGCATGTTACATCCAAGAATCAGCTTGCTGATGTCCTTACCAAGGCCTTGCCTCGACCGCAGTTTGACTTCATTATGTCTAAGTTGGCTGTTCGAAATCTCACACTTCCAACTTGAGGGGGAGTATTAGGATAAATCCTACATATCTTAGGATAATGATGTAACTACTCCTAGTCCTTATCATCTTAGGACATTCTACTTGTATAAATAGGGAGCTTATGCTATTCTAATACGACGACACAAATTATATCTTTATACGATTTCAGTAAGCTAATTGGAAATGTAAAGAATTTAGATATTTAGAAAGTTGGAACAAACACAAAAACGTTTTTATGGGGAGATGTTCGAATTATCTAAAACTTCCCTGATGATTTTTGTACATGAAAACCTTCAACGAAACAGAACACAGCAGCAATACATTCCAACACAGATCAGAACTTTCAGTTCCAATCTTCCAGTCAGAAGTATAACTGCTTGCACCTTGTGGAGTCTATATCGGTCGGGCAATAAGGACACTTGAAAGAAGTCTATATCTTGTCATGTATTTCACATACTAATAAATCTTGTCATGTATTAATTAAAAATTGATCATGATCCGCGCAACCGCACATTTTTTTTTTTCAATTTATATACATAGATATTTATTTTAGATCATTGGTTGTATACATTTTTAACGATAATTATATATTTAAATATTTATATAACTATTTCAAATACAATAATTTCATAGTTTATATGTTACAATTAATCAATTGGTTAAAATCGTCACATTCATTTTTCGCTTCTTATTATATATTTATTGTATTTGTATTAGTTACTGAAAATTAATATATGCATGAAACAATATATCTGAAAATTATTATGTGTTTAATTATACTAAATTTTGACCCACCGTCCTTCAAAACGGGATTTTCTTTTACCAATATTTTTACGTTTATTTATTTTAGATAATATATTATTGTATATACAAAATATTAAGATACGTAAATTTTTAAACATGTATTATATAGTTTGCGAATATTAAGCCGTTCTGGCATCATATTATATTTTTAACATAAATATTAATATTTATGAAAATAAATTTATAAATTTATCAATTTAATATAATTTATCATATTTAGTCCAATATAATAGTTTATTTTGACATGATTTATTATTATTATAAAATATATAAAAATAAAATAGAATTTTTATTTTTCATTTTATAAACGATAACTGAATATATATCAATGCATAATAATAATTCTATTTAAAATTAAACTACATCTTTATTAAAGTAGCACAAATATTTTATATTATTATCTTTAGTGAATATATGGAATTTACCAACATAATTCTGGTTTTATTTCTAAATTTGAAATTTATATATGGAAGTTAAATTAAATTGGACCTACATGATAGAGAATAGCCATTTTGAGATATTTTAAGAACAACAAAAAATATTTTTAAAAGAGAAACTATATTATATTGTACTTACAAACTAATTTTGAAGGATATTTCTTTCTAACAAAATCTTTTAAAGATCTTTATAAAATTTATTTTGAAAATTAATCAATTTAAATTGTTATTATCACTTAAAATCATTAAAATATTTATATGATTTTAATTTTCGTTCATCAATCAAAAATAAATTTAATTTGAAATTCTAATTATATTTTGTGATAATTAAAATTTAAGTTAATTAATTTTCGAAAATAAAATTTACCCTGATTCTGAAAAGATTTTCTTAAACCATATTTATTTTTATTTTAAGTAAATAATAAAGATATTAAAAAATACGATGATTAAATTATATAAAATTTGATAAACTTTCTAGAAGATGGTTCAAAAAGAAAATAGACATGAACAAAGTTATAACTTCTGTTTTAATATATAAAGTGAAGAAAAAGAAAAACAAACCAGACTCGAAAATATTTTGAGTGGTAGAAGAACAAAGTATTCAGCATAATAATAATAATAATAATTAAGTAGTCCATTATTTAGTAAAACTCTTTTAACACAAAGACCCCATGGGGATGCACACACTCTAGCTTCTTCTTCTTCGTCTTCCTTAGGCTGCCTCTTCTTGTTTGCCTCGTTCAAAGAGATTGCTTCTTGTTTCTCTCGTAGAAGAGATCCAATTCTGGATTTGTCTTCCTGCAATCCTTCTCTTCTTGAGCCTGTTTCTCAGCCAGCTTGAAAACAAACAAAAATGGGGATCAAATTTTAGTGATACAGAGAGTTGTTAAAAATGTATAATAATGATCACAAGCTGCGCTTACCTTGCGAATATGTTCATCACTTTCGTTATGGACGAAGAGCAGATATTCGCCATAGACTGGATAATTGCAAACTTGGCAAAAATATTTAGGCTTACCGTGGCGGTCGATGCATGCTGCTTGCTTAAGTGCCTGGTTTCTGTGCTCTTCACTCTTGAGATGAGTGATGAATTCGTCACATACTTGGTAAACATCATTGCATACGTTGCAAATGCACAGAGGTTTTTCATCACTCAATAATAAAGTTTCACCCAAATTATCACTCAATAAAGTTTCCCAGACAAACTCTTTGGCAAACACTTTGTCAAACTCTTCAGCTAACAGTGATAGCTCGTCAAGAGGGGCAGCTACGGGAACATTTTCGGGATATGCAACAAAATTAGTGAATCCATAACGCCGAAAACGCTGAGGATAAAGCATATCATAATCACCCGATATCATCATTATGTAATTCGGAGGATATGGTTTTTTAAGCTCATCATCAGACCATTCGTCCAGAAATTCATATAAGTCGGGCACACCTAAGAGTAGAGTAGAGAAGAAGGCCAGATCAGATCAGATCATGAGAAGAAGGATTGATTTTAGCGTACCGAAGGGGGCGTGAGTAAGAATGATTCCAGAGGAAGAGATGTTTTGCAAGAGGTCACTAGAGATGAATTCTAGGTTTCCTATGGCATAGATATAGATGCTGACTGCAGAACGACGACCAAACAGCTTCTCCAACGCAGATTCTATACACGGACGGACACAACGAGGGTCTACACCAGCCGGAACCGGACACGTGTTCAGGTCCCACCACACTCCCACATGATGATGATGATCACCTAAAACCAAACACAACCACCATTTTAAAATCTAATCACAAGTAAATTTGAATCCATAACTACCGACCTCCTCCTCCTCCTCCTCCTCCTCCTCCTGCCATCCCGCAACAACGAATTTGATCCCTTCTGCAACGTTGATCCAAGAGAGAGAGAGAGAGGAGATCGGCGTTAGCGTTGCCCCATCGGTTAGAGAATCGAATCTGGCTGGGTCCTCTTGGGTTCGAATTTGATCTGTCGGAGAATCGAATCTCGTTGGGTCCTCTTGGGTTCGAATTTGGGAACAGAGATGACGCTAAATTTGGGAAAGTGGGGGTGTTGAGTTTCAACATTGACATTGACACTGAGCTAGAGCGACAGAGAGAGAGATCTATTATTATGCACAAAACCTATGGGCCTATCTCATGGGCTATATAAACTTATGGGCCAACCAAAGATTTTTTATTGGTATATTTTGAATCATCTCATAATTATATGTAAAAAACAATAAATAAACATTACTATAAGATGAGAGATGTTGGAGCTCAGTTGGGGTTTCTGAATTCAGTTATTGTAACACCTCAGGGCATAGGAGGTGGTTTAGTTTTATTTTCGAAGCAATCTGTTCAGCTTTTAGTTTTATCTGCTTCTGCAAATCTCATTGATTGTAATGTTCTCTTTAATGGAATTCAGTTCTACTATACGTTTGTTTATGGTCATCCTAACCCAGCATTTAGACATCACACTTGGGAAAGACTAACTCGTATAGGAACCACTAGGCGCAATCAGCCTTGGTTCTTACTTGGAGACTTCAACGAGATACTTGGGAATCACGAAAAGGCTGGTGGAAGACTACGACCTGAATCATCATTTCACCAGTTTAGACAGTTGATGAGAACGTGCGACTATACTGATCTGCCTACGATAGGGAATCGCTTCTCTTAGGTTGGACAAAGAGGTACTCATCAAGTGGAATGCTGCCTGAACCGCACTATGGCAACCGCAGAGTGGTTTGATATATTTCTGCATCTGGCTGAATTCACGGAAATAGGGAATCGATCATCGACCCTTAATCACATACATCAGTGCAGATAGAGAAGTACCAAGACGACAGTTCCGATTTGATAGTCGAATGCTCGACAAAGATGGCTTCAAAGCTTTGGTGTTTAAAGGTTGGACAGGAACTGGACAGGCTCAGTTAGTGCAAATTCCGTTGGTACAACGATTGAGCAGATGTAGACAGCACATATCATTGTGGAAAAACATAATCGCAACAACACGAGGAAAAGATAAGTTCTCTACGAAGCAAATTAGACAAAGCCATGGTCGATCAAACAGTCACAAAGACAGAACGGAGAGGCATCAAAGAAGATTTGAATCAAGCCTACCTAAGAAGAAATTTATTGGAAGCGAAGAGTAGAGTCATGTGGTTACGTGCTGGTGACCGTAATACTAGTTACTTCCATGCTGTCACAAAGGCTACGTTCAAGAAACAATATTGGAGCCATACAAGATGACAACGGAGTGATTCACGAGGACATAAAATATTGCAGCGTGGCTGAGAATTACTTTCAAAGCCTCTATGCTTCAAAGGAGACAGATCGAATACCTATAATACAGTCTTCAATGGGTTTCAAAGTAGAGTATCGAAGACATGAACCATGATCTAACTAGGCGATAACAGAGGAAGAGGTGCTGGAAGCGATACTTGACATCGGTCCTCACAAAGCTCTGGACCAGATGGGTTTACGGCAGTCTTCTATCACAAGTTATGGGAAGATTTGAAGCGAAGTAATGAAGGAGATAAAGGATTTCTTTGACAGAGATTATTTGGACCCTCAGATCAATCATACAAACCTATGCCTTATCCCAAAGATCTATCCTCCAACGGAATGAAAGAATTTCGTCCGATTGCTCTGTAATGTCTCATACAAGATAATATCAAAGATATTGGTCAACAGGCTCAAAAACACCTGGACTCTATCATATCGAGAGAACCAAAACGCCTTCATACCCTAAGAATGATATCAGATAACATTGTGGTTGCCCATGAAATTTTCCACGATCACGAAAGCAAGGAAGCGTCAAGCTACTTCTTATATGGCGATTAAGACTGATATAACAAAAGCTTATGACCGCTAGAGTGGGTTTTTCTCAAGAGAACAATGGAGGAAATGGGTTTTGATGAGAAATGGGTTGGTTGGATAATGGCATGCATAACTACAGTGAGATATTCAGTATTGATTAATGGAGCTCCAAAAGGTTACATCACTCCAGAGAGGGACTAAAGGCATGCACCCATTGTCACCATATCTATTTATATTATGTGCTGAAGTGCTCTCCCATATGATGAATAAAGCAAAACTCGATAGATCTTTGCTGGGAGTGAAGATTTCGAATCAAGCTCCTCCTGTGAATCATTTACTCTTTGCGGATGATTCCTTGTTCTTCTCCCTATCAAATGTAAAGGCTGCAAGAAAGCTAAAAGATATTTTCCACAAATATGAGGTGGCTTCGGGACAAGCCATTAATCTCAGTAAGTCATCAATTACCTTTGGGAATAAAGTATTACCAGGAGTAAGAACCAGGATGAGAAACATACTTGGAATTCATAATGAAGGTGGGATTGGTAAGTATTTGGGGTTGCCAGAGCAATTTGGATCAAAAAAGGGAGAGATGTTCGCTTATATAGTGGAGATGGTTAAGGCAGTAACTCAATCTTGGAAACAGAAGTATTTGTCTCAGGGAGGCAAAGAAGTTTTGTTAAAAGCTATCGCTATGGCCATGCCAATATTCTCCATGAATATCTTTCGACTTCCAAAAGAAATCTGTGAAGACATAAATAGGATTCTAGCTCAGTTTTGGTGGGGAGCAGATGATAGAAAAGGACTTCACTGGTATAGTTGGAAAAGAATAAGCGTACCTAAAAGAGAAGGTGGGTTGGGATTTAGAGATTTGGAAATCTTTAATCAAGCTCTACTGAGTAAACAGGTATGGAGGATTATGCAGAAGCCAAACTGTTTAATGTCAAGGGTCCTTAAAGCTAGATATTTCCCTGATGGTGATATTCTCAAAGCTACACTGAAAAAGAAAGCTTCATATCGATGGAAGTCAATCCTACACGGCAGGGACTTAATCACAAAGGGATTGCGATATATTATTGGTGATGGATCGCATGTAAACATGTGGAAGGATCCATGGATACCTGATCATCCTCCTCGAGCTCCAAGACCTCGTCAACAGATAACTCAAGACACCAAAGTAAGTCAGTTCTTCTTGCGGGATAGGAACCAGTGGGACATTGAGAAACTTCGACAGGAAGTTATAGAGGAAGATGTTGACAAAATACTAGCCCTAAAAATCAGTCCAACGGCGAAACAGGATTTGTTAGGTTGGCATTACAATGATAATGGAATTTACTCGGTGAAGTCAGGTTATTTAAGCTTGCGGTCGTGCACAATTTCAGACCACTGCACACACACACAGATACATGAAAAAAAATGATAAAAAAAAAAAGCTGAGGATGCATGCTGCTTGCTTAATTACCTGGTTTCTGTGCTCTTCACACTTGAGATGAGTGATGAATTCGTCACATACTTCGTAATCATAACAGCATATGTTGCAAATGCAGAGAGGTTTCTCATCACATGTGTTGTTGTCACTCAATAATAAAGTTTCATCCAAATTATCACTCAATAAGGTTTCCCAGACAAACTCTTTGGCAAACACTTCGTCAAACTCTTGGCCAAGAAATTTTAGCTGGGTAAGATGGGCAAGTAGGCGAACACCTTTTGGATATGCAACAAAAGTAGTGAATCCAAAAAGCCGAAAACGCTCAGGGTAAAGCAGTTTATAATCACTCGAGATGATCATTACGTAAACACGAGGATGTGGGTTTTTAAGCTCATCCTCAGACCAGTCGACCAGAAAATCATATAAGTCGTGCATACCTAAGAGTAGAGAAGGAGGCCAGATCAGATCATGAGACTACTAACTCTCTCTAATTAATTAGACTAAACAAAACAAAACAAAACAAAACAAATCGATTAGGATTGATTTGATTGACTTTACCGCAGGGGGCATGAGTAACAATGATTCCGGAGGAAGAGATGTTTTGCAAGAGGTCACTAGAGATGAATTCTAGGTTTCCTATGGCATAGATATAGATGCTGACTGCAGAACGACGACCAAACAGCTTCTCCAACGCAGATTCTATACACGGACGGACACAACGAGGGTCTACACCAGCCGGAACCGGACACGTGTTCAGGTCCCACCACACTCCCACATGATGATGATGATCACCTAAAACCAAACACAACCACCATTTTAAAATCTAATCACAAGTAAATTTGAATCCATAACTACCGACCTCCTCCTCCTCCTCCTCCTCCTCCTCCTGCCATCCCGCAACAACGAATTTGATCCCTTCTGCAACGTTGATCCAAGAGAGAGAGAGAGAGGAGATCGGCGTTAGCGTTGCCCCATCTGTTGGAGAATCGAATCTCGCTGGGTCCTCTTGGGTTCGAATTTGGGAACAGAGATGACGCTAAATTTGGGAAAGTGGGGGTGTTGAGTTTCAACATTGACATTGAGCGAGAGAGAGAGAGAGGAGATCGACTTTCAGAATTTGATTGATCGAAAAGAGGGAGAGATAAACTTATGGGCCAACAAAGGATTTCTTATTTAATTATATTATTGTAATAAGATTTATAAGCAATTAATTAAGAAAAATTCTTAATATATAAAAATAGAAACTATAAGCCAAACCGCCAATCATATTATGACAAATCATCATGTTATTTTTTTATTTTTAAAGTTTTTTATATTACCAAAAATCATTGATTTCAAAACAAAATGTAAATCAATATCAAATATAAAAAAACTTACAAAATCAATATCCCTACCGAAGAAGAACGCTCGCCTCTGGTCCTCCAAGGCTTGGACATCGCGTCTCTCCTCCTTCTCCTTTTACTTCCTCCGATTCCGCAATCTCGGGTCGCTTTGCAACCACACCAAAGCTCTCTGCCTCTCTGCCGCCGCCGGACACGCTCCGATGGAGATGGCCCAGATCGAGTTATATGACATTACCGCCGTGGAGTTGGTGGATTCGCTTCCTCTCGTGAGAAGAGCTGATCCTCATAACCTTCATTTTTTCGACGGTGCGTTTGATTTCGCGTTTACTGCGCATCTTGATGATGCTCTGTTTCCGTGGAGGGTCGTGGAGGAGATGGAGAGGACTGTGAGGCGAGGCCGGTTTTGCGTGGTGGCGGTTGATGAATGCGGTGGGGATGATGTTAGGGAGATTGCTAGACTGTTCTTGAAGTCTAAGCTCGTTGATGTTGCTAATGTAACCTTAGAAGGATCCAAAAAGACTAGTATACTACTCAAAGTTCAAGATTTTAAGACATGACCGACTCTGTTTTTGTCTTATCAATGTTTGGTTTTTCAAAGTTTGTGCATTATCTCTATTCCTTTTGTATATGACTGTGTTTATCTCGTGTAGTGCCACCAAAAGCGAACCCATTTGAAGAGGAATGGAGTCACCTAACACCACAAAAAACATGTTAAAAATATGTTTTACATAGAAAAACAGTAAAGAATTGGTAGCAGAGTGCTTGACACCACAGAACCCGACTTCTCTACGCAGCAGAGACACTTTAATTATTTTCTTGACCCCAATCAATTTCACTCCTTGGTCCGCCCGTGACTAGATATGTCAATTGGGCTGCCCAAGTCCAAATGGGTTGTCCAAATGGACACAACAGTCCAAATGGACATTATTTTTTTAAGCCCAAATTGTACTAGACCAAATTGGCCCAAGTCCAAATGGGCATTCCACAAAGCCCAAATACAATTTCTGCTTTAATATACTAAATCCAAAAAAAACATTTTTTTTGTGAAACATCCATAAAAAACATAAATTTCAAGTTTTACACATTAAGCTTCATAAGTTTTACATATCCAAAGCATAGAAAATTCATATATTAGTTCATACATAAAAATAAAAAATCCAAAGCATAAGTTTTGATTGCCCTTCACTTCTTTATCTTCTCAGCCTCTCCTATCAAATTAAAACACATAAGTTATCACACAAGCAGATAGTAAAATACATTGGTTTAAACATGACAGTAACATCAGTTCAAACAAAGTAACATGACAGTACATATCACACAAACATCAGTTCAATGTATAAACACTACTCAACAAGGCATCAAACATTTTATAGATTCATATCACACAAAGTAACATGACAGTAATCACAGACATCAGTTCAAGTGAGATTAATGATTATACCTTTAGGGTTTAGTTGAGTCGGGTCCTCTTCTTCCTTCCACTTCCTTCTGCTTCCACATTGGTATCTTGCTTATCTTCTTTACCTTCCTCATCTAAATCGCATCCAGCTATCAAAAACAAGAAGTTCAATCAATAATTTCACATATCGATACACAAACCCATCGATTATAAATGCAATGACTCACCAATCACTTCAAAACCTCGAGCGGTTTA
This sequence comes from Brassica carinata, assembly GCA_016771965.1. Taxonomy (NCBI): domain Eukaryota; kingdom Viridiplantae; phylum Streptophyta; class Magnoliopsida; order Brassicales; family Brassicaceae; genus Brassica; species Brassica carinata. Next base: position 444,611 of record JAAMPC010001488.1, on the reverse strand, counting down.
GTGCAGATTAAAGCTTGAACATTTGAAGGGAGAAGTCTGTTCTGTATTCTTGAGAACCTTACTTCCGCACTGAATGATGACTCGATGATACCGTTGTTATTGGGATGGATAGGACATCGCTTGCCATTCTAGAGAGCTCCTTAAAACGGTTTGCGTTGTCCCTCCAATACTCAAGGACAACTAACTTTAAATTTGACACCATATCAAGCACAAGTTCACTCAGATACAAATCCAAAGCAGATTTCCTTGTTCCTGCTTGTTGAGAGAAGAACGCATAGAAGCCCTACAAAGAAAGAGATTATTAAAGCATCAGTTTCTGGTAGATAACTTAAATACACATCTAAAGCATTGGTTTTAAATGAATTACACCATAACCAGCTGGTAGAGCATCTTCTTCTACTTCTTGTGAACTATGAGCACTACTATTCTTCTTGTATACTCCATACAACTTCACCACCTTTTTTCGTATGTAATCCGTTTTGGATTTACATGTTGCTGGATCTAGAGTGTGGTAGCAGTACTCCAAGACCTTGAACTTGAGTCTAGGATCTAACACAGCTGCAATTGCCAAAATGTCACTGTACTCTTCCCAGTACTTCACAAATTTCATCCTCATTGAATCCACCATATCAGCGATCACTCTATCTTCATGAAACTCGTTTGTATTCAACCAAGTCTGAATTTTCCACACCTCCATGAAGTACAGATTCGCTGTAGGGTATTTGGTGCCAGAAACAAGCCTTGTCATCTCATCGAATGGCTGTAACAAACCAGAAATGAGGTTAGCTCTTAACCACTCAGATTTTGTAGGTAAGCTCTGGTAGCTTGTCTCAATCTCTGCAAGATTCTTGAATGCCTCTTTATAGTGAAGAGCTTTAGTTAACATGAGATAGGTAGAGTTCCACCGCGTGGGACAATCCAAAAGTAAATCCCCTTTCTTCCGAACTCCAACCGACTCCACACAGCCTTGAAACAATATCTCTATAGACTCAGTTATCTGGACATACTTAACACTGTCTCTGATCTTCTCTAACGCCTCACCTATCACCGCTAAACCATCTTGTACAATGAGGTTTAAAATATGAGCAACACACCTGATGTGAAAGAACTCTCCACCACAGACTAAATCTTTCTTAAGCTGCATCTTGACTACTCCTTGCATATTATCATTGGAAGAGGCATTGTCCACGGTTATAGTGAAGACCTTCTTTAGCAGACCCCATTCTTTTAGCAACTCCAATATCTTCATGGCAATGGCGATTACCGGTGTCGCGGTGGAGGGAAGGCAAAAGAAAGGATCTTAGCTCTAAGGTTCCATTCAGCATCTATATAATGGACAGTGAGACAGAGATAACCCTCGATGGTTATAGCTCTCCACAGATCGGTGGTTAGACAAACTCTACCCGGAAGCTCATTTAACACCTGTTTAAGTCTCCTTTTCTTCCCCTCAAATATCTTAAGTACATCGGTTACTGCTGTGTTCCTACACCAGAATTCTATGGTGGGGTTGGCATACTTCAAGGCTTCCCTAACCCTTCTAAACTCTACAAAGGCGTAAGGGAGATCATGCTCAACAATAGCCACATCAATCATATCTCGAAACACCAACTAATCGATCTTCTTACAACCTACAGTACTACTAAGGGTTTTGGGGCAGCGTTCAGAGTGGCGAAGCATAGTATTGGTTCCACTTCTATGCAAGTTTAGGTAGTAAAACTGGCTACAGTGGTTGCAGACACATTTGAATTTCCCATCAGGCATCCTATCTCCTTCTATAGTAAAGTGGTTCCAGCACTTAGAGTGTCTACGCTTGTGTTTACCTTTCCCTTCGGCTGTGCTCATGAGAGACTCGTCCACAATAGGATTGTTCTCGTCCATTTCCTGTTCTGAACCTGCATCTTCACTCGCATACTCATCATCATTGTTCAAACTCAATATATCCATCTGAAAGCAAACAAGACAAAGGATATTCATTAGATACTAGAGGTCTAGAAACAGTACAAAAGAGAACAAACAACTAAAGCGAGTAAGTATGTAACAATCAGAAACCAAATACACAAACCCATCAAGTGAACTAAATACACAAACACAATCAGAGATGTAACAATCAGAAACCAAATAAACAGATGAAACCCATCAAGCTATATACAAACGCAAGCTATATAGAGAAACCCATCAAACAAATCAGAGAAACCCATCAAGCTATATACAAACGCAAGCTATATAGAGAAACCCATCAAAACTAAACTGAATCAAACGATCGAGAAACAAATCGAGAAACCCATCAAACAAATCAGAGAAACCCATCAAGTGAACTAAATACACAAACACAATCGAGATGTAACAATCGAAACCAAATAAACAGATGAAACCCATCAAGCTATATACAAACGCAAGCTATATAGAGAAACCCATCAAACAAATCAGAGAAACCCATCAAACAAATCAGAGAAACCCATCAAACAAATCAGAGAAACCCATCAAACAAATCAGAGAAACCCATCACAATCAACGCCGAGAGAGAGATGATCGAGACGCCGAGAGAGAGAGAGAGAGAGAGGCGGATCGAGACGCCGAGAGAGAGATGATCGAGACGCCGAGAGAGAGAGAGAGAGAGAGATGATCGAGACGCCGAGAGAGAGAGAGAGGCGGATCGAGACGCCGAGAGAGAGATGATCGAGACGCCGAGAGAGAGAGAGGCGGATCGAGACGAGAGAGAGAGAGGATTAAGACGAGGGAGAGAGAACGAGAGTCGCCGTGAGTCGACTTCATCGAGAGAACGGAATCAGAGATGAGAGTCGCAGAGACGAGAGCCGAAAAAAGAGAGTGATTTTCATTGGAAACCCTAGGATTTTTTATACATTGGGCCGTCCATGTCCATTTGGTTTAAGCCCATTGGATTTGGAGTTTATTGGGTTTCGACCAACTGGACAGCTTTATTTATTGGTCTAATTTGGTTAGTCCAAATGGGCTTGGACATCGGTAACCAATAGACAGTGTGTCCAATTGACATCTCTACCCGTGACTGCCACAACTTCTCCTCTAGAACCTTATAGACACAGAAAAATGCCCAAAAGTAATCCTAGAAATCAAAAATAAAAGACAAAAATATGTGCAAAGATAGACATGAAATTTCTTTCTAAGTGAGTTTGTTTTAAGTTTCACATACGAATAAATCTTGTCATGTAATAATTAAAAATGAAAAAAAAAAAGAAAAACAAACCAGACTTGAAAATATTTTGAGTGGTAGAAGAACAAAGTATTCAGCATAATAATAATAAGAATTAAGTAGTCAAATTCTTGCGGCAAAGAATCCAAAGGATAGGCCCTGTTAGTTTGTACATCTGGAAGATGCATCCAGATGGTCCATCTAGATGTAACATCTGGGTGTTGTTCGTTTCTTTATTTCGTCCATGCATCCAAATGAATCATTTGAATGCAATTATGTTCGTTTGCTTTTCATTTTTTAACTTCCATCTGCATCCAGGTGGACTTGTTAATAAAATGACTAAAATATAATTTTTCACGTTTCGGCGGAAAAATAGCATTTTTACGATTTTGGCGAAAATACATTTTCGCGGTTTTGGCGGAAAATTATGTTTTTCGGTTTTGGCGGAAAATACATTTTTCGGTTTTGGCGGAAAATACATTTTATGGTTTTGGCAGAAAAATACGTTTTATGGGTTTGGCGGAAAAGTGTGTTTTGAAGTTTTGGCGGAAAAGTGTGTTTTGAAGTTTTGGCGGAAAAATTGTTTTTCGCGATTTTGGCGGAAAAATTGTTTTTCGCGATTTTGGCGGAAAATACATTTTCGCGGTTTTGGCGGAAAATACATTTTTCGGTTTTGGCGGAAAATCTGATTTTCGGTTTTGGCGAAAATACATTTTTCCGGTTTTGGCGGAAAATCTGATTTTCGGTTTTGGCGGAAAATACAGTTTTCGGTTTTGGCGGAAAAATGCATTTTCCGGTTTTACGGAAAATACATTTTATGGTTTTGGCAGAAAAATACGTTTTATGGGTTTGGCGGAAAATGTGTTTTATGAAAATGCATTTTCCGGTTTTACGGAAAATACATTTTTCCGGTTTTACGGAAAATACATTTTTCGGTTTTGGCGGAAAATGTGTTTTATAGTTTTGGCGGAAAAATTCCGTTTTTTGGTTTTGGCCGGAAAATTCTTTTTCTGGTTTTGGCGGGAAAATTATGTTTTTCGGTTTTGGCGAGAAAATGCGTTTTCCCGGTTTTGCCGGGAAAATGCTTTTTGCGATTTTGGCCGGAAAATGCTTTTTGGAGTTTTGGCGGGAATATGCGTTTTTTGAGTTTTGGGGGGGAGGAAATGCATTTTTCGGTTTTTGTCGAAAAGTGCGGTTTTACTGGTTTAGCGAGAAAATGTGTTTTTATGAAAATGTGTGTTTTTATGAAAATGCATTTTCGGTTTTGGCGGAAAATACATTTTCGCGGTTTTGGCGGAAAATACATTTTCGCGGTTTTGGCGGAAAATGTGTTTTATGAAAATGCATTTTTGGTTATATAGGAAAAATGTATATGCAAAAAATAGAATTTACGGTTTGAAAATAATATTTTGATTTTAAAATGTCATTTTTGTCATTTATCATTTTGGACTGAACTAGATGCATCTGCATCCAGATGCACCATCAAGACTCACCTTCATTTGAGTGAGAATTTGAGATGAATTTTTAAAACTTCAGCTGGATGATCCATCTGGATGTAGCATTATAATGCACAAAACGAACATCAATTTGCATATTCACCCAGATGGATCATATGGGTGAGCAAACGTAACAGGCCCTAGTTCTCCCAGTGGAGAAGTCTTAGCTCATATGGCAGAGACTCAAGTCCTCTCGGAAGGCCAACTCCATATTGGTTTTCATGACTGGAACAGTAAATCTTCAGGAATCTAAGGTTAAGCATATTATCAAAAGCAGTGGACTTCACATCAAAGAGTAAATTCGATGTGTCTAGAAATGTCTTCAGTTCCCTGAAATATAAGGTACTACACATTGAGCTACTATGCTCATTCATACCAAATCGACTATTTTTTTTTTGGATTTGGTAAATGAAAATTTGAAAGGCCTAAAGCCAAGAGGAAAAGTTACAAACTGAACAGTGATGCAAAGACTATTGTAAGCTAATTTTGGAAATGTAAAGAATTTCGATATTTAGAAAGTTGGAACAAACACAAACACGTTTTTATGGGGAGATGTTCGAATTATCTAAAACTTCCCTGATGATTTTTGTACATGAAAACCTTCAACGAAACAGAACACAGCAGCAATACATTCCAACACAGATCAGAACTTTCTTTTTTTTTTTTTTTTTGACAGCTTTTTTTTTTTTTTGACAGCAGATCAGAACTTTCAGTTCCAATCTTCCAGTCAGAAGTATAACTGCTTGCACCTTGTGGAGTCTATATCGGTCGGGCAATAAGGACACTTGAAAGAAGTCTATATCTTGTCATGTATTTCACATACTAATAAATCTTGTCATGTATTAATTAAAAATTGATCATGACCCGCGCAACCGCACATATATTTTTTTCAATTTATATACATAGATATTTATTTTAGATCATTGGTTGTATACATTTTTAACGATAATCATATGTTTAAATATTTATATAACTATTTCAAATATAATAATTTCATAGTTTATATGTTACAATTAATCAATTGGTTAAAATCGTCACATTCATTTTTCGTTTCTTATTATATATTTATTGTATTTGTATTAGTTACTGAAAATTAATATATGCATGAAACAATATATCTGAAAATTATTATGTGTTTAATTATACTAAATTTTGACCCACCGTCCTTCAAAACGGGATTTTCTTTTACCAATATTTTTATGTTTATTTATTTTAGATAATATATTATTGTATATACAAAATATTAAGATACGTAAATTTTTAAACATGTATTATATAGTTTGCGAATATTAAACCGTTCTGGCATCATATTATATTTTTAACATAAATATTAATATTTATGAAAATAAATTTATAAATTTATCAATTTAATATAATTTATCATATTTAGTCCAATATAATAGTTTATTTTGACATGAATTATTATTATTATAAAATATATAAAAATAAAATAGAATTTTTCTTTTTCATTTTATAAACGATAACTGAATATATATCAATGCATAATAATAATTCTATTTAAAATTAAACTACATCTTTATTAAAGTAGCACAAATATTTTATATTATTATCTTTAGTGAATATATGGAATTTACCAACATAATTCTGGTTTTATTTCTAAATTTGAAATTTATATATGGAAGTTAAATTAAATTGGACCTACATGATAGAGAAGAGCTATTTTGAGATATTTTAAGAACAACAAAAAATATTTTTAAAAGAGAAACTATATTATATTGTACTTACAAACTAATTTTGAAGGATATTTCTTTCTAACAAAATCTTTTAAAGATCTTTATAAAATTTATTTTGAAAATTAATCAATTTAAATTGTTATTATCATTAAAAATCATTAAAATATTTATATGATTTTAATTTTCATTCATCAATCAAAAATAAATTTAATTTGAAATTCTAATTATATTTTATGATAATTAAAATTTAAGTTAATTAATTTTCAAAAATAAAATTTATCCTGATTCTGAAAAGATTTTCTTAAACCATATTTATTTTTATTTTAAGTAAATAATATAGATATTAAAAAATACGATGATTAAATTATATAAAATTTGATAAACTTTCTAGAAGATGGTTCAAAAAAAAAAAATAGATATGAGCAAAGTTATAACTTCTGTTTTAATATATAAAGTGAAGGAAAAAAAAAACAAGCCAGACTTGAAAATATTTTGAGTGGTAGAAGAACAAAGTATTCAGCATAATAATAATAATAATTAAGTAGTCCATTATTTAGTAAAACTCTTTAACACAAAGACCCCATGGGGATGCACGCACTCTAGCTGCTGCTTCTTCTTCTTCTTCCTTAGGCTGCCTTGGTTCAAAGAGATTGCTCCTTGTTTCTCTCGTAGAAGAGATCCAATTCTGGATTTGTCTTCCTGCTCTGGCAATCCTCCTCTTCTTGAGCCTGTTTCTCAACCAGCTTGAAAACAAACCAAAATGGGGATCAAATTTTAGCGATACAGAGAGTTGTTAAACTGTATAATAATGATCACAAGCTGCGCTTACCTTGCGATTATGTGCTTCACTTTGGTTATGGAGAAAGAGGTTATAGTGGCTATAGGCGGGATAATTGCAAACTTGGCAAAAATATTTAAGCTTGCGGTCGTGCACAATTTCAGACCACTGCACACACACACAGATACATGAAAAAAAATGATAAAAAAAAAAAGCTGAGGATGCATGCTGCTTGCTTAATTACCTGGTTTCTGTGCTCTTCACACTTGAGATGAGTGATGAATTCGTCACATACTTCGTAATCATAACAGCATATGTTGCAAATGCAGAGAGGTTTCTCATCACATGTGTTGTTGTCACTCAATAATAAAGTTTCATCCAAATTATCACTCAATAAGGTTTCCCAGACAAACTCTTTGGCAAACACTTCGTCAAACTCTTGGCCAAGAAATTTTAGCTGGGTAAGATGGGCAAGTAGGCGAACACCTTTTGGATATGCAACAAAAGTAGTGAATCCAAAAAGCCGAAAACGCTCAGGGTAAAGCAGTTTATAATCACTCGAGATGATCATTACGTAAACACGAGGATGTGGGTTTTTAAGCTCATCCTCAGACCAGTCGACCAGAAAATCATATAAGTCGTGCATACCTAAGAGTAGAGAAGGAGGCCAGATCAGATCATGAGACTACTAACTCTCTCTAATTAATTAGACTAAACAAAACAAAACAAAACAAAACAAATCGATTAGGATTGATTTGATTGACTTTACCGCAGGGGGCATGAGTAACAATGATTCCGGAGGAAGAGATGTTTTGCAAGAGGTCACTAGAGATGAATTCTAGGTTTCCTATGGCATAGATATAGATGCTGACTGCAGAACGACGACCAAACAGCTTCTCCAACGCAGATTCTATACACGGACGGACACAACGAGGGTCTACACCAGCCGGAACCGGACACGTGTTCAGGTCCCACCACACTCCCACATGATGATGATGATCACCTAAAACCAAACACAACCACCATTTTAAAATCTAATCACAAGTAAATTTGAATCCATAACTACCGACCTCCTCCTCCTCCTCCTCCTCCTCCTCCTCCTGCCATCCCGCAACAACGAATTTGATCCCTTCTGCAACGTTGATCCAAGAGAGAGAGAGAGAGGAGATCGGCGTTAGCGTTGCCCCATCGGTTAGAGAATCGAATCTGGCTGGGTCCTCTTGGGTTCGAATTTGATCTGTCGGAGAATCGAATCTCGTTGGGTCCTCTTGGGTTCGAATTTGGGAACAGAGATGACGCTAAATTTGGGAAAGTGGGGGTGTTGAGTTTCAACATTGACATTGACACTGAGCTAGAGCGACAGAGAGAGAGATCTATTATTATGCACAAAACCTATGGGCCTATCTCATGGGCTATATAAACTTATGGGCCAACCAAAGATTTTTTATTGGTATATTTTGAATCATCTCATAATTATATGTAAAAAACAATAAATAAACATTACTATAAGATGAGAGATGTTGGAGCTCAGTTGGGGTTTCTGAATTCAGTTATTGTAACACCTCAGGGCATAGGAGGTGGTTTAGTTTTATTTTCGAAGCAATCTGTTCAGCTTTTAGTTTTATCTGCTTCTGCAAATCTCATTGATTGTAATGTTCTCTTTAATGGAATTCAGTTCTACTATACGTTTGTTTATGGTCATCCTAACCCAGCATTTAGACATCACACTTGGGAAAGACTAACTCGTATAGGAACCACTAGGCGCAATCAGCCTTGGTTCTTACTTGGAGACTTCAACGAGATACTTGGGAATCACGAAAAGGCTGGTGGAAGACTACGACCTGAATCATCATTTCACCAGTTTAGACAGTTGATGAGAACGTGCGACTATACTGATCTGCCTACGATAGGGAATCGCTTCTCTTGGGTTGGACAAAGAGGTACTCATCAAGTGGAATGCTGCCTAGACCGCACTATGGCAACTGCAGAGTGGTTTGATATATTTCCTGCATCTCAAACTGAATTCCTGGAAATAGGGGAATCTGATCATCGACCCTTAATCACATACATCAGTGCAGATAGAGAAGTACCAAGACGACAGTTCCGATTTGATAGTCGAATGCTCGACAAAGATGGCTTCAAAGCTTTGGTGTTTAAAGGTTGGACAGGAACTGGACAGGCTCAGTTAGTGCAAATTCCGTTGGTACAACGATTGAGCAGATGTAGACAGCACATATCATTGTGGAAAAAACATAATCGCAACAACACAGAGGAAAAGATAAGTTCTCTACGAAGCAAATTAGACAAAGCCATGGTCGATCAAACAGTCACAGCACAGGAACGGAGAGGCATCAAAGAAGATTTGAATCAAGCCTACCTAGAAGAAGAAATTTATTGGAAGCAGAAGAGTAGAGTCATGTGGTTACGTGCTGGTGACCGTAATACTAGTTACTTCCATGCTGTCACAAAGGCTACACGTTCAAGAAACAATATTGGAGCCATACAAGATGACAACGGAGTGATTCACAGAGGACATAAAAATATTGCACGCGTGGCTGAGAATTACTTTCAAAGCCTCTATGCTTCAAAGGAGACAGATCAGAATACCTATAATACAGTCTTCAATGGGTTTCAAAGTAGAGTATCTGAAGACATGAACCATGATCTAACTAGGGCGATAACAGAGGAAGAGGTGCTGGAAGCGATACTTGACATCGGTCCTCACAAAGCTCCTGGACCAGATGGGTTTACGGCAGTCTTCTATCACAAGTTATGGGAAGATTTGAAGCCAGAAGTAATGAAGGAGATAAAGGATTTCTTTGACAGAGATTATTTGGACCCTCAGATCAATCATACAAACCTATGCCTTATCCCAAAGATCTATCCTCCAACGGGAATGAAAGAATTTCGTCCGATTGCTCTCTGTAATGTCTCATACAAGATAATATCAAAGATATTGGTCAACAGGCTCAAAAAACACCTGGACTCTATCATATCAGAGAACCAAAACGCCTTCATACCCGGAAGAATGATATCAGATAACATTGTGGTTGCCCATGAAATTTTCCACAGTCTGAAAGCAAGGAAGCGTCAAGCTACTTCTTATATGGCGATTAAGACTGATATAACAAAAGCTTATGACCGCTTAGAGTGGGTTTTTCTCAAGAGAACAATGGAGGAAATGGGTTTTGATGAGAAATGGGTTGGTTGGATAATGGCATGCATAACTACAGTGAGATATTCAGTATTGATTAATGGAGCTCCAAAAGGTTACATCACTCCAGAGAGGGGACTAAGGCAGGGCGACCCATTGTCACCATATCTATTTATATTATGTGCTGAAGTGCTCTCCCATATGATGAATAAAGCAAAACTCGATAGATCTTTGCTGGGAGTGAAGATTTCGAATCAAGCTCCTCCTGTGAATCATTTACTCTTTGCGGATGATTCCTTGTTCTTCTCCCTATCAAATGTAAAGGCTGCAAGAAAGCTAAAAGATATTTTCCACAAATATGAGGTGGCTTCGGGACAAGCCATTAATCTCAGTAAGTCATCAATTACCTTTGGGAATAAAGTATTACCAGGAGTAAGAACCAGGATGAGAAACATACTTGGAATTCATAATGAAGGTGGGATTGGTAAGTATTTGGGGTTGCCAGAGCAATTTGGATCAAAAAAGGGAGAGATGTTCGCTTATATAGTGGAGATGGTTAAGGCAGTAACTCAATCTTGGAAACAGAAGTATTTGTCTCAGGGAGGCAAAGAAGTTTTGTTAAAAGCTATCGCTATGGCCATGCCAATATTCTCCATGAATATCTTTCGACTTCCAAAAGAAATCTGTGAAGACATAAATAGGATTCTAGCTCAGTTTTGGTGGGGAGCAGATGATAGAAAAGGACTTCACTGGTATAGTTGGAAAAGAATAAGCGTACCTAAAAGAGAAGGTGGGTTGGGATTTAGAGATTTGGAAATCTTTAATCAAGCTCTACTGAGTAAACAGGTATGGAGGATTATGCAGAAGCCAAACTGTTTAATGTCAAGGGTCCTTAAAGCTAGATATTTCCCTGATGGTGATATTCTCAAAGCTACACTGAAAAAGAAAGCTTCATATCGATGGAAGTCAATCCTACACGGCAGGGACTTAATCACAAAGGGATTGCGATATATTATTGGTGATGGATCGCATGTAAACATGTGGAAGGATCCATGGATACCTGATCATCCTCCTCGAGCTCCAAGACCTCGTCAACAGATAACTCAAGACACCAAAGTAAGTCAGTTCTTCTTGCGGGATAGGAACCAGTGGGACATTGAGAAACTTCGACAGGAAGTTATAGAGGAAGATGTTGACAAAATACTAGCCCTAAAAATCAGTCCAACGGCGAAACAGGATTTGTTAGGTTGGCATTACAATGATAATGGAATTTACTCGGTGAAGTCAGGTTATTGGCTTGGTTCTCATCTACCGGGAGACAATCAACCGATACCAACATATGGGAATGTAGAACTTAAAGCAAAGATTTGGAAGACCAAAGCTCCCGCTAAACTGAAACATTTTCTTTGGAGATTATTGACCTGATCGCTTGCTACAGGAAGCAATTTGAAGAGAAGGCATGTGATCAGAGATGCCATATGCCGACGTTGTTGTAATGCGGAAGAGACAGAAGATCATATATTCTTTGAATGCGATTATGCAAAGCAGATATGGAGAGCCTCAGGGCTATCAAACTTAACAATCCTCAATCCTTCGGCCTCTTTAGAAGATAAGATTGGAGCCTGTTTACAGATCTGCACATCAGCAAGACTACGTCATTTTCAAGACTTACCAATATGGATATTATGGAGATTATGGAAAGGAAGGAATGTATTGGTCTTTCAACAAAAACAAACACAGTGGATAAACATTTTGCGCTACGCTAAAAGTGATGCCAAGGAGTGGATGCAGATTGAGGATAAAGATACAACGGAGGTGACTCGGAGGAATATTACAACAACGGATCATCCACAAGGACACTGGATAAGACCTCCTCAACGATGGTTTAAATGCAATACAGATGGAAGTTTTATTAATGAGGAAACGCTAACAACTGCAGGGTGGGTTGTGAGAGATTCAAATGGAACCTATAGAGGGGCGGTACAAGCTACAGGTCAACGAGTAAAAAGAGCATTGGAAAGTGAACTTCAAGCAATTCTTATGGCACTTCAGCATTGTTGGAGTTTGGGATATCGTAAAATAATTATGGAAACAGATTGCAAAACAGCAAAAGAAATTCTTCAAGATAATAAGCTCAACTTTCAAGTTTACAACTGGACAAGAGATATACGCGAATGGAGTAAGAAGTTTGAAGCAGTTTAATACAAATGGATTAATAGGAGATCAAATAAGGTTGCAGATAAGTTGGCAACTTCAAATCCAACTCGAACTTCATTCTTGTTTCATTATTTTGTACCAAACAACATAACAACACTTCTTCAAGAAGATTATGTACTTTCTCATTCAAATTAATAAAATAAGTTGATAAAAAAAAAAAACATTACTATAAAATAATATGTTTTTCATTATTTTACCTTTGATTTTAGATATAATAAAATTGATTAGTCTAGCTGCTCATTTTGTGACATATATTCCTTTGTATTAAAGTATACTTTTATTTTTATTAAGCCAAATCAGATTGGTGTTACTTGTCGCATCAGTTCAGTTTTTCATATTAAATGCGTAAATATATTTTGTAATATTTAAAATAATTTGCTATTTTTTTTAATTTTTCTAAAATATTTAAAAGATAAAGCAATGATCAATATAAAGTTGTATAAAATAAGATAACTCATAAAATTTTGTAAGCTCATGAACGCATATCGATATTTATAATAGTTAAATATTTTTTTTAAGCTCTAAGTAAAATTATACCTTAGATTTATAAAACTAAACTGAAAATTATTTTAAATAATATTAAACATAATAATTCATATTTTATTATGTTTAAAAATAATCGGTGAAATAAAGATCATTTGATTGACAACCGAAAAAGCCAGCCTGATTCTCACATATGTTACAGCTGCTGCAGGCTCTTGTTGTTGGGTCACAATGAACAAAAGATGGTGCAGGCAACAGTTAGAATAAACAGAAACATCTGTGTACAACTAAAGAAATCAGAAATTTTCCAACCGTATAAGCATAGTGTCTTCCTTATAGAAACAGAGAACACAGTAGCAAGACAAGTTGAAAGAAATCTAGTGCACATATTACACAATACAAGTAAAGAGTTGTGAAACTAGAATAAACAAGAATAAAGAAGGAACAAGAAAAAAAAAAAAAAAAACCATCAACGGATTCGAGTCACTAAAGATAACAAAAACAAGTTTGCTGGATAAATATTGATAAAAAAAAGAGTTTTTGTTTTGTCAAGCTCTTACACAAAAAAACACACAGTTATAAAAAAGCAATACTATCATCGTGTTGGGGCGAGAAAGAGACGCAGCACATGCCTGTGAGTCCATGACGGCTCCAGAACTCTTCAGTATCAGCGACTCCGTGGATCCTGACTCTTCTCGTGCTCTTCGTGTCTGGGTTGAAGTAGAAAACATAAAAGGGCTGGGCACGGCCTGGCAGAGATGTTGGGGAGAAAATGATTTCACCGGCCTTGTTGGTTCCTTGGGAAATCATACGCTGACTCCTCCGAAAAGCGAAGGGAAGAGACAAGGGAAGCTGAAATGATTGTCTGGACCACTCATGTTTCGTCACATCCTCCAGTATCCAAAGATCAAAACGGTCGAAAGAAGAACCAGTTCTCAAACAGTTTGTTGGTACAACGACAGCTAGCTTCCCTTTGTATTCTATCAATGATGTATGAACCTTCCAAACCAGGACCTCCTTAGGCGTAGTGATAAAACTTAGTATCCTCTCGTTTCTAACATCAAAGCACACAAACACATGAGTAGGAGGAGTCTCTGCTGTTTGATTTGGAACAGAAGCAGCATAATACATGAAACCATTGATGCATAGTCCCACAGTCATAGGGCGATAATACGGGGAGGTAACTCGGCTACGAGATACTAGTCCTCCTCCTCCTCCTCCAAGTGTTATAACCTCGTGCACCATGAAACAACTAGGGTTATGCATATGATCAAAGATAGATGTCACATGGGTCAATGCTTTGAATTGATCACCAACAGGATCGTATCCCAAGCATGTGCCCGTTGCCTTGCAGGGAAAGGTAGTGACTTGGCCCGTGCTAGGATTACATACAATGAACGTTGTCACATCGTTACAAGCGATAAAGCCATGGACGGAAGAATACTTGTAGCCGCCGCAAGGCAAGGTCACTGAGGGTATTGTCATGTCTAGATTCGCAACCAATGAATAAGTAGAAGAAGACGAAGTTGCCTCCTCCCCGTCTCCCGTGAAGATGAACAGACGCTTGGGATCACCAGATACACCGTTGGTGAGAGCGACTACAAAACGGGATGGCTTGGCAGCGTAGTAAGAAGCGACGAATCTTTGGCTTCGGATAATGGAAGACCAAGTCTTGGACACGCATAGGAACTTCATAAGCGACTTTCCAGGCAATCTAATCAGTGTCTCCACCTCCATATCGTAAGGGAGGAAGACATGTAGCTTCTTACCTGGCCGGCTCTTTGCAGGCGATCTAGTCAATTTCTTCAGATCAAGAGGGATCGGTTCCAAGATGCATCGGCTGCCCTTCTCAGGTTCCATCATGGAACGAAAACCCTAAATTTTGACTCGATTGATAGATCTTAGATCGATATAAAAAGACAAAGAAGTTTCCTTTTCTTTGAGTTCAGACAGATCTTAGCCGTTCGTTTTGAACTTAACTTTTTAACACAACCTAGTTTAATAGACTTAAACTTTAGATTTGGTCATCTTTGATGATCATCCCTTTCTGGAATTCTGATAATCATCGACTTGTAAAGTTGGAAACCTTTTGTTCGTCATCTCTGTCTAGTGACGATGTCAGCTTAAGTGTTTTCCATAAGCCCCTGATGTTTACAAAATCGAGCAGCAATACAAGTAATAATGCTTGCTCTTTTATGCGTGTGTTTGATTTGATGGTCACAATTTTCTTGAAAAAAATATATGAAACATCTTGTGTGGCGTTTGTTTAATGGATTAAGGAAACTTCTCTAGGAATGGATTTGGCTATTGTTGAAGGCTAACGAACAACAAGCTAGAGCTTGAATTCAAGATTGTTGTTGGTTTTAATGGATTTTGGAATTTGTTTAGGAATGGATTTGGAACTTTTAGATGTTAAATGGACAAGCTAAAGCTTTGAAGATTCTAGTTGCAAAAGCAAGCCACTCTCATGTTAGTTTTACTCATTTATAGAGGTTAGAGAGCTCTTTAGATGCTAATTTAGCATTTTATAGGGGCTAAAGTGTAATTCTTTGTGTGTGTGTGTTCTTGTCTTAGTTTCATTGGAGGCTTTGTGATCTGCAGGGACAACACAGAATGGGAGCAAGAGCTGGATGAGTTTGGTGTTGAAGGTATTCTTCATTTCGCATTCCTCGATAGACAAGGGAACGAGGAAGGTAATGTGGTGGGGAGGCTCCCGAGGCAGTATCTAGTCGAGAACGTGAATGCACTTGCAGCTGGGAAGCAATCGATTCCTCATGCTCGAGCCGTGGGACAGTACAGTAGCGCCGAAGCCCCGTAAGGTGCATCAGGTTACTGATCCCTTAAGCCATGGATAGAGAGAGAGATTGAGACATCATAATCATTATTATGATCACCAAGCATCGTCATCATGTTGATACTTGATAGAAGTTGTTTTGCAACTCTTATAATGCACAACAGTAGACAGTAAAATGGAAAATCAATTGAAAAGTAGCAATTTGTTCATATTGATCAATACATAACTTATAAAAACTCCAATCTATCTATGTGAATATTGATGAAGGTGAAGATGTGGCGCCCGCAAGGCACAGCCCATTAAAATAATAAAAAAAACTAATTATTGATCAAAATCAATTTTCTGAAGAACCAGGTGGCTAAACCGGTTGTTTTTAGCCCAAAATCATAACCTTTACCCATTTGAGCTTTAATAAAATTTATGAAAATTCAAAGAAATATGATGTCGACGATAAAGTATCTCTATCTACCTATATGTACAAGGCGCAAGAAAGCTGTTCCACTCCACCAAACATGTAAATCTCGTGGATTTAAACATCAATCAGCCTAATTATTCATATCCGTGAATCATCAATTTTTCTATCTCAATAAAGAAAAATCTCATCGTTATCTTGTTGTCAATTTTAAGACCCAAACAAATCTTATCTTTTATGTATTGGCAATATAAGATTCTTTCTTCTTTTTCCATAATCATTGTCATATTAGGTAGATTGAAGAAAACCATGTCTTACACAGACAATGTGTTGTAGTTTACCCCCACCCTCTGTTGTTGAAGGTAAAAAGTAAAAAGAACATAAGTTTTACCGAGCCTGTAAAACAACAAAAGGACTTTTACATTCAGACATCAATAGAACAAAATCTTTGATTTATCAGTTTTCACTTTCTTGTGAAGTAAACAAAAAAAACTAAAACACAAACCTGAAGAGTTTGATCTCTTCTCTCTCTCTCTCTTTCTATATTCCCTCTCTCATGTTTTACATCTACAAAACTCCCGAGTAAAGCTTTCAACTTTTTTATTGGTAACATTTTATCGTTCATCACTATGCATAGTATTATGACTGGTCTTCAAAGCTCAAGATCCAACGCTTGTCTCTTCTTATTTGACTCACTTTTCCAGCTACTAGGTCCATCAGATTTCTCTTCGTCCTCTGAGCTATGACCATTATTATTACTGAACAAACCTCTACCAACAACAAGCGGGCTTTGTGGTGAATCCGATCTCATCAAGCTTATTAAGCTTTGTGTTTCTTTATCTAACAAAACAGCCTGATCCGAGGATGGCAGAGTCTTTGCTGCTGGATACAGCGGATGCTTACGGATATGCATTCTATATTTCTGCATTCAGACACTAATCATTAATCCACACTCACAAAAATCAAGTTTGTAATTGGTTTCAAAAAGATGAGAGCTTTTTGTATACTTGTAAATGGCTCTTGACATCATCATTGGTTAAACCATCAACTTTCATCATATCTCTAATCTGCTTTGGTGTTGATCCATCCTTGTTCAGCCTGATCGTTGGAACATCTTCTATATCACCTATTGAAATTTGTGGGCACTTAAGCTCCGGTGATACTTTATCAGACGTCCCCATGTCTTTCTCTGAGTTGGGGCCTTGCATTGTAAACCAAATACATGTAAATCATATTACCAACCGAGAGAACTACTTCAGAGACTCATATTGCACATTTAGTGAGTTATAATTTGAATACAGAGTTTCCTCGTAATGATTACTAAAAGTTAGGAGAGTAATGATACTGAAAAGTTAAGAGAATGCGTTGTACCACCTTCCACATGCACTAGCAAAATGTTTGCATTCCCCTCTCATAGGACATGCCTTACAATTAGGTTCTCTCTTTGTGCAAAACACCTACATAATTCAAGTAGATTAAAATCCCATCACATGTCCTGCTTATTTTTTTCATACATAGATGTGTATATGTTATACGTACCTTTCCGAAAGTGATCATTTGGTAGTGTAACTCGTACCTGTGTATGAGATAGTACGGCTTTAGACTAATGAAGGGGTGTCTTAGAATAAACAACAGTAAAATATGATGAGGTCTTACAATGTTTCTTGATCAAGATTGCATAAACGTGGCAACATATATTTTTGTACAGACTCGAGCTCAGGATACCTGGATAAACCAAAAAAAAAAAAGCATAATAAAGTGCAATTTCCATTAAGCACCAGTATCGTAGAATGCTTTACTCGTCTATATGATGAACGTGAAGAGACCCCTCAACCAGAACGGGTACCCAACCCAGCCTGACTGCTATCCGTGCAATATTTATATCAACCTGTCAATTTGTTTGACCTTAAGTTCATATAATTCACTTCGCATGGACAAAATATAGATGATCATCAATGCTTACTGGTGAAGGGTTAATAGCCTTACGCAGTCCACGCATTTAGGGCCTAGCCCTAAGAAACTGAGAAGATATTGTCTGCATGATTTTATAATATAATGAGCAATGCAATAACTAATCTTAACTGACTAAGTGGTGACTTGATATATATTGCATTAATAAGTGAGAGAGAGATAAAAACTTTACTCACTTTGATTTATGGGGCTCAACGTGTCGTAACCATTCAAAGGTCTAGACCGTTGTTGTGGTCTCTTCGCACCCGATTAAGGAAATCCTGCATTATCTTCACGTTAATAGTCAAATACTTAAAAGTTAAACTATAATTAAATTTGGATAAAACTGTACTTGAATATATCCCGCAAATTTAGTGTTTGCATCCACGGCCTTCAATGGTTTCACTCACTACAGTAACATCTGCAGTGCGTAGCGCCTCCCAGTCGGAGGAGTCAAATGTCTTAACTGACCTCTCTTCGTTGCAATATCTACCTTGTGCTTCTCGTCTTAAACTGTCCCAATCCCGATTAAGCTCTTCTTTTTTTCTCTCTTTTTTTTTTCTTTTTTTTGGAACACTCCCAATTAAACTCCTCATCGACCTCTTTTGATACCTCTTTGTCTTTGGCATTAAACTGGCATCCTCATCCACCGGGGTGGTGAGTTCTCTAAACGATGAGACTCGATGCTGAATTGAGTCAGGTCCTGGTGAGTTTATGTTGTGGTTTCGGCCCCTGGGGGTATGTACTTTGGCCCCAACCTTTTAGCATTCAAAAAAAATATAAAAAAATATATATATACATATATGTACAAAATATATTGTGTTAAAATACATATATGTACAAAATATATTGTGTTAAAAAATATATTTATATATCTATAACAGTTTATGATTGATTTTGTTGGTTTATGTGTTACTTTTGCAGGGCAATGTTTCAGAAGCTTTGCTCATTACCTCCTTTCCAGGGAGCGAAGTCCCATCATGGTTCAACCATCGTACAATTCGATCTTCCTTAAAGCTCAAGTTTCCGCCACATTGGTGCGACAACAGGCTTTCAACAATAGTTCTATGCGCTGTTGTGGCATTCCCTTACCCACAAGATGAAATCAACCGTTTCTCGATAGAGTGCACTTGTGAGTTCACAAACGAACTTGGAACATGTGTACGTTTCAGCTGCACTCTTGGTGGAGGTTGGATCGAACCGCGCGAGATTGATTCGGACCATGTGTTTATCGGTTACACCAGCTGCTCACACCTAAGAAATCATGTAGAAGGGTCGCGAGAACATCTTGAATGTGTTCATACAGAGGCTTCAATAGAATTCAAAGTGAGAGATGGAGCAGGTGAGATTGTGAATTGTGGTTTAAGTTTAGTATACGAGGAACCAAACCATGTCGTTGCTGAAGGAGACTGTAATGGAACTTCTGCAAGAAGAGATTTCTCAGTTGAAGAGAGTATAGTAAGTTTTGCTGTTCGGTTTGTCTCCACTGTTTTGAAATATCTATGGCTAGTTGTTGCATTCTTTTTGGTTTATGGATTTACTAGATTTTTCATTTTTTTACTAAATAGGTTGTTTTTTTTTTTGGTAAAATAAAATGAGGGGAAATGACAAATAAATAGGTTGTATTTTCTTGGTCACCATTAAGTTTGTAAACTAAATTTATTTTGTGAAGTTTTTGACTTAATCTTATTCCCACTTCATCATCGCTTGATCAACATGATGAGTTTCCTCTACTCTGCTACTTCGGTTGATCAGATCAGGTATTTCCATCGTATACAATGGACTTGTAATCTTTTCTACTTTCTTGGTTAAAGTTGGGTTTCTTGTTAGGCTCTTTCTTTGCTTATCTAGGCATGGGCTTTTGTAACAATGATGGGTTACTCTTGCAACAAGCAACATATAGAGTAGCAGAGAACATTTGAGGTCGTTTTCACCCAGCTTATTTCATTAGTGATTTGTTTTTTTTTTCGTGTCATCATTATTATAAAATTCAATTGGCCATTCGACGTTCACATAACAATGGTAAGTTTTTGTTAATAACCATTCGACGCAGTCCATGACCTCTTCACTTATATGTCAAATGTAACCAGGTTTTTGAGAAATCTCATTCAAATGGCAATCTTATACTATTATTAGATTTGATCAAATCTTCCCACGGTAGAAGAACTCCATCATTGTATCTACTCTCTCTTGACCACACACACCAACTTTGTTAATTTACTTTATTTATTTATTAATGCTTGGTCTGAAAAATTGATTGAAAGACGACAATGTGTGCAAAACAGCGATTCCCTTATTTGGTCAAGTTCCCATTACCCATTGGTCAAGGTTCTGAGACACTTTCTTATTATTTCCCCCGAAAGAGAGAGTTGACTAGAGGTGGTCAGTGGGTGTAAGGACATCAATTAACGATAGTTTCTTAGCCGGGGTTCTTAAATCATGATTTGACATTTTTTTTTATTTTTTTTCTAAATATTTTTTAGCTAAGAAACGACTCTTAAAGCATGATTAACGTGAAGTTCTTAGGATGAGTTTCTTAACGGAAATTAAGAAATTGTTTCTTAACTTCCTCTAAGAACTTCACTCTAAAAATCACGGGTTAATCATGGTCTTATATCTCTTATTTAAGAGACGGTTCTTAACTTTTCTTAGTTAAAATCTAAGAAAAGCTTAGAACCGTCTATTAGCCGAATCTAAGAACCTCATTTAAAAGACTGGGATTAATGATGGTCTAACCCATATCATAATATAGTTGCATTTTTTTTGTAACTCAATATAGTTGCATTTTTTTTTGTAACTCAATATAGTTGCATTTTATGTATATGCAAACCATATAATCCGTACATAAGTAACATGTCTATATTTGCACGTCATCGGCTTGAACATACCTTAACTGCAGAAACAGCTATACGAAATTTTCGCAGTGATTGTAAAAACTAAGAGACACTTCCAAGACATTGAAATGATTGCTTACTATGTATGATTTATGTAACCAAAATACTTGTAACAGAAAAACTAAAGAAAAGCTTGTGAATATAAAACTGTATAAATTACAAATTACAAATCTTAGTAGTTGATATATAGTCAGGGTTACAGAAATGTGACCTTATTGTATCATAAAACTAATTCAAGATGTGAAAATTACACCATATATTTCATGGAAAACGAAGCATTCGATGAATTATATTCTTTGGAGAGTGGCAAAAAGTACCAAATTAATCATTAGTTTGATTAAAAGTGCGTAATTGTTACTAATCATACTCACATACTGACTGTCTATTTTTACTTACGTGGAGCGCTTCCAGTAGTTAATAACGAGAAAGATGCTTGATCCTTGTGATGGTACAATTGGTTGATCTGTCATAATTCTAATCAATTCTTCACTAATTGGAGTGTGAAAATTTTTGAGGATTTTTTCCATTTTGTTTACAAAATATATAAATACCTATTTGCTAGATATTCTAGTAACACTTGTAAAAACTAATTATTAAACTATCAATTGTTCACGTATAAGCTTTCATTAATATTTTGAGTTTATACGTTTGTTTCAGAATTTCAGTTTATTATATTTTTTTATATAGCAGTACATGACCAAGACTTGTTACTTAAGATGTTTGTGTTAAAAGCTTAATATGATGTTAACCCGAGCAGGGGCGGGCGGACGTTACGGGGTACGGGGTAACGGGGGTCACGTGCCCCAACTGTTTTTTTTTTTTCAAGTATTTAATGAATTTGATTAAAATATTTATAGTTTAGCGGAGAAATAATAAATATGACTTCTTTAAATTTATTTATATGTTTTTTCAGTGTTGTGGCCCCATCTTAAAACATTTCTAGATCCGCCCATAAACCCGAGATTAATTTACTAGTGTTTTTGTGTGATTTGTAAGCGTCTGTATATCTAAATATATAAGTTTTATTATCAAACAATATAAAAAAGGGCAATTCTCGTAAATATATCATTTTCAAGTTTTCGTCGCAAAAATAGACCACAAGGAGAAAAATGACCAAAATATTTCATTTAATAGGTAAAAAGACACTAATACCCTAAATATATAAAAAATAAAAAAAATAAAAAAAAATAATTTTTTTATAGTTTTAGATTATATGTTTTCAAATTCGAACTTTTTTATAATTTTTTTTTTTGAATTTCTTTTTTTTCGAATTTTTTTTTTTCAAATTTTCTTTTTGTAATTCGAAAATACTTTTTGAAACTATTTTAAAAATTTTTATTTTAAAATTTTTAATATTTATTTTCTATTTTATAAAATTTTAAACATCAAACCCAAATCCCCACCTCTTAACTCTAAACCCTAAAAATTGGATTAGTTAACTCTAGGGGTATAAGTGTATATTTACCTCTTTAATGAAACATTTTGATCATTTTGATTCTTAAAGTCTATATTTGTGATAGAAACTTTTTTAGTGCTATCATAGGGTATTTTTCTATAAAAAATTGTTAGATTTGATAAAAAAAAAAACTTATTAGTTGCAATAATTTTGAATGTGAAATAGATATTTTTTTAATGAAATACTAAAAGCCTCTCATCTCTCGCATTTCTGAATTCACCAACGCATATGTTTTTGAAAATGTTATAACTGTATTGTACATGTTTTGTAAATGTAAAGCTAACTCTATAGTGAACTGTTTATGGCAGCTATAAAATTTTAAAAGTTATCGACACAATATATGAACTTGTAGGAAAAAAAAAGATAGAAAATGCAAAATAAGAAAGGATTGCATAGAATCCATGAGAGTGGTTTAGTTGACCCACCTTAAGTATGAAATGGACAAATCAGAAGCCTTGTCTTTCTTTCAATCACATCCCTCCCCCTCAAAAGCTACCATCAAGTAAATCTCCTTTGCTTATATTTTGGCATCACTTTTTGACAATAACCTATAGCCATGTACCATAATATATATTTATAATGTTGAATATATTCATTTTTAGATTACTTCAACAATGTTGAAGATCTTTCCAATATATTTTATAGCATGTCCATACAATGTTATATCTTATACATCTAAAAAGATTAGTTCCAGCTGACAAAAAAAAAAGATTAGTTCCATTAATTTGCCTTATTTATCAATACATCTAGGTTAATCTCCATCCAGGAGATATCAGTTTAAAAGTATATTAGAAGTTGATAAAATGATCGTAGACCAAGGTTAACGATTTCAATCCAATTTGACGCTCACGATTTAACATGAACTTACTCTGTGAATTCAATTCACACATTCCGTAACATTGAACTTAACGCATGCATGGAACCATGTAAAACGAAATCATTTGGAGTAAACGAAATCTCATTTTAATCAACATTGTGGACGGAAGCTTCCACTGATTCTAAACGTGCATGGTCTAACTTTTGGTATATGAACTCTTTATTTTTTGTAGGCAGCTATTAATTGTTTTTTTTTTAACTGGGAGGCAGCTATTAATTGGATCAAAATGTTTCCACGTATAGTCTAAACTACTTAATGTGTACAATTATGCATTGGCTTTTACCAAAAAAAAAATTATGCTTTGGCATTATACGAAAACAAAATGATTTAGGATAAGGAATAATTTAATTTTATAGGAACTAGACTGAAATTTACATAGAAAAGGGAAGAAACGGGTAAGGGGACTCTTGAAACGACGACAAAGCATGCCCAACGGACTCCCCATCGTGTACACCGCACGCTCGACAACTCATGGGTCCACTTTGGGCCAACTCTTGTTTTATTTCCTTACTCCCCATATCGTTAATTAATTAGTTTATCTGTAAATAGTCTATTCTATGAAATTTGATGTTGTTTACTGATGTATACAACATAATCGTGTTTTTAACATGAACTTACATATTCTTAGATACTATAGGATCTCTTTCTACACTGCAATATTCTAAAACTGTCTAGTCTGTAAATCGGGTATAAATAAAACAATTTTTTCAAATCAATTTTTACACGTTTAAGAATTCAATACAAACCCACCTAAACAATACTATTTTATATAAAGTGCATAACACTGCGTAGCAATTTCTTAAACATTGTTTGCAAATAGTTGTGTATGTGAACTTAACTTACATATTCCATCTCGTATATCTACGAGTTAATATGCAAACTTAAATTTTAGCAAAAAAAAAATATGCAAACTTAATTAGTTACGTATATCAATATAATAACACTTTTATTATTAATAATAAATTATCTATAGTATATGTTGGTCAACTTTTCGTTCAGAAAATGAATTAATTGAAAAAAGAGTTGTGACCTAAATTGGATGAACTAGCCAACGAAAGGTGATCACTGTCTAGAAACAAAGTAACCATACAGTCATGAGGTTTTTTTTTAAAAAAAACATACTGTGAGGATAGTGCAGAGAAGACACGAAGAAATAATATTTAGTGAAACGTGTTTACTTATGAAATAGAAAATATTTATACATTATACCAAAAAAACAATTACAAAAACTAAAAAAATTGTGATGCTCAATTGGAAACAATATAAAAAATAATTCCTGCGGTGTTTTTTTTTTAATTTGATCTTCAAATCATAGACATGTAAACCAAAACCCTAAAACCCTAGTTATACACATCAGTAGACAAATAAATCATTTATCTTCACTCTTCCACAGGCTTTTTTCGCGAAAAATACATACGATATCCATATAATAAAAAAGAAAGAAAAAAAGCTTTTACAAATCTTTATATATGTTATATCAATTTATTCTACCTATATAGAAAACGTTACGCACCATGCTATAGACGTATCAAACATGCAAATCCCTATATAAGTCATCGTCCAAATTCGTACACAAGAACCCACTGATGAACCTGTTCTCTTCTTCTCTATCACTTAATAACGACGACGAAGCCATCTCTGTTCCATTGTTATTAATGCTCACTTCGTTATTGCAGTGACCAGTGTTTTTGCTGTCGTCTTCTTTATGACCACCAAAATCTAAAACTCCATCTTCTTGGCTCATAAGTTGAGAAGCAACAAATTTATCGAGTGCTCTCCAATCCGTCGTCACCACTGATGTTCTCTTCCTCTTAACTTTATTTTGACTATTTATCAGCTCGTCCTCTTCTATTAGTGGTCTTTTGTGCTTATTATGAATCTTCTCCGATGATGTTATTGACGTTGAGCTCATTGGCCTCTTCATATTAGGGAGTGAAGGGCTTTCTAGCTGGGGAAGTTGAATGAATTGATCGCAGTGGATGAAGTTCAAACCAATATCCGACCCTTCTAGTTCTTGCTTGAACAAAACATCTTGTGCAAAAATGTTTTGCTTCTGCTTAGATACGTAATCGAGAGGCTCCATAGCCGAGCCAACTCCGCTCGGTAATTCATCGTAAAAGTAACTTGATCTCCAAGTTTCCGTGTTCTTGGCTTGCCCGGTCGTTGGTTTTTTCTTGAAAGCTCTACAGACCACCCATCCTTCTTCCTACAATGCGCACACAATCATAATTAATAAGGAATGGTTATCATACATTGGTGTGAATACGCCTAACCTTTAGGACATATCAACCAAAAAGAAGAAATAATTATGCTTTTACATGTAGAGAAACACAATGAAAAGCATGCCTTAAAAGTTTGATAGCTCAAGAAAGAAAGCTACCAATAGCATAGGTACATACTCATTTGCTAGCTATTTTAAATTGACTATTAAACTCATTCGAGTTTGAGAGAGTGCAGATATATATATCACATACATCCTAGTATTTAAATTTTCTGGAGTTGTTAATAATGGTACTTACAAAATATGATAATCTTAATGCTAGGTCAGGGATTTGAAGGTACACGTATAACTCGTTTTATGTCATGTCTTTAGTTAGAAGAATTAAGTCTTCGTAAGACTTGAAACGCTTAAATATAAATATATATGGTTCGACCTAAAGAGAAATATATAGGAATGGACTTTAGTCTACATATATGGAACTGAAGTTTTAGTGCAGTCTTTTTACTTTTTGTTTTGTGATTAAAGGTGTAACATGTTACAATAAGTCTTAAAAAGGCTCGACTTTTACTAAAAGGTTAAACTGTGTCTCCTAAAGGAGCTTATGAGACCCCAAAAAGTCTATAGACCACATGATAAACCAAATAAGTTCATGTAATTTCCGGTATTTTTTGTTGGAAAATAACTAAATTGAATATGTAAGCTAATACAATTATCCATCCTACCTATTTCGAAAAAATCATAAGTAAAATATACAATACCTGAGGAGGGGCATTCTCATCGGACTCTAGCCGGTATTCATGCATGATCCAATCAGTTTTTTGGCCATTAGGGGCTCTTCCTTTGTAGAATACAAGTGTTTTCCTCATACCAATTAGTTTTGACTTGTCATAAACAGCCTTGTCTCGACCTGTGGCCTTCCAGAAACCAGCGATGGTCGCTCTGTTCGTCCTTGTCCCCGTTGGATATTTCTTATCTTTGTGGCTGAAGAAATACCATTCATTTCGTTCCTCATATCCGATTCGGCATTTCTCTATATCATATATAAAACAATATTCATTAGATTTATGCATTCATATTGTCATATTAACAAAATAATGCCTAAACTAAGTATGTATAGTGTGGAACCTTGTAAATCCCACGGTTCGATTCTGTAGAGATCAATATCTCTAATGACATCAAGATCGATCTTTTGTGAAGCCACTTTCTTCCTCAAATAGTAACCAACGAGCTCTTCATCTGTTGGATGGAATCTGAATCCCGGAGGAACACTACATGACTGATCAACTGATTCCATTATATCTGCACAATACCCAATTTCATCACCAAAATGATCATTAGTAAAACATCATATATGCAAGTAAATGTGTTATATATACATGTAAATGTGTATGCATGCTAGTATCACATCACAAAGAGTTGGGGTTTATATATGATTAAAGAGAATTAGAAAAAGGCAAGGATGCAAGAATGAAAAGTAATAGGTTATTCAAAAAAAAAAAATAGTCTTTTGAAAAAGTAATAATTATCTCATTTAATGGTTAGTTTCAACTTCATTACCAGTTTCCATAGATAAAAAAGTGATATGCATGATTATTTTTCTCTATCTTAAAAGTGATCAGAAGATGGTACAATAACATGAAAGTTAGGTTTAAAAGTCGAACGGACAAACGTAGAGCTTTGTACTAATGATGTTTTCCTGTTGAAACGTGGCTTGTGAATAAATGGTGGAAATGATCATGCATATATCGAGAAACGGAATTTTCTTTGTGTTTAAACAGTATTTTATGTCATAATATACTGATCTAAAATTAAGCTAAAACAAGCCGACCGAAGCAACTACGTATATATATTGATGTTATGCATACAGTATATTCAGGCCTATGGAATACAAACATACAAACAAAAACAGTCTTTTCCAAATCTATAACAAAACAAAAACGAAAAATATCATCAAGCCTGAGCAAAAACTATTGGAAAGGTTTCAAAGTCTGTTTGTTTATCTTCATTTCAGAAATCTTAAAGCACACACGACTGTGCTATACTACTACTAAAGCACAATATAAATATGCATATAAATATGTACAAGTCATATTCATATACAAAGTATTAAAAGTGTTTTCCAAAAATAAAAGAGAAAATACTAAACTAAGACAAACTAACAAGACTTAATTAAGAGCTGAGAAGTGAATATACCTGAAGTTTTTTATATAATGGACATACATAAACGTTTAATAACCAAGATCGACAGATTATGCATGCAGATCGGTCAACCCGAAAAGCTGAAGAACTAAAGAAAATATGCCAAAAGGGGTACAAAGAGATCAATGTTTTAGTGAACAAAACAGCATAAACACGCATTTATGTGTAAGTTTAGACGACAGGAATGAACTATTTTGATATTGAAATTCGTTGTAAATAGGTTTTACCTTCTTTGATATGTTGAATATATACACATATATACAGATATATGTGTTTATCGAATGTTGTTTACTCGTTTGTAAGAAAAAGAAAACGAGGAAGAAGAAGAAGATCAGAGAGATGTGGATGTGACGAAGAAGACGATGGTCGAGAGAGAGGTTTGGTTATGAGTTTCGGGGAATACGAAGAGAGAGTGAGGAATGAGAGATTGATGGCTTGGTGAAATATAAAAGGTGTAGAGAGTGTGGACCGCTCAATTGCGCGTGGCCTCCTCCATGTCCCCATTTGCATACGTCACCCTCCTCCCTCTTCTTTTCACATTTTTCTGGGTACGAGAGCGTCTCTAACGTATACCTCTATATTTTTCTCTAAAATAGAAATCTTTATTATAGAACTGAAAATGCTCCAATGTATGTTTCTATAATAGAGTTCCTCTATTTTAAAAAAAAATATAGAGAAAATTTATTTTTTGCCTCTATATTTAGAGGTAGAAATATCATATCTCTATATTTTCCCTTATAAATAGAGGAACTCTATTATAGAGGCATACATTGGAATATTTTCATCTCTATAATAGAGTTTCTCTATTTTATAAGAAAATATAGAGATATAAATAAGTGTTGGTTGGAGAGTTTCTCTATTTTATAAGAAAATATATAGATATAAATAAGTGTTGGTTGGAGATGGTTTTAGTATTTTTTTTTAACTTTTATAGCTTTAATTCTACAGGCGTATGTATTAGAATAAAACAGACCTAAAGATATCAAAATTACTAGTTCTGAGGTTTTGATTGATGCATTATTAAATACTGAGTTGCATACATATTTTCAAGAAAACTAAACAAATTAAAACAAAAATCTCATTTGCAAGATTTTTTTTCATATTAAGAAAATTTCCAGTTGTTCAATCAAATGATGGTACATTGGTACCGTGTTCAACATTTATATTGGTTGAAATCAGAATTTAGTTTACTCTCTAACTTTGAATCGGTGTATATATCGATAGTTGTATCACTTGTAATTATAAACATAAATATTTTGACTACTTCTTTTTTCTTTTCAAACATGCGACTGCGAACTGTTCTATAAATTGTCATATTTCAACCAAAAAAATATACTACTTATATTAATTATCCGTCAGACCAATGAGATCACGCGTATTAATGTTGCAAACATTCTGACATTCTGGAACATGCCACGCTGGCACAACAGAGAATGTCCTTTTGCAACGTGGGCGAGATTAAACGAACCGCCCGCTTCACATGCTTATGTGAACTCCTCTATTTGCCAAAGTACCCTCGTCACTTCATCTTCTTAAAGACTTCCCCAGTGGTGGCCTTCTTATCTCCAATGATTTATCGACAAGAACCAACGAGAAGAGAGTGAGATCGAGCAGAAGCCATCACGTGGCGCATGTTGGTTGGCTGTTGAGCTATTGTCTTTACGTAGAAGATAAATAAAGCTGGTATCAATATATATACATACACATCTAACGAAACAAAAAATAAAGCTATGATCTTGTTTTGGTACCAAAATGATTTGATATATTGAGAGCGTAGTTCTAACATATGAAAAAATTGTATTTAAATATAATTATTCACTTGTTCTTCAGCTTTGTTACAGTTGAGGAACTTTTTGACAAACCAGCAAACACAAAATATGTTTTGAAAGACTTGCTATGATTTTTTTTTTTTCAAAAACTTTGCTGTGATTCCAGTGGAAACATTCAATATATACAAGATAGTGAGCGACAGTATGCACACTGCATATATGAGTGTAACTTTTATATTGCAAACTTAAACGGAGTTGATATACACATATTTTAACGACTTATTATATATGTATATATTTTTAGATTTAGCATTGGGTATCTAGATTTTGCTAAAACGTCGGTTAACTTTGATAAAATGTTCGAGTAACTGAGAGAGTAAACAAGTCTTTCCGAAATTTAGCTCGCACTATTTATACCTAATTTTTATAAAGTGGTAATTTTTTTTTTGTGAAATTGCATCATGTATACATAATTTTTTTCCTAATTAAATTAATATCCTAAATCCCACGTCGTAGTGCTTTTTTTTATAGACACAAAATTTATCTCATCATAGATAGTTTGCTAATTTCATCATTCTTTTTGGATCTTAAGCCAATTCACTCAATTTTTTTTTAACTATATCAAGTTAGGGAAGGCGTTGTAAACTACATGCCACCAAAAAATATACAGAAAAATTGATAACAAAGTGAAACAATATGGTCTTGCATGCTTTGGACCTATGCCAATGCCATTATTTATAATTTCGTTAAACGTGTTTGGACATAACTTGTTACGCTTCAAAATTGTACCTACCGGCTTATTGCCGTTCTTTTGATACTGACTCTTGATTACTTCTCCATCATATTAATTAACAAAATATATTATTTTCTTAATATCTTGTTTTATTGATATTAGGAAGTTGATAAATGATCAGTAAACAGGAATTCATGAATAAACAAAGGAATATATTTAATTTCTAAATTAATTAATACATTCTTTTCTGTTAACTAGGTTTCAGACATTCTTTGAAAATGAAAATTAAATATCACAAAATTGTTCGAAAAACATAGATAAATACCATGAACATCACAGAAATCCTTACAGAAATAACGTTGAAAACTTTGCTAACAGCTCTTGTTATTTAGAGCGATGGTAATTACTCAATCACTCGTACATGTCGTTCATTTTATAAAATATATTATATATTTCTAGAAGAAAGAAGTAGTGGTATAATAGTTTTTTGTATTTAGTATGTAAACTAAAGAGTTAAAGCAATATTTTATATCAAACGAAAAATAAATATATATTTTTTTGTTTTAAAAAAGTTATAGGCTTAAAATACGTGTCCCAACACCAAATGGTTATATAAGAGTTGATTATGATTGAAAGTTACAGAGATGACAAAAAAAAAAAAGATTGAAAGTTACAGACTGTAGGAGGATAATTATGATTTGATTTACCACACTTTGATTGGTTTGCCAGAATTGATCAGTGCTTTAAGTTCTTTATGACCTTTGTTCTTTTTCTTAACGAACTCTAACGTTGACAAACATGTCCTTCAGTCGAATTCCATGCACGTGTCAAATTCATATTTGGATTGAAGAATTGTTTTGCTTGTTTCCTCCGCACATTTTTCTTTCTTTTGAAGAGTATTTTATGTCATAATATACTGATCTAGAATTAAGCTAAAACAACCCGACCTAGGCAACTACATATATATTAATAGTATGCATCTATAATATATTCAGCCTTTGTAATACAAACAAAAACAGCTTTTCCACATCTATAACTAAACAAATACGAAATAAAACATCAAGACTGAGCAAAAACTACTGAAAATCTTTCAAAGTCTGTCTGTTTTTCTTCATTTCGAAAAGCTTAAAGTACACAAGACTGTAATATATAGTATATACTACTACTACTAGTACTACTAAACACTAGATGAATATGCATATACGTACATATATAGAAATCATATTCAGATACAACTTATTTTTTAAAAAAAGAGAAAATATGGGTATTGCGTTTAGAAAAACTAACAAGACTTAATTAGGAGCTGAGAAATGAAGATACCTAAAGTTTCATAATGGACATAAAACATTTTTAATGGTCAAGATCGGCAGATTACGCATGGAGATCGGTCAACACGACAAGCTAAAGCACTATATATTTATAAGGGATGCAAAGAGATCAATATTTTAGTGGATAAAACAGCATAAAGATGCATATAGGTGTAAGTTGGGACGACAGGAATGAACTATTTTGATTTGAGATCCGTTGTAAATCAGTTTTACCTTCTTCACATATATATAGATATATGTGTATCCAAAGTTATTGACTCGTTTGTAAGCAAAAGAAAACGAGGAAGATCGAGGGAGAAAGGAGATCAGAGAGATGTGGATGTGTCGAAGATGATGATAGTCGAGACTCGAGAGGGAGGTTTGGTTATAAGTTTCGGGGAATATGAAGAGAGAGTGAGGAATGAGAGATTGATGGTTTGGTGAAATATAAATAAAAGGTGTAGAGAGTGTGGACCGCTCAATTGCGCGTGGCCTTCTCCATGTCCCCATTTGCATACGTCACCCTCCTCCCGCTTCTTTTAACATTCTTCTTCCTACTATTTCCTTTTTCACTAAAATTGAATAAAAGGTATCAAAATTATTACTTATACAAAAACTATTACTTCTAAGGTTTTGATCAGTGCAATGTTAAATATTGAGTTGCAGACATGTTTTCAAGAAAACTAATATAATACCAATAATCTACGTTTGCAAGATTTTGTGCATATTAAGAATTTTTCCAGTTGTTCAATCAAATGATGGTACCGTGTTAAACATTAATATTGGTTGAAATCAGAATTTGTTACACTATTTTATACTAATATTGATCCAAATTATATGCTTTTATATATGGGCTAGTTCCTTTATTTTCAAACACGCGAATGGGAACTGCTCTATTTCTTAAAAATAAAAATAAAAATTGTTCACCTGTGCGAACTGCTCTATAATAAATTGTAATATTTCAACTAGACCAAAATTATATATAAATTATATTAATTATCCGTCAGACCAATGAGATCACGCGTTTTAATGTTGCAAACATTCTGACATTCTGGAACATGCCACGCTGGCACAACAGAGAATGTCCCTTTGCCACGTGGGAGAGATTAAACAAATCGCCCGCTTCACATGCTTGCGAACTTCTCTATTGACCTAAGTACCCTCGTTACTTCATCTTCTTAAAGACTTCCCAGTGATGGGCCTTCTCATCTCCAATGATTTATCGACAAGAACCAACGAGAAGGCAGTGAGATCGAGCAGAAGCCATCACGTGGCGGTTATTGGTTGGCTATTGAGCTATTGTCTTTACGTAGAAGATAAATAAAGCTGGTACCAATATATATACATATCTAACGAAACAAAAAATAAAGTTATGATCTTGTTTTGGTACCAAAATGATTTGATATATTGAGAGCGTCGTTCTAACATATAAAAGAATCGTGTTTATATAATTATGCACTTGTTCTTCGGATTTGTTACAGTTGGAGAACCTTTTAACAAACCATCACTGAATTTTGCAATGGATAATATTTTGAAAACAAAATCTATTTTAAAAAGACTTGTTATGGGTGTAAGTTTTATATTGCAAGCTAAAATTGACTTCTTTTTTTTGTTTTAATTTGCATTTTAACGAGATTAAGCATTGGGTATCTAGATTTTGCTAAAACGTCGGTTAACTTTGCTGAAGCGTTGGTTAACTTTGCTTCTTCTTTTTGTCAAACCGTTGGTTAACTTTGCTAAAACGTTCGATTAAGTAAACTAAGTATTTTGGCAGAAAATATGCCAAAAGGGGTACAAAGAGATCAATGTTTTAGTGAACAAAACAGCATAAACACGCATTTATGTGTAAGTTTAGACGACAGGAATGAACTATTTTGATATTGAAATTCGTTGTAAATAGGTTTTACCTTCTTTGATATGTTGAATATATACACATATATACAGATATATGTGTTTATCGAATGTTGTTTACTCGTTTGTAAGAAAAAGAAAACGAGGAAGAAGAAGAAGATCAGAGAGATGTGGATGTGACGAAGAAGACGATGGTCGAGAGAGAGGTTTGGTTATGAGTTTCGGGGAATACGAAGAGAGAGTGAGGAATGAGAGATTGATGGCTTGGTGAAATATAAAAGGTGTAGAGAGTGTGGACCGCTCAATTGCGCGTGGCCTCCTCCATGTCCCCATTTGCATACGTCACCCTCCTCCCTCTTCTTTTCACATTTTTCTAAGATGAGAGGCGTCTATCGATACTCTATATTTTTCTCTAAAATAAATCTTTATTATAGAACGAAAATCTTCCAATGTATGTTTCTATAATAGCCTCTATTTTAAAAAAAAATATAGAGAAAATTTATTTTTGCCTCTATATTTTAGAGGTAGAAATATCATATCTCTATATTTTCCTTATAAATGTATGAACTCTATTATGGAGATACATTGGAATATTTTCATCTCTATAATAGAGTTTTCTATTTTATAAGAAAATATAGAGATATAAATAAGTGTTGGTTGGAGAGTTTCTCTATTTTATAAGAAAATATATAGATATAAATAAGTGTTGGTTGGAGATGGTTTTAGTATTTTTTTTTAACTTTTATAGCTTTAATTCTACAGGCGTATGTATTAGAATAAAACAGACCTAAAGATATCAAAATTACTAGTTCTGAGGTTTTGATTGATGCATTATTAAATACTGAGTTGCATACATATTTTCAAGAAAACTAAACAAATTAAAACAAAAATCTCATTTGCAAGATTTTTTTTCATATTAAGAAAATTTCCAGTTGTTCAATCAAATGATGGTACATTGGTACCGTGTTCAACATTTATATTGGTTGAAATCAGAATTTAGTTTACTCTCTAACTTTGAATCGGTGTATATATCGATAGTTGTATCACTTGTAATTATAAACATAAATATTTTGACTACTTTTTCTTTTCAAACATGCGACTGCGAACTGTTCTATAAATTGTCATATTTCAACCAAAAAAATATACTACTTATATTAATTATCCGTCAGACCAATGAGATCACGCGTATTAATGTTGCAAACATTCTGACATTCTGGAACATGCCACGCTGGCACAACAGAGAATGTCCTTTTGCAACGTGGGCGAGATTAAACGAACCGCCCGCTTCACATGCTTATGTGAACTCCTCTATTTGCCAAAGTACCCTCGTCACTTCATCTTCTTAAAGACTTCCCCAGTGGTGGCCTTCTTATCTCCAATGATTTATCGACAAGAACCAACGAGAAGAGAGTGAGATCGAGCAGAAGCCATCACGTGGCGCATGTTGGTTGGCTGTTGAGCTATTGTCTTTACGTAGAAGATAAATAAAGCTGGTATCAATATATATACATACACATCTAACGAAACAAAAAATAAAGCTATGATCTTGTTTTGGTACCAAAATGATTTGATATATTGAGAGCGTAGTTCTAACATATGAAAAAATTGTATTTAAATATAATTATGCACTTGTTCTTCGGATTTGTTACAGTTGAGGAACTTTTGACAAACCAGCAAACACAAAATATGTTTTGAAAGACTTGCTATGATTTTTTTTTTTTCAAAAACTTTGCTGTGATTCCAGTGGAAACATTCAATATATACAAGATAGTGAGCGACAGTATGCACACTGCATATATGAGTGTAACTTTTATATTGCAAACTTAAACGGAGTTGATATACACATATTTTAACGACTTATTATATATGTATATATTTTAGATTTAGCATTGGGTATCTAGATTTTGCTAAAACGTCGGTTAACTTTGATAAAATGTTCGAGTAACTGAGAGAGTAAACAAGTCTTTCCGAAATTTAGCTCGCACTATTTATACCTAATTTTTATAAAGTGGTAATTTTTTTTTTGTGAAATTGCATCATGTATACATAATTTTTTTCCTAATTAAATTAATATCCTAAATCCCACGTCGTAGTGCTTTTTTTTATAGACACAAAATTTATCTCATCATAGATAGTTTGCTAATTTCATCATTCTTTTTGGATCTTAAGCCAATTCACTCAATTTTTTTTTAACTATATCAAGTTAGGGAAGGCGTTGTAAACTACATGCCACCAAAAATATACAGAAAAATTGATAACAAAGTGAAACAATATGGTCTTGCATGCTTTGGACCTATGCCAATGCCATTATTTATAATTTCGTTAAACGTGTTTGGACATAACTTGTTACGCTTCAAAATTGTACCTACCGGCTTATTGCCGTTCTTTTGATACTGACTCTTGATTACTTCTCCATCATATTAATTAACAAAATATATTATTTTCTTAATATCTTGTTTTATTGATATTAGGAAGTTGATAAATGATCAGTAAACAGGAATTCATGAATAAACAAAGGAATATATTTAATTTCTAAATTAATTAATACATTCTTTTCTGTTAACTAGGTTTCAGACATTCTTTGAAAATGAAAATTAAATATCACAAAATTGTTCGAAAAACATAGATAAATACCATGAACATCACAGAAATCCTTACAGAAATAACGTTGAAAACTTTGCTAACAGCTCTTGTTATTTAGAGCGATGGTAATTACTCAATCACTCGTACATGTCGTTCATTTTATAAAATATATTATATATTTCTAGAAGAAAGAAGTAGTGGTATAATAGTTTTTTGTATTTAGTATGTAAACTAAAGAGTTAAAGCAATATTTTATATCAAACGAAAAATAAATATATATTTTTTGTTTTAATTTGCATTTTTAACGAGATTAAGCATTGGGTATCTAGATTTTGCTAAAACGTCGGTTAACTTTGATAAAATGTTCGAGTAACTGAGAGAGTAAACAAGTCTTTCCGAAATTTAGCTCGCACTATTTATACCTAATTTTTATAAAGTGGTAATTTTTTTTGTGAAATTGCATCATGTATACATAATTTTTTCCTAATTAAATTAATATCCTAAATCCCACGTCGTAGTGCTTTTTTATAGACACAAAATTTATCTCATCATAGATAGTTTGCTAATTTCATCATTCTTTTGGATCTTAAGCCAATTCACTCAATTTTTTTAACTATATCAAGTTAGGAAGGCGTTGTAAACTACATGCCACCAAAAATATACAGAAAAATTGATAACAAAGTGAAACAATATGGTCTTGCATGCTTTGGACCTATGCCAATGCCATTATTTATAATTTCGTTAAACGTGTTTGGACATAACTTGTTACGCTTCAAAATTGTACCTACCGGCTTATTGCCGTTCTTTTGATACTGACTCTTGATTACTTCTCCATCATATTAATTAACAAAATATATTATTTTCTTAATATCTTGTTTTATTGATATTAGGAAGTTGATAAATGATCAGTAAACAGGAATTCATGAATAAACAAAGGAATATATTTAATTTCTAAATTAATTAATACATTCTTTTCTGTTAACTAGGTTGCAGACATGTTTTCAAGAAAACTAATATAATACCAATAATCTACGTTTGCAAGATTTTGTGCATATTAAGAATTTTTCCAGTTGTTCAATCAAATGATGGTACCGTGTTAAACATTAATATTGGTTGAAATCAGAATTTGTTACACTATTTTATACTAATATTGATCCAAATTATATGCTTTTATATATGGGCTAGTTCCTTTATTTTCAAACACGCGAATGGGAACTGCTCTATTTCTTAAAAATAAATAAAAATTGTTCACCTGTGCGAACTGCTCTATAATAAATTGTAATATTTCAACTAGACCAAAATTATATATAAATTATATTAATTATCCGTCAGACCAATGAGATCACGCGTATTAATGTTGCAAACATTCTGACATTCTGGAACATGCCACGCTGGCACAACAGAGAATGTCCCTTTGCCACGTGGGAGAGATTAAACAAATCGCCCGCTTCACATGCTTGCGAACTTCTCTATTGACCTAAGTACCCTCGTTACTTCATCTTCTTAAAGACTTCCCAGTGATGGGCCTTCTCATCTCCAATGATTTATCGACAAGAACCAACGAGAAGGCAGTGAGATCGAGCAGAAGCCATCACGTGGCGGTTATTGGTTGGCTATTGAGCTATTGTCTTTACGTAGAAGATAAATAAAGCTGGTACCAATATATATACATATCTAACGAAACAAAAATAAAGTTATGATCTTGTTTTGGTACCAAAATGATTTGATATATTGAGAGCGTCGTTCTAACATATAAAAGAATCGTGTTTATATAATTATGCACTTGTTCTTCGGATTTGTTACAGTTGGAGAACCTTTTTAACAAACCATCACTGAATTTTGCAATGGATAATATTTTGAAAACAAAATCTATTTAAAAAGACTTGTTATGGGTGTAAGTTTTATATTGCAAGCTAAAATTGACTTCTTTTTTTTTTTGTTTTAATTTGCATTTTTAACGAGATTAAGCATTGGGTATCTAGATTTTGCTAAAACGTCGGTTAACTTTGCTGAAGCGTTGGTTAACTTTGCTTCTTCTTTTTTTTGTCAAACCGTTGGTTAACTTTGCTAAAACGTTCGATTAAGTAAACTAAGTATTTTGGCAGAAAATTAGCTCGCGTTATTTATACCTAGTATTATACAGTCGTTAACTACATGTCACCAAAAATATACAGCAAACTGATAACAAAGTGAAACAATATGGTCCTGCATGCTTTGGACCTATGCCATCATTTATAGTTTCATTAAACGTGTTTGGACATAACTTGTTACGCTTCAAACTGCACTTATTTCCGTTGTTTTGAACTTTTGATCTTGACTCTTGATTACTTCTCCATCATATTAATTAACAAAATATATACTTTTCTTAACATCTTGCTTTATTTGATATTAGCAAGTTGATAAATGATCCGTAAACAGGAATTCATCAACAAACAAAAAGAATATATTTAATTTCTAAATTAATTGTTTCATCCGTTCTTTGAATTTGAAAATTAAATATCACAGAAATGATTTCAAAACATAGATAAAGACCATGAACATCACAGAAATCTTGATAGATTTAAGCAAAAAAAAAAATCCAGATGGAAATAAACTTTGCAACTCTTGTTATTTTGAGCGATGGTAATCACTAAATCTGTTTTTTTTTTAAAAAAGAAAATAACCTTTCGTGGTACAATATTTTTTTTATATTTAGTAGGTGAATTAAAGAGACCCAATTTTATATGAAACAAAAATAAGTATTTTTTATTTATAAAAAGTTTTAAGGCTTAAAATACGCGCCCCAATACCAAAGAGTTATGTAAGAGTTGATTATGATTGAAAGTTACAGAATGTAGGAGGATAATTATGATTTGATTTACCATACTTTGATTGGTTTGCCAGAAATTGATCAGTGGCTTTAGACTCTTACTAGACCTTGACCTAGAGTAGTATATTTATTATTTTTTATTTTTTGCTTATAACAATGATGCATTTGTAATAGTTAGTTTTATTACATTGAGTTTTTTACATTTTATTAACAATCAAATGTGTCACGAATATTTAGTATTATATAAAAGAATCTGGAAAATAAATAAAAAGATAGATAATGATACATTATATATGAAATATATTATTCAATTTCGATAATTTCAAATATGTGAAATAAATAATATGAAATATATTATTCAATTTCGATAATTTCAAATATGTCGAAATAAATAACTATGAGTTAGTAAGATACATGAAATAGATAAATAAAGTATAGATTTTGTAACATCAATTCATTTATTCAGATTTTATGGATATATAATATATTAAAATGTTGATTTAAGATTTGTAAAGAATTAATAAAAGTGAATTATATAACAAATAGTTATTTTAGGAAATTATTAAATCGTCATATTAGTGCTAAAATTATTTTAGGAAATATTAGGAAACTATTTTAATAATAAAGATAAAATTGAAATTGATTTAATTAGAGAGGGAAGTTAAATTTTATTTTAAGACAACACATTAATGGAACTAAAAAAGACAAGCATTAAAATAGGAAATTTAATTAATAGTCTTAGTGGCATGCCATTGTAAATAAGTTGAAAAACTAAGGAGTATTTTTAAAGTGTACTTCTGAATTAATAAAATAGATGATCTTTGTTCTTTCTTAACGAACCCTAACGTTGACAAACATGTCCTTCAATCGAGTTTCATGCACGTGTCAAATTCATATTTGGATTGAAAGAATTTGCTTGTTTCCTCTGCACATTATTCCTCTTTTTAAGGTTGACGCATGCTTTTACAAAAATATAAATAAATAATTCTTAAATCTAAACGCATGCTAACCGCTTTGGCGTTTTCAAAGGTAAGGAATAATCCTGTTATTCTGTTTTTTTTTTTGAACTGAATAATCCTGTTATTCTGTTGCGCTGTTACATTAGGAAGAGTAAAGGTCTTTATTTAGTATAAATAGTTCATATAAAATCCTTATAATGTATGTACTTTTTGTTTTGTTAACAAACATTCTATAGATAGGTACATATGTGGCTTAACTAAATTAAATATTAAACTTGGTATGAAACACATAATTAATTTTTAATAATTCTCAAAATAAACTACGAGAAGAATATACATTCAAAATAATATTACTCTGAAGATGAAAATTACACGAAAGTTTAAACCTCTAGATATTTTTCTTAAATCCGAGATTAAGGTGATACTTTCTTTTGTCTTGTTATATCGGCGGCTACGGTAAAAATATTGGAAATTTGGAAGTGTAAAGGAAGAATGAGGGATGAAAGAGATGTCCACGTAGGACGGTGGTGGGTCGGCCAACAGTCACTAATCAAGCGGCGGAACTAATCATTCTCTAGTGGGTTCCATCGACATTTCTCTGGGTTTTTTTGGCCGGTGAATAAACTTCTTACGACAGCTTAAAAATCTTTCCCCTGTCTTGTTACAAACACACACACATATACATAGGGAGATACTGCTGGATTTATTGAACAAAAACATTCTAGTAGATTTAATTAGAGCGTATATAATACATATGTTTAAAACTAAAATGATCATAATTTTGTATAGAATATATATAATGGTCCATTTGCATTTCTTCCAAATCAGCCACTCATTTGTAATCCTACTCATTTGACCCCGTTTGCTTCAGATATCATGGTGATTCGAGGTTCAAGGCCACAAAACATAGAATGGACGAATAGGATTACAATAGTAGCTAGTTTGAACTGTTTGAATATTGACCGAAACCGGTAGAGCCAGACACTCTTATGATCAGAATCAAGTTTTCTTCGCCAAGTAAATGTGTTCAGAAATAAAAATTTCATTAGAGAGAGAGAGAGAGAGAGAGAGAGAGGGTTGGCGTAACCGGCAAAAGAGAAGGTTCTAGTGGAACCCACTGAAGAGTATCTACACCGTTGTGAGTTGTAAGTTGACACTAACATTTGTCCAGATGCTTTGTAAGATCATTTGAGAATAAATCATTGTGTGTTTTATGCGTCTTATTGGATCATATATCCATTTTGTAGAGTCATCAATTCTAAACAATTAGATTATATGTATGTATATATATATTAAAAACAATTGTATATATGAACTTGTATTAATTATATGGGTTCACAAACCACTATAATAATTCAATATATATTATGGATTTATAACTTGAATATGTGTACCTTTGTTGTTTTTTTTTTTGGTATGCAGACAAATTTTACCTTTGGATAGTTATCACTTTTTTGGATAGTTATCACTGAAAACAAGATAACTAACTACATATTATAAGCTTAATCAAACAAGACAATATTCTAAACTGCCGTCCCAGAGATCATTCACATGCTAAGTGCATGTGATAATAATATAAAAAAGTTTATCTTGTGCTGATTTTGAGAAAAAAAATAATTGTGAACTCGTAAGTGCCGAAAAGTAAGTTTAAGTTTATATTAATGTGTCGTTCAAACAAAAATATTAATGTTCAAAAATTAAGTTTATATATATATTAGTTGATAGTTTAAGATCGACATGATCACAGTCACTATCGAACTAATTAATAGGAACTAGTAAAACATAACCAAATTTTAACTTATCTAGGAAATATAAAACAATTTTGAACTTATCGCTACATAAATTTGATAATCACCAGTCATTTATTTAATATCTAACAAAAGCTACTTGATTATATGGATATTAATTAGTATAAATATGCACTCATTAGCAGGTTTTTGAGTGCTATTATGAAAAATGAAAACGTAAAGAAAAAAATTGAAAACAAGATTTGTGTTTAGAAATTTAAATGGGATATATAGAAGTGATTTTCTATCTGTATATCTAAGTACAGTTAGGTTTTCAATACTCTATTTATTATGTGATAAATGTATTTGGTTTTTGGAGAAATATTAGAAATCGGGATCTTCTTCTTTTTTGTCGTCTGCTAAGAAATCATTTTAAAATGTCGTCTGCTAAGAAATCATTTTCAATGAAATACCAGCCTGAGCCTATAATAGACATACTACAGAGATCGCCAAGCGGTAACAATTTATTCACGTATATGTGATCAAAGAACTATTGATTTTGTATAAGTCACATGTGATTTTTGAACTTGTAAATAGCTCTTTCTAATCACACAACAATCTTGAGACTCACTCATTACTTTTTGCGTCCTCCCACTAACATAATGCGTTATACACAAAACGGGGACGCATAATATATATCTATGTATAGTACTTTCATTATGTTATTCTAGAAGTGTAATCCACAAGCTTCGTTGCTACATTTCGCATTTTATGTTTTTACAACTTGTTGAAATTCCTTAACAAATTCAAATATATGATTTTTATCCCACTTGCAAGCACGAAAGAGTTTGCCTTATTGGTTTAGTTAATGAGGAAATGTATTAATTACGGTTCGGCTTATTGTTTTAATTTATAAACGCATGATTTTCTCCTTAAATTAAATCGGACCTTAACAACAACAAACTTTCCGATAAGACTAGTATGTTTCTTTTGCTATTGTATAGATTTTTTCAAAAAAAAAGTATACAACTGATGATCAGCTACGACTGACACTAGCTAGTTACATGATATGCTTATACGACTGTAAATACCCAATAATAGACTACATTTTGAAATCGTGAAGAAAAAGAGACGATGATTGATCATTATATATGATAAGAATGTGCTACAATCGTATGAATGTTAGTAATAATAATGGATGAGAATATAGTAAAAGCTACAATGTCATTGATGGATTTGACAACAGCAAACACTTCAATGTTCTTTGCAAGCCATTTGAACCAGATAACTTTTGACATTAGGATGATTAAATAAAGGACGACTAATATAATCAAATGTACACTGATTCCAAATGATGTGAGGTTAAAACTTAAAAGTACATGTTATTATTGGTATTGTTTAGCTATTCACCATTTCCTAACTTTATGAAAAAATAAGAAGAATAAAGTCATTTCATTTCTTATTTCTGCTATTATTCTTTTCATTGGAGTAAAACGTCTCTTGTGAATAGAATACAAATAATCGGTGTAATGTTTTCTGAAACTTTGTGGCGTAGAAGTCAGTGTTTAAGAATCAAGACCATATATATATAATTGGTCATAAATCAGCAAGAGCTAGATAGTTAGAGTCGACCCCAAGAAAATAAACGATCTTCTAACATGTTTCTAGGATCTGAAAGACTAGACGACCAACACACCCCTTAATTAGAATGTATATATTTTTACAAAAACAAACACACGAAAAAAAAAATTCTTAAAACGAACACACGAAAAAAAAATTCTTTCATAATAAAAAATTTATTGAAAGAGTTTACAAAACGTTAAAAAAGGATAAATTCAGACTTTACCCCTTTCTC
This sequence comes from Brassica carinata, assembly GCA_016771965.1. NCBI lineage: Eukaryota > Viridiplantae > Streptophyta > Magnoliopsida > Brassicales > Brassicaceae > Brassica > Brassica carinata. The sequence continues at coordinate 401,224 of JAAMPC010001488.1, read as the reverse complement.
AACCGATAGGTCCAGTCACCTTCGAAAATCAATCTCTAATGGTTAGCGACCTGCTCTGCCCGTTAACAAACAAATGGGAACTGGACAAGATCAGAGTTCTTTTACCTCAGTATGAGGATACTATTTTGCAAATAAAAACTAGCTCAACACCAGTGGATGATACTCTGTTATGGTTACCGGAAAAATCAGGCATCTACTCTACAAAGACAGGCTATGGGGTGGGAATACTGAGAAAAAACCCCTACATTTAGGGAATCAGCCAGTCAACGGGTTATCACATTTGGAATGTGAAAACGGTGCCGAAACTCAAAGACTTCCTATGGCGGATGATGAGGAAAGCCATCCCAGTTAGCTCCAACCTTGAGAAGAGAGGAGTTCCAAGCTTCAACTGTAAAACCTGTGGAGTACATGAAGATGACCTTCACGTTTTTCTTACGTGCCCAATAGCAGAGGAAGTGTGGCGACTCATTCCGACACAACATACACCTTCAAGCCTACTTCCTTCAGTCTCGGAATTGATAAAACAAGGCAGTAACTTTCTCCCATTGCCTCCGACAGGATTAACTTCTCCGTTGTGGCCTTGGGTTATGTGGAACTTGTGGAAAGCTCGAAATAAACTTGTCTTTGAGAACAGGGTCTTCACAGCTCAAGAAATTGCACTTAAGAGCATTAAAGACGCCAAGGAGTGGAGTGTAGCGCAAAATAGTACAAGAGTGTCATCATCTAACAACCCATGCTCAATTAGCCCACATCAACGCTCCCCTTGTCCTCCACCGCCTGTGCAGACCGGAGTCCTAATATGCAAAGTGGATGCGGCTTGGGACAGTAGCTCAGGGAAGTGCGGTATTGGAGTAATCTTCAGCGGTGATGTAGCTTTTAGTCTCCCCACCATATCTGATTCCCATAGTCACGTATCATCAGCTCTCATGGCCGAAGTCATTGCTGTTCACCAAGCGGTTGCTCTTGCGTTTTATTCAAACGTCCGATCCTTGGCGGTTCTATCCGATTCCTTATCTCTGATCAATCTGTTGAAGACGAGAGGGTGTCAACCTGAACTGTTCGGTATCATGTTGGATATCTATCACTTTATGTCCTATTTTGATGTCATTTCCTTTGCTTTCATTTCTCGAAACTTTAATTCAGAGGCTGATTCTGTGGCAAAATCAACTCTCGCTCAGTTTGTAAGAAACCCCCTTCATGGTAGGTAGAACCCTTCTAGCTAATGCAATGCTTGTTTGATAAAAAAAAAAAAATCAGACTTTACCATTTGACATTTGAGAGAGGCTTCTTGAGGATGGGTGATTGGTTCATTAACTTTGTTAGTATTACACCCAAAAAAAATGTTGTTAGTATCTTAAAATAGATTTTTATAATTGATGCAAAATATAATAAAAGGTATTATTACAAAAATAGTTATCATGTCGTTCTGCAAATAATTAAGTTCTTAATTAGTGGAAAAATACACCAATCGTTAATAGATTGGTGCAATGAACTTGAAATTTACTACTGATCATGAAGCAAGGAAATGTGTATAATTACTGGTAACTGCGGATGTCGCACGTACGTGATAATTATTTTCTTAATAAAAATACAGTAGGTTTCAAACTATAGTTTGGATATATATATATATATATACCTTGGTGAAGGAAAAAAATCATTGGCTGGAAAAGAAACGTGTGTGCGAATACTGTTTTAAACTTCTTTACATTTTCCAAGTGAAATGCAAATTGTTATATTCTGTAACTGGTAATACTCCATTAGACTATGAGTTCATAGAATCTTCTACAGAGCCTCATTAGTTATACACTTGAAACTTGTTATATTCTGTAACTGGTATTACTCCATTAGACTATGAGTTCATAGAATCTTCTACAGAGCCGCTAAATTTTTGAATGAAGGACCTGAGATTCGACCCAGCTTTGGGTCCATTAGTCCTATAAGACCGCAATAGGGCTCGCTCGTCAGTGATTTGGGGTTTCAAATGTTAGAAGAGCCTTTTGCTTTGTAGGAACCATGCAGAGCTAAGCCCATCGAAAATCATAGTGAATTAATGGTGGACTTCTTTGACCCAGATTAAATCATCAAGAGATTCAAAACCAATTTTTATTGTAAAATCAATTTCTTTGGTTTATACTACTGTAAGAAATTTTGAAAAAGAATCATATATATTTTTTTGTCGTCTACCCATCTAAGCTAGATCAAGTGGAGAACAGACGAACCAATCCTCCGAGGAGCATTTCCATATGTCCGGGTCTGATCTAAATGGGAAAAAATATAACATCTGGTTCTTGCATCTTTTGCTAATCTGTCTACCGGCCATTCCGACTTCGAAGAATATGAGACAGTCGCACATCCTCGAAGTCTTCAGGTAACCTATGAAACACCTCGATCTCTGTCGCAAAAGCTGGCCAGTCCATCGGGTTTGTAATCATATCCACTAAGTCCGAGCAGTCCGTCTCAAACCATACCAAAGTGATCCGAAAAAGAATCATATATGACAGTATGTTTCAAGTATTGTCACTTGTCAGGTAATTACTTCAAACGATTGGGTGGTATTGTATTGTATATACGAATCCAACTCAAAGAAAGTGTAACTGAATTTTGAAAAATAAGAGCCTTTTGCTCTGTTTCAGATGAAACAAAGGTCCACATGAACTTCGACAGTCGACTTTCCACGTGCAAGACTGACCGTAACAGAGTCAAATAATGCCAGGTGTACGAAACTGTAAGCACGTGATGGCATCAGTGGCTCAACGGTCATATTCAGTATCTGCAAACTATTGGCACGTGACAAAGAACAGGCCCCACTCCCACCAATCTTCCTGCTCTCTTGTCTCCTTCTCATTTCTCAATCTTATCACCCCACAAATCGAGTATCATAGCTTTGTTTAAACCAAAATTTAAAAATCAGCCGCGCATTAATGATTTGTTTTTTCCCTAAACACTATAATTATTGGTTTAATGATGTTTTTATTTTCCATTTTTGTTCGTAATAATCATTAATCACCCAAACCAAACCAAACACTTTGGCGCGAAAACATAACTTCGGCTGAAGAGGGTCCCACTTGGTTAAAGCTTAATATTCTCACAAGATAATTAGTACACAAACGAATCTTTCCAAAAAAAGTACCAGAGTTTATAGAAGCTGTTATCATATATACATCCAGACTTATCATTAATTGACATTTTAAAGACGGGTTTGCAGATAGTTGGTTTATTTGGTAACTTTCTTATGAATAGTTGTTTGTTGAGTTGTTAAAAAACATATTTACCTGTGAAAAATATAATAAAATATATCATTCATAAATTCACAATTGTCCTGCCTGCAGTGTCTACAAATAATTAAGGTTTTAGTGGAAAAATACACCAGTTATTAATAGATTTTTTTTTTTTTGATAAAGGACTTTCATTAATAAGAAATTTCAAAGTAACAAACCAAGGGTACATTGTTACAAGGAAGCAAATAAACCCAGATCATATCAAAGATGAACAGACACAACCCGATCAGAAAAGCAAGGAAATGGGTATAAGTACTGGTGATTGCGGATAATGCACGTACGTGATAACTATTTTCTTAATAATAATACGTAAGTCACAAATTATAGTTTGGATATTTATACGTTGTTCAAGAAAAAAAATCATTAGCTTCAAAAAAAAATAAACGTGTGGGTGATTACTCTTCTAAACTTTTTACATCAAGTGCAATGCGAAATCGTTCTATTTTCCGTGATCATAAGAAAACATCATTGGTATGAGTCCATTCGACTATTAGTTCATGGAAAATCTACAGAGCCTCATTAATTATACACTTGACAATGTAATTAATCTGTGATTACTGAATGTAATGGCCTGCTAAATTTTTGAATGGGAGACCTAATGTTCGACCCAGTTTCGGCCCATTAAGCCTATAAGGCAATAAGGCTCACCAGTAATTTGGGTTTTAAATAATATAAGAGGCATTTGCATTGTAGGAACCATGCAGAGCAAAGCCCATCGAGAATCATAGATGATATTAATGGAGTTCTTTGACCCAGTTTATGAACGTTCAAAATTCAAATCATCAAAAATCAATCTTTTTGGTTTATACTATTATAAGAAATTTTGAAAAAGCATCATATATGACGGTATATTTCAAGTTTCGTCAGGCAATTACTTCAAACGACTGGGTGATATTGTATATACGAATTCAACTCAAAGAACGTGTAATTGAAATTTGAAATTTAATAGAGCCTTTTTAGCTTATGTTTAGTTAAAACAAAGGTCCACATGAACTTCGAGAGTTAGACTTTCCACGTGCAAGACTGGCCGGCAACAGAGTCAAATAATGCCAGGGTGTACGAAACGCCAGGCACGTGACGGCATCAGTGGCTCAACGGTCATATTCAGTATCAGCAAACTATTGGCACGTGAAAAAGAACAGGCCCCACCCCCACCAATCTTCCTGCTCTCTTGTCTCCTTCTCATTTCTCAATCTTATCACCCCACAAATCGAGTATTACAGCGCTGTTTAAACCAAATTTAAAAATCAGCCGCGCATTAATGATTTGTTTTCCCTAAACACTACTATAGTTATTGGTTAAATGATGTTTTCGTTTTCCATTTTTGTTAATAATCATTAATCACCCAAGTCCCAAACCAAACACTCTTTGGCGCGAAAACATAACTTCGGCTGAAGAGGGTCCCACGTGCTTAAAATCCGGGTGCTGTAATTACGTTGACCAAACACAAAAGTGATCTATTCAAAATCTCTACTGGGGCCATGCAATACCGAAAACAACAAACAAAGACATTAAAGAAGCTCCAGAGACCCACAAATAATGTAATAATAATGCTGAATTTTTAAAATATTAATAGTTCTTGTTTTTTTTTTTTCTTACTAAGAATTTAAATCAGGAAAGAAAATAAATAAAAAGCGGTTAGGCCGGTGAGGGTTGATCGGCGGAGGAAGTAACGTCAGGACCAACACGACAGCCTTCTAACATGAACACAATATCAGACATTGTTGGTCGGTCAAGAGGATCCGTCGCCGTACAAAGAAGTCCGACTTTGATACCTAACAAGAACTCTTCCCACTCAGACGACTCCGGGTCTAGCTCGAGCAGACCCGGTTCCAGCAGCTCTGTGACTTGACCTCTCTGAAGCTGTTTCTTCACCCATTTCACTATATCCTCGTCTTGTGTAAACATCACCGGTCTCTTCCCGGTTAGGATTTCGAGTAGGACAATGCCGAAGCTGTAGATGTCTGACTCTCTCGTGATTTCTCCGGACAATGTAGCTTCTGGAGAAACGTATCCTAGCGTCCCGATGGTGGCTGATGTCACCGCTGTTCTTGACGGGGATCGAACCGTGAGGCGGTCAAGCCCGAAGTCGGATAAATGAGCTTCAAAGTCAGCGTCGAAGAGTACATTCTGTGGCTTTATATCACCATGAACCTATTTGGTGCAAATTACATTAGAAAATATGTATAGAGATAAATAAATAAATAAATAAATAAATAAACGAACGTTAGATGTTGTTGTTACCATGTTGGATTGATGTAGGAAACCGAGTCCACGAGCGATCCCAAGAGCAATGAGATGACGCATCGGCCAGTTCAGGACATGACCATCCTGGTGAGAAGCTTCTTGGAGCAGAGTAGATAAGTTTCCGTTAGGCATGTAGTCATACACCAAGAGCCTCAGATCCGGTGGACCGGCGTAGTAGCCTCTAAGGACAGTGATGTTCCTGTGCTTGACTTTACCGAGAACCTCTGCTTCTTTCTTGAACAAGTTCTCGTTCAAGAGAGAGCCGTTAGGTAAACGGCGGATAGAGAGAACCATACCGTCGTTGTAATTAGCTTTGAACAGCAAACCGTATTTGGTTCTGCTGAGAACGTTCTCTTCGTCGAACTGTCGTGTCGCTTCTATCGTTTCGGCTAGAGTGATCTTGTTGTTGAACATCACCAGCTTCGGTTCTCCGTTCTCCGTGCTAGACCGGCTCGTGCTGCTACGTACTCTGCTTCCCGCGCTTGTTCTACCGGGACTGCGTTTCTTCTCTCCCGTTGCGGACTGTTGTTTCAGCTTCTTTCTCCATTTCAGGAGAGTGTAGACGTAGAAGCAGCAGAAGAGTGTTAAAAGGCAAGCGCCTATCGCAGCCGTTACTATCATCAGAATCATTTTCCTCCTCTTCTTCCTAGCCTCCGCGCATTTTCTGTTCAGTGGCTTGCCGCGATAACTCTAAATTGCCTGAAAAGTCTGATGGGTTGGTGAAGCTTGAGGCTATAGAAGATGGAATCTCTCCTTTGAGATTGTTGCTCGAGACATTGAAGTACACCAAGTTACTGGCAAAACGGGTGGAATCTCACCGGTTAAGTTATTAACAGAGAGATCAAGCCTCGACAAGTTTGTTTAAACCAAAATTTAAAATCAGCCGCGCATTAATGATTTGTTTTTTCCCTAAACACTATAATTATTGGTTTAATGATGTTTTTATTTTCCATTTTTGTTCGTAATAATCATTAATCACCCAAACCAAACCAAACACTTTGGCGCGAAAACATAACTTCGGCTGAAGAGGGTCCCACATGCTTAAAACCCGGGTGCTGTAATTACGTTGACTAAACACAAAAGTGATATATTCAAAATCTCTACTGGGCCATGTAACCGAAAACAACAAACAAAGACTTCGTAATCTCCAACAAAGACATTAAAGAAGGTCCAAAGACCGACAAATAATGTAATAATAATGCTGAATTTTTAAAATATTAGTTCTTGTTTTTTTCTTACTAAGAATTTAAATCAGGAAAGAAAATAAATAAAAAGCGGTTAGGCCGGTGAGGGTTGATCGGCGGAGGAAGTAACGTCAGGACCAACACGACAACCTTCTAACATGAACACAATATCAGACATTGTTGGTCGGTCAAGAGGATCCGTGGCCGTACAAAGAAGTCCGACTTTGATACCTAACAAGAACTCTTCCCATTCAGACGATTCCGGGTCTAGTTCCAGCAGACCTGGCTCTAGCAGCTCTGTGACTTGACCTCTCTGAAGCTGTTTCTTAACCCATTTCACTATATCCTCGTCTTGTGTGAACATCACCGGTCTCTTCCCGGTTAGGATTTCGAGTAGGACAATGCCGAAGCTGTAGATGTCGGATTCTCTTGTGATCTCTCCGGACAATGTAGCTTCTGGAGAAACGTAGCCTAACGTCCCTATGGTGGCTGATGTGACTGCTGTTCTTGAAGGGGATCGAACCGTGAGACGGTCAAGCCCGAAGTCGGATAAATGGGCTTCGAAGTCGGCGTCGAAGAGTACATTCTGTGGCTTTATATCACCATGAACCTATTTGATGTAACATACATAAGAAAATACTTAAGGTATAGAGATAAATTAAGAAAAATTCCATAAAAATAAGCCAACTAAATTTCTTTTATCACTCAATTTTTTTTACCCGGTTTATTACCTAAACTAATTTTTTGCTTATAAATTAAATTTGTGATCATTTTAATACTCAAACAATGTTCATTTAAATCGAAAATATTCATAAAATGTTAAAAATTACTAAAATTCAAATACAAATCCTAATTATGCTTTAAGTTTTAGGCGTAAAAGTAATTAAATTGTGGATATTTTTTAAAAAATTATTGAAAAGCTTAACAGACGTTAGATGTTGTTATCATGTCGTTCTGCAAATAATTAAGTTCTTAATTAGTGGAAAAATACACCAATCGTTAATAGATTGGTGCAATGAACTTGAAATTTACTACTGATCATGAAGCAAGGAAATGGGTATAAGTACTGGTGATTGCGGATAATGCACGTACGTGATAATTATTTTCTTAATAATAATACGTAAGTCACAAATTATAGTTTGGATATTTATACGTTGTTCAAGAAAAAATCATTAGCTTCAAAAAAATAAACGTGTGGGTGATTACTCTTCTAAACTTTTTACATCAAGTGCAATGCGAAATCGTTCTATTTTCCGTGATCATAAGAAAACATCATTGGTATGAGTCCATTCGACTATTAGTTCATGGAAAATCTACAGAGCCTCATTAGTTATACACTTGAAACTTGTTATATTCTGTAACTGGTATTACTCCATTAGACTATGAGTTCATAGAATCTTCTACAGAGCCTCATTAGTTATACACTTGAAACTTGTTATATTCTGTAACTGGTATTACTCCATTAGACTATGAGTTCATAGAATCTTCTACAGAGCCTCATTAGTTATACACTTGAAACTTGTTATATTCTGTAACTGGTATTACTCCATTAGACTATGAGTTCATAGAATCTTCTACAGAGCCTCATTAGTTATACACTTGAAACTTGTTATATTCTGTAACTGGTAATACTCCATTAGACTATGAGTTCATAGAATCTTCTACAGAGCCTCATTAGTTATACACTTGAAACTTGTTATATTCTGTAACTGGTAATACTCCATTAGACTATGAGTTCATAGAATCTTCTACAGAGCCTCATTAGTTATACACTTGAAACTTGTTATATTCTGTAACTGGTATTACTCCATTAGACTATGAGTTCATAGAATCTTCTACAGAGCCGCTAAATTTTTGAATGAAGGACCTGAGATTCGACCCAGCTTTGGGTCCATTAGTCCTATAAGACCGCAATAGGGCTCGCTCGTCAGTGATTTGGGGTTTCAAATGTTAGAAGAGCCTTTTGCTCTGTTTCAGATGAAACAAAGGTCCACATGAACTTCGACAGTCGACTTTCCACGTGCAAGACTGACCGTAACAGAGTCAAATAATGCCAGGTGTACGAAACTGTAAGCACGTGATGGCATCAGTGGCTCAACGGTCATATTCAGTATCAGCAAACTATTGGCACGTGAAAAGAACAGGCCCCACCCCACCAATCTTCCTGCTCTCTTGTCTCCTTCTCATTTCTCAATCTTATCACCCCACAAATCGAGTATCATAGCTTTGTTTAAACCAAATTTAAAAATCAGCCGCGCATTAATGATTTGTTTTCCCTAAACACTACTATAGTTATTGGTTAAATGATGTTTTCGTTTTCCATTTTGTTAATAATCATTAATCACCCAAGTCCCAAACCAAACACTTTGGCGCGAAAACATAACTTCGGCTGAAGAGGGTCCCACGTGCTTAAAATCCGGGTGCTGTAATTACGTTGACTAAACACAAAAGTGATATATTCAAAATCTCTACTGGGGCCATGTAACCGAAAACAACAAACAAAGACTTCGTAATCTCCAACAAAGACATTAAAGAAGGTCCAAAGACCGACAAATAATGTAATAATAATGCTGAATTTTTAAAATATTAGTTCTTGTTTTTTCTTACTAAGAATTTAAATCAGGAAAGAAAATAAATAAAAGCGGTTAGGCCGGTGAGGGTTGATCGGCGGAGGAAGTAACGTCAGGACCAACACGACAACCTTCTAACATGAACACAATATCAGACATTGTTGGTCGGTCAAGAGGATCCGTCGCCGTACAAAGAAGTCCGACTTTGATACCTAACAAGAACTCTTCCCATTCAGACGATTCCGGGTCTAGTTCCAGCAGACCTGGCTCTAGCAGCTCTGTGACTTGACCTCTCTGAAGCTGTTTCTTCACCCATTTCACTATATCCTCGTCTTGTGTAAACATCACCGGTCTCTTCCCGGTTAGGATTTCGAGTAGGACAATGCCGAAGCTGTAGATGTCTGACTCTCTCGTGATTTCTCCGGACAATGTAGCTTCTGGAGAAACGTATCCTAGCGTCCCGATGGTGGCTGATGTCACCGCTGTTCTTGACGGGGATCGAACCGTGAGGCGGTCAAGCCCGAAGTCGGATAAATGAGCTTCAAAGTCAGCGTCGAAGAGTACATTCTGTGGCTTTATATCACCATGAACCTATTTGGTGCAAATTACATTAGAAAATATGTATAGAGATAAATAAATAAATAAATAAATAAATAAACGAACGTTAGATGTTGTTGTTACCATGTTGGATTGATGGAGGAAACCGAGTCCTCGAGCGATCCCAAGAGCAATGAGGTGACGCATTGGCCAGTTCAGGACATGACCATCTTGGTGAGAAGCTTCTTGAAGCAGAGTAGATAAATTACCATTAGGCATGTAGTCATACACCAAGAGCCTCAGATCCGGTGGACCGGCGTAGTAGCCTCTAAGGACAGTGATGTTCCTGTGCTTGACTTTCCCGAGAACCTCAGCTTCTTTCTTGAACAAGTTCTCGTTCAAGAGAGAGCCATTAGGTAAGCGGCGGATCGAAAGAACCATACCATCGTTGTAATTAGCTTTGAATAGCAAACCGTATTTGGTTCTGCTGAGAACGTTCTCTTCATCGAACTGTCTCGTCGCTTCTATTGTCTCAGCTAGAGTGATCTTGTTGTTGAACATCACCAGCTTCGGCTCTCCGTTCTCCGTGCTCGACCGGCTCGTGCTGCTGCGTACTCTGCTCCCCGCGCTTGTTCTACCGGGACTCCGTTTCTTCTCCCCCGTTGCAGACTGTTGTTTCAGCTTCTTTCTCCAGCGCAAGAGTGTGTAGATGTAGAAGCAGCAGAAGAGCGTTAAGAGACAAGCGCCTATCGCAGCCGTGACTATCATCAGAATCATTTTCCTCCTCTTCTTCCTAGCCTCCGCGCATTTTCTGTTCAGTGGCTTGCCGATAACTCTAAATTGCCTGAGAAGTCTGAGGGGTTGGTGAAAGAAGGTGGAATCTCTCCTTTGAGATTGTTGTTCGAGACATTAAAGTACACCAAGTTAGTTGCAATAAGAGGTGGAATCTCCCCGGTTAAGTTGTTAACAGAGAGATCAAGCCTCGACAAGTTTGTTAACGCGGAAAAAGATTCAGGTATGACTCCCGAGAGATGATTGTGGTCAAGCGACAGCGACTGGAGAGACGAGCTCATTCTTGAGATCTCACCTGACAAGTTGTTACGACCCAAGTCCAGCACTTTCAGACGAGAAAGTCTCGAGAGATCACCTGGAACACGACCCATCAGCCGGTTTGATCTCAACTCGAGAATCTCAAGAGCAGAGCAGTTTCCAACTTCAGGCGGTATAGACCCGGAGATTCTGTTATCCGACAGCGAAAGAGAAACCAACAACCGAAGAAACCCGAAAGTATGCGGTATCTCACCGGAGAACGAGTTGGAGCTCAAGTTCACATACCGTAAACTCACCAAGCTGCTAAACCCTTCAGGGACAAGACCGGAGAAGTTATTCTCCTGCAACGCAATCACTTGCAAGTTGGGTAAACCGGAGAGCTCAACCGGAATCTCCCCGGACATGTTCTGTTTGCTTAAATCAAGAGACGTTAGCTTAAACAGATTCCCCACACTAGCCGGTATCTCACCAGAGAACGAGTTGGAGCTAAGGTTCACATACCGTAGACTCACCAAGCTACTGAACCCTTCAGGCACAACACCAGAGAAGTTATTCTCCTGCAATGCAATCACTTGCAAGTTGGGTAAACCGGAGAGCTCAACCGGAACCTCCCCGGACATATTCTGTTTGCTTAAGTCAATAGACGTTAGCTTAAACAGATTTCCCACGCTAGCCGGTATCTCACCAGAGAATCCATTCCCACTCAAGTTCAAGAAACTGAGGTTGCTCAAGTTGCTGATACTAACCGGAACCTCCCCGGTAAACCGGTTTCCGCTCAGATCCAGGTCGGATAAGTTCGTTAACGCCATCAACTCCACCGGAAAGCTCCCGTTCAAATCGTTTTCACCCAAGTCTAACCGGTCAAGCTGCTGGAGGTTGACCATAGACGAAGGAACGTAGCCTGAGAAGCTGTTTCTTCCTAGAGACAAAACCTTTAAAGCCTTCATGTAGCCTAGAAACTCAGGAACTAAACCGGTTAACCGGTTTCCTTCCAAATCTAGCACCCCTAACGAACCGCATTGCTTAATCTCAACCGGGATCTCACCGGTAAGAGAGTTATTAGCCAACTTGAGCTCTTCCAACAACTTCAAGCCACCGATCTCCGCCGGAATCTCGCCGGAAAATACATTTCCAGAAACATCAAGATTCGTCAGCGAGACAATGTTCGTCAACCACATCGGGAAACGCCCGGAGATTCGATTCCCACTGAGATCCAAGACTTGTAAACCGGAACTACGACAGTTAACCGTCTCCGGCCTCACGACGTCGGAGAAAGCATTGGATCCCAACCGAACGATCGTTAGCGAAGTGTTGCAGAAGAGAGAGAAGGGGACGGTACCGGAGAGGTTGTTGTTGCTGAGAGCGATGACTTCGAGGCTGGGAAGAGCGCCGAACGCGGCGGGAATCACGCCGCCGATAGCGTTCTCCGACGCGCTCAGGTGAACGATTGAGGAGCAGTTGGATAAAGCAGAAGGTAACGTCCCTTGCAAGAGGTTGAAGTCTAGCCAGAGATACTCAAGGCTCTGAAGCTTGCCGAGGCTCGCAGGAATCGCACCCTGTTAAAAGATCCCACATCGGATAAAAGAAAAGGAGTTAAGTAATATATAAATGAATCAATCGACTTACATTTAATTGATTATACGAGAGGTTGAGAAGCTGGAGCTGAGTCAAGTTAGCGAGTCCACTCGGTATCTGACCAGAGAAGACGTTTGAGGAGACGTCGAGACACTTGAGACTTAACGGTAATAAAGGGCCTGAGATCTCACCGGAGAGACGGTTTCCAGCTACGTTGAAGACCTCCAGCTCCGTGAGGTTCTTCATCCCCGGGGGGAGTTTTCCGGCGAGGGAGTTGTACTGGAGGAAGACGGAGAGGAGGCGCGTGCAGTAGGCGAGGGAAGGAGGGATGGTTCCGTTGAAGGAGTTGGAGCGGAGGCTGAGCTTACGGAGCATCCGGAGGTCGGAGATACGGTCGGAGATTCGTCCGGAGAGCTGGAGACGGGGGAGACGGATCTCCGTGACGCGGCGGTTCGTGCAGAAGACGCCGCGCCAGTCGCAGGGAGCTGAGGGGGTCGAGGGATCCCATGAGGTTAACGCACCGAGAGGGTCGTGGAGGTCGAGCTTAAACGCGGTGAGAGCGTCGATCTCGGGCTGAGAATGAGTATCATCGGCGCGTGAGAGAAAAGGCGCGTGGAACACAAGGAGAAGGAAGAGCAGGGAGCTCTTCTTCATCATGGTTTTAGATCCGTTGTGATGAACGAAGTGAAACACTAGCTTGAAGAGGCCATGAGTGTGGTTTCTTTGAAGAGAGAGTGAAGTTCAAGTCTTTAAAAGAAGAAAACAAAGAATATAAAATTTGTTTTTCTTTAAAATCATTTGAAATCCATTTGAAGTCCGCACAATAATCCATGCGTATAAAATAATGTTTTTTTTCGTTATAGATTCCGGAAACAATTTTTCTAATCATTATTGTCGTCCTTGCAAGTTAAATAAATAAATAAATAAAAAAATAATACAATTATTTTGTTTTATTTTTGTCCACTTGTTTTTAAACTTTCGGCGATGGAATTTTCACGGCGAGAAATGGCGACGGCGATAGGCTTTCTGATGCTCTTGTCATACTTCTTGAACTTGTCCCATGGATTAGTACAACCTCGTAGAATCTCTCATGGTTTGTCCGAAAGCGGAAAGTACTTGACGAGGGATGAACTCTGGTTCAATCAAACCCTCGACCACTTCTCTCCATATGTAACCAAATCTTATCCGATTAGAGGGAGACTTTTTTTAGATTCTGTGTGTGACTAAAAATAGTTATGTTTTTTTTTTTTCATTTCAGGACCATCGCAGATTCAGACAGCGATACTATGAATATCTCGACCATTTACGAGTTCCAGACGGACCTGTCTTTCTGATGATCTGCGGCGAAGGTCCTTGCAACGGAATCCCAAATGATTATATAAGTGTAAGAGTTTATTTCAGTAACCGAGTTTCTGAAATTTTGTATTGGTTTTCTCATCATGAACATGTTGTTTAGGTGTTAGCAAAGAAGTTCGAAGCAGGCATTGTTTCACTCGAGCATCGTTACTACGGGAAGAGCTCACCTTTTAACTCGTTAGCCACTGAGAATCTCAAGTATCTTTCATCCAAACAGGCCCTTTCAGATTTAGCTGCTTTCCGTGGGTATTACCAGGCAAGTCTTCTTGCTATTTTTGTGCTCTAGAAGCTGCGTCTATAGTTTCAATGAGCATGTATTTGTGTGGATGCAGGAATCTTTGAATGTTAAGTTGAATAGAACTGGGAAAATTGATAATCCTTGGTTCTTCTTCGGATCGTCTTATTCCGGAGCTTTGAGTGCTTGGTTCCGCCTTAAATTCCCTCATTTGACTTGTGGAAGCCTCGCTAGTTCTGCAGTTGTTCGTGCTGTCTACGAGTTCACTGAATTTGATCGACAGGTAAAATAACTTCGTTACAAGACATGTGTCCTTTCCGTATAGAGTTTTAGTTGCTTATGGAATCAAGATTTGTATGACTCGTTGAGCAGATAGGTGTGTCGGCTGGACCGGAGTGTAAAGCTGCACTACAGGAGACTAATAAACTCGTGGAGCTAGCGCTTAAAGTAAATAACAAAGCAGTGAAAGCTCTCTTCAATGCCACCGAGGTCTAATAGCTTTTGTTCTTTCTCTCTTCTCTGAGTAAAAAACTATGTCTCCAATCTGATTAAGTTTCTGTAATATGCAGCTTGATGTTGATTCTGATTTCTTATACTTCGTAGCTGATGCACAAGTTATGGCGGTAATGATATACATACATGTTCATATTATTTCTCATTTTGTTTCTAGTTTTTAAATCTTTTATCTTCAAAAATTTGGTAGTTCCAATACGGAAATCCAGATAAGCTATGTGTACCCCTCGTGGAAGCTAAGAAGAACGGTACTGATTTAGTGGTAAGTGGTAACTTCCCCTTTTCTGTGATCACAGATCGTCTCTTAGATGAAAATTTTGTGTTTGGTGACACGTTGTTATGGATGTGTGAATCCAGGAAGCATATGCTAAATATGTTAGAGAGTATTGCGTGGGAGTTTTTGGGTTAAGCGCTAAAACATATAGCAGGAAACATTTGCTAGACACTGCGATCACCCCACAGAGTTCAGATCGTTTGTGGTGGTTCCAAGTTTGTACTGAAGTGGCCTACTTCCAGGTGGCACCTGCAAACGATAGCATCCGGTCTCATCAAGTCAATACAGAGTTAGTACACAACACTCACAAACTCTCTTATATAACGTTTCTTCTATTCATCATCCCGCTTACATTTCTGGGTGTATTTTTTCAAAAGGTATCATTTGGATCTATGCAAGATTCTGTTTGGGAAAGGTGTTTATCCTGAAGTCGATGCAACAAACCTGTACTATGGAGGTGATAGAATTGCTGGTATGTAACACTGAGATGAATGCGCTTTTTGTTCTTTTGGACATTCCAATAGCTTCTTTAGTTCTTGTTGTTTTTCAATTTTTGAGCTACGAAAATCGTATTCACAAATGGGTCACAAGATCCATGGCGTCATGCATCCAAACAGACCTCATCTCCTGACCGTAAGTCTCCATTAACTTTGTTCAAAACCGGATAAACATTGATCCTTGACTTAAAGTAGCATTAACAAGTTAATGCTTGACGACACAGTGCCTTCTTACATCGTGAATTGCCACAACTGTGGCCATGGAAGTGATCTTCGAGGATGCCCTCAGTCTCCATTGATCATTGAAGGTATATGTATATATATATTACCAGCCTCTCAGATGCCTAAACTGTAAAGACTACTCCTTTGATTGATTTAACATCGATAGTTTCTGAAATTTTCTTTAGGTGTTAGCGAAGAAGTTCGACGCAGGTGTTGTTTCACTCGAGCATCGTTACTATGGAAAAAGCTCACCTTTTAACTCATTAGCCACTGAGAATCTCAAGTATCTTTCATCTAAACAAGCCCTTTCCGATTTAGCTGCTTTTCGTGGATATTACCAGGCAAGTTTTCTTGTTGTTTTTGTGCTATATAGAGGGTGTGTCTGTAATTCAATGAGCATGGTGTTTGAGATTTTCCTGTGGATGCAGGAATATTTGAATGTTAAGCTGAATAGAACTGGGAAGGTTGATAATCCTTGGTTCTTCTTCGGAGCGTCTTACTCTGGAGCTTTGAGCGCTTGGTTCCGCCTAAAGTTCCCTCATTTGACTTGTGGAAGCCTCGCTAGCTCTGCAGTTGTTCGTGCTGTCTACGAGTTTCCTGAATTTGACAAACAGGTGAAAAACCTTCCTTACAAGACATGTGTCTTTTCCATATAGAGTATGGAATCAAGATTATTGTGACTCAATGAGCAGATAGGTGAGTCAGCTGGACCGGAATGTAAAGCTGCACTACAAGAGACTAATAAACTCGTGGAACTAGCGCTTAAAGTAAATAATAAGGCTCTGAAAGCTCTCTTCAATTCCACCGAGGTCTAGCTTTCTTCTTTCTCTTGAATCCAAGAAGTAAAAACTCTTGTCTCCGAATCTGATTAAGTCTCTGAAAATCTGCAGCTTGATGTTGATGGTGATTTCTTATACTTCGTAGCGGATGCACAAGTCATGGCGGTAATAATATACATACATGTTCATCTATATGATTCTCATTTTGTTTCTAGTTTTTAAATATTTTATTTTTACAATTTGGTAGTTCCAATACGGAAACCCAGATAAGTTATGTGTTCCTATGGTGGATGCCAAGAAGAGCGGTGGTGATTTAGTGGTAACTTCCCCTTTTATATGATCACAGATCCTTTATTATTGTGGATATGTGTGACACATTATTTTGAATATGTATCAATCCAGGAAGCATATGCTAAATACGTTAGAGAGTATTGCTTCGGAGTTTTTGGGTTAAGCGCTAAAACATATAGCAGGAAGCATCTGCTAGATACTGCGATCACCCCAGAGAGCGCAGATCGTCTGTGGTGGTTCCAAGTTTGCACTGAAGTGGCGTATTTCCAGGTGGCACCTGCAAACGATAGCATCCGGTCTCATCAAGTCAACACAGAGTAAACACACAGCCACAAACTCTTGTGTAACGTTTCAGTTCATCATCCCGTTTACATTTTTCTTGGTGATTTTTTTTTAAAAGGTATCATTTGGATCTATGCAAGACTCTGTTTGGTAAAGGTGTTTATCCTGAAGTCGATGCAACAAACCTGTACTATGGAGGTGATAGAATTGCTGGTATGTAACACTGAGATGAATGCTCTTCTTGTTCCTTTAGGACATTCCGACAGCTTATTTGGGTCGTGGTGTTCTCAATTTTTGCAGCTACGAAAATTGTTTTCACGAATGGGTCACAAGATCCATGGCGTCATGCATCCAAACAGACCTCATCTCCTGACCGTAAGTCTCCATTTACTTTGTTCAACATTGATTCTTGACGTTAAGTAGCATTAACAAGTTAGTGCTCGACGACACAGTGCCTTCTTACATCATCACTTGTCACAACTGTGGCCATGGAAGTGATCTTCGAGGATGCCCTCAGTCTCCATTGATCATCGAAGGTATATATATTACCAGCCTCTCATTCTTTCAGATGCTTAAACTGCAAGTAAAGACGGTACTTAAAACAACTTTTTGTATCGTTTCTTATTTTCAGGTGATTCCAAGAACTGCAGTTCGCCAGATGCTGTGAATAAAGTGAGGCAACATATAATAGAACACATGGACTTGTGGCTCTCTGAGTGCCGTGGAGTGCTTCGAAGTTCCATCTAGAGTCGCACACCTCACACGCATAGTCGACGATCACGTTTCTGTTCAGAAGATAAACAAAACATCATATGAATGTTACAAACTTGTATTCATGTACATTCAATCTCCTATGCACGTTTCAAACTTTTATATATGAAACCTCTGCTTGTGGTTAACTCATCGAAGATAGGTTGAACCGTTCAAGGTCTATCAACCATTAGAGCCAACGTGTGCTTACTTAAGGGCTGTTCGTTTGGTTGCCGCAGGTACCGGCGGCAGCGGCTGCGTCAACTCTTGTTCCTTTAGGACATTCCGACAGCTTATTTGGGTCGTGGTGTTCTCAATTTTGCAGCTACTAAAATCGTATTCACAAATGGGTCACAAGATCCATGGCGTCATGCATCCAAACAGACCTCATCTCCTGACCGTAAGTCTCCATTAACTTTGTTCAAAACCGGATAAACATTGATCCTTGACTTAAAGTAGCATTAACAAGTTAATGCTTGACGACACAGTGCCTTCTTACATCGTGAATTGCCACAACTGTGGCCATGGAAGTGATCTTCGAGGATGCCCTCAGTCTCCATTGATCATTGAAGGTATATGTATATATATATTACCAGCCTCTCAGATGCCTAAACTGTAATGACACTACTTAAAACAACTTTTCTTATTTTCAGGTGATTCCAAGAACTGCAGTTCACCAGATGCGGTGAACAAAGTGAGGCAACGTATAATAGAACACATCGACTTGTGGCTCTCTCAGTGCCGTAGAGTGCTTAGGAGTTCCATGTAGAGTCGCACACCTCACGCACAGACACAGGCTCACGTTTCTTTTTCAGCAGATAAATGAAACATCATGTGAATGTTCCAAACTTGTATATCTATATACATATAACCTGCCATGTACGTTTCGAGGTTTTATCTATGAAACATCTGCAGTTGATAAACGCACCGAAGATAGGTTCAAGATCTTTCAACTTATCTAGAGACCGTTTATTTACTATCTTTCCTGTTTAGTTAGGTAAGTTATAATATCTAAGTAGACATCAATCCGTTGTAGTCTAGCTGGTCAGGATACTCGGCTCTCACCCGAGAGACCCGGGTTCGACTCCCGGCAACGGAGTATTTTTTAAATCGTGATTTAAGTTTCTGGAGATAACCTCTAACGACGTCGTTTGTGTGCTGAGTCAGCAGAGTGAAGACAGATGTCTCTTCGCTATTTGACCGGGAAAAAAAAAATCAAACCGAAGGACTCGACTCATTCATCTTTAGTCACGGATTCATCTTCCTCTGCGATTTCGAAATTTTGACGGTGATCTGACTTCCGGCGATTTCTCTGTTCGTTGAAGAGAACATTTTCCTTTTTCCCGCGCCATGGTGGAAGCTACCTCGAATCTGACGCCGACTCAGCGATACGCTGCCGGCGCATTGTTCGCGATCGCGCTAAACCAAGCGCAGATCAACCAGACTCAGCCGCTAGGGATCCCCGCGGCGTTAGACAACGACGAAGAAGAGTGTGACCGTTCGGAGGAGCGAAGAAGCAATTGCAGTAGCGGAGATTCCGTCTCCGATGACCCTAACCTCTGGGTACACGAGACGTCAGGCCTCCTACGACCTGTTTTCAGGTGACCTCGATTCTGGAATTGGTTTCTGTTAATTTCATCGTGTTTGATTCGTTTTCTATTAACAGATGTCTTGATATTGATTCCTCGGCTTGGCTTGGTCTCGAGGAAACAGCTAACTCTTCTCCGGCTAAGCATCACATCGGTGCGGTATGGCTAGTCTTACATTGGATCCGATAGATTTTGATTAATTGATGGTTCATTAGCTTCTATTTATGATCTGTTGTGTTGTTCATTAGCTTCTATTTATCAAGTGATGGTTCATTAGCTTATATTTATGATTCGTTGTGCAGTTCACCAGATGCGGTGAACAAAGTGAGGCAACATATAATAGAACACATGGACTTGTGGCTCTCTGAGTGCCGTGGAGTGCTTCGAAGTTCCATCTAGAGTCGCACACCTCACGCACAGACACAGGCTCACGTTTCTTTTTCAGCAGATAAATGAAACATCATGTGAATGTTCCAAACTTGTATATCTATATACATATAACCTGCCATGTACGTTTCGAGGTTTTATCTATGAAACATCTGCAGTTGATAAACGCACCGAAGATAGGTTCAAGATCTTTCAACTTATCTAGAGACCGTTTATTTACTATCTTTCCTGTTTAGTTAGGTAAGTTATAATATCTAAGTAGACATCAATCCGTTGTAGTCTAGCTGGTCAGGATACTCGGCTCTCACCCGAGAGACCCAGGTTCGAGTCCCGGCAACGGAGTGTTTTTTAAATCGTGATTTAAGTTTCTGGAGATGACCACTAACGACGTCGTTTCGTATGATGAGTCAACAGAGTGAAGACAGATGTCTCGTCGCTATTTGACCCGGGAAAAAAAAAATCAAAACGAAGGATTGACTCATTCAACGTTAGTCACGGGTTCATCTTCCTCGGCGATTTCAAAATCTGACGGTGATCTAACTTCCGGCGATTTCTCTGTTCGTTGAAGAGAACATTTTCCTTTTCCCGCGCCATGGTGGAAGCTACCTCGAATCTGACGCCGACTCAGCGATACGCTGCCGGCGCGTTGTTCGCGATCGCGCTAAACCAAGCGCAAATCAACCAGACTCAGCCGCTGGGGATCCCCGCTGCGCTAGACGACGACGAAGAGTGTGATCGTTCCGAGGAACGGAGAAGCAATTGCAGTAGCGGCGATTCCGTCTCCGATGACCCTAACCTCTGGGTACACGAGACGTCGGGCCTTCTCCGTCCCGTTTTCAGGTGACCTCGATTCTGGAATTAGCTTCTATTTATCAAGTGATGGTTCATTAGCTTCTATTTATCAAGTGATGGTTCATTAGCTTCTATTTATCAAGTGATGGTTCATTAGCTTCTATTTATCAAGTGATGGTTCATTAGCTTCTATTTATCAAGTGATGGTTCATTAGCTTCTATTTATCAAGTGATGGTTCATTAGCTTCTATTTATCAAGTGATGGTTCATTAGCTTCTATTTATCAAGTGATGGTTCATTAGCTTCTATTTATCAAGTGATGGTTCATTAGCTTCTATTTATCAAGTGATGGTTCATTAGCTTCTATTTATCAAGTGATGGTTCATTAGCTTCTATTTATCAAGTGATGGTTCATTAGCTTCTATTTATCAAGTGATGGTTCATTAGCTTCTATTTATCAAGTGATGGTTCATTAGCTTCTATTTATCAAGTGATGGTTCATTAGCTTCTATTTATCAAGTGATGGTTCATTAGCTTCTATTTATCAAGTGATGGTTCATTAGCTTCTATTTATCAAGTGATGGTTCATTAGCTTCTATTTATCAAGTGATGGTTCATTAGCTTCTATTTATCAAGTGATGGTTCATTAGCTTCTATTTATCAAGTGATGGTTCATTAGCTTCTATTTATCAAGTGATGGTTCATTAGCTTCTATTTATCAAGTGATGGTTCATTAGCTTCTATTTATCAAGTGATGGTTCATTAGCTTCTATTTATCAAGTGATGGTTCATTAGCTTCTATTTATCAAGTGATGGTTCATTAGCTTCTATTTATCAAGTGATGGTTCATTAGCTTCTATTTATCAAGTGATGGTTCATTAGCTTCTATTTATCAAGTGATGGTTCATTAGCTTCTATTTATCAAGTGATGGTTCATTAGCTTCTATTTATCAAGTGATGGTTCATTAGCTTCTATTTATCAAGTGATGGTTCATTAGCTTCTATTTATCAAGTGATGGTTCATTAGCTTCTATTTATCAAGTGATGGTTCATTAGCTTCTATTTATCAAGTGATGGTTCATTAGCTTCTATTTATCAAGTGATGGTTCATTAGCTTCTATTTATCAAGTGATGGTTCATTAGCTTCTATTTATCAAGTGATGGTTCATTAGCTTCTATTTATCAAGTGATGGTTCATTAGCTTCTATTTATCAAGTGATGGTTCATTAGCTTCTATTTATCAAGTGATGGTTCATTAGCTTCTATTTATCAAGTGATGGTTCATTAGCTTCTATTTATCAAGTGATGGTTCATTAGCTTATATTTATGATTCGTTGTGTAGTTCACGAGACTACTCTCAGAAGAAGCGAGTGATGCTTCTGTCGAAATGGTCGAGCAAGAGATGGCTCTAGCTAAAGCTGCTGACGCTATGGTTCATAGCATTCGGAGCTCTTTATCTATAGATGCTAAGAAGGAGAAGCATCAGGAATACGAGAACGAATGCCGTGAGAAATACGCGGTTCCCGAGGTTAAATCAAAAGCTGTGGATAAGGATAAGGCTAAGGAGGAGTCGGATGCTGCTGCTGAAAGAGAGAGTCTTGAAGCGGGTGTGGTTATTAGGGATGGGAGCAACAGGCCTGAAGTTGTCGAAGATGATAAATCTGTTGATGAAGTGACGTTGCTTAGCCATCAGAGGAAGATCAATGTTTTGTATGAGCTGCTTTCTGCTTGCTTATCGGATAGATACCAAGAGGTTAAGAAATGTACTCGCCGTAGAAAAGGATATGATGCTCGTCACCGTGTTGCTCTCCGTTTACTCGCCACCTGGTTTAACATTGAGTGGATTAAAGTGGTTCGTATAGTTACTTCTTCCTCATTTTGAAGTTCTTGCTTTTACACAGT
Source organism: Brassica carinata (assembly GCA_016771965.1). Taxonomy (NCBI): domain Eukaryota; kingdom Viridiplantae; phylum Streptophyta; class Magnoliopsida; order Brassicales; family Brassicaceae; genus Brassica; species Brassica carinata. The sequence continues at coordinate 378,914 of JAAMPC010001488.1, read as the reverse complement.
ATCATTGTTGCGATGAGTTAGCTATCTTGCTCTGAGTTAGGATATGAATTGGCACTGCTATCTTGTTCTGGCAGTTGTTTGTTTTTATGAGAATTCCATATTTTCTAGCATTGTTATATATTTGTGGATCTTCAATTTCTAGGAAGCAATTGAGACAATGGTGGCATGCTCTGCCATGGCCCTTCAGAAATCTGGTGAGTTAAAGAATGAGGATGCTGCATCTTCTTCAAGTACATGGGCTAAGTGGAAGCGTGGAGGCATCATTGGTGCCGCTGCATTGACAGGGGCACTTTGATGGCCATCACTGGTGGTACGGAAAATTCAACCTGTTAACTTTCTTTCTTGATATGAGCGCATTTTGTTTTGATTACCTAATTTTGATTTACATGGCTGTATTCAACAGGATTGGCTGCTCCAGCTATTGCCGCAGGGTTTGGTGCATTAGCACCAACACTGGGTACACTGGTGCCGGTGATCGGAGCTGGTGGGTTTGCTGCTGCTGCTAGTGCTGCTGGAACTGTTGCTGGCTCGGTTGCGGTTGCAGCATCATTTGGAGGTGAGTACGTGTAGATGAGTTCACTTTTACCGTATCTGTGTGCTTACAGTTAGCCACTAGTTGTTTTGGCTTCTCTTTCATCCTCACGAATGTATCAATTCTTTGTGAGGGAGCGTCTACAGTGTCACTAAAGCTTGCTTTTAAAATGTTTTCGTATCCAGCTGCTGGAGCTGGTCTCACAGGGACTAAGATGGCAAGGAGGATTGGGGATCTTGAGGAGTTTGAATTCAAAGCTATTGGCGAAAATCATAATCAAGGAGTGAGTGCTTATTTTCCATTGGCTACTAGATCTTTGTATGCATTTTGAGACTATCAGAAACTGGTTGTGTTTCCTCTCCCTCTGTTTTTGGCTGATGTGAAAGATATGTGGAAATCATTGTAACAGCGGCTAGCTGTGGAAGTCTTGGTTGCTGGTGTTGTTTTTGAGGAAGAAGATTTTGTGAAACCATGGCAAGGGTTAACTAGCAGTTTAGAGAGGTATGTCGTGTGCTCACACTTTTGTATCGTAAAAAGGAATCAAGATTTAACATCTAGAGCTGCTCCTTAAACCAGCCGTTTGTGTCTGATTCTCAAGAATTGGGCTTAATCTGCTTCTTAATGTATGGTCTTTACGATTTCAGGTACACGCTGCAATGGGAGTCCAAGAATCTTATCTTAGTGAGCACTGCAATTCAGGATTGGCTTACTTCAAGTAATTGACACAACCATGTAAAAGTGACAACGATGTCAATTTTCTAAGGAAAGATTGTGATATCAATATGATGATTTCCCGCAGGACTGGCCATGGAATTGATGAAACAAGGAGCAATGCACACTGTACTGAGCTCTCTTTTATTGGCATTGGCATGGCCAGCGACAATCTTAGTAGCTGCAGATTTCATAGATAGCAAATGGAGTATTGCTATTGATAGGTAACACCTCCTTCCCTAGCAAGCTAGGTAGTCGTTCTATGAAAGTGATGCACCATTTACACATCGCATTTCCAACTAATGACCAAATCTTTTGAAACCTGCGTGTTGGTATTTGCATTCTAAGTAAACCTGTGGCTAATGGCTACTATAATCCAATTTGTTTAGGTCGGATAAAGCGGGAAAACTTCTAGCTGAAGTGCTACAAAAAGGCTTGCAAGGAAATAGGTAAAGAGTTCATCGCTGATGCAAGTAAATGAAGTTATTAAAAGTTAAATCTATATGTATATGATTTATGCTTCGAATTATGTGATATCAGACCCATTACTCTCGTGGGATTCTCGCTTGGTGCGCGTGTCATCTTCAAATGCCTCCAGACTCTGGCCGAGACAGAACAAAACGGTAGTTTCCTATGTGTTTTATTCGAAAAGATTGCATTAAAATATCGAATCTATGTTTTGTTTAATGTGAGGTTGGTTTACACACGTCTAACTTGGCAGCTGAACTTGTGGAAAGAGTTGTTATTCTTGGAGCACCCATTTCAATCAATAACGAAAACTGGCGAGACGTAAGGAAGGTAAAATTAAACTCTGTTTTGCGTTCATTACCTTACTTTAGTATCAACATCTCACATCCATAGAATCGAATCTCTTTCAATGCGTTTTTATATAATTACGCGGTCCTATTTGGTAGATGGTAGCTGGAAGATTCATCAATGTATATGCAACAAATGATTGGACCCTCGGTGTTGCATTTCGCGCAAGGTACACTCATTACATAAGGACACTTACATTACTTCAATTTTAATTTGCCTACCTACCTAACTTCATTGCTTCCACAGTCTATTATCTCAAGGACTAGCCGGAATCCAACCCATTTGCATCCCTGGAATCGAAAATGTAAGCCATCTCTTTCAAAAAAAATCATCATTACTAGTTGCTTGTGATTACAAAAATAAAAATTTAAAAGATGTGAGATCGTTTTCGATAATTGTAAAGTTTTTCAGTCGTGAAAATTGTATCATTTCACCTCTTGATTTCAATGTTTTACAGGTGGATGTAACCGATATGGTGGAAGGTCACTCTTCATATCTGTGGAAGACTCAGCAAATCCTAGAGAGGCTCGAAATTGACACTTATTACCCTGTTTTCCGAGACACTCTCTAGACGAAAGCCAAATTAGATACGTTTCACATTTTCGCCAAACTTTACATGTTTGTTTGTAACATTCGTTGACGCTGGCGGGAAGACGAGAGCTACTGTTTTGTAATTATTTTGTATGAAACGTTTTAAATCCACCGTCTTGAGTTGAACGTTCTTGTTTCCTTTGTATAGAAAAGGCAAACTGAAAATTTGATTCTCTGATGATTGTTTTATAATTATCTTTGATGAAACGTTTTGAATCACTGTCATACGTTGAACATTCTCTGGAAATATTATTCTGATGAAAATAAAATAAAACTATCAAACCTTTTGTTTCTGAGACATTTAAAAAAATATAGTTAACGTGTATTACAATCAATAGACAGAGCTAATTATGTACTATTACAAATTAGAGCTGGAGTAAATAAGTTTTAAGCCAATGTTCGTGTCTTGTTCGGTTTCGTCATCAGTTGTGGTCTATCCAATTTTTTTGATAAGTTCTATTGGCTAGCGAAAACACTTATTATTAGAGAATAGATGGACTATCGTATTGTCTAATCCGAATTTAAATATTTTTCCGACTAATGTTAAAATAACTAGAATTTTGATATTATACTACTACATAAATCACCCAATCGAAATTCAAATTCAGACCTGACCAAACAACGTCAATATAATTTCCAGAAAATATCAAATTCGTGACAGAGCCCAATAAATTACTAGCAGACTACCACCACTTGCATGCGGTCTCTCCAACTTACGAATATATTACATCGTGAATCTAACGATAAACTAAAACAAAGTTTTTTATGTTTCTATCGTTAGTTACATTTAGGATAATAGATTCAGCCTTAACGAGAACTCATCGAGTTTGCTATAAATTTGTCAATATCTTTAATATTTGCATATAACTGTCATGAATATGTTTAGGAGATAAACCTCATAAAACCGCGACAATTATTTTATAAATTTTTTAGACAATTACAATATATAAATAATAAATAATCAACAGTTTATTATTCATAAATTATAATAACTAATATATTATAATATAAAATTTTATGAAAATAAAATAAAACTATCAAACCTTTTGTTTCTGAGACATTTAAAAAAAGAATATATAGTTAACGTGTATTACAATCAATAGACAGAGCTAATTATGTACTATTACAAATTAGAGCTGGAGTAAATAAGTTTTAAGCCAATGTTCGTGTCTTGTTCGGTTTCGTCATCAGTTGTGGTCTATCCAATTTTTTGATAAGTTCTATTGGCTAGCGAAAACACTTATTATTAGAGAATAGATGGACTATCGTATTGTCTTTTTTTTTTGTTAAAAAGGACTATCGTATTGTCTAATCCGAATTTAAATATTTTTCCGACTAATGTTAAAAATAACTAGAATTTTTGATATTATACTACTACATAAATCACCCAATCGAAATTCAAATTCAGACCTGACCAAACAACGTCAATATAATTTCCAGAAAATATCAAATTCGTGACAGAGCCCAATAAATTACTAGCAGACTACCACCACTTGCATGCGGTCTCTCCAACTTACGAATATATTACATCGAATCTAACGATAAACTAAAACAAAGTTTTTTTTTATGTTTCTATCGTTAGTTACATTTAGGATAATAGATTCAGCCTTAACGAGAACTCATTGAGTTTGCTATAAAAAAATTCAATATCTTTAATTTTTGCATCTACTTGACATAAATACGTCGTGGAGAGACTACTATTTACCTACCCGTATTTATACTTTCAGCGTTTTTACTATTTTTAGTAGAGCTGTATACTTATATGTTTTTTTTTTTTTGTGCTTAAGCTTTTACTTATATGTTTTTTTGCTGGAGCCAGATGTATAAGTTTTTGTTCCTACAGTTTGATACAAACTAGTTGCAATGTATTTTCTGATTACATAGATAGGAAAATGGAGAGTTTTACATTCTTATTTTGCAATTTGCGCAAGACAACAATAGAGTTATGTCATGGATTTTTATTTAAAAAATGGGAACCAGACTAATCATCTATATTCTTTCTTTCAAAAATTAGTTAGGTTTTTGTCCAAATATCTGTCGACTAATTAAAAATTCATTGATTAGTAAACTTAGAAATGATTAAAAACGAAGTAGCTAGCTGAAATTAAATATTTCAGGCATCTAAAATATCTTAAGCCATCTCTTTCTCCCGTCCGTCAATGTGACAATTTATAATTCACTCATTAGATGATCCAACAAGATTCGTTTTCAAGTGAATAATTAACAGATTGTTTTCAGAAAGGTTGTCAGATCGCTTTCAACACAAAAATAATTGAGAGGTCAACAATTATTTTCAGATTGGTGTAAGGTTTGATGATCAGAATAGAAGATAGAGCTAATCGATCATATATAAGAACATTCACCTCTCGATCTCAACATTACAGTGACTATGTGACACAATATGGTGGATGGTCACTCCTCACATCTATGGACAACGTAGCAAATCGGAATTTGACAAGAAAACGCAGGTATATAGTGATTTCATATAAATGTTCAAACTCCAAATTTGACAATCATCAGATAATATGAATAAGAAGACTGAGATTCTAACATATTCGTACATGAGAAAAATAATACGGGACCTTTTTCCTTTATCATATATATCACATGTTTGAACTGCTGACAAGAACAAAAAGTAAGTAATTAATTATACGTAGACATTATGGGTTTCTTTTATTTTGTTTGTTTGTTAATTACTATCGTCTTTGTTTGAACGTTCTTCAACGCCGGGGAAAGACGACAACTTATGCGTTATTATTATTTTGCAGCCTCGTCGTGTTGAATCCACCACCACATGTTACCGTTTTCTCTGACCGTCTTGTTTCATTTAGCTACCCTGGATTCTTGTTCCCACTATTATTAAGGTGAAAATTAAAAACAAAAAACTAAAACGTGGACTCTGATGTTTGTATTTGTATGTCTGGAAAAAGTGAGTAGAAGTTCGAGGTTTTTACCGTCCAAGGTCATATTAAATTTGTCATACCTTTTCAACTGAGCATAGTCTCAATTGAAAACAATTTTTTTTCTTTAGAAAATTTTATAAATCAGGGTTTATACATATTTAAAAACTATTTCACAATATAATATTTTATAATAAAATTGAAAAGGGTGTACAAATAACTTGAGATGTTCATGGTGTCAAGGTTACGTTCTTCATCACCACTCTCGTATCCAAGTGAGATTCAATTCAACAGTAAGTGAATAAAAACCTATGCATGGTCTTGTTTGTTTGGTAAATCTATTCCAAACCATCCATTACTGCATTTTTTTTTCATAAAATCTTAGCATGTTTGTCAAACAAACCTTTAATGGAAATGGGGTCACATGACTGAATTGTCCCCACAATCACAAGTAAGAAACTTTCAGAAAAAGTGATTAAAAGCCACAAATTTAGTGCATTCTCAGTTTTTGGTGATACTGCTATAACAAACTTGAATAGTCGATGGGTCGAGAAGCTGTCTTATCTAGAAGAAAATGACACCCTACTCGAACCGACCCCTTTACAAAGCTATGGCTTAGATACTCAAGCATTCAATGATAGGTTTGGCTTGGAGCTAATTTTAGCGAGGACTGCTTCATTCTTCACAACTCATAGCTTGTCTATAAAATTGTCATTTTATTATCTTTCCACCATGAGAAAATGTTAAGTCAAGGAGACACCGCCAATTAGTCAGAGGCTTTGATTATCTTTCGGAGATTTTCTGTACCTGAATATTTTTTAGCAGGCATATTCAATACTGATAACGATATGTTTGCAATTATTTTGTGATATTCGATAGTCCACGTATGGTTCTACATATATGTATATTAATGTGCTACGTGTAGTTACAGAAAATCTAAGTAATTGTAATTTATTGATTTCGTCAAAGTAGTTGAAGTAGGGATCGATTAATACTTGATGCATTCTGGTTGTTACATTATTTTATAAGTGAGTAGTTTCGATATGGATTTTGACATCAATCTAGAAATCTGGTATAGTCGATGGTGTTAAAATTAAGTAATCAAAACATACGTAAGTGATAGGTGCATTTTTTTTCATAGATGCATTTTCAATAAAGACTACAATGTTTTTCCATATGAATGAGAATATATAAGATATACTATAAAACTTTTCAATAAAGAAGACGCGACCTTAACAAAATAAAATTGAACAAGAAAATATGTGAAGAGTTTAGAATTTAACCTTTTCTATCAAGTGATCTATTTTTTTAAAAAAAAATTACAGGAAATATTTGTTTTTAAATTAAAATTACAGGTTATCATCTTCAAATTTCTCTAACATTAGGTTCTACAGATCTTAAAGTTGATAGAGTTTTCACTTAGTTACAATATTCTTGGATTATTAGTATTCTTTTTGTAATATGCAAATGTGCTGTAAAAGAATCTTATTTTCAGCGTTTACATTTCATGCAAGGAAAAAATTGCCACAAAAGAAAATGAAAAACGAAACAAAGAGCCACTTTATGTTTCATCCAGAACACACGTGTGTACACACATACATAAGCATATATTATATAACATCCACAAATCTTCAGGGCTTCTTTTGACTTCTCACACCACTTTCAAGAACCATACCAACCACCTTTCCTTTCACCCGCCACGTGATTTGAAACATAACTTAAACAGAACAAATAAGGCGCGTGCTCGGGACAGCGTAGAGACGCGTGGCTTTAGGAGCCGTCAGGCCAAACACGTCGCTCATATCAAGCTCACTTGGTTTCATGCCATCAGGTAATTTCCACGTGAAGCAATGTAATATATGGGCCACGGCTAGTTCAAGCGCGTATAACCCGAGCTGCATACCCGGGCATGATCTACGACCCGACCCGAATGGTATAAACTCGAAGTTACTTCCTTTGAAATCTGGCACGCCTGGTTCCAAAAACCTAGACGGTCTAAACGTTTCGGGATCCACCCAAGAATTCTTGTCGCGTCCAATCGCAAACGCGTTGATCATAACGCGAGATTTCTTGGGAACAAAGTAACCGTCGATCTCAGTGTCCTCTGCGGTTTCGTGGAGGAGGAGTGGGATCGGTGGGTGTAGCCTCAGGGTTTCTTTGAGTGTGCATTTCAGATAAGTCAACTTCTCGATGTCTGATTCTTCCACACGTCGGTCAAGGCCGACAACATCAGCGAGTTCTTGTTGGACTTGTTTTAGATCCTCGGGGCTCCGTAATAACTCGGTCAATGCCCACTCTATCGCTGACGCTACCGTTTCCGTTCCTCCAAACATAACGTCCTATTAAAAAAGTAAAATAAGTCAATTCACATGACGTTATAATATTTGCACCAAGACGGTGATTTTACGTGTGATATATAACCTTTGTATTTTCTACTATCGATAAAACGGCTGCATACGCAAGTTCTCTAATATTATATAGACTACTTGTAAAAACGGAAAAATATATACTTGAAGAGAAAACAACCGGTTAAAATAATAAAATGGATAAGTTTTCTGACGTAACGCATTAAGAATAATGACTGTTACTAGTGCCTCGTGAAAAATACTTACCATGATGATTGCTTTGATATTGTCACGGGTAAGTTTGATGGAGTTCTGAAGATCCGTTGCCTCGCTCACTAATTTCGCCTCTTCGCTGTAAAAAGCAAGAAGATCATCAACCATATCGGTATCAACAATTTCTCCATCATCAACAGTGTTTTGATTCTCTTTCTTCTTCATGTGTTCATCGATGATATCGTCAATAAATCCGTCTAGGTCATTACGGGCCTTCACGAGCCGCTTGTTTATTCCTTGTGGATCGATCCACCCAAAATACGGTATGAAATCCGCTACGTTGAAGGCTCCAAAAAGCTTAGAGAACTCTTGTAGGATTCTTATGAACTCGTCTTGTCCCTTTTCACAAGCTGACCCGAACGCTGCCCGGTAAGTTATGTTTCGGGTCAGTGCAAAAATTTGCTCACCAACGTTGATAGACTTGCCTACAATATTTTTGGTTAATTATTAAAATACGTATATCAAAGAAAAAAATTGAAATTTACTATTGGATGTCAAAGGCATATTAAACTAACATTTATTTTTTTCACTTCTTAAATATCTACATAGTGTGTGTGAATATGCGAGATAACTTACCAACGTTACTAGAAACGGAACGGATCATTTTGTCCACTTCATCACGAACAGAAGCCCATGACTCGGCTCGTTTACGGCTAAACACCTTCATGACACAAACTTTCCTCATCTGTCTCCAAAATGGTCCGTAGTGAGCAAACGCCATGTCGGCTCGGTCATAAGTCAAATAGCTTATAGCTATAGTTGCTGGTCGGTTTGAGAAGACGCTGTCTTGGACTTGGAGGACTTGTTTAGCCACGTCTGGTGATGAAACGGCGTACATGTGGAGAAATCCCATGCGGAGATGGCACAAGCCACCGTACTTTTTAGCTAAGTTGGCTAAACCACGGTGAGTGAGTTGGTCCATCATTGACATATTGCCTATGATGGGCCAACCACGTGGACCGGGTGGATACGGAGGCCTTCGTCGCCGTGTGATGAGGCCGATGAAGATGAAAAGTGAGACGACGATGAGAATACCCGTAGTGGGATCTAATACTTGGCTAAGTGTTTGTGATATAGAAGACTCCATAATAGTTTTTTTTTTTTTTCTGAAATGGGTTTTCTTTTGTTTGTGGAAGGTCTCAGGAATTGATCAGGCAACGTTGGCCATTTTGGGATGTCTTACGAAAGGTAGGTTTTATAATCAAAGTGTGGTCCCACTTATTGACATATTATAATTTAATACGGAGACTTCATTTTCGTGACTCATATATGATATATCATATATGTATACATACACCTCCTTTTTAATTATTATTATTTTTGTTTAATATGGAAATAAATAATATACAGACGGATTTTAATGGATATTCTTGCGTTTATAGAAATATAATGAATCGCTCGTTTGGTACTTAGTGGTTTTAATTAGGGAAATGGTGAGATTATAAAAAGTAGCTGTTGAAATATTAATGACTACTTGGTTTACCTACAGTAAATCGGTAGAATAATATATATTTTCCTCAATAACATAATAATTTAAAATAATTAATTATAAGTATTACAGACTTAAACAGCTATTTTTCTACAAGTGTGTAAAACTATTGCAATTTTTCTAATTTCCAACATTACTAAAGATATCCACAAGGTCTATTAATAAATTGTTACTATCAATTAATAGCTCTAAAGCTGAGACATTAGTATACTAACCACAAGCAGTGTGTGTGTTGACAAGTCCGATTATTAATTAAGGGCTCAAATCTTAGAAATAGACTGATAGACTAACAAGGTTCCCTTGCTTTGTCGTCACAGACACGGTTCTTTTAAACACAAATTAAACGATATACTACAAATATGTATATTAAAGTATATAACATATATCCTTTGAAACAAACAAAATATAACATGGTTTGATAATTCGGCTCCTTTGGTATTAAAAAGTAGAGTAAAAGTTTGAAAAAGTGGGTTTTGATCTAAATATTGTTTTCGTGGCTGCAAGCCTGCAAATACTAACGCATTATACAATATTCATATCAGTTGTTAGAAACCTGTACAGTTCACTCCTACACAATTGCAGCGCGAGACAAAGGTAAAGATTTGTAATTGTATGGGTTCAGTTGATAATAGTATACGAGATTGGCAATTTCGAAGACGGGCTCTCGAAGGCAACAATGTTGAGTATAAGTGTATAACGTTTCTTAATAACACTTTCTGTTACGGTGAGAGAGTAATTAGAGAATAATTACAAGCTGTGAAAGTAATTACAAGAACGCTGAGTGTAACCTTTTCGGCTTTTCTCAAAGGCAACAAAGTTGAGTGTAACGTTCTTAATAACATTGTCTGTTTGCTGTTAGAAGTAGTTAGTGATGATGAAAAACTGTAGAAGTAAATGAAAACAATACAAAAAGCTGAGTGTAACGTTTACAGAACTTTTAAAAATTTAAAAAATACTAGTAACGTTTTCTGTATTGCTTTTGTGATTAGTAACTATGAAACGGTAAACCTGTACCGAAGCGGGATATAGATAACAATTAAAGTTAAAATTTAGGGCTGGGCATATAAACCGAATCCGATCTGATAAAAATGAATCCAAACCGATTCGAATCCAACATAAATACCGAATGGATCTTGTTTTACGATATTTTGGGTTATGGATATTATCCGAACCGAATCCGAACCTAAATAGATATCCGATAGAACCTGAAACATTTAAAACCCCAAAAAGATTTTGTACCAAATATGATCTCAATTCCTAATATGTATTCAAAATACATAAATATATATTGAACATCTAAGATAATTATCTATTACATAAAGGTTTGTAATAAGGTTGATGGTTGAATGTGGTGATTGGAACTTAAAGTTTTTAGATTTTAGTTTTGCTTTCATTGAATAATGTTTCTTATTTTACGAGAACTTGGTTTTCATTTTATGCTTTATTTATTTTGTTTTCTTTCTATCAATAAATATGTTTATATTTCGTTTGATTTTGAATGATCACAGTTGATGTTTATTCTTTTTTTTTTTAATCGATTTTACTTATGTTTTGGTTTTAAAATAGGTATAAATCAGGTATTTTAAAACTGAAGAACCAGTTTTACTTATGTTTTGGTTACAGAGTAGGGTACAAATAAGGTATTTTTAAAACGGAAAATTGATTGGGACCCGAACCCGAGAGTACATCAGGCTGTACCGGTTTTTTAAAGATTTACTAAGCTCGACCCGAAATAACCCGAACCGAATTTTCATATAATTCGAATGTGACTGATTTTAATAAATCCTAATAATTGAAACTCGATTGAACAAAACCGAAATTCTATTGGTACTCCGATTGTTCAGACCTACTAAAATCTGTTTTGGCACAATTTTAACATTACTTTATGTAGCCACGTTTTTATTTTACTGCTCGGTTGAATATAAATAAACGTAGGACGGTAGGACCATGTTGATAATGACATTGATATCGCGTTTCTCATTAGCTGGATCAGATCAAAATAAGCATTTGTGACATCTTTTATAGTAATATACCTAATAAAATCGAATAATATATAATTTCTCTTAATAGTCTGACCTTACCAACTTCATGTCTTTTTTGTGTCTGTTCTTACCAACTTCATTTTTCATATTTAACTTAGTGATTGAATATATCAATCAGAATACTATTTTTTTTTAAACTCTAACTTTGCTAGCGAAGAAATAAAATGGTGCTAGACTAATTAACGTTAATGTTTCTCTTAGTTAAGCATTTCCTATTATCTGGCTTGAGTTGAACCTTTTTGTCTCTGAAAAAACACTTCTGTTAATTACTTAATCAAACACATGTTTTAGTCTTCACTAAAGAAGGTTATAAAAATGCACAAAACTTTTGTCTATCTAAGACCATCAAACTTTTCAACGACAATGTTCTTTTTGTATAAAGCAAACTTATGAATTTAAAAATATTTCGTATATAGTCTCACTTTAACAGGCAAATCTACCGTGTATAAGTTTTTTCATTTTAAACATATTCTCCTCGTTTTAAATTTCTTTTGGTTGAATTAATTAAGCACAGGCAGTGGTCGGTAAGTTACATAACCACTCTTTCTCCTGCACTGACCAATATTTCTAGAAAAGGTAACTAAGAAAAAATCATGTTTCGATTAGTAGGTATATTTTTCAACTGTTTTATTATTCTAATTTAAATACTACAGAAAATTCAAAGCAGATCCATTTGAGTCCACATTATTCTCTCGTTTTAATATTTACTATTCTTCCAGTTGCCACTAGAATCCTAAGATATACCAAATAATTACGTTGTATCAGAGTTCTTAATAGATTAGATGACATAGCTAATTGCAATTTAGACATTAAACTACATCGTTACAACAAAGACTCACATGCCAACTTGTATAAGTATATTTAACCAAAAATATTAGTACGTACCTAACCATTTTCATTTGTTCATAATGATATCATAATTTCACATGTACATATGCTCTTTGAAGTTTCGAAAACATAAACGATATACATAACTCGTATCAACCTTAGGTTCTCCTGCTTGACACCACATGTTTATTTCTCGATGCCTAATTTACTAATACACGGCCGATGTTAAGAGGTAATTTTCACCGCCTAGATTAGACCTTTTAAACCATATAATATGCTTAATTTATATCCATAATTTGGTTTTATTTCGAATTCAACTATATTGGACCAGGAATTAATAATTCCGATTGTGAGCCAAAAGTATTAATAACAAATCCAATTGTTCTTAGCTTCTTAGCTCGCTAATTACGTCGTCATACCATCATCTTTGCATAATTAATTTCCCTTACTTATACAAATACGTAATCACAGTCATTATCCATTTAAAATAATTTAAATAATGGAATATGGATTTGGGCCTATCATTTACGGCTCGGTGCGCTTGTGAATTCCGTCGCTTCACGCGTCTCCATCATTTTTCTGGTCAAATTTCATTAATTAGAGAGTTTTCGTCTGTATATGTTTTCAACTTTTCACATTTAGTTTCTTTACAGTCTCCTTTCAATGAGACAAATATTTGATCATCATATATGTATTTTAATACTAGTCTTATCCAATTCTCTTAGAATAGTTAGTTGGGTACACGAAATCAGTAGTTCAGAAAACTATTTGTCAAATAAATTTCCAGGATCAAATCTAACAATATCTGCCCAAAGTCGAGATAAGTGGGCTTGTAATATCTTAGATCTCATTAGCGATCGGAAATCAAACCCCGTAGCGTTTAGCAACAATGCTTTGGCGGATGGCCAATATGGATTAAAGGATTTTATCATCTTATAAATCGAATTAAAAATTCGTATCCATAATTTAAATAGGATATACACATTCTAATTAAATGGAATAACATCTTATTATCTTCTAGTGATTGTGATATATCTATCTATCTATCTATCTATACTATTATTTATGAAGTGATTTTGCTGTTTTGTCACATTCTCCATGATTTTAGCCAACTTTACTTATTTGTCATATTCTTATTATTTGTTAGATTAAATCATCAATTTATTAATTTAGATAATATAATATTTTGAATTTTCTAATTAATTAATTAATTTAAACAATATAAATATTTCGAAATTTCTAATTAAAATTATGATTATAATTATTTTAACTTTCACAAGATTCTTATTAGTTTTTAGCTTAAATCATTAATCTATCTATCTATATTATTATCTATGAAGTGATTTTGCTCATTTGTCACAATCTCCATGATTTTAGCTATTTTGTTTATTTGTCATATTCTTATTAAAAGTAAACTTATGAAATATTAAGATAATTCAATGTATATATTGATCAAGTAAACCAATAAAATATTGTCATTATTTCAATTAGTTTTTTAAAAAAGTTTTCTTCTAATTTATCATTGAACTTCAGTTTTTATTTACTTTTTTAAAATGAAATAAAAATGAAAGAATATATATTACAATAATTTATTGTTATTTAGTTTTAAATTAATTTATAATTTTTATGCATAATATATATTAATAATATTATATTACTTTAATTAGATATATGATTTTAGATATGTTAGATTAGATCTAGTCGATTTAACTATCATTTGGGTATATTGGATTGCATCTATTTCTCTGAATTCAACTATAATATTTTTTTATATTCTAAATCTATAAAAAATTTGATTAATTTTCTTATTTGCATTTATTTTGGTTGTTTTCTTAGATATGTAAATATATGTATTAGGAAGATTATGTATAACTTAAGATATATTGTGCTCAAAATGAAATAAAAAATAAACTAAAATGGTTAAGAATATAAAAAATAAATTATTATGATGTTTAAATCATAATACATATATTAATAATTATTGGCCGCACATGTGGCATGTCTGAGAGTGGCGACTCCTATCGATCAGCTTCCGATCATTGAAGCTCAGCTTTCTCACTCTCATCATCTTCTCCGATCTTATGCTTCCACAGCCATTGGATTCTCACATCAAGATCGTCAAGAGCTCGACAATTTCTTGGTACGTTGATTAGACTAATTGTTGTAGAAAGTTTAATTACTTGTTTTGTTCTTTGTTTTTGTTTAAAAGATTTATTTAAAATGGAGCAAGAATGAATGTTATTTTTCAGTTATTCTTGTTTGGAAAATATGTTCCAAGAAAAATTATTTTTCAAAGATTTAGTGGTTTATGAAGTGATTTGGTTTATGTGTCAGTTTCTCCTTGATTTTAGGATATATTATTAGTTTAAATTTTTTATTTTAATATACAATTTAGATAATTATGAATTTTCTTACTTGTCATCTTCTCCATGATTTATTAGTTTAATAAATTTTATTATTTAAATTTTTATTTTACTCTATATATTTATCATGATATTTTAGATAATTACTAGACATTAACCTATTACACCGATATATATACTATTAGTTTAAATTATATTTAATATTATATACTTTTCATGATATTTAGGACATGTAACTAATAAATAGATATTAACAATATCTAATGATAATAGCATAATTATGTTTATTTAAAATTTAGTTTATGTAATGACTAATATTATAATCAGTTTATCTTATTCATATTAGAAATATGATCTAAATAGTTATTACGATATTAAAATATTTTTGAAAAAATTTATATTACAATATTAAAGTTAAGATTAATGGTAAACATCATTGAAAGTATGTCATAAAATATAAATTCTATGTTTTTGTTAAATATTTTACATATATTTAATTTAATATTAAACAATCATATTTTAAACTAAAATAAATTAATTTGTATTTGTACATGACGAACATCAAAATCACAAACGATTTAGTCTAATAATAAATTTATCCATAAAATCACAGATGTTATCAAATAATATTTAAAACCAAAATAATAAATATTATATAAACTAAAAATAAAAATTAACCTAAAACATTAAAAATATATACAAGCATGAAAAACTAGGATTGAAACATTAAATTAAACTAAAAATTTGTCAAATAATAACCACAATGTAAATATAATCTAAGAGAATACATATATAATATTTTGTAACTCATTACTTTTGTGTTTTTGTCTCATTGTTTTTAAAATCTAAAAGAAAATATATCATGTTTGTTGGCTACTGTTTTTTGTTGACGTTTTATGGGTTAAGTTTGGTTATAATCCTTTTCTTTTACTACCACTGGATTTTTTGCAGTATATATTGAAGTTTATATTTTTAGTGTTGTTTAAAAATATTTAACCAAATTCTATATTCTTATTAATGTATTCTAAACCACCTTTTAAGGTACATGTACATCATTCTAATGTTAAACAATTAATTTAGTCTAAATTCATATACTGCTTAAATAAGTGGATTAGCCACTATAAAATCACTATTATCTAGAGAAACAAAGACAACAAAGGTTCCTAACCTCTTTGAAATTCATAATATGTAAGTGGAGGATGCAAATTTGCAATAAAACAATATTGTCATATTTTTTTAATATCACTCGAAATTTATGGGTTAACCCTTACAAAAATATTGAGTTTTTCGTTAATTGCTATATATATTGAAGCTTATACTTTTAGTGTTATTTAAAAATATTTAAACATATTCTATATTCTTATTAATGTATTCTAAACCACCTTTCAAGGTACATGTACATCATTCTAATGTTTAACAATTAATTTTGTCGAAATTCATATACTGCTTAAATAAGTGGACTAACCACTATAAAATCACTATTATCTAGAGAAACAGAGACAACAAAGGTTTCTAACCTCTTTGACCATCATAATATGAATGTGGTGGATGCACCTTTGCAATAAAACAACATTGTCATATTTTTTAATTTCACTTAAAATTTGTGAGTTAACCCATACGAAAATATTGAGTTTTTCGTTAATTGCTATATATATTGAAGCTTATACTTTTAGTGTTGTTTAAAAATATTTAACCACATTCTAAATTCATATTAATGTATTCTAAACCACCTTTCATAGTACATACACATCATTCTAATTTTTAACAATTAATTTAGTTTAGATTCATATATTGCTTAAATAAGTGGACTAACCACTATAAAATCACTATTACCTAGAGAAACAGAGACAACAAAGGTTACAGACCTCTTTGACCATAATAATATGAATGTGGAGGATGCAACTTTGCAATAAAAAATATTGTCATGTTTTAAATTTCACTCAAAATTTGTGGGCTAACCCCTACTGAAAATATTGAGTTTTTAGTTAATTGCTATATATATTGAAGCTTATACTTCTAGTGTTGTTTAAAATTATTTAACCATATTCTATATTCTTATTAATGTATTCTAAACCACCTTTCAAGGTACATGTACATCATTCTAATTTTTAACAATTAATTTAGTCTAAATTCTTATCTTGTTTAAATAAGTGGACTAACCACTATAAAATCATTATTATCTAGAGAAACAGAGAAAACAAAGGTTCCTAGCCTCTTTGAGCTTCATAATAAGTAAGTGGAGGATGAAAATTTGCAATAAAACAATATTGTTATATTTTTTAATATCACTCAAAATTTGTGGGTTAACCCTACTGAAAATATTGAGTTTTTAGTTAATGCTATATATATTGAAGCTTATACTTCTAGTGTTGTTTAAAATTATTTAACCATAATCTATATTCTTATTAATGTATTCTAAACCACCTTTTAAGGTACATGTACATCATTCTAATGTTAAACAATTAATTTAGTCTAAATTCATATATCGCTTAAATAAGTGGATTAGCCACTATAAAATCACTATTATCTAGAAACAAAGACAACAAAGGTTCCTAACCTCTTTGAAATTCATAATATGTAAGTGGAGGATGCAAATTTGCAATAAAACAATATTGTCATATTTTTAATATCACTTAAAATTTATGGGTTAACCCTACAAAAATATTGAGTTTTTCGTTAATTGCTATATATATTGAAGCTTATACTTTTAGTGTTATTTAAAAATATTTAAACATATTCTATATTCTTATTAATGTATTCTAAACCACCTTTCAAGGTACATGTACATCATTCTAATGTTTAACAATTAATTTTGTCTAAATTCATATCTGCTTAAATAAGTGGACTAACCACTATAAAATCACTATTATCAGAGAAACAGACAACAAAGGTTCCTAACCTCTTTGACCATAATAATATGAATGTGGTGGATGCACCTTTGCAATAAAACAACATTGTCATATTTTTAATTTCACTTAAAATTTGTGAGTTAACCCCTATGAAAATATTGAGTTTTTAGTTAATTGCTATATATATTGAAGCTTATACTTTTAGTGTTGTTTAAAAATATTTAACCACATTCTAAATTCATATTAATGTATTCTAAACCACCTTTCATAGTACATACACATCATTCTAATTTTTAACAATTAATTTAGTTTAGATTCATATATTGCTTAAATAAGTGGACTAACCACTATAAAATCACTATTACCTGAGAACAGAGACAACAAAGGTTACAGACCTCTTTGACCATCATAATATGAATGTGGAGGATGCAACTTTGCAATAAAAAATATTGTCATGTTTTAAATTTCACTCAAAATTTGTGGGTTAACCCTACGAAAATATTGAGTTTTTAGTTAATTGCTATATATATTGAAGCTTATACTTCTAGTGTTGTTTAAAATTATTTAACCATATTCTATATTCTTATTAATGTATTCTAAACCACCTTTCAAGGTACATGTACATCATTCTAATTTTTAACAATTAATTTAGTCTAAATTCTTATCTTGTTTAAATAAGTGGACTAACCACTATAAAATCATTATTATCTAGAGAAACAGAGAAAACAAAGGTTCCTAGCCTCTTTGAGCTTCATAATAAGTAAGTGGAGGATGAAAATTTGCAATAAAACAATATTGTTATATTTTTTAATATCACTCAAAATTTGTGGGTTAACCTCACTTAAAATATTGAGTTTTCTAATTGCTATATATATTGAAGCTTATACTTAGTGTTGTTTAAAATTATTTAACCATAATCTATATTCTTATTAATGTATTATATACCACCTTTCAAGGTACATGTACATCATTCTAATTTTTAACAATTAATTTAGTCTAAATTCTTATATCGTTTAAATAAGTGGACTAACCACTATAAAATCACTATTATCTGAGAAACAGAGACAACAGATGTTCCTAACTCTTTGACCATCATAATATGAATGTGGAGGATGCAACTTTTCAATAAAAAAAGATTGTCATGTTTTTAATTTCACTCAAAATTTATGGGTTAACCCCTATGAAAATATTGAGTTTTTAGTTAATGCTATATATATTGAAGCTTATACTTCTAGTGTTGTTTAAATTTATTTAACCATATTCTATATTCTTATTTATGTATTCTAAACCACCTTTCACGGTACATATACATCATTCTAATTTTTAACAATTAATTTAGTCTAAATTCATATCTTGCTTAAATAAGTGGACTAGCCACTATAAAATCATTATTATCTAGAGAAACAGAGAAAACAAAGGTTCCTAGCCTCTTGAGCTTCATAATAAGTAAGTGGAGGATGCAAATTTGCAATAAAACAATATTGTTATATTTTTTAATATCACTCAAAATTTGTGGGTTAACCCCAACGAAAATATTGAGTTTATCGTTAATTGCTATATATATTGAAGCTTATACTTCTAGTGTTGTTTAAAATTATTTAACCATATTCTATAATCTTATTAATGTATTCTAAACCACCTTTCAAGGTAAATGTATATCATTCTAATGTTTAACAATTAATTTAGTCTAAATTCATATAGTGCTTAAATAAGTGGACTAACCACTATAAAATCACTATTATCTAGAGAAACAGACACAACAAATGTTCCAACCTCTTTGACCATCATAACATGAATGTGGAGGATGCAAATTTGCAATAAAAATTTTGTCATGTTTTTTTAATTTCACTCAAAATTTGTGGGTTAACCCCTACGAAAATATTGAGTTTTTCAAGCATTGCTATATATATTGAAGCTTATACTTCTAGTGTTGTTTAAAATTATTTAACCATAATCTATATTCTTATTAATGTATTATATACCACCTTTCAAGGTACATGTACATCATTCTAATTTTTAACAATTAATTTAGTCTAAATTCATATACTGCCTAAATAAGTGGACTAACCACTATAAAATCACTATTATCTAGAGAAACAGAGACAACAGATGTTCCTAACCTCTTTGACCATCAAAATAAGAATGTGGAGGATGCAACTTTGTAATAAAACAATATTGTCATGTTTTTTTAATTTCACTCAAAATTTGTGGGTTAACCCCCACGAAAATATTGAGTTTTCGTTAATTGCTATATATATTAAAGTTTATACTTTTAGTGTTGTTTAAAAATATTTAACCATATTATATATTCTTATTAATGTATTCTAAACCTCCTTTCAATGTAAATGTATATCATTCTAATTTTTAACAATTAATTTAATCTAAATTCATATACTGTTTAAATAAGTGGACTAACCACTATAAAATCACTATTATCTTGAGAAAAAGAGACAACAAAGGTTCCTAGCATCTTTGAGCTTCATAATATGTAAGTGGAGGATGGAAATTTTCAATAAAACAATATTGTCATATTTTTTTAATATCACTCAAAATTTGTGGGTTAACCCCTACGAAAATATTGAGTTTTTCGTTAATTGCTATATATATTGAAGCTTATACTTTTAGTGTTGTTTAAAAATATTTAACCATATTCTATATTCTTATTATTGTATTCTAAACCACCTTTTAAGGTATATGTACATCATTCTAGTGTTTAACAATTAATTTAGTAAAAATTCATATACTGCTTAAAAAAATAGACTAGCCATTATAAAATCACTATTATCTAGAGAAACAGAGACAACAAAGGTTCCTAACCTCTTTGAATTTCATAATATGTAAGTGGGGGATGCAAATTTGCAATAAAAAAATATTATCATATTTTTTTAATATCACTCAAAATTTTTGGGTTAACACCTACAAAAATATTGAGTTTTACGTTAATTGCTATATATATTGAAGCTTATACTTTTAGTGTTGTTTAAAAATATATAACCATATTCTATATTCTTATTAATGTATTCTAAACCACCTTTCAAGGTACATGTACATCATTCTAATTTTTAACAATTAATTTTGTCGAAATTCATATACTGCTTAAATAAGTGGACTAACCACTATAAAATCACTATTATCTAGAGAAACAGAGACAACAAAGGTTTCTAACCTCTTTGACCATAATAATATGAATGTGGATGATGCAACTTTGCAATAAAACAATATTGTCATATTTTTTTAATTTCACTTAAAGTTTGTGAGTTAACCCCTACGAAAATATTGAGTTTTTCGTTAATTGCTATATATATTGAAGCTTATACTTTTAGTATTGTTTAAAAATATTTAACCACATTATAAATTCATATTAATGTATTCTAAACCACCTTTCATAGTACATACACATCATTCTAATTTTTAACAATTAATTTAGTCTAAATTCATATATTGCTTAAATAAGTGGACTAACCACTATAAAATCACTATTATCTAGAGAAACAGAGACAACAAAGGTTACAAATCTCTTTGACCATCATAATATGAATGTGGAGGATGCAACTTTGCAATAAAAAAATATTGTCATGTTTTTTTAATTTCACTCAAAATTTGTGGGCTAACTCCTACGAAAATATTGAGTTTTTCGTTAATTGCTATATATATTGAAGCTTATACTTCTAGTGTTGTTTAAAATTATTTAACCATATTCTATATTCTTATTAATGTATTCTAAACCACCTTTCAAGGTACATGTACATCATTCTAATTTTTAACAATAAATTTAGTTTAAATTCATATACTGTTTAAATAAGTGGACTAACCACTATAAAATCATTATTATCTAAAGAAACAGAGAAAAAAGGTTCCTAACCTCTTTGAGCTTCATAATAAGTAAGTGGAGGATGCAAATTTGCAATAAAACAATATTTTTATATTTTTTTAATATCACTCAAAATTTGTGGGTTAACCCCTACGAAAATATTGAGTTTTTCGTTAATTGGTATATATATTGAAGCTTATACTTCTAGTGTTGTTTAAAATTATTTAACCATATTCTATATTCTTATTAATGTATTATATACCACCTTTCAAGGTACATGTACATCATTCTGATTTTTAACAATTAATTTACTCTAAATTTTATATACTGCTTAAATAAGTGGACTAACCACTATAAAATCACTATTATCTAGAGAAACCGAGACAACAAATGTTCCTAACCTCTTTGACCATCATAATATGAATGTGGAGGATGCAACTTTTGAATAAGAAAATATTTTCATGTTTTTTTAATTTCACACAAAATTTGTGGGCTAACACCTAGAAAATATTGAGTTTTTCCTTAATTGTTATATATATGAAGCTTATACTTCTGTTGTTTAAAATTATTTAACCATGTTCTATATTATTATTAATGTATTCTAAACCACCTTTAAATGTACATATACATCATTCTAATTTTTAACAATTAATTTAGTCTAAATTCGTATACTGTTTAAATATGTGGACTAGCCACTATAAAATCATTATTATCTAGAGAAACAGAGAAAACAAAGGTTCCTAGCCACTTTGAACTTCATAATAAGTAAGTGGAGGATGCAAATTTGCAATAAAACAATATTGTTATATTTTTTAATATCACCCAAAATTTTGGGTTAACCCCTACTAAAATATTGAGTTTTCGCTAATTGCTATATATATGAAGCTTATACTTCTAGTGTTGTTTAAAATTATTTAACCATATTCTATATTCTTATTAATGTATTATATACCACCTTTCAAGGTACATGTACTTCATTCTAATTTTTAACAATTAATTTAGTCTAAATTCAAATATGTCTTAAATAAGTGGACTAACCACTATAAAATCACTATTATCAAGAGAAACAGAGACAACAAAGGTTTCTAACCTCTTTGACCATCATAATATGAATGTGGAGGATGCAACTTTGCAATAAAAAATATTTTCATGTTTTTAATTTCACTCAAAATTTGTGGGTTAACCCCCACTTAAAAATATTGAGTTTATCGTTAATTACTATATATATATTGAAGCTTATACTTTTAGTGTTGTTTAAAAATATTTAACCATATTTTATATTCTATTAATGTATTCTAAACCACCTTTCAAGGTAAATGTATATCATTCTAATGTTTAACAATTAATTTAGTCTAAATTCATATAGTGCTTAAATAAATTGACTAACCACTATAAAATCACTATTATCTAGAGAAACAGAGACAACAAATGTTCCTAACCTCTTTGACCATCATAATATGAATGTGGAGGATGCAACTTTGAATAAAAAATATTTTCATGTTTTTAATTTCACACAAAATTTGTGGGCTAACACCTAGAAAATATTGAGTTTTTCCTAATTTATATATATATATTGAAGCTTATACTTCTAGTGTTGTTTAAAATTATTTAACCATGTTCTATATTATTATTAATGTATTCTAAACCACCTTTAAATGTACATATACATCATTCTAATTTTTAACAATTAATTTAGTCTAAATTCATATATCGTTTAAATATGTGGACTAACCACTATAAAATCATTATTATCTAGAGAAACAGAGAAAACAAAGGTTCCTAGCCACTTTGAACTTCATAATAAGTAAGTGGAGGATGCAAATTTGCAATAAAACAATATTGTTATATTTTTTAATATCACCCAAAATTTTGGGTTAACCCCACTAAAATATTGAGTTTTTCATAATTGCTATATATATGAAGCTTATACTTTTAGTGTTGTTTAAAATTATTTAACCATATTCTATATTCTTATTAATGTATTATATACCACCTTTCAAGGTACATGTACTTCATTCTAATTTTTAACAATTAATTTAGTCTAAATTCAAATATGTCTTAAATAAGTGGACTAACCACTATAAAATCACTATTATCAAGAGAAACAGAGACAACAAAGGTTTCTAACCTCTTTGACCATCATAATATGAATGTGGAGGATGCAACTTTGCAATAAAAAATATTTTCATGTTTTTTTAATTTCACTCAAAATTTGTGTTAACCCCCACGAAAATATTGAGTTTATCGTTAATTACTATATATATTGAAGCTTATACTTTTAGTGTTGTTTAAAAATATTTAACCATATTTTATATTCTATTAATGTATTCTAAACCACCTTTCAAGGTAAATGTATATCATTCTAATGTTTAACAATTAATTTAGTCTAAATTCATATAGTGCTTAAATAAATTGACTAACCACTATAAAATCACTATTATCTAGAGAAACAGAGACAACAAATGTTCCTAACCTCTTTGACCATCATAATATGAATGTGGAGGATGCAACTTTTCAATAAAAAAATATTCTCATGTTTTTTTAGTTTTACTCAAAATTTATGGGCTAACCCCTACGAAAATATTGAGTTTTTCGTTAATTGCTATATATATTAAGCTTATACTTCTAGTGTTGTTTAAAATTATTTAACCATATTCTATATTCTTATTAATGTATTCTAAACCACATGTCAAGGTACATATACATCATTCTAATTTTTTACAATTAATTTAGTCTAAATTCATATAGTGCATAAATAAGTGGACTAACCACTATAAAATCACTATTATCTAGAGAAACAGAGACAACAAAGGTTACAAACCTCTTTGACCATAATAATATGAATGTGGAGGATGCAACTTTGCAATAAAAAAATATTGTCATGTTTTTTTAATTTCACTCAAAATTTGTGGGCTAACCCCCACGAAAATATTGAGTTTTTCGTTAATTGCTATATATATTGAAGCTTATACTTCTAGTGTTGTTTAAAATTATTTAACCATAATCTCTATTCTTATTAATGTATTCTAAACCACCTTTAAAGGTACATGTACATCATTCTAATTTTTAACAATTAATTTAGTCTAAATTCTTATACTGTTTAAATAAGTGGACTAACCACTATAAAATCATTATTATCTAGAGAAACAGAGAAAAAAAGTTCCTAGCCTCTTTGAGCTTCATAATAAGTAAGTGGAGGATGCAAATTTGCAATCTAACAATATTGTTATATTTTTTTAATATCACTCAAAATTTGTGGGTTAACCCCTACGAAAATATTGAGTTTTTCGTTAATTGCTATATATATTGAAGCTTATACTTCTAGTGTTGTTTAAAATTATTTAACCATATTCTATATTCTTATTAATGTATTATATACCACCTTTCAAGGTACATGTACATCATTCTAATTTTTAACAATTAATTTAGTCTAAATTCATATACTACCTAAATAAGTGGACCAACCACTATAAAATCACTATTATCTAGAGAAACAGAGACAACAAATGTTCCTAACCTCTTTGACCATCATAATATGAATGTGGAGGATGCAACTTTTCAATAAAAAAGATTGTCATGTTTTTTTAATTTCACTCAAAATTTATGGGTTAACCCCATGAAAATATTGAGTTTTTCGTTAATTGCTATATATATGAAGCTTATACTTCTAGTGTTGTTTAAATTTATTTAACCATATTCTATATTCTTATTAATGTATTCTAAACCACCTTTCACGGTACATATACATCATTCTAATTTTTAACAATTAATTTAGTCTAAATTCATATCTTGCTTAAATAAGTGGACTAACCACTATAAAATCATTATTATCTAGAGAAACAGAGAAAACAAAGGTTCCTAGCCTCTTCGAGCTTCATAATAAGTAAGTGGAGGATGCAAATTTGCAATAAAACAATATTGTTATATTTTTTAATATCACTCAAAATTTGTGGGTTAACCCCACTAAAATATTGAGTTTTTAGTTAATTGCTATATATATTGAAGCTTATACTTCTAGTGTTGTTTAAAATTATTTAACCATATTCTATATTCTTATTAATGTATTCTAAACCACCTTCAAGGTAAATGTATATCATTCTAATGTTTAACAATTAATTTAGTCTAAATTCATATAGTGCTTAAATAAGTGGACTAACCACTATAAAATCACTATTATCTAGAGAAACAGACACAACAAATGTTCCAACCTCTTTGACCATCATAACATGAATGTGGAGGATGCAAATTTGCAATAAAAATTTTGTCATGTTTTTAATTTCACTCAAAATTTGTGGGTTAACCCTACGAAAATATTGAGTTTTTCGTTAATTGCTATATATATTAAGCTTATACTTTTAGTGTTGTTTAAAATTATTTAACCATATTCTATATTCTTATTAATGTATTCTAAACCACATGTCAAGGTACATATACATCATTCTAATTTTTACAATTAATTTAGTCTAAATTCATATAGTGCATAAATAAGTGGACTAACCACTATAAAATCACTATTATCTAGAGAAACAGACAACAAAGGTTACAAACCTCTTTGACCATAATAATATGAATGTGGAGGATGCAACTTTGCAATAAAAAATATTGTCATGTTTTTAATTTCACTCAAAATTTGTGGTTAACCCCTACTTAAAATATTGAGTTTTTCGTTAATTGCTATATATATTGAAGCTTATACTTCTAGTGTTGTTTAAAATTATTTAACCATAATCTCTATTCTTATTAATGTATTCTAAACCACCTTTAAAGGTACATGTACATCATTCTAATTTTTAACAATTAATTTAGTCTAAATTCATATCTTGCTTAAATAAGTGGACTAACCACTATAAAATCATTATTATCTAGAGAAACAGAGAAAAAGTTCCTAGCCTCTTTGAGCTTCATAATAAGTAAGTGGAGGATGCAAATTTGCAATCTAACAATATTGTTATATTTTTTAATATCACTCAAAATTTGTGGTTAACCCCACTAAAATATTGAGTTTTTCGTTAATTGCTATATATATTGAAGCTTATACTTTTAGTGTTGTTTAAAATTATTTAACCATATTCTATATTCTTATTAATGTATTATATACCACCTTTCAAGGTACATGTACATCATTCTAATTTTTAACAATTAATTTAGTCTAAATTCATATACTACCTAAATAAGTGGACCAACCACTATAAAATCACTATTATCTAGAGAAACAGAGACAACAAATGTTCCTAACCTCTTTGACCATCATAATATGAATGTGGAGGATGCAACTTTTCAATAAAAAAGATTGTCATGTTTTTTTAATTTCACTCAAAATTTATGGGCTAACCCCTATGAAAATATTGAGTTTTTCGTTAATTGCTATATATATTGAAGCTTATACTTCTAGTGTTGTTTAAATTTATTTAACCATATTCTATATTCTTATTAATGTATTCTAAACCACCTTTCACGGTACATATACATCATTCTAATTTTTAACAATTAATTTAGTCTAAATTCGTATACTGTTTAAATAAGTGGACTAGCCACTATAAAATCATTATTATCTAGAGAAACAGAGAAAACAAAGGTTCCTAGCCTCTTCGAGCTTCATAATAAGTAAGTGGAGGATGCAAATTTGCAATAAAACAATATTGTTATATTTTTTTTAATATCACTCAAAATTTGTGGGTTAACCCCCACGAAAATATTGAGTTTATCGTTAATTGCTATATATATTGAAGCTTATACTTCTAGTGTTGTTTAAAATTATTTAACCATATTCTATATTCTTATTAATGTATTCTAAACCACCTTTCAAGGTAAATGTATATCATTCTAATGTTTAACAATTAATTTAGTCTAAATTCATATAGTGCTTAAATAAGTGGACTAACCACTATAAAATCACTATTATCTAGAGAAACAGACACAACAAATGTTCCAACCTCTTTGACCATCATAACATGAATGTGGAGGATGCAAATTTGCAATAAAAAAATTTTGTCATGTTTTTTTAATTTCACTCAAAATTTGTGGGCTAACCCCTACGAAAATATTGAGTTTCTCGTTAATTGCTATATATATTGAAGCTTATACTTCTAGTGTTGTTTAAAAATTATTTAACCATATTCTATATTCTTATTAATGTATTATATACCACCTTTCAAGGTACATGTACATCATTTTAATTTTTAACAATTAATTTAGTCTAAATTCATATACTGCTTAAATAATTGGACTAACCACCACTATAAAATCATTATTATCTAGAGAAACAGAGAAAACAAAGGTTCCTAACCTCTTTGACCATCAAAATAAGAATGTGGAGGATGCAACTTTGTAATAAAACAATATTGTCATGTTTTTAATTTCACTCAAAATTTGTGGTTAACCCTACTTAAAATATTGAGTTTTTCGCTAATTGCTATATATATATTGAAGTTTATACTTTTAGTGTTGTTTAAAAATATTTAACCATATTATATATTCTTATTAATGTATTCTAAACCTCCTTTCAATGTAAATGTACATCATTCTAATTTTTAACAATTAATTTAATCTAAATTCATATACTGTTTAAATAAGTGGACTAACCACTATAAAATCACTATTATCTTGAGAAAAAGAGACAACAAAGGTTCCTAGCATCTTTGAGCTTCATAATATGTAAGTGGAGGATGGAAATTTTCAATAAAACAATAATGTCATGTTTTTAATATCATTCAAAATTTGTGGTTAACCCTACTTAAAATATTGAGTTTTTCAATTGCTATATATATTGAAGCTTATACTTTTAGTGTTGTTTAAAAATATTTAACCATATTCTATATTCTTATTAATGTATTCTAAACCACCTTTTAAGGTACATGTACATCATTCTAGTGTTTAACAATTAATTTAGTCAAAATTCATATACTGCTTAAAAAAGTAGACTAGCCATTATAAAATCACTATTATCTGGAGAAACAGAGACAACAAAGGTTTCTAACCTCTTTGAATTTCATAATATGTAAGTAAGGGATGCAAATTTGCAATAAAACAATATTATCATATTTTTTTAATATCACTCAAAATTTGTGGGTTAACACCTACAAAAATATTGAGTTTTTCGTTAATTGCTATATATATTGAAGCTTATACTTTTAGTGTTGTTTAAAAATATATAACCATATTCTATATTCTTATTAATGTATTCTAAACCACCTTTCAAGGTACATGTACATCATTCTAATTTTTAACAATTAATTTAGTCTAAATTCATATACTGCTTAAATAAGTGGACTAACCACTATAAAATCACTATTATCTAGAGAAACAGAGACAACAAAGGTTTCTAACCTCTTTGACCATAATAATATGAATGTGGATGATGCAACTTTGCAATAAAACAATATTGTCATATTTTTTTAATTTCACTTAAAGTTTGTGAGTTAACCCCTACGAAAATATTGAGTTTTTCGTTAATTGCTATATATATTGAAGCTTATACTTTTAGTATTGTTTAAAAATATTTAACCACATTATAAATTCATATTAATGTCTTCTAAACCACCTTTCGTAGTACATACACATCATTCTAATTTTTAACAATTAATTTAGTCTAAATTCATATATTGCTTAAATAAGTGGACTAACCACTATAAATTCACTATTATCTAGAGAAACAGAGACAACAAAGGTTACAAATCTCTTTGACCATCATAATATGAATGTGGAGGATGTAACTTTGCAATAAAAAAATATTGTCATGTTTTTTTAATTTCACTCAAAATTTGTGGGCTAACTCCAACGAAAATATTGAGTTTTTCGTTAATTGCTATATATATAGAAGCTTATACTTCTAGTGTTGTTTAAAATTATTTAACCATATTCTATATTCTTATTAATGTATTCTAAACCACCTTTCAAGGTACATGTACATCATTCTAATTTTTAACAATAAATTTAGTCTAAATTCATATACTGTTTAAATAAGTGGACTAACCACTATAAAATCATTATTATCTAAAGAAACAGAGAAAAAAGGTTCCTAACCTCTTTGAGCTTCATAATAAGTAAGTGGAGGATGCAAATTTGCAATAAAACAATATTTTTATATTTTTTTAATATCACTCAAAATTTGTGGGTTAACCCCTACGAAAATATTGAGTTTTTCGTTAATTGCTATATATATTGAAGCTTATACTTCTAGTGTTGTTTAAAATTATTTAACCATATTCTATATTCTTATTAATGTATTATATACCACTTTTCAAGGTACATGTACATTATTCTAATTTTTAACAATTAATTTAGTCTAAATTTTATATACTGCTTAAATAAGTGGACTAACCACTATAAAATCACTATTATCTAGAGAAACCGAGACAACAAATGTTCCTAACCTCTTTGACCATCATAATATGAATGTGGAGGATGCAACTTTTGAATAAGAAAATATTTTCATGTTTTTTTAATTTCACACAAAATTTGTGGGCTAACACCTACGAAAATATTGAGTTTTTCCTTAATTGTTATATATATTGAAGCTTATACTTCTAGTGTTGTTTAAAATTATTTAACCATGTTCTATATTATTATTAATGTATTCTAAACCACCTTTCAATGTACATATACATCATTCTAATTTTTAACAATTAATTTAGTCTAAATTCGTATACTGTTTAAATATGTGGACTAACCACTATAAAATAATTATTATCTAGAGAAACAGAGAAAACAAAGGTTCCTAGCCACTTTGAGCTTCATAATAAGTAAGTGGAGGATGCAAATTTGCAATAAAACAATATTGTTATATTTTTTTAATATCACCCAAAATTTTTGGGTTAACCCCTACGAAAATATTGAGTTTTTCGTTAATTGCTATATATATTGAAGCTTATACTTCTAGTGTTGTTTAAAATTATTTAACCATATTCTATATTCTTATTAACGTATTATATACCACCTTTCAAGGTACATGTACATCATTCTAATTTTTAACAATTAATTTAGTCTAAATTCAAATATGTCTTAAATAAGTGGACTAACCACTATAAAATCACTATTATACAGAGAAACAGAGACAACAAAGGTTTCTAACCTCTTTGACCATCATAATATGATTGTGGAGGATGCAACTTTGCAATAAAAAATATTTTCATGTTTTTTTAATTTCACTCAAAATTTGTGGGTTAACCCCCACGAAAATATTGAGTTTATCGTTAATTACTATATATATTGAAGCTTATACTTTTAGTGTTGTTTAAAAATATTTAACCATATTTTATATTCTATTAATGTATTCTAAACCACCTTTCAAGGTAAATGTATATCATTCTAATGTTTAACAATTAATTTAGTCTAAATTCATATAGTGCTTAAATAAATTGACTAACCACTATAAAATCACTATTATCTAGAGAAACAGAGACAACAAATGTTCCTAACCTCTTTGACCATCATAATATGAATGTGGAGGATGCAACTTTTCAATAAAAAAATATTCTCATGTTTTTTTAGTTTTACTCAAAATTTATGGGCTAACCCCTACGAAAATATTGAGTTTTTCGTTAATTGCTATATATATTGAAGCTTATACTTCTAGTGTTGTTTAAAATTATTTAACCATATTCTATATTCTTATTAATGTATTCTAAACCACATGTCAAGGTACATATACATCATTCTAATTTTTTACAATTAATTTAGTCTAAATTCATATAGTGCATAAATAAGTGGACTAACCACTATAAAATCACTATTATCTAGAGAAACAGACAACAAAGGTTACAAACCTCTTTGACCATAATAATATGAATGTGGAGGATGCAACTTTGCAATAAAAAATATTGTCATGTTTTTAATTTCACTCAAAATTTGTGGGTTAACCCCACCTAAAATATTGAGTTTTTCAATTGCTATATATATGAAGCTTATACTTCTAGTGTTGTTTAAAATTATTTAACCATAATCTCTATTCTTATTAATGTATTCTAAACCACCTTTAAAGGTACATGTACATCATTCTAATTTTTAACAATTAATTTAGTCTAAATTCATATCTTGCTTAAATAAGTGGACTAACCACTATAAAATCATTATTATATAGAGAAACAGGGACAACAAAGGTTCCTAGCCTCTTTGAGCTTCATAATAAGTAACTGGAGGATGCAATTTGCAATAAAACAATATTGTCATATTTTTAATATCACTCAAAATTTTGGGTTAACCCCTACTTAAAATATTGAGTTTTTCGTTAATTGCTATATATATTGAAGCTTATACTTTTAGTGTTGTTTAAAAATATTTAACCACATTCTACATTCATATTAATGTATTCTAAACCACCTTTCATAGTACATGAACATAATTCTAATTTTTAACAATTAATTTAGTCTAAATTCATATATTGCTTAAATAAGTGGACTAACCACTATAAAATCACTATTATCTAGAGAAACAGAGACAACAAAGGTTACTAACCTCTTTGACCATCATAATATGAATGTGGAGGATGCAACATTGCAATAAAAAATATTGTCATGTTTTTAATTTCACTCAAAATTTGTATTAACCCCTACTTAAAATATTGAGTTTTTCGTTAATTGCTATATATATTGAAGCTTATACTTTTAGTGTTGTTTAAAATTATTTAACCATATTCTATATTCTTATTAATGTATACTATACCACCTTTCAAGGTACATGTACATAATTCTAATATTTAACAATTAATTTAGTCTAAATTCATATCGCTTAAATAAGTGGACTAACCACTATAAAATCAATATTATATAGAGACACAGAGAAAACAAAGGTTCATAGCCTCTTTGAACTTCATAATAAGTAAGTGGAGGATGCAAATTTGCAATAAAACAATATTGTTATATTTTTTAATATCACTCAAAATTTTGGTTAACCCCTACTAAAATATTGAGTTTTTCAATTGCTATATATATTGAAGCTTATACTTCTAGTGTTGTTTAAAATTATTTAACAATATTCTATATTCTTATTAATGTATTCTAAACCACCTTTCAAGGTACATATACATCATTCTAATTTTTAACAATTAATTTAGTCTAAATTCATATATTGCTTAAATAAGTGGACTAACCACTATAAAATCACTATTATCTAGAGAAACAGAGACAACAAATGTTCCTAACCTCTTTGACCATCATAATTTGAATGTGGAGGATGCAACTTTGCAATAAAAAATATTGTCATGTTTTTAATTTCACTCAAAATTTGTGGGCTAACCCCTACGAAAATATTGAGTTTTTCTTTAATTGCTATATATATTGAAGCTTATACTTCTAGTGTTGTTTAAAATTATTTAACCATATTCTATATTCTTATTAATGTATTCTAAACCACCTTTCAAGGTACATATACATCATTCTAATTATTAACAATTAATTTAGTCTAAATTCATATATCGCTTAAATAAGTGGACTAACCACTATAAAATCACTATTATCTAGAGAAAGAGAGACAACAAATGTTTCTACCCTCTTTGACCATCATAATATGAATGGGGAGGATGCAAATTTGCAATAAAACAATATTGTCATATTTTTTTAATATCACTCAAAATTTGGGTTAACACCTACAAAAATATTGAGTTTTTCGTTAATTGTTATATATATTGAATCTTATACTTTTAGTGTTGTTTAAAAATATTTAACCACATTCTACATTCATATTAATGTATTCTAAACCACCTTCATAGTGCATGCACATCATTCTAATTTTAACAATTAATTTAGTCTAAATTCATATATTGCTTAAATAAGTGGACTAACCACTATAAAATCACTATTATCTAGATAAACAGAGACAACAAAGGTTACTAACCTCTTTGATCATCATAATATGAATGTGGAGGATGCAACATTGCAATAAAAAAATATTGTCATGTTTTTTTAATTTCACTCAAAATTTGTGGGCTAACCCCCACGAAAATATTGAGTTTTTCGTTAATTGCTATATATATTGAAGCATATACTTCTAGTGTTGTTTAAAATTATTTAATCATATTCTATATTCTTATTAATGTATTCTAAACCACCTTTCAAGGTACATGTACATCATTCTAATTTTAACAATTAATTTAGTCTAAATTCATATATCGCTTAAATAAGTGGACTAACCACTATAAAATCATTATTATATAGAGAAACAGAGAAAACAAAGGTTCCTAGCCTCTTTGAGCTTCATAATAAGTAAGTGGAGGATGCAAATTTGTAATAAAACATTATTGTCATATTTTTTTAATATCACTCAAAATTTGTGGGTTAACCCCTACGAAAATATTGAGTTTTTCGTTAATTGCTATATATATTGAAGCTTATACTTCTAGTGTTGTTTAAAATTATTTAACCATATTCTATATTCTTATTAATGTATTATATACCACCTTCAAGGTACATGTACATCATTCTAATTTTAACAATTAATTTAGTCTAAATTCAAATATGTCTTAAATAAGTGGACTAACCACTATAAAATCACTATTATACAGAGAAATAGAGACAACAAAGGTTTCTAACCTCTTTGACCATCATAATATGATTGTGGAGGATGCAACTTTGCAATAAAAAATATTGTCATGTTTTTAATTTCACTCAAAATTTGTGGTTAACCCCTACTTAAAATATTGAGTTTTTCGTTAATTGTTATATATATTGAAGCTTATACTTTTAGTGTTGTTTAAAAATATTTAACCATATTCTATATTCTTATTAATGTATTCTAAACCACCTTTCAAGGTACATGTACATCATTCTAATTTTAACAATTAATTTAGTCTAAATTCATATAGTGCTTAAATAAATTGACTAACCATTATAAAATCACTATTATCTAGAGAAACAGAGACAACAAATGTTCCTAACCTCTTTGACCATCATAATATGAATGTGGAGGATGCAACTTTTCAATAAAAAAATATTCTCATGTTTTTTTAGTTTTACTCAAAATTTATGGGCTAACCCCTACGAAAATATTGAGTTTTTCGTTAATTGCTATATATATTGAAGCTTATACTTCTAGTGTTGTTTAAAATTATTTAACCATATTCTATATTCTTATTAATGTATTCTAAACCACATGTCAAGGTACATATACATCATTCTAATTTTTTACAATTAATTTAGTCTAAATTCATATAGTGCATAAATAAGTGGACTAACCACTATAAAATCACTATTATCAAGAGAAACAGAGACAACAAAGGTTACAAACCTCTTTGACCATAATAATATGAATGTGGAGGATGCAACTTTGCAATAAAAAAATATTGTCATGTTTTTTTAATTTCACTCAAAATTTGTGGGCTAACCCCCACGAAAATATTGAGTTTTTCGTTAATTGCTATATATATTGAAGCTTATACTTCTAGTGTTGTTTAAAATTATTTAACCATAACCTCTATTCTTATTAATGTATTCTAAACCACCTTTAAAGGTACATGTACATCATTCTAATTTTTAACAATTAATTTAGTCCAAATTCATATACTGTTTAAATAAGTGGACTAACCACTAAAAAATCATTATTATATAGAGAAACAGGGACAACAAAGGTTCCTAGCCTCTTTGAGCTTCATAATAAGTAACTGGAGGATGCAAATTTGCAATAAAACAATATTGTCATATTTTTTTAATATCACTCAAAATTTGTGGGTTAACCCCTACGAAAATATTGAGTTTTTCGTTAATTGCTATATATATTGAAGCTTATACTTTTAGTGTTGTTTAAAAATATTTAACCACATTCTACATTCATATTAATGTATTCTAAACCACCTTTCATAGTACATGAACATAATTCTAATTTTTAACAATTAATTTAGTCTAAATTCATATATTGCTTAAATAAGTGGACTAACCACTATAAAATCACTATTATCTAGAGAAACAGAGACAACAAAGGTTACTAACCTCTTTGACCATCATAATATGAATGTGGAGGATGCAACATTGCAATAAAAAAATATTGTCATGTTTTTTTAATTTCACTCAAAATTTATGGCTAACCCCTACTTAAAATATTGAGTTAATTGCTATATATATTGAAGCATATACTTCTAGTGTTGTTTAAAATTATTTAACCATATTCTATATTCTTATTAATGTATACTATACCACCTTTCAAGGTACATGTACATAATTCTAATATTTAAGAATTAATTTAGTCTAAATTCATATACTGTTTAAATAAGTGGACTAACCACTATAAAATCATTATTATATAGAGACACAGAGAAAACAAAGGTTCCTAGCCTCTTTGAACTTCATAATAAGTAAGTGGAGGATGCAAATTAGCAATAAAACATTATTGTTATATTTTTTTAATATCACTCAAAATTCTTGGGTTAACCCCTACGAAAATATTGAGTTTTTCGTTAATTGCTATATATATTGAAGCTTATACTTCTAGTGTTGTTTAAAATTATTTAACAATATTCTATATTCTTATTAATGTATTATATACCACCTTTCAAGGTACATGTACATCATTCTAATTTTTAACAATTAATTTAGTCTAAATTCATATACTGCTTAAATAAGTGGACTAACCACTATAAAATCACTATTATCTAGAGAAACAGAGACAACACATGTTCCTAACCTCTTTGACCATCATAATTTGAATGTGGAGGATGCAACTTTGCAATAAGAAAATATTGTCATATTTTTTTTAATTTCACTCAAAATTTGTGGGCTAACCCCTACGAAAATATTGAGTTTTTCGTTAATTGCTATAAATATTGAAGCTTATACTTCTAGTGTTGTTTAAAATTATTTAACCATATTCTATATTCTTATTAATGTATTCTAAACCACCTTTCAAGGTACATATACATCATTCTAATTATTAACAATTAATTTAGTCTAAATTCATATACTGCTTAAATAAGTGGACTAACCACTATAAAATCACTATTATCTAGAGAAAGAGAGACAACAAATGTTTCTACCCTCTTTGACCATCATAATATGAATGTGAAGGATGCAAATTTGCAATAAAACAATATTGTCATATTTTTTTAATATCACTCAAAATTTGTGGTTAACCCCCTACAAAAATATTGAGTTTTTCGTTAATTGTTATATATATTGAAGCTTATACTTTTAGTGTTGTTTAAAAATATTTAACCACATTCTACATTAATATTAATGTATTCTAAACCACCTTTCATAGTACATGCACATCATTCTAATTTTTAACAATTAATTTAGTCTAAATTCATATATTGCTTAAATAAGTGGACTAACCACTATAAAATCACTATTATCTAGAGAAAGAGAGACAACAAATGTTTCTACCCTCTTTGACCATCATAATATGAATGGGGAGGATGCAAATTTGCAATAAAACAATATTGTCATATTTTTTTAATATCACTCAAAATTTGGGTTAACACCTACAAAAATATTGAGTTTTTCGTTAATTGTTATATATATTGAATCTTATACTTTTAGTGTTGTTTAAAAATATTTAACCACATTCTACATTCATATTAATGTATTCTAAACCACCTTTCATAGTGCATGCACATCATTCTAATTTTTAACAATTAATTTAGTCTAAATTCATATATTGCTTAAATAAGTGGACTAACCACTATAAAATCACTATTATCTAGATAAACAGAGACAACAAAGGTTACTAACCTCTTTGATCATCATAATATGAATGTGGAGGATGCAACATTGCAATAAAAAAATATTGTCATGTTTTTAATTTCACTCAAAATTTGGGTTAACCCTACGAAAATATTGAGTTTTTAGTTAATTGCTATATATATTGAAGCTTATACTTCTAGTGTTGTTTAAAATTATTTAATCATATTCTATATTCTTATTAATGTATTCTAAACCACCTTTCAAGGTACATGTACATCATTCTAATTTTTAACAATTAATTTAGTCTAAATTCATATACTGTTTAAATAAGTGGACTAACCACTATAAAATCATTATTATATAGAGAAACAGAGAAAACAAAGGTTCCCAGCCTCTTTAAGCTTAATAATAAGTAAGTGGAGGATGCAAATTTGTAATAAAACATTATTGTCATATTTTTTAATATCACTCAAAATTTGTGGTTAACCCTACGAAAATATTGAGTTTTTCAATTGCTATATATATTGAAGCTTATACTTTTAGTGTTGTTTAAAATTATTTAACCACATTCTACATTCATATTAATGTATTCTAAACCACCTTTCAAGGTACATGTACATCATTCTAATTTTTAACAATTAATTTAGTCTAAATTCATATATTGCTTAAATAAGTGGACTAACCACTATAAAATCACTATTATCTAGAGAAACAGAGACAACACATGTTCCTAACCTCTTTGACCATCATAATATGAATGTGGAGGATGCAACTTTGCAATAAAAAATATTGTCATGTTTTTAATTTCACTCAAAATTTGTGGTTAACCCCTACTAAAAATATTGAGTTTTTCGTTAATTGCTATAAATATTGAAGCTTATACTTCTAGTGTTGTTTAAAATTATTTAACCATATTCTATATTCTTATTAATGTATTCTAAACCACCTTTCAAGGTACATATACATCATTCTAATTATTAACAATTAATTTAGTCTAAATTCATATCGCTTAAATAAGTGGACTAACCACTATAAAATCACTATTATCTAGAGAAAGAGAGACAACAAATGTTTCTACCCTCTTTGACCATCATAATATGAATGTGAAGGATGCAAATTTGCAATAAAACAATATTGTCATATTTTTTTAATATCACTCAAAATTTGTGGTTAACCCCCTACAAAAATATTGAGTTTTTCGTTAATTGTTATATATATTGAAGCTTATACTTTTAGTGTTGTTTAAAAATATTTAACCACATTCTACATTAATATTAATGTATTCTAAACCACCTTTCATAGTACATGCACATCATTCTAATTTTTAACAATTAATTTAGTCTAAATTCATATATTGCTTAAATAAGTGGACTAACCACTATAAAATCACTATTATCTAGAGAAAGAGAGACAACAAATGTTTCTACCCTCTTTGACCATCATAATATGAATGGGGAGGATGCAAATTTGCAATAAAACAATATTGTCATATTTTTTAATATCACTCAAAATTTGGGTTAACACCTACAAAAATATTGAGTTTTTCGTTAATTGTTATATATATTGAATCTTATACTTTTAGTGTTGTTTAAAAATATTTAACCACATTCTACATTCATATTAATGTATTCTAAACCACCTTTCATAGTGCATGCACATCATTCTAATTTTTAACAATTAATTTAGTCTAAATTCATATATTGCTTAAATAAGTGGACTAACCACTATAAAATCACTATTATCTAGATAAACAGAGACAACAAAGGTTACTAACCTCTTTGATCATCATAATATGAATGTGGAGGATGCAACATTGCAATAAAAAAATATTGTCATGTTTTTTTAATTTCACTCAAAATTTGTGGGCTAACCCCCACGAAAATATTGAGTTTTTCGTTAATTGCTATATATATTGAAGCTTATACTTCTAGTGTTGTTTAAAATTATTTAATCATATTCTATATTCTTATTAATGTATTCTAAACCACCTTCAAGGTACATGTACATCATTCTAATTTTTAACAATTAATTTAGTCTAAATTCATATATCGCTTAAATAAGTGGACTAACCACTATAAAATCATTATTATATAGAGAAACAGAGAAAACAAAGGTTCCCAGCCTCTTTAAGCTTAATAATAAGTAAGTGGAGGATGCAACATTGCAATAAAAAATATTGTCATATTTTTTAATATCACTCAAAATTTGTGGTTAACCCCTACTAAAAATATTGAGTTTTTCGTTAATTGCTATATATATTGAAGCTTATACTTTTAGTGTTATTTAAAATTATTTAACCACATTCTACATTCATATTAATGTATTCTAAACCACCTTTCATAGTACATGAACATAATTCTAATTTTTAACAATTAATTTAGTCTAAATTCATATATTGCTTAAATAAGTGGACTAACCACTATAAAATCACTATTATCTAGAGAAACAGAGACAACAAAGGTTACTAACCTCTTTGACCATCATAATATGAATGTGGAGGATGCAACATTGCAATAAAAAAATATTGTCATGTTTTTTTAATTTCACTCAAAATTTGTAGGCTAACCCCTACGAAAATATTGAGTTTTTCGTTAATTGCTATATATATTGAAGCATATACTTCTAGTGTTGTTTAAAATTATTTAACCATATTCTATATTCTTATTAATGTATACTATACCACCTTTCAAGGTACATGTACATAATTCTAATATTTAAGAATTAATTTAGTCTAAATTCATATACTGTTTAAATAAGTGGACTAACCACTATAAAATCATTATTATATAGAGACACAGAGAAAACAAAGGTTCCTAGCCTCTTTGAACTTCATAATAAGTAAGTGGAGGATGCAAATTAGCAATAAAACATTATTGTTATATTTTTTTAATATCACTCAAAATTCTTGGGTTAACCCCTACGAAAATATTGAGTTTTTCGTTAATTGCTATATATATTGAAGCTTATACTTCTAGTGTTGTTTAAAATTATTTAACAATATTCTATATTCTTATTAATGTATTATATACCACCTTTCAAGGTACATGTACATAATTCTAATATTTAAGAATTAATTTAGTCTAAATTCATATATTGCTTAAATAAGTGGACTAACCACTATAAAATCATTATTATATAGAGACACAGAGAAAACAAAGGTTCCTAGCCTCTTTGAACTTCATAATAAGTAAGTGGAGGATGCAAATTAGCAATAAAACATTATTGTTATATTTTTTAATATCACTCAAAATTTGTGGTTAACCCCTACTAAAAATATTGAGTTTTTCAATTGCTATATATATGAAGCTTATACTTTTAGTGTTGTTTAAAATTATTTAACAATATTCTATATTCTTATTAATGTATTATATACCACCTTTCAAGGTACATGTACATCATTCTAATTTTTAACAATTAATTTAGTCTAAATTCATATACTGCTTAAATAAGTGGACTAACCACTAT
Organism: Brassica carinata; assembly: GCA_016771965.1. Taxonomy (NCBI): domain Eukaryota; kingdom Viridiplantae; phylum Streptophyta; class Magnoliopsida; order Brassicales; family Brassicaceae; genus Brassica; species Brassica carinata. The sequence continues at coordinate 338,294 of JAAMPC010001488.1, read as the reverse complement.
AAAATCACTATTATCTAGAGAAACAGAGACAACACATGTTCCTAACCTCTTTGACCATCATAATTTGAATGTGGAGGATGCAACTTTGCAATAAGAAAATATTGTCATGTTTTTTTAATTTCACTCAAAATTTGTGGGCTAACCCCTACGAAAATATTGAGTTTTTCTTTAATTGCTATATATATTGAAGCTTATACTTCTAGTGTTGTTTAAAATTATTTAACCATATTCTATATTCTTATTAATGTATTCTAAACCACCTTTCAAGGTACATATACATCATTCTAATTATTAACAATTAATTTAGTCTAAATTCATATATCGCTTAAATAAGTGGACTAACCACTATAAAATCACTATTATCTAGAGAAAGAGAGACAACAAATGTTTCTACCCTCTTTGACCATCATAATATGAATGGGGAGGATGCAAATTTGCAATAAAACAATATTGTCATATTTTTTTAATATCACTCAAAATTTGGGTTAACACCTACAAAAATATTGAGTTTTTCGTTAATTGTTATATATATTGAATCTTATACTTTTAGTGTTGTTTAAAAATATTTAACCACATTCTACATTCATATTAATGTATTCTAAACCACCTTTCATAGTACATGCACATCATTCTAATTTTTAACAATTAATTTAGTCTAAATTCATATATTGCTTAAATAAGTGGACTAACCACTATAAAATCACTATTATCTAGAGAAACAGAGACAACAAAGGTTACTAACCTCTTTGATCATCATAATATGAATGTGGAGGATTCAACATTGCAATAAAAAAATATTGTCATGTTTTTTTAATTTCACTCAAAATTTGTGGGCTAACCCCTACGAAAATATTGAGTTTTTCTTTAATTGCTATATATATTGAAGCTTATACTTCTAGTGTTGTTTAAAATTATTTAACCATATTCTATATTCTTATTAAAGTATTCTAAACCACCTTTCAAGGTACATGTACATCATTCAAATTTTTAACAATTAATTTAGTTTAAATTCATATACTGTTTAAATAAGTGTACTAACCACTATAAAATCATTATTATATATAGAAACAGAGAAAAAAGGTTCCTAGCCCCTTTGAGCTTCATAATAAGTAAAGGGAGGATGCAAATTTTCAATAAAATAATATTGTTATATTTTTTAATATCACTCAAAATTTTGGTTAACCCCTACTTAAAATATTGAGTTTTTCGTTAATTGCTATATATATTGAAGCTTATACTTCTAGTGTTGTTTAAAATTATTTAACCATATTCTATATTCTTATTAATGTATTATATACCACCTTTAAAGGTACATGTACATCATTCTAATTTTTAACAATTAATTTAGTCTAAATTCATATACTGCTTAAATAAGTGGACTAACCACTATAAAATCACTATTATCTAGAGAAAGAGAGACAACAAATGTTTCTACCCTCTTTGACCATCATAATATGAATGGGAGGATGCAAATTTGCAATAAAACAATATTGTCATATTTTTTAATATCACTCAAAATTTGGGTTAACACCTACAAAAATATTGAGTTTTTAGTTAATTGTTATATATATATTGAATCTTATACTTTTAGTGTTGTTTAAAAATATTTAACCACATTCTACATTCATATTAATGTATTCTAAACCACCTTTCAAGGTACATGTACATCATTCTAATTTTTAACAATTAATTTAGTCTAAATTCATATATTGCTTAAATAAGTGGACTAACCACTATAAAATCACTATTATCTAGAGAAACAGAGACAACAAAGGTTACTAACCTCTTTGATCATCATAATATGAATGTGGAGGATTCAACATTGCAATAAAAAAATATTGTCATGTTTTTTTAATTTCACTCAAAATTTGTGGGCTAACCCCTACGAAAATATTGAGTTTTTCTTTAATTGCTATATATATTGAAGCTTATACTTTTAGTGTTGTTTAAAATTATTTAACCATATTCTATATTCTTATTAAAGTATTCTAAACCACCTTTCAAGGTACATGTACATCATTCAAATTTTTAACAATTAATTTAGTTTAAATTCATATCTTGCTTAAATAAGTGTACTAACCACTATAAAATCATTATTATATAGAAACAGAGAAAAAGGTTCCTAGCCCTTTGAGCTTCATAATAAGTAAAGGGAGGATGCAAATTTTCAATAAAATAATATTGTTATATTTTTTTAATATCACTCAAAATTCTTGGGTTAACCCCTACGAAAATATTGAGTTTTTCGTTAATTGCTATATATATTGAAGCTTATACTTCTAGTGTTGTTTAAAATTATTTAACCATATTCTATATTCTTATTAATGTATTATATACCACCTTTAAAGGTACATGTACATCATTCTAATTTTTAACAATTAATTTAGTCTAAATTCATATCTTGCTTAAATAAGTGGACTAACCACTATAAAATCACTATTATCTTGAGAAACAGAGACAACAAAGGTTACTAACCTCTTTGACCATCATAATTTGAATGTGGAGGATGCAACTTTGCAATAAAAAATATTGTCATGTTTTTTAATTTCACTCAAAATTTGTGGGTTAACCCTACGAAAATATTGAGTTTTTCGTTAATTGCTATATATATTGAAGCATATACTTCTAGTGTTGTTTAAAATTATTTAACCATATTCTATATTCTTATTAATGTATTCTAAACCACCTTTCATAGTACATACACATCATTCTAATTATTAACAATTAATTTAGTCTAAATTCATACCACTATAAAATCATTATTATCTAGAGAAACAGAGACAACAAAGGTCCTAACCTCTTTGAGCTTCATAATATGTAAGTGGAGGATGCAAATTTGCAATTAATAAATATTGCCATATTTTTTTAATATCACTCAAAATTTGTGGGTTAACCCCTACGAAAATATTGAGTTTTTCGTTAATTGTTATATATATATTGAAGCTTATAATTTTAGTGTTGTTTAAAAATATTTAACCATAATCTATATTCTTATTAATGTATTCTAAACGACCTTTCAAGGTGCATGTACATCATTCTAATGTTTAACAATTAATTTAGTCTAAATTCATATCTTGCTTAAATAAGTGGACTAACCACTATAAAATTACTATTATCTAAAGAAACAGAGACAACAAATGTTCGTGAACCTCTTTGACCATCATAATTTGAATGTGGAGGATGCAACTTTGCAATAAAAAATATTGTCATGTTTTTTAATTTCACTCAAAATTTTGGCTAACCCCTACTTAAAATATTGAGTTTTTCGTTAATTGCTATATATATTGAAGCTTATACTTCTAGTGTTGTTTAAAATTATTTAACCATATTCTATATTCTTATTAAAGTATTCTAAACCACCTTTCAAGGTACATGTACATCATTCAAATTTTTAACAATTAATTTAGTTTAAATTCATATATTGCTTAAATAAGTGTACTAACCACTATAAAATCATTATTATCTAGAGAAACAGAGACAACAAAGGTTCCTAACCTCTTTGAGCTTCATAATAAGTAAAGGGAGGATGCAAATTTTCAATAAAATAATATTGTTATATTTTTTAATATCACTCAAAATTTGTGGGTTAACCCCTACGAAAATATTGAGTTTTTCGTTAATTGCTATATATATTGAAGCTTATACTTCTAGTGTTGTTTAAAATTATTTAACCATATTCTATATTCTTATTAATGTATTATATACCACCTTTAAAGGTACATGTACATCATTCTAATTTTTAACAATTAATTTAGTCTAAATTCATATATCGCTTAAATAAGTGGACTAACCACTATAAAATCACTATTATCTAGAGAAACAGAGACAACAAATGTTCGTAACCTCTTTGACCATCATAATTTGAATGTGGAGGATGCAACTTTGCAATAAAAAAATATTGTCATGTTTTTTTAATTTCACTCAAAATTTGTGAGCTAACCCCTACTTAAAATATTGAGTTTTTCGTTAATTGCTATATATATTGAAACTTATACTTTTAGTGTTGTTTAAAATTATTTAACCATATTCTATATTCTTATTAATGTATTCTAAACCACCTTTCATAGTACATACACATCATTCTAATTTTTAACAATTAATTTAGTCTAAATTCATACCACTATAAAATCATTATTATCTAGAGAAACAGAGACAACAAAGGTCCTAACCTCTTTGAGCTTCATAATATGTAAGTGGAGGATGCAAATTTGCAATTAATAAATATTGCCATATTTTTTAATATCACTCAAAATTTGTGGGTTAACCCTACGAAAATATTGAGTTTTTCGTTAATTGTTATATATATATTGAAGCTTATAATTTTAGTGTTGTTTAAAATTATTTAACCATATTCTATATTCTTATTAATTTATTATATACCACCTTTCAAGGTACATGTATATCATTCTAGTTTTTAACAATTAATTTAGTCTAAATTCATATATCGCTTAAATAAGTGGACTAACCACTATAAAATCATTATTATCTAGAGAAACAGAGACAACAAAGGTTCCTAACCTCTTTGAGCTTCATAATATGTAAGTGGAGGATGCAAATTTTAATAAAATAATATTGTCATATTTTTTAATATCACTCAAAATTTGTGGGTTAACCCTACGAAAATATTGAGTTTTTCGTTAAATGCTATATATATTGAAACTTATACTTTTAGTGTTGTTTAAAATTATTTAACCATATTCTATATTCTTATTAATTTATTATATACCACCTTTCAAGGTACATGTATATCATTCTAGTTTTTAACAATTAATTTAGTCTAAATTCATATATCGCTTAAATAAGTGGACTAACCACTATAAAATCATTATTATCTAGAGAAACAGAGACAACAAAGGTCCTAACCTCTTTGAGCTTCATAATATGTAAGTGGAGGATGCAAATTTGCAATTAATAAATATTGCCATATTTTTTAATATCACTCAAAATTTGTGGGTTAACCCTACGAAAATATTGAGTTTTTCGTTAAATGCTATATATATATTGAAGCTTATAATTTTAGTGTTGTTTAAAAATATTTAACCATAATCTATATTCTTATTAATGTATTCTAAACGACCTTTCAAGGTGCATGTACATCATTCTAATGTTTAACAATTAATTTAGTCTAAATTCATATACTGCTTAAATAAGTGGACTAACCACTATAAAATTACTATTATCTAAAGAAACAGAGACAACAAAGGTTCCTAACCTCTTTGAGCTTCATAACATGTAAGTGGAGGATGCAAATTTTTAATAAAATAATATTGTCATATTTTTTTTTAATATCACTCAAAATTTGTAGGTTAACCCCTACGAAAATATTGAGTTTTTCGTTAAATGCTATATATATTGAAGCTTATTCTTCTAGTGTTGTTTAAAATTATTTAACCATATTCTATATTCTTATTAATTTATTATATACCACCTTTCAAGGTACATGTATATCATTCTAGTTTTTAACAATTAATTTAGTATGAATTTATATACTGCTTAAATAAGTGGACTAACCACTATAAAATCACTATTATCTTGAGAAACAGAGACAACAAAGGTTCCTAACCTCTTTGAGCTTTATAATATGTAAGTGGAGGATGCATATTTGCAATAAGACAATATTGTAATTTTTTTTTAATATCACTCAAAATTTGTGGGTTAACCCTTACGAAAATATTGAGTTTTTCGTTAAATGCTATATATATATTGAAACTTATACTTTTAGTGTTGTTTAAAAATATTTAATCACATTCTACATTTGTATTAATGTATTCTAAAATATCTTTCAACCAGAAAACAATATTGAAGCTTATATTTTTAGTGATTTTGCTTATTTGTCATATTCTCCATGATTTTAGCCAACTTTACTTATTTGTCATATTCTTATTATTTTTTAGATTAAATCATCAATTTATTAATTTAGATAATATAATATTTTGAACTTTCTAATTAATTAATTAATTAAAATTATATAAATATTTCGAAATTTCTAATTGGAATTATGATTATAATTATTTTAACTTTCACAAGATTTTTATTAGTTTTTAGCTTAAATCATTAATCTATCTATCTATACTATTATCTATGAAGTGATTTTGCTCATTTGTCACAATCTCCATGATTTTAGCTATTTTGTTTATTTGTCATATTCTTATTAAAAGTAAATTTATGAAATATTAAGATAATTCAATGTATATATTCATCAAGTAAACCAATGAAATATTGTCATTATTTCAATTAGTTTTTTAAAAAAGTTTTCTTCTAATTTATCGTTGAACTTCAGTTTTTATTTACTTTTTATTTATTTTGTTCTTACTTGGATTTTGTGTGTGTTACTGTTTTTTGATAATTTAATACATGTTTCTGGTTCAAAAATACAAAGTAGATTAAAAGTGACCAAAAGTTCACATTCTTACTTTACTTTATTGTGCAGAATATTTAATATATAATTATGCTCTTATGGTCTCATAGTTTTATAGTTTTCCTTTGTGTTTAGGAGACGTAGACCGAAATAAAAATGGAAGAAAACTAAAATGGTTAAGAATATAAAGAATAAATTATTATGATGTTTAAATCATAATACATATATTAATAATTATTAGTATAATGATTATGCCCGCATGTGCGGACAAAACACCTAGTATATCTATATTTAGTATATCTATATGTTGATTGAATAGTTAATTTGATTCGGTCTTTTTGAGATAGTGAAAATGACTAGGCATTAGGCAATGTTACATTTTGGTAATTACAAAAGAAGTATATTACGTACGTCTATTTAAATCCAACCAACACCACAACAAAGCGTCTTCGTGTGAAGGAATTATCAAAATTGGAAATAGCGTAAACCAAAAGAGACGCCATCCCTATATAAATAAACTTATTTCGTATAGGGTACGTTAGACAATACCCTTCTGGTGCCCACATTACCTACTATTTTATCATAAGTTCTTGATTTCTATTTATTGATGTGTCTTATGTTGCGGACAACAATAAACATATATGTATTATGTTTACTTTAAAACCCACATGCATTTGCAATGAACTCCTACGTACCCAATGACAGTTATCTATCTATCTATCTTAATGTAAAAGGTCGTGAATTAATTGCAAGTCCGTGTTTAACTACGTTTTCTTATATATTCAAATAGAAACGTATTATTCTTTTCTGCAGGGAAAAAGGAAGTTTTCTAGTCTTGATTGAGTATTGTAGATCGTTGGACCATCTTGCGCGTGAAGCATTTTTTTTATAGTTTGGTCACTCTATGTAGATAGATAAACTGAGAACAAATTAAAGGGAAATAAAAAGTTGGTAGGTTCCATATGGGAGATGCATGTGCATGAGATTAGTTTACTTAATTGCTTAGGACTGATAGTTAAGAGTGGAGAGAACATAGTATAAAAAGGAGAGGAAGGAGGGAACAAGAAGTGAATATAGTTCGATGTTTTGATATATACTGATAGTTAAAATGGAGAGTACAAGAGAGGGATCATCATCAAACTTGGTGTTTTTATTGTTTGGAATTGCTTCTGTTGTGTTGGTGCTGAGCTCAAGCAATGTTAATGGGTTACGGGACTTAAAGGAGAGAGATGGAACTGAGACTAGGTCTATGAGTGGTACTACGTCTTCAAGCGTTTTGGACTCCAAGAACTTTGATACGAATGCTTCGACCGTTGGGTTTGAAAATGCCTTAGTTGGTGAAAATCGTAATGCAAACAAGAGTAGCAAATGTGAGCCACGAGGTGGAGGAGGAGGAGGATGTGGGGGTGGAGCCAGAAAAGAAAATCCCCACAAAAAGAAAAAAAGAAACAGTGGTGGTGGAGGTGGAGGCGGAGGCGGAGGCGGAGGCAGAGGCAGAGGAAGCGGCTCCGAACGTGGCTGGGGCGGTGGTGGTGGAGGTGGTGGTGGTGGTGGTGGTGGTGGTGGTGGTGGTGGTGGTGGTGGTGGTGGAGGTGGTGGTGGAGGTGGTGGTGGAGGCGGTGGTGGTGGTGGAGGAGGTGGTGGTGGTGGAGGCGGTGGCGGAGGTGGTGGAGGAGGTTGGGTAGGAGTAGGCGGAAGTGATGGGAAGGGCGGAGGATGGGGCTTTGGATGGGGATGGGGAGGTGATGGACACGGCGGAAACGGCGGTCGTTGTTGGTATCCCGGTTGTGCTAAAAAATCAACGGGAAGTCATAGTTAAGCCTAAGAACTATGATATGCCTTTTAGCCATGCTTTGTCACCACTTCTACATACACAATAATTCCACTGTTTTGTAACCTCTTTTTTTTCTTTGTTTTGAACTTTTCAACGGCTTAAGAACAACACAACCATTAGTTCCGTTGTTAAATTTCTTTGTATGTTATGTGCTTCTATCGAAAAAACTAAATAATAATGTTTCCCATTTCTTTGTTCTTACTTCTGTCAATCTTTTGATTGATTCATCATAAGTTTCTTGAAAGTAACACGGTCTAGTATTTGATAAGGACCCAATCAATCTCCTAACTACCATAGTTTAAAAACCACAGGTTCAATAAATCAAAATATCTTCAATCATAGCTCAAATTCATGAATACGGAACAACCTACGATCTCTTATTATCTTATCATAACTTACTTGTGTCTATCTAAAAGATTACATTATGCATATGAATCAACGACATGAAACTAGTAAATTAAAAACCTCTGTCTCAACGGGTCAACCCTGACCCGTTTCCGTCGTTTTCATCAGCCTCAGCTCCAACACTTTCCTGTGTGAGTTAGAGTGAATCTCGGTGGAGAACGTCGGGCTACAAGCGGGTCTATACTCGGGTAAAAGCCGACCCGACTTAAACCGGACCCCACAGGCATTACACAGCGTCTTCGCACCTAACGGACCCATCCTCCACTGAGGCGTTTTCTGGACCCCACAATGGCTGCAGCACCTCCTCGGCTGCTGCTGTACACCGGCGCAGGACGACGTCTCCGCCTTCGGTCTACCTCTTTTCTTCCCGGAGGAGACTGCTGTGTACAGTGAGGAATACGGCAACACCAGAGACCATATATGGCCATTGGTACGACGGCGTTTGCTTCGAGGTTTAACGGGAACGCACTGCCTCTGAACCTCCACCGACGCAACTGGATTCACCGGAAAGTCACCGGAAAGGTAAGAGTCCGAAAAGGATCATCCACGAAATTGATAGCCACTCTAGGTCCTCCAAATCACCAACCTTCACAAAAAAGTATATTTAAAAACAGAGCAAAAACAGAGTAAAAACAGGGGGAAAACGAAAAATAGTGCTCAAGTGGGATCACTGGAACTTGGAGCTTGGATTCAGATCTGGGAAGAGATAAGATATCTTCGAGCGGTGAAAGAAGTGTAACTTGGTCGGAGGAGCTGTTAGCTTTCTCACGTTCTTCTTGTCTTGGTGAAGGAGACGAGTTCTCTCGTACGAAAGCGTCCGTGTTAGAGAAGTCAAGAAGGTCATCGACGGAGAAATCACCAAGAAATGCTTCCACATACTCCATGTTGCGGTTTTATTTTATTTTATAAGCACTACCCAAACCTGCGACCAAAGTTATTTTATAGATAAAAGGAGGAGCAGTTCCATATTTCAAGAAATGTTTGTTGGAGTTCCAATATTTTCATTCCTTTTTTCAAAGAAAAAAAATAAAATCCATGAGATAGAGATAGAGATGGTGGAGTCAGGACAGTACTAACTGTCTGTAAGCAAAGAGTGGGTTAGGTTTTGTGGATTTGGGAGACTTGTTGGGCAATGTCTCGTCATTAATCAACAAACCATGCATTGCCACCTCATTTTCCCCATCCCAACGTAAGAAACAAAAACTATCTACAAACAAAAATTTAATGGCAGTTCTACAGAGTTTTGTTTGATAAGTTATAACATGAGGATAAATTTTTCAGAGGATTTTTAGCTTGCTTGCAGAATGTGGTCTTGATTCGGCCAAGATTTTCAAGTTTGTAATATATCAAGAAGACAAACCAAAATACAAGAAAACTGAAAAAAAACTAATAGGACAAATTTAAAAGGTGTAGTGGTATTCTAACTAACTAATGACTGGAAGTTTCATCTCAACCTAAATATTTATCGTTTTATTTTACTTGGAAATGTTGTTATTATGACCATTTACAAAAAAAAAAAAGCTGTTATTGGGCCAAAATGATCGCCGATCAATTATCCATGAATATGGATATGGTTGAAATGAACTTACAGTCATTAGTTCGTTAGAATTAGGTAAATGAAAGATAATTTCTTGGATAAATAAACTTACTTATGCCTTTGGAGAAAAAAATACAAACTGATAATAATTCGTACGTCGAGAATAATGATTTGAGAAATATGGACTATACAATCATGCATTAGGGGCCCACTCACCGTCGGTGGAAGGCCCAATATGGAGAATCCGAAAATGGGACCGGATATAAAAACATTTTGATTGTTTTTTCTTCAAATAAAGAATTGAATGTGTCGCCTAACTCACCATCATCAATTCATCACACATTATTCACACAGAGTCAGATTTTGGGGGCTGAAGACAGTAAAAGTTTCACTAATTTTTCTTAAAAAGATTTTGAGGTCTATGTCTTACAAATTTGAAAGCCTTATGTCTAGATAATTTTCTTAAAAAAAGATTTGAGGTATTCGGCTTTACTCAAGACCGACCATATATTAACACATGATAAACTGTAACACTGTAGTCGAATAAATATATTGGTGTAAACACTAATGAAATTCCTTGAATTTGTAACAATTTGACTCATATACAATACAGTAGACTCATTGTGAACACACCAACACTCATAAAAGTATTGTATGGTTCAGTTTAAAAAAAGGATAAGCTCCAAACTAGTAACAGTTTTACTCGAACGTGCAAACACCTACATTTTTACTTGAATTTCAAAATAATATAATGTTCAAACGAATCACATAACTAAATTTATTAGCAACATAAGCAAATATATGTTACAAATAAGGATACATAGATGATAGATTACACATAAAAGATATATATATATATCACTAAGTTACTACATTTCAAGCAATTCGGTGTTTGGTCTGGTGGTATGATTAAACATAAACCCATGAACCACATGCAAAATTTGTTGATTATAAAAGTAAGTTACTACATTTCAAGCAATTGGGTGTTTGGTCTAGTGGTATGATTCTCGCCTCGGGTGCGAGAGGTCCCGAGTTCGATTCTCGAACACCCCTACTTAATTTTTAATTGCTCAGTAGTATATTTTTTCTCACTAGATTTTGTTAACGCAATAAAAAGCGTACAATACGGTGGTTCACTTACCTGGTAAAGTAACGTTTACATGACTAATTAGCCCAATGGACTTCAGCAAACACAATTAAAATCATAATATACGTATATAAACATTACACTATATATTTAGTTTTTTTCTTAAGATCAGTTCGGATTAACTTTAATGACTATTTTGCCAACCATCGCCACACAAGAATATTCACAGATCTATATTCACTAGACAACCTCTTGACAGAAGGGTCCCGGTAAATGCGTAGTGAAACATTTCATGACGCCCCCGAAATTTTCGAAAAAAATTATATGGACATAAGCCACCAAAATATTTTTAGGCCCCAAATTTGTAAAAAAACATAGACATTATCATGGCCCAAAATCTCAAGACCGGCCCTGCCTACTGAAAAGTAGTACTGTTGGCGTTTCCAAAATTATTGAAGTTTCCCAACTACATATTTATATTAATCGTATCATCCATGCTACTACTTTATTCAACATAAAAACAAATTAATACAACTTATCTGATCAAAAAAATACAACTTCATATATATGAATGTGATATTACGAGCAGCGAAGCATTTAATGACCGGTGCCACTAACCAGTAACCAGACGTTCCGGCCTTTATTAGGTGAGACAATATAGACACCAATTAATGTCACCGATCCACAATATATGGTCTTTCTAGAAAATATCAACATGTTACATGTGAAAACTCAATAAGTCTTATCAACTTGTATAAGATAAAAATTCAAAGATATTGACTTTCACGTTCATGATAACGATTTATAAACCCTGAGATATCAGAACCTAATTTAATGTTTACCTTACTATTTCCACTTTTAACCACCACCTATAAGTGGTTGAAACACTCTAGCTCCAAAAGAGGCAATAAAAGAAAACGAACAGCGAGCTGTTTAACGACCAAACTCTGCTCCAGAACAAATTTGAGAGAGAGAGTTAGCGAGAGCAGTCATGGAGGAGATTGTGGATCAGAGCTTGAGAGAGATGAGAGACACGTTTTCGAGCGGGAGGACGAGGAGTGTGAAGTGGAGGAAGACACAGCTTGAAGCTATAATCGAGATGGTTAAAGACAACGAAGACAAGATGTGCGATGTTCTGTTTCAAGATTTGGGCAAACATAGTACTGAAGCTTTCAGAGATGAGCTTGGCTTTGTCATGAGATCTGCTACTACTGCTTTAAACTGTCTTGATAAGTGGGTCGTTCCCAAAAAGGTAAGAACCATACACTTTGCACATACTGTATTTAACAACTTCAGTATGATGTAATATGGTTTCCGGATTAGGAAACTTTAACAATCGAGAAAATTTGAAAGAAATATTAATTAATTTTTGTTTGGATAATTGTTTGCTTGTTGATGAAAAAAACAGAGCGACCTTCCTCTGTTGTTCTATCCATCAACTGGGAAAGTGATCTCAGAACCGTATGGGACGGTTCTTGTTCTGTCTAGCTGGAATTTTCCTATATGTAAGATTTCAGATCTTGAATAAGTTTCATGTTTTAAAAATATTTTAACAGAGATAAATTTGTAACTTTTCTATTATATGTGGTCAGCTTTGTCTTTGGACCCAATGATTGGGGCAATATCAGCAGGAAATACCGTGTTGCTCAAGGCTTCTGAGTTAAGCCCTAACGCATCTTCCTTCCTGGCTAAGACAATCCCTTCTTATCTCGACAGTAAAGCGATCAAGGTTATCGAAGGAGGACCTGATGTCGCCACTATCCTCTTAAAGCATCAATGGGACAAGATCTTCTTCACCGGTATCATTCAGTTCACCCCTCAACACTCATTAACTTGCTTGTAGTGGAGGTTGCTTAATTGCTACTGTTTGTTTGTAGGGAGTCCAAAGATTGGAAGAATCATAATGGCTGCAGCTGCAGAGCATTTGACTCCTGTGACATTGGAGCTTGGTGGAAAATGTCCCACCATTGTTGATCACCACTCTGTTTCAAAGGAAATGAAGGTCTGTCTGTGTTTTGGTCTGTTTTCCTTAGCTCCAGTGTGACATGATTGTATAAATATCTGATTTTAATTATGTGTGATGAGCTTGTATAGTCGGTTGTGAAGAGAATCTCTGGAGGGAAGTGGGGTTCTTGCAGTGGACAAGCTTGTATCTCTGTAGATTACGTTCTTGTTGAACAGAGCTTTGCGTCTTCTCTGGTAAGTCCTACAGACAAACGCAAATGCAGATGTTGTTTCTTTAGTATCTCTAAGAGTTTGGTGGTTTTCTATAGATTGAAATGTTGAAGCCCACGATAAGGTCTTTCTTTGGGGAAAACCCTAAAGAATCTGGATGTCTCTCTAGGATTGTCACCAAGAAACACTTTCAGAGATTGGCTCGTCTTCTTAATGATCCTGGTGTTCAAGCTTCAATCGTTTATGGTGGCTCCATGGATGAAGAGAAGCTGTATGCTTTTGATTTAATCATGTTTCTTGTATCACACGAGATCAGTACTACAAGTCCTTTTATCTAAATTTGTTTGACAGGTATGTTGAGCCAACCATCTTGCTGGATCCTCCTCTTGATTCTGAGATAATGAATGAAGAAATATTTGGCCCAATTCTCCCTATTATCACAGTAAGAGCATTTCTAGCACAATTCTATATTTTTGTATATTTCTTCTAAAATAGATATGGTTTTGTTCTAATGTAGCCTATATAACAGAGTTCACTCATCTCTATAATATACTTTAATTTATTTTAAAGGAAAAATATAGAAGTGGGTTTGAGTGTCTGCTGGTATCTAAAATACAGTCGTACAGATTGCTGACTAGAGTAAATTGAAAACAATTGCTGATTATTTCCTCTGATGTAATGAAGTTACGTGACATTCAAGAAAGCATAGGGTTCATCAAGTCAAAACCAAAGCCACTTGCCATCTATGCATTCACCAAGGACGAGAACCTTAAAACTAGAATCTTGTCAGAAACATCTTCCGGAAGTGTTACCTTTAACGACGTCATGATTCAGGTATATATAGTATTTGCTATTAAACTAGTCTATATTTAATTTCGGCATCTCATGGATATAAGAAACAAATAAAAAAAGTCTCGAAGTTTTAAGTGTAAAGTTTGATTTTTGACTCTGATTACAGAAAATGTAGTATTTTCTTATATCTTCAAGTGTTATTGTAATTGCAGTATATGTGTGATGCGTTGCCCTTTGGAGGAGTGGGAGAGAGTGGAATAGGAAGGTATCACGGGAAATACTCATTCGAATGTTTCAGTCACGAGAAGGCAATAATGGAAGGAAGCTTAGCAATGGATCTTGAAGCTCGATACCCTCCATGGAACAGTTTCAAGCTCACCTTTCTTAGACTCGCATTTCGTGAAGCTTACTTCAAGCTTGTCCTCTTTATGCTTGGTCTTAAAAAATAAATTAGTCAGAGAGCGAGGAAGAGACACACACGCATACACACACAATATACATATATATGAGATTGATCCATATCACTTTATGTTTGATTTTTGGTGTCTTCACCTAATAAGTTTGATTCAACTGTCATTCAAGCTTTGATTTTCATATCTTCACCTAATAAGTTTGATTGAACTGTTATTCAAGCTCGAGATATTATATATAGTAGTTTTTTCACATCTAGTATATTTATACCGATATATTTTTAGTATCCCCGTTTAAAGAAAATATATTAGTATCAATCAAATAATTTGTACGAAATTCTGACTGCAAGATATATAACCGCAGTTTTTCGATGATAGATCTCAAGATTAGTTAAAAAGTTCGATTTGGAATTACGTAAAACAATATAGGCAATGGCCAATTAGATAGTAGTGGAATTATACTTTTTGGTTAATGAGTGAAATGATACTTGGATGAACCATTTTAATTACTAGAAAATGTATGAATAAAGTGATACTTCAAAACTCAATATTCATCTAGAAATATTGGTATTAAACTATTAATAAAAGGACCACTCAACCGTATACCTGTATATATACACATACACAGTAATATACCTACATAGAGTCGTGTATATGTGAGTAAAGGTATACGAGTCTTGTCCAAAGAAAAAGCTGGGAAAAGTATGGGCACACAC
Organism: Brassica carinata; assembly: GCA_016771965.1. Lineage (NCBI taxonomy): Eukaryota > Viridiplantae > Streptophyta > Magnoliopsida > Brassicales > Brassicaceae > Brassica > Brassica carinata. Next base: position 322,980 of record JAAMPC010001488.1, on the reverse strand, counting down.
CACAATTATAGGTTACTGCATCACTGAGCCAGTTTCTTTCATCCCCACCCTAAGTAAAGAGCTCTACCAAAGCCCTAGCTAGCTTCTTCTTTTTTTTCTTGGTTGGTTGGTACGTCGCCCTTACTTGCCCCTCTTCATATCCAATCTCTGCAACATTCCTCATTATTATTAATTTCATCTTTACGTCTGTCTCTCTCTTCTCTCTCTCGTTATGTCTTATATGTATCTTCTTGAACTCAAATCCAACCAGAAACCATATCTCTTTTAGTTGTGTCCTTCGCTCTTGGAGAGTTCAAGGAGCATGGGTGACTTGTCAGACAAGGTACGTTCCCAAGCCCAATATACGTGAACTCAAATCTAATCGTTTTTTTGTTTCCCTTTCTTTAGTGTTTGGTTAACAAAGTGAACATTATAAAAGGATTTGTATGCATTGTTACATTTATACATGTCTATTTTTCCGAAATTAGATTAAGTTGGCTATTTATATATTGTTATGGTTCCCTGACTTCGGGTGAATTTGTGTGTGCGTAATAAGATTAACAAGAAACGCTTACAAAATCGATGAACGAGTCTTTATACTGATAAAAATTTAACTAATAGTTTCTATTCTATCACTAAACGGGCTCGTTGGTTATGATTTCTTTATCTTTTTAACAAATGATTTCGTGATATTTATGCACAGCTTACGGCGGATGTTTCTTAGACGAAGATAATGGACTAAAAATAATTTTTTGGGTACAGTAACTATAATATTTTTGCTTTGATAAAATCATTGGCGTCAGAACGTCTCAAAGAAAAATAATTAATGTTCATGTCTTTGTTTTGTAATCGGATATATTCTTTAGTGTCCTGTATAATCTAAAGTAAGTAACACTGATTTAACTCCATGAAAAAGTTTTGATAGAGTACCTCCATCTCACTCTATATTTTATTTCAAAATGGAGTTGGGATAGAGATGTGCTTTTCATTAAATCTCATGAATAATAAAAAATACATAATACAAACTCTAAAACTAATTGTTTTATCAACCAGTGCTCTAACCATAGGCACGTGATGGCAGAAGAATTTATATAAATCCATGAGTTTTTCCTTATATTGTGTTTATGAAATTAATTATCATATTTACATATTCTTCCCTTTTTATAAATTTTCAAACACCAATTTATTGCGAACTAGAACACTGAAAGACGAATTGACGATATATAGGACCGGCGGCCAGTACGATAATCGTAACTTAGATTTTGAAAATCTTTGCTTTCCTGTCGTTATCACTATTTAATTTACTTTAGTTAGTTTACCTTTAAATTTAGATAGACTTCAGTCTACCTTATGAATATATTATATTTTATACAAATATTATAACATAAAGAATCTCTCGAGTTTATCCAATAGGAGAAGCAACCCGCAACATCCGCATAAACATGGAAGAAAAAACGTATCGAGAACCAAAAACTTACATGTTTATATAAACCACGAATCTCAACTTTTCTAAAATATCCATTACCGTACAACTGAAATATAAAATTAAACACACACATTATACATAATGACAAACAACATGCAGATGTTGAACGGATTTGCAATATCGTCTATGTATTACATATGATTGATGAAAACAAGACAAAACAACACATTACATATATAGAATCAATTTTGTAAAAGAAAAACTCGAGTTCTTGATTTATTCAAGATCTTGGTGGGTTTTGATAGAATTGCGTACCTGGTGGCACGAACATAGTCGCCATGTTACTTGAATAGTAACCACTTGAATTAGGATCTACAAACATCGTAGACGATCCTCCTCCACCGTCAGCCACTGCCGGAGTATTAAATGGATTTCCACCTCCTGCAGATGAGCTTTGATGATCGCTTCCGCCACTACCACCACTCACGTAGCTGCTTTCAGGGCCTTGGTCATATAGGATCCCTTTGAAGAGATGACCTCCGATGTTCACTGTCGTTTGATAAGCGTATTGACCATCATCTCCTCCGTCGTCTACGCCGCTCATTTTTACGCACCGGAAAAGCGCATCCGAGCTCACTTCGGGCGGAAAAATTGCCTCCCCATTTCTAACCCTAAAAACATACCCACATCAAGTTTTAACCGAAACACACAAAAAACAATAGATTCGTATTACGATTGTTATTCAGGTTAAATTATATATGACTCCTTTGAAAGCTAGCTTAATGTTTTTTTTATCAATTTTTTTTTTGAAAATTGCAGACATAAACGGAATTGACAGTTTAAAAATGTTTTTTGTTAGGAAAAGCATTAAAAATTAGAACTTGTGTATTCAACAAAACTAAGTAGTAAATGGAAACATAAACATAAATAGCCAAGTGTCAAGTAAAACTATCCAAAATGATTCTAACAAAGCACGGTATAGACTTATGGTTTTAATCTGAATTTATAAAACAAATCTGAGACTAATAACCTGCTGAGTCGGATGGCAAGTGAGTGGAGAATGTTCCCGGAAGAGTAGTATCCCTATGACGTTTAGGGATACTCGAACCGCCGCCTCCACTGCCGCTTCCGCCGCTGCCTCCAGATGTGGACATATGAAGCTGCTGCTGTCTCTCACGGCGTCTGGCAACGGGGATCCACGTGCTCCTCACATGAGTTGAACAATCAAAGCCGCGGCTCTTACAGCAAGTCCTGCAACGCATGTGAGTGCAGTCTTTCTTGGCTTGGTTCCCACAGTCCCGACAGCTTATGGTGATGGATCTTGATGATGTGGATAAATCAGAGACGTCGATCTGATGACCTGGATAGAGATCCAGGCTTTGTTGTTGTGGTTGTGGTTGTTGATGATGCATGAGAAGCTGCTGCTCTGGTGAAATCTGCCATAGGCTTGATGAGCTTGGGTTAATATTATTGGTGTTTGTGTTTGATCTATACCAAACCCAATTTGTCTTTTCTTGTTGTTGTTGCTGTTGATTTTCTTCGTTGTTGTTGTTGTTGTTTCCTCCTAATGAAAACATCCCAGCCATTTTCTAAGACCTAACACTTCAAACCCTAATCTTGACCCAATAATATCCATACTACAGAAACCCTAATTACCATGAAATCCTTAAGACTCTTTTCTTCTTATAATTCTCACTCGTGGGTATTGCTTGCCCTCTTCCTATCAAAATACCTATGCTTTCCAAGATCTATTTCTCTCTCGGAACAAAAGTTTTAGTGAGTAGTTGAAGTGAGAGAAAGTAAGAAGAAGAAAGGAAACAAAAGAGAAGAAAGAAAGAAAGAAAGAAGAATTTAAGCTGTCTGTTTATAAAATCTTTATTATTCTGCAACGCCGCCGTGGGGGTTTGAGCTTTCTCTTTCTTCTGCTCTGCTCATCCCCAGAATTTAAGTCTCTCTCTCTCTCTAACACTCTGATTTGGGCTTTTGCAGATTCTATGAGACCAAAGTGAAAAGCTTTTCTTTCCTCTTCTCACTTCGGCTTTGTCTGAGGAAAACGCTTCTAGTTATGTCCTTATTAAATAAATATCATTAAACAACGACTCTCTCTCTCTCTCCTCCCCACTCTCTCCTAACTCAGAGTTTCAAACCCACGGGGACGATCCACCGTTTCAAGCTTTCTTCTTCTCATCCCATGGACCAGAGTTCGCCACGTGGCGAATGGCATCTTAAAATGGAACAATGTAATTAACACATAATCTTACGTAGTCATACTTAATAGCACATGTGTCCGTACGTATTAATTGATCGTATTATTTATGGTTAATTTGAAATCTCACGAGATTATAAATCTTTAACGCTTAACTTATACGTTTTCGTTTTGTCCAATCTCAAAAAATATTAATTTCTCACCTAGATGCCTTAGTTAGGGTTCTCGCTGACTCTAACTTAGCTTTAATTATGATTTTCTGTCATAATTTAAACGATTTAACTTTTTGTTAAGGAAATTAAAGTATTAAACTGTTACTTATTTATACACTTACTAGGAGTTTTCCTGCGCCATGCGCAAAAATAATAATTTTTAACATAACATTTTTTATTTCAAAAAAAAATTTTGATTTATATTTCAACATTATTAATTTATATTTTAACTTCAATAGTTATAAAAAATCATAAATTTTTGTAATCTTATTTTTTTGATTTGGTATAACTATTTAAATTTGATTTTATTTAAATTTCAATAAAGATAAAATTAGATTTTATAAAAATAGTTTTAATTATATTACTGTGTCAAATATATATATATATATATATATCTTCCCATCTAATTTTAAATATATACATATATATATATATATAAATATAAATTCTAATAAATTTGAGATTTTGTTTGTTTTAGTTAAACTGAAAAATCTTTTTGTTAATTTAAATGATGAAGATGAACAGATAAATTTAAATAATGTTTAAATATTTAACTATCAATTTTTTTGGATTAGTGTTACTTATTTAGTTTATTTTATTAATGTGAGATACATATATACATATATATTATTATTTTAATTGTGATATATGAATTATTAATATATTTAATAGTTTACCATAAATAAATATTTATATGGAAAATTGACATTAATGATGATATATGAGTTATTTTTATTACCTTATTTAAAATTTCTGCAAAAAAATTTAAATTTTTATAAGGAAATTTTACATCTCACAATTAATATGATGTCATGTCATTATTTTCTAAAACCATATCATCTATTTTAAGTGTCATGTCATTTTTTTTTCAGCGAGAATGATTGTAGTGACGACTTGTGTATAAATCACTTCGAAAATATAGTCTAGAGGACTAGAGTTAAGTAATTTATAAGCTTCTTTAACAAAAAGAAAACAAAGCAACATTAGGTCTTTTGGATATCAAACAAAACGATGTTATAATCCGATACTACATTTATATTTCCTGATAATATATATACATATGGATGTCTATACTAAACGTAACTAATCTAGTAATCTTGTGATCAAATCAGGAAAACTCTTTTCTATTTTGGCTTAAGAAACGCCAAATCATGGTAGATAGATATAATCTATAAAAACAAATTCAAACTCATCGATGTTCTGCTATTTGTATTTGAGCAGCCTAGCGGTTTTTATAACACTACAAAACATTATACATTTTTTTGTTATCTATTTAAATACTATCATTCCTCTTTAATATTACTTATTATTTGTAGAATTAAGAAAACATTATTTTATAATCATGTTAATCTTTTAGGGTTGTCAAGTTCATGGTACTCTATGTAAGTCTTTTGTAATTAGGGATCTCTAACTGAAGCATAGACTAATGATATATCATATAGAAGGGTTGGAAATTTTTTGTTATTTAAGGCAACGCATCAAAAACTAATGAAAATATTATTACGAATGTAGTAAATTAATATTATTTATAATTATTTCAGAGACTAAAAATTAATGATTTGGTGAAGAATAGACCAATAATCAATATTATAAAAAATCATTTACAATATAATAGTTTACGGAAACAGAGAGATTCGGAGCAGTGAAAAGAGGTTCTCTTTTTATTGATTGTAACAAGTGAACATATTAATATTCGTTCTTGAGTAATTTGAATAGGCTAAAGAAAAATTACCAGTAAAGATGCGAGGAAAGATGAAAAAAATGCATGTTACTCTTTGGACTCTCTGCGGCTATACAAGGGAACACTGCGCCACCTACGTGTACTTTTTTGTATTCCATTCTTTCTCCTGGAATTATATATAAATTTCTATATAAAAGACGTACGACGCAAAATAATGTGTGAAAATAGGAATGAGATTGATACTATATCGTACTATGGTAAGATTTCTATGATTATATGAAATTGCATGCTTATACTACACAATTATGCAAACTACTTACTTTAATTCAGCATTAGGTAACTGACAAAAAAATCAGTAAACTTGCTAGATGAATTATAAAAGGTCAAATTGTAACTTATTTTTGTCATTATATGAAGTTTTTAAAAATTTGAAGTCATGATTGGAAATTTGAATATTACAAAATGACATATCATGAAAAATATGCAAAATGAGATGGTAGATCACTAAAAAAATTTTATTCCAAAAACAGTGATATGAAAGAAAGAATCGTTGTTAAAAAAAAAGAAAGAAAGAATCTCTTAATTTTTGTGTATCACTAAACTTGCTAGATGACTTATAATATGAGTAGGTATAAAATGTTAATTAACGTTTCTATTAGAAAACTATATGTAAAATGGCCGACTAATTTCGTTATTTAGTAGCGAAGTCGCTAATGAAAACCACTAGTTCGACTTACATAGGACAATATATATATGGATTTGGATATCCCTAATTAACAGCCTTGATCAAAACTATTTTTGGTTGTTATATTTCGGTATGGTTATCCAGACCACTTCTAACTTGAGTAATAAAATGATTTTTCACGTTAAAAAAAAACAGCCTTAATCAAAACTTTTTGGTCAGTGGATCGCGTCTCCTTGCAGGCTCTAGGGAGGATCGGTCAGCGTCATATCAAGTCATCACATGTTTGATGCCCGAGCTACTAGACTTCACAACTCACCACAGAATATGTAAAAAATCTAAACTTGTATACAATTTGCTTTAAAAGGGCTATAGTTTGAGTAAATATGGCTATATATATAGTTGAATTCATACACGATGCTATCCGATGGATATATGCATACACTACAAATTCTAGGTTAATAAGTTTGAGGTATATTTATACAATGGAGTATGATTTTTGTGATCTGAACTAAATAATCTTTGTTTGAAATGTCAATACATCAACTAGGATTCTACAGTTCAAGATGTTGCGGTTGACCCAAAACTTGTTGAATTGATCTGCACTTTTGAGATCCAGAAAATTTGACCCACAGTCATTTTGGCCTCTATAAAACCAATGTTGTCACATCCTGATAGAACCAGAACAATATCAATAATGTTTATTTTGTTATTTGCCATTTTGGGTAATAAATAATATTGGACTCGTCCGCTTGACCAGATGATCGGACCAAATTAAACCCTAAAAACCTAAAATTAAAAATGGCTATATTAGGATCGGACCGATCCAGGTTAGTCTAGTCCGAATGATCTGGAAATAAAATGCTACTTTATAATGGTAAAATTTAACTATTAAGTTTTCGAAATTAATGAAGAAAATAAAAGAAAAAAGTAAGAGAAAGGAATGATAAGTGGGAGAGGCCCGAGAAGAAGAAGAGGTTCGCTCTCTGTCCCTTAAACCTGTCGAGAAGTCTCTCGAGCCCAGTGTTTGCCTTATCATCTGCGTTGACTCTCTTATCATATTTTCTCTTCCTATAATTTGTATTTATTACTAGTTTATTTTGTATTATATTTTATGAGTAAATAACCCATAGTGTCGCTTGGATGAGCGAATCGATGCAAGACGCTTGGATGAGCGAATCGATGTAAGACAAATAAAAGTTGACATTGTCGTCTTTAGTTGAGGTTTTGGTCACTAAGTTGCAAATGTTTATTGTTAACGCAACTAAAATGTTTTAAGTTTTAACGTTGAAGTGAGGTGTTCCTAATCAGGTTAAGGCTCCGGTTCAATTGAAGTATGCTCCGGTTCAATTGAAGTTGTGGTTGAGCTAAACCATACGAGCACGTGAGTCCCGCATGGAGCTGCACTAAAATAACGAATTGTTTATATACTCGTATTATTCTTTTGATGTTGTAAGCTGATTGTGATATAACAGTATAGAGAGAGAGATAGAGATAAGATAGAGAGAGAAAGGCAGAAGAAGTAGATCGCCATTGTTGTATCTCGAAAGCTCAGTTTGAGCTAAGATCTCTATAGTGCAGTTGCTGGTACTGTCCAGCCCCGACGAGTATAGCGGCGATTCCTTATTGGAGGAGTGCGGTGAACTCCGAGTGACCAAATTATGTTTACGTTCTCTTTCTCTTCTTTATCGTTTCTTGCTTGTGTCATTGATCGAAGTCGTTAAGTTGAAATCAAGCTCGAATCCTAACAGAAGTGGTATCAGAGCCAGGTTCGCGAGCTTAGCGAATCGGCGAAGGAGGTGAATCTTTCAAGATTGATCGGCGATGGCAGGGACTAAGTCCGATATAGAAAAGTTCGATGGCGATGGTGATTTCTCGCTATGGAAGAGACAGATGTACGCTTTCCTTAGCGTCTCCAGTTTGAAAGATGTTCTGATCGAGAAGACGAAGCTCGAAGATGAAACATATAATGATGAGAAAGATCCGAAAAGAAAAGAACATTCAGATTTAACTCTTCAACCACTAAACCACTACTTCTAAATTGTTTGTATTTGGTAATCCATTTGTTAACATTTGGTGTTAAATAAATATGTAAAAGATTTACATATATACATTTTACACGTTCAAATATTATATTTTCTGTTTTTCAAAAGCCTTCTTTCTAATTAACTTTCTTATAAATTTCAAAAGGCTTTTTTAATTTACATATTTGTTGTGTTTTCGTAATGTATTTGTATGATTTGGTTACTATCTAATTAATAAATTAATGTTGTTAAAAAAAAATTCAAAAGGCGTTTTTTCTGCAGTCGCTTATCACAATTACGTTTAAATGAAAATCTACTTTTAGTAAAAAAATACTAATAGATAGTCTTATTTTAAAGTAGACATAAAATTTAATATCTAAACAAAGTTACAAAGGTAAACAACACAAACCGAAAGTACAATCAAGCCCTCTACTATACTTTAAAGATCGGCATGGAAATAAAGGTAAAATTTAAAAGAGCTAGGGATCTTGGCTCACTCAATAACGTAATAGGGCAATGGATGTTGAATTTTGACTATGGTCCATGCGTTGTTAGTGATTGGTCGGTCGGTCCATATAATTATTGTAATGATGTAAACTGTGTTTTTTTTTTCACTTCACACACTCATTATATCCATTTAATCCCAGTTGGGATGCAAATTGGCTACAGATGATCACTGCATGTTTACCTTCTCCATTGTTCATTTAATGAAATTTTCTGTCCAATGGATTTTAATTAAATTAAGAAAATATACATAATGATAAAACTTAGGCTTCTGTAAGAGTCCCCACTCTATAAAACAAAATTAAATTCATACTTTATGCAACAGGCAGGACCAACTTCTTTCTTAGTCCTCACAAGACTAGTTAAACTTTGAAAAGGAGTTGGTTCATACAATCAGAACTTATTGTACTTAAAATAGAACTATTTTCCTGACCTTAGATCCTAACGGTTTTCCTGACAGATACATATGCTACATACATATATGCACATGCTTATAAGCAAATGCACGAACACCGAAATTAATATCTGAATCAAGTTCGGGTTCTTCAGAGCCTTAAACTTGTTGCATCTCCTTCTTCTTAGCATCCACAAGCATAGCAAGTTGTGCACATTTGCTTTTAGCTTCTTCCAGTTCCTTCTCTAAGTTCCTTACCTGTTTCATTTGTATCCATGTTAGAAACCAATGTAACAAACATATGTTTACACTACGAAACATCAAACTTACAGCCTGTTCCATTTCAGTCTCTTTCTTTACATATTCCTCGCACCTGTTGAAGAAGGAACACATCGAAATTGATTGAGATCCTAAGAGTGATATGAAACTAAAATCAGATTTTTTTTTTTCATTTTAAATATATACATACTTCATGAAGAGTTGTATGTTCTCTTGGCTTATCTCCTCCACTGACTTGCCAACGAGCTTGTTTCTACTAGTATCCTGAGAAGATTTGTTTCAGTTTGTTTTCATCAAACTTGAATAACAAATTGAACCATCAAATAAAATTCACGTACAGTAGCTGCAGGTTGAGGAGTAAGCTGCACGGGTTGGAAGTTATTTCTTACACCAGTAAAATTTCTCATATGTGGCGGTGGAGCAGCAACTGTACGGACCGAAGTGGCATTACTGATACTGATTTATTGATTGGACCACCACCTTGAGAAGGCGAAGGAAAAGGATTGAATGTATTGACAGTAGGCGGCTGATCAGGTATCGGTATCCTTTTCACTTATCTGCAGCCATTTGAGGAGTCCTGTATCCGAAAACATGGCTGTGGCTAATCCTGTTTTGTCCAGAACAAGCATCGACATCAGTCGATAGAGGTGAATCTTTCAAGATTGATCGGCGATGGCGTGGACTAAGTCCGATATAGAAAAGTTCGATGGCGATGGTGATTTCTCGCTATGGAAGAGACAGATGTACGCTTTCCTTAGCGTCTCCAGTTTGAAAGATGTTCTGATCGAGAAGACGAAGCTCGAAGATGAAACATATAATGATGAGAAAGATCCAGAAAAGAAAAAGAAGATCGTCGAGGCAGAGATCGCAAGATCTGAGAGATGCGAGAGGGCGATGAACATTATCTTCCTGAATGTGGGAGATCATGTCTTGAGGAAGATCGAACGGTGCACGACCGCAGCAGAGGCGTGGGCGTTACTGGAGAAGTTGTACATGCCTAATCCCTGCCAAACCGTGTTCATGCGCAGCTGAGACTTTACAGTTTCAAGATGCAGGAGAATCGAACAATGGATGATAACATAGATGAGTTCTTGAAGATTATTGGTGACTTGAGCAATTTGAGTATTGAAGTCCCGGAGGAGGTGCAAGCCATTTTGCTCTTGAACTCTCTTCCATCAAGATACGATCAGTTGAAGGAAACACTCAAGTATGGGCGTGATGTTATCAAGGTAGATGAAGTTGCGAGCTCAGCCAGGTCCGAGGAGAAAGAGCTGACAGACGTCATAGGTCTCGGAGCAGTTCAGAGAGGCACTTTGCTAGAGGAAGGTCTGAAAACAGAGGTTCTCATAATGGTCATGGGAAGAAGAAGGACTTCATGTCTAGATCAAAGTCAACAGATCGAAAGAAAGTCTGCTGGATTTGTGGAAAAGAAGGTCACTACAAGCAATGCTACAAGTGGCTCGAGTGGAACAAGCATCGACATCAGTCAGATAGAGGTGAATCTTCGATGGTAAAGGATGATGCTAAAGACTTAGTGGGGTTGATAGCAGCAGAGGTGAACGTGACTCAGAGGGCTGATGATTCAGAAGAGTGGATATTAGACACTGGCTGCTCGTTTCATATGACTCTTCGGAAGGAGTTATTTGTGGAGTTACAAGAGGTCACAGAAGGAAAGGTGAGAATGGCAAACAACTCTGTCACCGAGGTCAAATTGATAGGTTCAATCAGGTTTCAAAATCCAGACGGCACAACTTTTCTCCTCCACGAAGTTAGATACATGCCTGGTATTGGGAGAAATTTGATTTCTCTAGGAACTCTAGAGAATAAAGGTTGTGAGTTCAACGCTTCAATGAGATTATGAAGATCGTTTTGGGTTGCACGCTGATAATGAGAGGATACAAGAAAGGATCTGATACATTGTATTTTCTGAGAGGCTCTGCACTAAAGGCAGTAAACAGGTCGAGTGAGTCGTCAGCTGTGGTGTCTGGAGGATCAGACAAGGATCAAACTCAGATGTGGCACAGTCGGCTTGGTCATGTGGGAAATAAAGGACTAGAGATGTTAGTCAAACAGGGGTGCATACCAAGTGAACACGTTTCAGAGATGAAATTTTGTGAGGATTGTGTTATTGGGAAAACTCACAAGGTCAGTTTTGGTCCTGCTCAACATCTGACTAAGGAGAGACTTGACTACATACATTCAAACCTATAGGGATCACCTAATGTTCTGATGAGTCTTGGGAGGTGTCAGTACTTCGTCTTATTTACTGATGATTGGTCAAGAAAGGTTTGGGTTTATTTTCTCAAGACGAAGGATGAAGCGTTTCAACGGTTTGTTGAGTGGAAGAAAATGGTGGAAGTTCAAGTAGAGAGGAAAGTGAAGAAGCTGCGTACGGATAATGGACTAGAGTTTTGCAATCTGAGGTTCGATCAGTTTTGCAGAGATGAGGGTATTGTTAGGCATCGCACTTGCACGTATACACCCCAACAAAATGGGGTAGCAGAGAGGTTGAACCGCTCAATTTTGAACAAGGTCCGCAGCATGCTGAGTGAGAGTGGGTTGGAACCTAAGTTTTAGGCTGAAGCAGTATCAACAGCAGTATACTTGTTGAACAGAACTCCGTCATCAGTTATTGATTTTGAGATCCCAGAACATAGGTGGACTACTGAGGTTCCAGATTTGTCCGGTCTTAGAAGGTTTGGATGCATTGCGTACATTCATTCAGATGGTGGGAAGCTAAACCCACGAGCAAAGAAAGGAGTCTTCACTGGATATCCAGAAGGGGTCAAGGGTTTCAGAATTTGGCTACTGGATGAACAGAGATGCATTATTAGTTGCAACGTGGTCTTCATGGAGGATCAAATGTTCAAGAACTCCAAGTCTTCGGTTGACAACTCAGGTATAATCTCTACCACTGTAAATTCTACTAACAAACATTTGAGTTTTGATTTTGTAGGAACAGATGGTATACAAGATCAAGGTGGAGTTTTGGAGGAACAGTCTCAAGAGTCTCCAGTGCAAAGCAAAGTGCAATAGGATGTAACGGGGGCTGAGGAGACTACTGCGACAGAGACCGAGGGTGATTATCAGCCGGCAAGAGATAGGTCAAGAAGAACTCTGAAACCTCCAGGGAAGCTTCAAGACTATCATGTTTACCCTGAAGACGAAGACATAGCAGGGTTTGCGTATCTAATGGGCGAGGTCACCGATAGAGCAGAGCTAGGAAGTTATAGAGAAGTGATGGAGGGTCCTGATAGTGATAAGTGGACAGAGGCATCAGATGATGAGATGACTTCGTTAAAGAAGAATGGGACATTGGATCTGGTGGATCAAAATAAAGACCAGAAGTCTATAGGCTGCAAGTGGATATTCAATAAGAAAGAAGGTGTTACCAAAGAAGAAGGTCCTAGGTTCAAAGCTAGATTGGTAGCGAAAGGGTATTCTCAGAAGGAGGGTATCGATTACCAGGAGATCTTCTTTCCAGTGGTGAAGTTAGTATCAATTAGAATCATCTTGTCTGCGTTAGTTCATTTTGATATGGAATTGCAGCAATTGGACGTGAAGACCGCATTTCTTCATGGTTATTTGGAGGAGACCATATACATGGATCAACCAGAGGGGTATGAAGACAAAGAGCATCCAAAGAAGGTGTGCTTGCAGAAGCGTTCTTAGTACGGATTGAAATAGTCACCGCGACAGTGGAATCAATGGTTTATCAGTTCATGCTGAAGAATAGCTACGTCAGAAGTGAATTTGACAGCTGTGTGTACTTCAAGGAACTGAAGGATGGAGAATGTGTGTACCTTTTGTTGCACGTTGATGATATTCTCATTCTTCTAAGGAATGTGTAAGACAGAAGGCCTACGCTTTGAGTAGCTTTCCTAAAACAGATAAAGATACCAAAAAAGTTCAAGCAAGAGCATACGCCAAAGACTCAGAGTGTATATGCACCAGATATATATCAATAATACCCTGAACGAGTTGAGCGACTAAAAACAATGGCATCAGCTCCAAGTCTCATGGTACTTGTCTTGAAACCATTTCCATCTACACACAAAAGGTGAAACTCAGCTTAGAGACCTGATCACTTCTAGTAACCACCTACCTAACCTAACTAGAAACTTACACTGTCCAATCGTTGTATTAGACTTCTTTGACGAGTAGCCTAAGCTCATGCATTTTCTGATCCCATTGGGATCCATCCCAGCGCCATCATCTTCAAGTGAAAGAAACAGCAATGTGATTCACACAACATCCAAAAGCAGCCTCAGAAAAAATATTCAAAGCCAATGTTACCTTGGAAAACTAAAGCTGGAGAATTATTCTTCGCAATATCGATCTTATCAATCTTAACAAAGGTGGCACCGTTTTGGATCTGAGAAAAAAACAGTAAACCAATTCACTAAATATAAAAGGTAAAAGCTAAGATAAGCATTTCCTCATCAGGCATACCTCATCAACAGCATTGTCAAGTAGTTCAGCTATGGCTGCAATGCAAAATACAAATTAGAAAAAAGTGATTACTTTATCTAATTGATCGCTTGGAGTCAAAATATATAGATTTTACCTCCAAAGGCCCATTTGTGTGACGTGGCATTAGAGTGAAGGAACTTGGGATGAACACGAGCATGCTCAAGCATACCTGTCGAATTTTTCAATTTTGATCAAAACCATGATGATCGTAGTAGTGCGTGTGTCGAAGTGTATTGTTTTACCTGGAGCAGCCTGGGAAACAACATTCGGTGTCACAAAGCTTTCTCCGGCCTTCCAGAAGCTCCGGCACTCTAGGGTTTCCAGTGGAGCCACCGTCGCATCGGCGGTTGTACTCGGAACTTGCGGATTTTGGATTAGAGACAATCCTCTTCCTCCTCCTCCTACGTCATCGTCGTCGTCACTGTCTAGATGGACGACGTCGGCGGGACTACAGTTTTCGCGTTGGGAGACATCTCCGACGAGAACGGGAGAGCAACGAACGAATTCGAATCCGCGTCGTTGGACTCGATGCTATTGATAAAACTAAAATGAAAACAGCGTGATGTCTAACTCTTTTCACATGAGACAACGTGCCGTCTTTAACAATATGAGAGAGGTATAAAATTAAACAGCGTGATGTCTCACTGTCTTCGACAACGCGTCGTCTTTCCAAATAAACAATGAGATGGTCTAGGTTTTAACTCTAAGCCAAGCCTTTATCGTGCAGATAATTAGAGGCTAAATGGCCCATAAAGCCTTAATACGTTAAAAGCCTATATCCCAACTATGTACATAGCAGTGTTATTGTTGCTGGGAGCTTGCACAACATATTAACATACATACCAAAAGATCAAGATCAAGTTAGGTTTCTTCAGATTCTACTTAACGTTTTATCTAAACTTGTTGAATCTCCAACTTCTTTGCATTGACAAGCAGAGCAAGTAGTGCACATTTACTCTTGGCTTCTTCCAGTTCCTTATCTAAGTTTCTTACCTGTTTCATTTGTATCCATGTCAGAAACCAATGCAACAATAATATGTTTTACACCGCGGAATAGAACTTACCGTCTGCTCCATTTCAGTTTCTTTCTTTGCATATTCCTCGCACCTGTTGAAGAAGGAACATAGGTGTAACAAAAATGAGTTACTTTTCTATGGTATGTGTAAATATATACATACTCATGAACAGTTGTATGTTCTCTTCGCTTAGCTTATACGCTGAATTGCCACCGAGGTTGTCTCCAGATTCCTGGGAACATTTGTTCACTTTTATTTATATTTTTCTCAAACTTGTTAAGAAAACTAAAATGAAATTCACTTACGGTAGCTGCAGGTTGAGGATTAAGCTGCACGGTTGAGAATAAGCTGCACGGGTTGCGGATTAAGCTGCACGGATGGAGGATTAAGCTGCACGGATTGAGGATTAAGCTGCACGGGTTGGAAGTTACTTCTGACACCCGTGAAATTTCTCATATGTGGCGGTGGAAGAGCAACTGTACGGCTAGAAGTGCCTTTACTAAGACTGATTTCACGTATTACCGGACCACCTAGACTAATTTTATCAGAAGGCAAAGGTGAAGGGTTGAATGTATTGTCACTAGGCGGTTGATCAGGTGTTGCTGTCCTCTTCGCCTTAGGTGCACGGAAGTAAGGATGGTATCCAACAGCCTCACTGCGGCTTGCCCTGTTTTTCTCCAGAACAAGAAGAGAGGAACAATCAAACAAGTATATTGCGGTCCGGAATCAAAATAACATGAGATGATTGGAACAAGGATTTAAAGAGGAGGAAGAAGAGGAGACCAGTAATCTAGTGTAATCTTTTTCAACCTCGCCTCCAGCCGCTGGAATAGAGAAGACCTCTCAAAATCTTGCTTATCGTGAGCTGGTTCTATGAAGTTTGCTTCAAGAACTCCTGAGAAGAGATTTTGGTTAATGAGTCTCTCCACGAGGTCTTTCCTAAAACAGATAAAGATACCAAAAAAGTTCAAGCAAGAGCATACGCCAAAGACTCAGAGTGTATATGCACCAGATATATATCAATAATACCCTGAACGAGTTGAGCGACTAAAAACAATGGCATCAGCTCCAAGTCTCATGGTACTTGTCTTGAAACCATTTCCATCTACACACAAAAGGTGAAACTCAGCTTAGAGACCTGATCACTTCTAGTAACCACCTACCTAACCTAACTAGAAACTTACACTGTCCAATCGTTGTATTAGACTTCTTTGACGAGTAGCCTAAGCTCATGCATTTTCTGATCCCATTGGGATCCATCCCAGCGCCATCATCTTCAAGTGAAAGAAACAGCAATGTGATTCACACAACATCCAAAAGCAGCCTCAGAAAAAATATTCAAAGCCAATGTTACCTTGGAAAACTAAAGCTGGAGAATTATTCTTCGCAATATCGATCTTATCAATCTTAACAAAGGTGGCACCGTTTTGGATCTGAAAAAAAAACAGTAAACCAATTCACTAAATATAAAAGGTAAAAGCTAAGATAAGCATTTCCTCATCAGGCATACCTCATCAACAGCATTGTCAAGTAGTTCAGCTATGGCTGCAATGCAAAATACAAATTAGAAAAAAGTGATTACTTTATCTAATTGATCGCTTGGAGTCAAAATATATAGATTTTACCTCCAAAGGCCCATTTGTGTGACGTGGCATTAGAGTGAAGGAACTTGGGATGAACACGAGCATGCTCAAGCATACCTGTCGAATTTTTCAATTTTGATCAAAAACCATGATGATCGTAGTAGTGCGTGTGTCGAAGTGTATTGTTTTACCTGGAGCAGCCTGGGAAACAACATTCGGTGTCACAAAGCTTTCTCCGGCCTTCCAGAAGCTCCGGCACTCTAGGGTTTCCAGTGGAGCCACCGTCGCATCGGCGGTTGTACTCGGAACTTGCGGATTTTGGATTAGAGACAATCCTCTTCCTCCTCCTCCTACGTCATCGTCGTCGTCACTGTCTAGATGGACGACGTCGGCGGGGACTACAGTTTTCGCGTTGGGAGACATCTCCGACGAGAACGGGAGAGCAACGAACGAATTCGAATCCGCGTCGTTGGACTCGATGCTATTGATAAAACTAAAATGAAAACAGCGTGATGTCTAACTCTTTTCACATGAGACAACGTGCCGTCTTTAACAATATGAGAGAGAAGGTATAAAATTAAACAGCGTGATGTCTCACTGTCTTCGACAACGCGTCGTCTTTCCAAATAAACAATGAGATGGTCTAGGTTTTAACTCTAAGCCAAGCCTTTATCGTGCAGATAATTAGAGGCTAAATGGCCCATAAAGCCTTAATACGTTAAAAGCCTATATCCCAACTATGTACATAGCAGTGTTATTGTTGCTGGGAGCTTGCACAACATATTAACATACATACCAAAAGATCAAGATCAAGTTAGGTTTCTTCAGATTCTACTTAACGTTTTATCTAAACTTGTTGAATCTCCAACTTCTTTGCATTGACAAGCAGAGCAAGTAGTGCACATTTACTCTTGGCTTCTTCCAGTTCCTTATCTAAGTTTCTTACCTGTTTCATTTGTATCCATGTCAGAAACCAATGCAACAATAATATGTTTTACACCGCGGAATAGAACTTACCGTCTGCTCCATTTCAGTTTCTTTCTTTGCATATTCCTCGCACCTGTTGAAGAAGGAACATAGGTGTAACAAAAAATTGAGTTACTTTTCTATGGTATGTGTAAATATATACATACTCCATGAACAGTTGTATGTTCTCTTCGCTTAGCTTATACGCTGAATTGCCACCGAGGTTGTCTCCAGATTCCTGGGAACATTTGTTCACTTTTATTTATATTTTTCTCAAACTTGTTAAGAAAACTAAATGAAATTCACTTACGGTAGCTGCAGGTTGAGGATTAAGCTGCACGGGTTGAGGAATAAGCTGCACGGGTTGCGGATTAAGCTGCACGGATGGAGGATTAAGCTGCACGGATTGAGGATTAAGCTGCACGGGTTGGAAGTTACTTCTGACACCCGTGAAATTTCTCATATGTGGCGGTGGAAGAGCAACTGTACGGCTAGAAGTGCCTTTACTAAGACTGATTTCACGTATTACCGGACCACCTAGACTAATTTTATCAGAAGGCAAAGGTGAAGGGTTGAATGTATTGTCACTAGGCGGTTGATCAGGTGTTGCTGTCCTCTTCGCCTTAGGTGCACGGAAGTAAGGATGGTATCCAACAGCCTCACTGCGGCTTGCCCTGTTTTTTCTCCAGAACAAGAAGAGAGGAACAATCAAACAAGTATATTGCGGTCCGGAATCAAAATAACATGAGATGATTGGAACAAGGATTTAAAGAGGAGGAAGAAGAGGAGACCAGTAATCTAGTGTAATCTTTTTCAACCTCGCCTCCAGCCGCTGGAATAGAGAAGACCTCTCAAAATCTTGCTTATCGTGAGCTGGTTCTATGAAGTTTGCTTCAAGAACTCCTGGAGAAGAGATTTTGGTTAATGAGTCTCTCCACGAGGTCTTTCCCACAAACAAAGCGAATCCTATGGAGTGTTCTTCAAGGAAATAATAACTATACCGACAACACCGTTTCCGTTTGCTCTAGTCGAACCGCTCAGAGTGACTTTCCAGAAAGGCTGTGATGGTGCAAAGGGATCTCACTTAATCAAAACCATATACAAAAGCGGAAGCTAACAAATTTACGTCAACTGCTATATCAAAACGTACCATGATGAGACGGTTTTGTGATAGACATTGAAACCACATACTGGAAGTTTAGGTGCCTCCTTGACGAATCCTTTAATTTCAGTGGTAGCCTGTAACAAGGAAGCTTAATGGTTTTTCTCTCACAGTTTAAACATTTCGACATATACATTAATGTTTGCATATACGGCCGAAACTCCTTGCATGAAATCAGAAATCAAAGAAAGAGAAAAAGGAAGTCTTAGTTTGTTTACATATTCCACTGCAGCTGCGTGGGGTTTGTACATTATAGTCTCAGGATATCTGAGTTCATCAGCAATGTTGAATTGCTCCACAGGGATCCCCGAAGGAAAATTTTGAAGTTTTTGAAATTTTTGAGATACAACAAGGATATGTAAGCCTAAGGATAAAAAAACAAGTCAGCCTTTAAACATCCCTGCAACAATGAGACAACTATCATACATGTATTTGAGTCCAAGAAACCATTAACATTATTATCTTCATTAACGAATAAGATAAATGAAGATAAATACCAACAACAACAAAAAAGGAAGAAAAATGAAAGAAGAAAATAAAATATTTTTTCAAGTGTATTCTGTAGAAGGTTTATTTATGGGATGAGTTGCTTCATGAAAGGAGTACATTTGAGCAAATGGGAATAACAAGAATGTAAAGAAAATAAATTAATTGTATTATAATGTAATGGCTGTCATTTTCTTAGCCTTTAAATGTGGCTTTTTGTTGATAATAACACGGCATATTTGAGTCTTTTAGAGAAATGTCTTCTCTATTATTGGATATCTACATCAACCATATAATAACCATATAGTTAAAAAGAATATTAGATATGCACCAAACCTAAAGTATATATCCTATTCGCCGTTTCCATTTTAAAACTATATCTTCTTTTGGTATATTTTTTTTTTGTTAACATGGAGAATTTCAGATTAAAAAAAAAATCAAAATGAAAAGACCACTAAAATAAGAACATTCAGATTTAATTCTCCAACCACTAAACCACTGCTTCTAAATTGTTCGTATTTGGTAATTCAATTGTTAACATTCTGTGTTATATAAATACGTAAAAGAATTACATATATACCTTTTACATGTTCAAATATTATTTTTTCTGTTTTCCAAAAGCCTTCTTTCTAATTAACTTTCTTATAAATTTCAAATGGCGTTTTTACGCAGTCGCGTTTCACAATTACGTCTAAATGAAAATTTACTTTTAATTAGTAAAAAATTACTAATATATAGTTTTATTTTAAAGTAGACATAAAATTTAAATATATATGAACAAAGTTACAAAGGTAAACTAAACAACACAAACCGAAAGTACAATCAAACCCTCTACTATACTTTTAAGATCCGCATGGAAATAAAGTTAAAATTTAAAAGAGCTAGGGATCTTGGCTCGCTCAACAACATAATAGGGCAATGGATGTTGAATTTCGACTATGGTCCATGCGCTGTTAGTGATTGGTCGGTCGGTCCATATAATTATTGTAATGATGTAAATTGTGTTTTGTTTTTACTTCACACACTCATTATCCATTTGATCCCAGTTGGGATGCAAATTGGCTACAGAAGATCACTGCATGTTTACCTTCTCCATTGTTCATTTAATGAAATTTTCTGTCCTACAGATTTTAATTAAATTAAGAAAATACACATTAATGATAAAACATAGGTTTCTGTAAGAGTGCCCACTCTACAAAACTAAATTAAATTCACACTTTATGTAACAAGCAGGACCACTTCTTTTTTTAGTCCTTACAAGACTAGTTAAAACTTTGAAAAGGAGTTGGTTCATACAATCAGAACTTATGGTACTTAAAATAGAACTATTCCCTGACCTTAGATCCTAACAGTTTGCCTGACAGATATATATGCTACATACATATATGCACCTGCTTATAAGCAAATGCACGAACACTGTAATCAATATTTCGAATCAAGTTCGGGTCTTTCAGAATCTAGTGTCTTAAACTTGTTGCATCTCCTTCTTCTTAGCATCCACAAGCATAGCAAGTTGTGCACATTTACTTTTAGCTTCTTCCAGTTCTTTTTCTAAGTTCCTTACCTGTTTAATTTATATCCATGTTAGAACCAATGAAACAAACATATGTTTACCAATGCGAAATCAAACTTACAGTCTGTTCCATTTCAGTCTCCTTCTTTACATATTCCTCGCACCTGTTCAAGAACGAAAACACATTGAAATTGATTGAGATCCTAAGAGTGATATGAAACTGAAATCAGTTATTTTTTTTTCATTTTAAAATATATACATACTTCATGAAGAGTTGTATGTTCTCTTGGCTTATCTCCTCCACTGACTTGCCAACGTGCTTGTTTCTAGTATCCTGTGAAGATTTGTTTCAGTTTGTTTTCATCAAACTTGAATAACAAAATCAAATAAAATTCACGTACAGTAGCTGCAGGTTGCGGAGTAAGCTGCACGGGCTGGAAGTTATTTCTTACACCAGTAGAATTTCTCATATGTGGCGGTGGAGCGGCAACTGTACGAACTGAAGTGGCATTACTAATATTGATTTCGCGTATTATTGGGCCACCTTGAGAAGAAGGGGAAGGAAAAGGATTGAATGTATTGACAGGAGGTGGTTGATCAGGTATCGGTATCCTTTTTGACTTATCTGCAGGCATTTGAGGAGTCCTGTACCCGAAAACGTGGCTGTGGCTACTCCTGTTTTTTTCTCCATAACGAGAAGTGGAATAGTCAAAACAGAGATATTGCACTTTGTAAAGTCATAATGGAAAAAAATATGGAGAGATGATTGGAATAAGGCTATGTAGAGGAAGAATGAGACCAGTAATCGTAGACAATCTTCTTCAACCTCGCCTCCAACCGCTGGAATATAGAAGACCTCTCAAAATCCTGCTTGTCATGAGCTGGTTCTATGAAGTTTGCTTCAAGAACTCCTGGGGAACAGATTTTGGTTAATGAGTATCACCTCCCAAGTCTCTCATTCAAAGAGAACATATTCAATGGAGTTATCAACCAAAATGAATAGGTTTACCTACAACACCATTGCCTAAAGCTGACCCGTCCATCGTGACCTTCCAGAATGGCTGTAAGATGCAAGAGAGATCTCAGCTTATGCAAGTTATATGAAATGCAGGGCCCTCAAGTGGAAAATATTATAGCATGCCAATCTACTAATGTTCTATTAAGATGATTGATTTCCTTGAAAATCGTTAAGTACCATACTTGCTATAGTTTCTTCCAAAGATGATCTAGATCATGGAATTTTCTGGTATATAAGAAAGCGTACCCGGATAAGACGGTTTTTGTGATAGACATTGAAACCGCAAACTGCAAGGTTGGGAGCCTCCTTAATAAATCCAACTTTGATTTCAGTGATAGCCTGTGACAAGAAAGCTTAGTAGAGTTTTGTACCAACCGAAGCCCCTATAAAATTCGATCAATGTTTGCATATACATACATTATAGGCAATAGAAAAGTTGCAAAAAAAAAATTCTAGCCAAAGCCGCATGTAACAAAACCAGAGAACTGAAAGAGTTAAAAAAGAGAGAGAAGAGGATCTATGTTACTTGTTCAATCGTAGCTATCTGAGGCTTGTACTTTATAATTTCAGGATGTCTGAATTCATCAGCAATGTTGAACTGCTTCACAGGGATTCCCCGAAGTATAATTTTGAAATTTTGAACTTTTCGAGATATAGCATTGAAGCATAAGCCTGAGGATGAAGAATAAACAAAGTGAGTCTTCAAACATCCTTGGAAATATGATACATTATTATATAGAAAAGAGGAAACTACCCTCAGGGAGTAACGTAAGTGGTATGAAATATGAGATCTCCGTTCCAATTCTTTAGCGTGCACCCGTTTTCCATCATGGACACTTTCATCTCGGAGCCGGATGTCCTATACAAAAATCAAAGAGAATAATTTAAATGCCATAAAGTTGAAACTTGTCCTCAGTATAGGACCTGACTAATAAGACACCCTGAGAGGCCTGAACAGATATCTCATCGAGTACATATTATTTAGAGGAAAAGTGTGTGTTACCTCATCGTCGTCGTCAAAACTCAGCTCATAGATTCCTTCATCATTGAGCCACAAGTTGTAGATAATTACTTTTGTTCCATGCGTTCCAATATCATCAAACTGGTGGACGAAAGACGAATATACACGAATTAATACAACAGACGGCGTTAGACAGAATCAATGTAGGAAAAAACACAATGGGACACCCAATCAAGGAAGAACAGTGATGCAATGTAATATTCCTAAGCTGACTTGCGAGAGAAACAACCTGTTTGAAAAGTTCGTCCTTTGTTGAGAATGGAGACCATTTGAGAAGAATGTCAAGGTTGGTAGACCAATCTTCTGAAGATCCATAGATAATTGGTTGTGGCCGCTCCTTGGATATATCAATATCAATCTGTATTGCATATAGAATATCGCTTGAGAACAGTCTCAAGAATTATTTGTTTCAGGCATGAACAAAAAATCTACAAATGCTGAGGATTTTACCATAGGAACAATGACATCATCTTGACCAGTTCTTCTAAGGAATGTGTAAGACAGAAGGCCTACGCTTTGAGTAGCTTTCCTAAAACAGATAAAGTTGCAAAAAAATTCTAGCCAAAGCCGCATGTAACAAAACCAGAGAACTGAAAGAGTTAAAAAAGAGAGAGAAGAGGATCTATGTTACTTGTTCAATCGTAGCTATCTGAGGCTTGTACTTTATAATTTCAGGATGTCTGAATTCATCAGCAATGTTGAACTGCTTCACAGGGATTCCCCGAAGTATAATTTTGAAATTTTTGAACTTTTCGAGATATAGCATTGAAGCATAAGCCTGAGGATGAAGAATAAACAAAGTGAGTCTTCAAACATCCTTGGAAATATGATACATTATGATTATATAGAAAAGAGGAAACTACCCTCAGAGAGTAACGTAAGTGGTAAGAAATATGAGATCTCCGTTCCAGTTCTTTAGGGTGCACCCGTTTTCCATCATGGACACTTTCATCTCGGAGCCGGATGTCCTATACAAAAATCAAAGAGAATAATTTAATGCCATAAAGTTGAAACTTGTCCTCAGTATAGGACCTGACTAATAAGACACCCCTGAGAGGCCTGAACAGATATCTCATCGAGTACATATCATTTAAAGGAAAAGTGTGTGTTACCTCATCGTCGTCGTCAAAACTCAGCTCATAGATTCCTTCATCATTAAGCCACAAGTTGTAGATAATTACTTTTGTTCCATGCGTTCCAATATCATCAAACTGGTGGACGAAAGATGAATATACACGAATTAATACAACAGACGGCGTTAGACAGAATCAATGTAGGAAAAAAAAAACACAATGGGACACCCAATCAAGGAAGAACAGTGATGCAATGTAATATTCATAAGCTGAGTTTCGAAAGAAACAACCTGTTGCAAAAGTTCGTCCTTCGTTGAAAATGGAGACCATTTGAGAAGAATGTCAAGGTTGGTAGACCAATCTTCTGAAGATCCATAGATAATCGGTTGTGGTCGCTCCTTGGATATATCGATATCAATCTGTATTGCACATACAACATCGCTTGAGAACAGAGAATAATTGCACACAGTCTCAAGAATTATTTATTTCAGGCATGACAACAAAATCCACAAAACGCTGCCGATTTTACCATAGGAACAATGACATCATCTTGACCAGTTCTTCTAAGGAATGTGTAAGACAGAAGGCCTACGCTTTGAGTAGCTTTCCTAAAAACAGATAAAGATACCAAAAAAAAGTTCAAGCAAGAGCATACGCCAAAGACTCAGAGTGTATATGCACCAGATATATATCAATAATACCCTGAACGAGTTGAGCGACTAAAAACAATGGCATCAGCTCCAAGTCTCATGGTACTTGTCTTGAAACCATTTCCATCTACACACAAAAAGGTGAAACTCAGCTTAGAGACCTGATCACTTCTAGTAACCACCTACCTAACCTAACTAGAAACTTACACTGTCCAATCGTTGTATTAGACTTCTTTGACGAGTAGCCTAAGCTCATGCATTTTCTGATCCCATTGGGATCCATCCCAGCGCCATCATCTTCAAGTGAAAGAAACAGCAATGTGATTCACACAACATCCAAAAGCAGCCTCAGAAAAAAAATATTCAAAGCCAATGTTACCTTGGAAAACTAAAGCTGGAGAATTATTCTTCGCAATATCGATCTTATCAATCTTAACAAAGGTGGCACCGTTTTGGATCTGAGAAAAAAAAAACAGTAAACCAATTCACTAAATATAAAAGGTAAAAGCTAAGATAAGCATTTCCTCATCAGGCATACCTCATCAACAGCATTGTCAAGTAGTTCAGCTATGGCTGCAATGCAAAATACAAATTAGAAAAAAAAGTGATTACTTTATCTAATTGATCGCTTGGAGTCAAAATATATAGATTTTACCTCCAAAGGCCCATTTGTGTGACGTGGCATTAGAGTGAAGGAACTTGGGATGAACACGAGCATGCTCAAGCATACCTGTCGAATTTTTCAATTTTGATCAAAAACCATGATGATCGTAGTAGTGCGTGTGTCGAAGTGTATTGTTTTACCTGGAGCAGCCTGGGAAACAACATTCGGTGTCACAAAGCTTTCTCCGGCCTTCCAGAAGCTCCGGCACTCTAGGGTTTCCAGTGGAGCCACCGTCGCATCGGCGGTTGTACTCGGAACTTGCGGATTTTGGATTAGAGACAATCCTCCTCCTCCTCCTCCTACGTCATCGTCGTCGTCACTGTCTAGATGGACGACGTCGGCGGGACTACAGTTTTCGCGTTGGGAGACATCTCCGACGAGAACGGGAGAGCAACGAACGAATTCGAATCCGCGTCGTTGGACTCGATGCTATTGATAAAACTAAAATGAAAACAGCGTGATGTCTAACTCTTTTCACATGAGACAGCGTGCCGTCGTTAACAATATGAGAGAGATGGTATAAAATAAAACTGCGTGATGTCTAACTGTCTTCACATGAGACAACGTGCCGTCTTTAACAATATGAGAGAAGGTATAAAATTAAACAGCGTGATGTCTCACTGTCTTCGACAACGCGTCGTCTTTCCAAATAAACAATGAGATGGTCTAGGTTTTAACTCTAAGCCAAGCCTTTATCGTGCAGATAATTAGAGGCTAAATGGCCCATAAAGCCTTAATACGTTAAAAGCCTATATCCCAACTATGTACATAGCAGTGTTATTGTTGCTGGGAGCTTGCACAACATATTAACATACATACCAAAAGATCAAGATCAAGTTAGGTTTCTTCAGATTCTACTTAACGTTTTATCTAAACTTGTTGAATCTCCAACTTCTTTGCATTGACAAGCAGAGCAAGTAGTGCACATTTACTCTTGGCTTCTTCCAGTTCCTTATCTAAGTTTCTTACCTGTTTCATTTGTATCCATGTCAGAAACCAATGCAACAATAATATGTTTTACACCGCGGAATAGAACTTACCGTCTGCTCCATTTCAGTTTCTTTCTTTGCATATTCCTCGCACCTGTTGAAGAAGGAACATAGGTGTAACAAAAATTGAGTTACTTTTCTATGGTATGTGTAAATATATACATACTCCATGAACAGTTGTATGTTCTCTTCGCTTAGCTTATACGCTGAATTGCCACCGAGGTTGTCTCCAGATTCCTGGGAACATTTGTTCACTTTTATTTATATTTTTCTCAAACTTGTTAAGAAAACTAAAATGAAATTCACTTACGGTAGCTGCAGGTTGAGGATTAAGCTGCACGGGTTGAGGAATAAGCTGCACGGGTTGCGGATTAAGCTGCACGGATGGAGGATTAAGCTGCACGGATTGAGGATTAAGCTGCACGGGTTGGAAGTTACTTCTGACACCCGTGAAATTTCTCATATGTGGCGGTGGAAGAGCAACTGTACGGCTAGAAGTGCCTTTACTAAGGCTGATTTCACGTATTATCAGACCACCTTGACTAATTTTATCAGAAGGCAAAGGTGGAGGATTGAATGTATCGTCACCAGGCGGTTGATAAGGTGTTTTGTCCTCTTCGACTTATGTTCACGGCCAGAAGTGCCTTTACTAAGACTGATTTCACGTATTACCGGACCACCTAGACTAATTTTATCAGAAGGCAAAGGTGAAGGGTTGAATGTATTGTCACTAGGCGGTTGATCAGGTGTTGCTGTCATCGTCGTCGTCACTGTCTAGATGGACGACGTCGGCGGCCACTACAGTTTTCGCGTTGGGAGACATCTCCGACGAGAACGGGAGAGCAACGAACGAATTCGAATCCGCGTCGTTGGACTCGATGCTATTGATAAAACTAAATGAAAACAGCGTGATGTCTAACTCTTTTCACATGAGACAGCGTGCCGTCGTTAACAATATGAGAGAGATGGTATAAAATAAAACTGCGTGATGTCTAACTGTCTTCACATGAGACAACGTGCCGTCTTTAACAATATGAGAGAGAAGGTATAAAATTAAACAGCGTGATGTCTCACTGTCTTCGACAACGCGTCGTCTTTCCAAATAAACAATGAGATGGTCTAGGTTTTAACTCTAAGCCAAGCCTTTATCGTGCAGATAATTAGAGGCTAAATGGCCCATAAAGCCTTAATACGTTAAAAGCCTATATCCCAACTATGTACATAGCAGTGTTATTGTTGCTGGGAGCTTGCACAACATATTAACATACATACCAAAAGATCAAGATCAAGTTAGGTTTCTTCAGATTCTACTTAACGTTTTATCTAAACTTGTTGAATCTCCAACTTCTTTGCATTGACAAGCAGAGCAAGTAGTGCACATTTACTCTTGGCTTCTTCCAGTTCCTTATCTAAGTTTCTTACCTGTTTCATTTGTATCCATGTCAGAAACCAATGCAACAATAATATGTTTTACACCGCGGAATAGAACTTACCGTCTGCTCCATTTCAGTTTCTTTCTTTGCATATTCCTCGCACCTGTTGAAGAAGGAACATAGGTGTAACAAAAATTGAGTTACTTTTCTATGGTATGTGTAAATATATACATACTCCATGAACAGTTGTATGTTCTCTTCGCTTAGCTTATACGCTGAATTGCCACCGAGGTTGTCTCCAGATTCCTGGGAACATTTGTTCACTTTTATTTATATTTTTCTCAAACTTGTTAAGAAAACTAAATGAAATTCACTTACGGTAGCTGCAGGTTGAGGATTGAGCTGCACAGGTTGAGGATTGAGCTGCACAGGTTGAGGATTGAGCTGCACTGGTTGAGGATTGAGCTGCACAGGTTGGAAGTTACTTCTTACACCCGTGAAATTTCTCATATGTGGCGGTGGAAGAGCAACCGTAAAGCTAGAAGTGCCTTTACTAAGGCTGATTTCACGTATTATCAGACCACCTTGACTAATTTTATCAGAAGGCAAAGGTGGAGGATTGAATGTATCGTCACCAGGCGGTTGATAAGGTGTTTTTGTCCTCTTCGACTTATGTTCACGGCCAGAAGTGCCTTTACTAAGACTGATTTCACGGATTATCGGACCACCTTGACTAATTTTATCAGAAGGCAAAGGTGGAGGGTTGAATGTATCGTCGCCAGGCGGTTGATCAGGTGTTGCTTTCCTCTTCGACTTGTGTGAACGGGAGTCAGGATGGTATCCAACAGCCTCGCTGCGGCATTTCCTGTTTTTCTCCATAATAAAGAAGAAAGGAAGAATAATCAAACAAGGATATTGCAATCTGGAATCAAAATAACATGAGATGATTGGAGCAAGGATTTTTAAAGAGGAGGAGGAAGAGACCAGTAATCTAGTGTAATCTTTTTCAACCTCGCCTCCAGCCGCTGGAACAGAGAAGACCTCTCAAAGTCTTGCTTATCGTGAGCGGGTTCTATGAAGTTTGCTTCAAGAACTCCTGGATAAGAGATTTTGGTTTAATGAGTCTCTCCCACGAGGTCTTTCCCACAAAACAAAGCGTACTCTATGGAGTGTTCATCAAGGAAATGATAACTATACCGACAACACCGTTTCCGCTAGTCGAACCGCTCAGAGTGACCCTCCAGAAAGGCTGTAAATGGTGCAAGGGGATCTCACTTAATCAAACCATATACAAAAGCGGAAGCTAACAAATTTACGCCATCTGCTACATCAAAACGTACCATGATGAGACGGTTTTTGTGATAGACATTGAAACCACATACTGGAAGTTTAGGTGCCTCCTTGACGAATCCAACTTTAATTTCAGTGACAGCCTGTAACAAGGAACCTTAATGTTTTTTTTTCTCTCACAGTTTAAACATTTCGACATATACATTAATGTTTGCACATACAACATCGCTTGAGAACAGAGAATAATTGCACACAGTCTCAAGAATTATTTATTTCAGGCATGACAACAAAATCCACAAAACGCTGCCGATTTTACCATAGGAACAATGACATCATCTTGACCAGTTCTTCTAAGGAATGTGTAAGACAGAAGGCCGACGCTTTGAGTAGCTTTCCTAAAAAAGGATACAAAAAAAAAGTTCAAGCAAGAGCACACGCCAAAGACACAAGAGTGTATGTGCAGCAGATATATATCAATAATACCCTGAACGAGTTGAGCGACTAAAAACAATGGCATCAGCTCCAAGTCTCATGGTACTTGTCTTGAAACCATTTCCATCTACACACAAAAAAAGGTGAAACTCTGCTTAGAGACCTAATCACTTCTACTAACCACCTACCTAACGAGAAACTTACACTGTCCAATGGTTGTGTTAGACTTCTTTGACGAGTAGCCTAAGCTCATGCATTTTCTGATTCCATTGGGATCCATCCCAGCGCCATCATCTTCAAGTGAAAGAAACAGCAATGTGATTCACACAACATCCAAAAGCAGCCTCAGAAAAAATATTCAAAGCCAATGTTACCTTGGAAAACTAAAGCTGGAGAATTATTCTTCGCAATGTCGATCTTATCGATCTTAACAAAGGTTGCACCGTTTTGTATCTGAGGTAAAAAAGCAAAGTCAAACATTAAACCAATTCACTAAGAAGGTAAAAAGCTAAGATAAGCATTTTAGTATACCTCGTCAACAGCATTGTCAAGTAGTTCAGCTATGGCTGCATTACAATACAAATTAAAAAAAAAAAAAATGATTACTTTATCTAATTGATTCGATCGGAGTCAAATCTTGACTTTTACCTCCAAAGGCCCATTTGTGTGACGTGGCATTCGAGTGAAGGAACTTGGGATGAACACGAGCATGCTCAAGCATACCTATCAAATTCTCAATTCGATCAAAATACCATAATCGTAGTAGTGAGTGTGTGGAAGTGTATCGTTACCTGGAGCAGCTTGAGAAACAACATTAGGTGTCACATAGCTTTCTCCGGCCTTCCAGAAGCTCCGGCACTCTAGGGTTTCCAGTGGAGCCACCGCCGCATTAGCGGTTGTACTCGGAACTTGCGGAGTTTCAATTAGAGACAATCCTCCTCCTCCTCCTCCTCCTACGTCATCTTCGTCGTCACTGTCTAGATGCACGACGTCGGCGGCCACTACAGTTTTCGCGTTGGGAGACATCTCCGACGAGGAAGCGACGAACGAATTCGAATCGGCGTCGTTAGACTCGATGCTATTGATAAAACTAAAATGAAAACTGCGTGATGTCTAACTGTCTTCACATGAGACAACGCGTCGTCTTCCCAAATATATAATAGATGGTCTAGGTTTTAACTATAAGCCAAGCCTTTATCGTACAGGTAAAGCCTAAATGGGCCATAAAGCGTAAATACGTTAAAAGCCCATATCCCAACTATGTACATATCAGTGTTATCGTTGCTGGGAGGTTGCACAACATATTAACATACAACTATACCAAAAGATGTAGATCAAAGTTTGGGTTCTTCGAGTCTTAACGTTTTAACTAAACTTGTTGGAGCTCCATCTTCTTAGCATTGACAAGCAGAGCAAGTAGTGCACATTTACTTTTGGCTTCTTCCAGTTCCTTTTCTAAATTCCTTACCTGTTTCATTAGTAGCCATGTTAGACAGAAACCAATGTAACAAACATATGTTTATACTGCGGAATGAAACTTACCGTCTGCTCCATTTCAGTCTCTTTCTTTGCATATTCCTCGCACCTGTTGAAGAAAGAACATACAGTAGGTGAAACTGACAATTGAGTTACTTTTCCATGGTATGAGTGAATATATACACATACTCCATGAACAGTTGTATGTTCTCTTCGCTTAGCTTATACGCTGTCTCGCCACCAAGGTTGTCTCCAGATTCCTGGGAAGATTTGTTCACTTTTTATTATTTATTTTTCAAACTTGTTAAGAAAATTAAATGAATTTCACTTACAGTAGCTGCAGGTTGAGGATTGAGCTGCACAGGTTGGAAGTTACTTCTGACACCCGTGAAATTTCATATGTGGCGGTGGAAGAGCAACTGTACGGCTAGAAGTGCCTTTACTAAGACTGATTTCACGTATTACCGGACCACCTAGACTAATTTTATCAGAAGGCAAAGGTGAAGGGTTGAATGTATTGTCACTAGGCGGTTGATCAGGTGTTGCTGTCCTCTTCGCCTTAGGTGCACGGAAGTAAGGATGGTATCCAACAGCCTCACTGCGGCTTGCCCTGTTTTTCTCCAGAACAAGAAGAGAGGAACAATCAAACAAGTATATTGCGGTCCGGAATCAAAATAACATGAGATGATTGGAACAAGGATTTAAAGAGGAGGAAGAAGAGGAGACCAGTAATCTAGTGTAATCTTTTTCAACCTCGCCTCCAGCCGCTGGAATAGAGAAGACCTCTCAAAATCTTGCTTATCGTGAGCTGGTTCTATGAAGTTTGCTTCAAGAACTCCTGGAGAAGAGATTTTGGTTAATGAGTCTCTCCCACGAGGTCTTTCCCACAAACAAAGCGAATCCTATGGAGTGTTCTTCAAGGAAATAATAACTATACCGACAACACCGTTTCCGTTTGCTCTAGTCGAACCGCTCAGAGTGACTTTCCAGAAAGGCTGTGATGGTGCAAAGGGATCTCACTTAATCAAAACCATATACAAAAGCGGAAGCTAACAAATTTACGTCAACTGCTATATCAAAACGTACCATGATGAGACGGTTTTTGTGATAGACATTGAAACCACATACTGGAAGTTTAGGTGCCTCCTTGACGAATCCAACTTTAATTTCAGTGGTAGCCTGTAACAAGGAAGCTTAATGGTATTTTCTCTCACAGTTTAAACATTTCGACATATACATTAATGTTTGCATATACGGCCGAAACTCCTTGCATGAAATGAAATCAGAGAGTACAAAGAAAGAGAAAAGGAAGTCTTAGTTTGTATTACATATTCCACTGCAGCTGCGTGGGGTTTGTACATTATAGTCTCAGGATATCTGAGTTCATCAGCAATGTTGAATTGCTCCACAGGGATTCCCCGAAGAATAATTTTGAAGTTTTTGAAATTTTTGAGATACAACAAGGATATGTAAGCCTAAGGATAAAAAAACAAGTCAGCCTTTAAACATCCCTGCAACAGGAGAAAACAAATAGCAAGAGGATATTCAGAAGAATTACCTTTAGAGAATGTCTAAAGCGGTATGAGATATGAGATCTTAGTTCTAATGTCACAGGGCCAGCCCGTTTCCCGTCGAGGGCATTTTCATCTCGGAGCCGTATATCCTATTACACCAGGTATAAAGGAAGAAATATTAAATACATTTAACACTCCAACTTTGTAAAATACCTGATCCCTGAAAGAGAGTGTAAGTACCTCATCTTCGTCGTCAAAACTCAGCTCATATACTCCTTCATCATTAAGCCACAAGTTGTATATCATTACTTTCGTTCCATGTGTCCCAATATCCTCGAACTGGTAGGTGAAAAATGGAAATAAGCGAATTAATAAATGGACCACATTAAATATAGACGCTGCAGCGTCTTTAGAAGAACGAACCTGCTGCAAAAGTTCATCCTCTGTTGAAAACGGAGACCACTTGAGAAGAATGTTAAGGTTGGTTGACCAATCTTCGGGCGTACCATAAATAATTGGTTGGGGCAGATCACTGGATATATCAATATCAATCTGCATTGCAGATACAATAACATCAACTGAGATCAAACTGCGGTAGTTCCACCTTTTTAAGTGAACTACTTATTTCAAGCATGAAAACAAAAAGATACATAGCTGAGGATTTTACCATAGGAACAATCACATCATCTTGACCAGTTCTCCTAAGGAACGTGTAAGACAGAAGGCCGATGCTCTGGGTTGATTTGCTAAAACAGAGAAACATAAAAATATGACAAGATTAAAACAAAGAGCATACACCAAATTCCAAAGAGATATATCAATTACCCTCCACGAGTTGAGCGAGTAAAACGATGGCATCAGCTCCGAGTCTCATAGTACTTGTCTTGAAACCATTTCCATCTGTACACCAGGGTGGAAGGCACTATGGTTAGAGACCTGAAACAACCACATAACAAGAAACAATCTCAACGTCCTGTAAACAAATTCATAAAACTCACACTGTCCAATCGTTGTATTAGACTTCTTTGATGAGTATCCTAAGCTCATGCATTTTCTAATCCCATCAGGATCCATCCCCGCTCCATCATCTTCAAATGATACATAATGTCACTAAACAACATCCAGCAAAAGCATCACACATTCATTCAAAAGGCTAATGTACCTTGGAAAACTAAAGCTGGTGAGTTATCTTTGGCGATATCAATCTTATCGATCTTGACAAAAGTAGCACTGTTCTGTATCTGAAAAAGAATCAATGATCAAAAGCAATGCTATAAGATAGCAATTCACTCACAATCACAATGAGCAAAACAGAATCATTTCCCTTTACGCACAGATACCTCATCAACAGCATTATCAAGCAGCTCTGCGATTGCTGCAATACAATACAATACAATACAAAACAAATATCATCACAAGTTTCATGTAGTTGATCGATCATATTGGGCCTTAGATTTTACCTCCAAAGGCCCATTTGTGTGACGTGGCATTGGAGTGAAGGAACTTGGGATGAACACGAGCATGCTCAACCATACCTGTCAAAAAAACTCCAATCATCTCATCTCATCAAACACCGTAATTCGTGTGTGCGATAGAGGAAAGAGAGAGATGACCTGGAGCAGTCGGAGTAACGTCTCTCGGGATCGCGAAGTTATCTCCGGCTTTCCAGAAGCTCCGGCATTCTAGGGTTTCACGAGGAGTCACCGTCGTATCGGCGATCGCATTCGTTGGAACTTGCCGATTCTCCATCAGTGAGGCCGAGCTGCTCTGAATCGCTCCTACTCCGTTGTCTTCGTCGTCACTGTCACTGAGAACTACGACGACGTCAGCGACTGTACGTTTCGCCATTATGATGCAACGGGTTTTACGGAAATTGAACTTGGGTTGACCACGACCCGCTTAAAAAAGAAGGAATACGAGAGTGGCTGTTGTTTCACTATTTCTCGATGAAACAGCGCGTTGTTTTTATTTGAGATTAAACTAGAGGCGGTTTAAGCTTTAAATATGAAAACAGCAAGGCGAGTTGTTATTGATGATTTTTTTTTTTTTTGTGTATTTTTCAATTCTATTGATGATATTATCGGTCATTGTCCATATGTTGAATACTCACATAAATATTGTAAGGTACAGATGATTAATTTATTCATTGATTACAATTTAACAAGGTGGTTTTTTTTAATCGTGTATAATAAGACTAGAGAAGATAATTAAGCAAATTGTTATGTTCATAACCGAATACAAATTGTACCTTAAAACTTAAAAGAAATTATTTACTCACAAAAAAATTCGTTTAAATTGATTCAATGATAAATCAATAAATTTAAAGAATCTCTAATGACTAGGGATGTTTAATCTGGTAAAATTAAACCAATTAAAACCAAATCTAAACAGAGAAAGTAATTTGGATTTGATAATACCGAATATGTGTTATTTTTAAGAAACCGCGGTATATAGAGAAAGTTTGGTCGTCATATAGTTTTAACAAAGTAAGTAAAATTTGAAAAACAGACATTAATCTAAGTTGAAATTTTGTACCTCATTTTGAGTTAGTCATGAAAATGGACGGATTCAAATTTTTCATAAAATATGTAGATCGATCTTACCAACTTCCTTAACTCTCTGTAAGAAAAATGTAAGTAATACTTTTTGCAAATTGATTTATTAATTTGCAAAATCTTACTCTGAGATGGATAATGAGAAGGTCAGGTGCTCGGAGAATTGAATTCCGCATATCTTTATGTGTGTTTCTCCTACAACTTCGGCATTCAACACATACAAGCTCATTCGCAAAGTTTTTCTTCATTATTTCCACCACTGAACTTGCTATAGAAAGACTAAAATGGTTAAAGTACACTTCATTATAAGATTGACATTGACATGCTGAACATTTATAGTGTTCGTTCTCATGTTGCCCAGTTGCCGAAACCATATCTAAATGGCATCAAAGAAGATCATATCTATAACTGTATAAAAGAACAATGAACAAATTATGTGCTTAAAATCAAACTCATAATTAATTCAAAAATAATAATCAATATCGTTGTATATTTAATTTGTGATTTAATTAGATATTCTAAGTAAATTTGAAAACAAATATAGTTTGTTAAACCACTCTAAAATCTGATTTAAAACCATAAGACTTTTACTCTGACTTTTATAACTAAAAACTCTATTTAAACACTGTAGAAACACTTGAACCACCTACAAAGCTAAAATCTACAACTTGAAAAAAAAATTAATAACAACAGATTTCAAAATGTATTATGAAATAATAATTCCATCAACACTAAATTTTAAAATGTTTATTTAATTCAAATTTGAATAACGTATATTTGTCATTTTAATACTATTCATCTCATACTCATAGTTGAGTTTATTTTTGGTGAGCTTTTTATATATTTTAGCAGATTATCAAGAAGTACACTAACAAATTATAGAGAAAAACCTTAATTAGCAAAAGCAAACAGAACTAGATTAGAAAAGTTTAAAGTGAAACGCTGACAGCGTTTGAAACGACAGCTTTTGAAACAAATGAGTCACACAATGAAATCTCCTTTCTCTCAACATGAACCTTAACTTGTTGATTACAAAGACAAACTCAAAACCAAACATTAAACTTACTTCATTCAGACCCAACACCTCCGGTCTCCACAACCGGTTAAAATGGTCGGTGATCAGCGGTGGGGCAGAACATTTTTTTTTATAAGACCCGGAATTGCCCGAGACCCATCACAACTCTACAGACTCTTCTCTCTTACCTAACTGAAAACTACTCTAAAAACCAACAAAGTCTTCTGTTCAAACTAAACACACACGTGCACACACATCTTAACACAATCTTTTGTTGCCCTCTCTCTCTCTCTCTGTATGGTTTGGTTATACATTTTGTAGTCAAAGAGCTCAGTGATCATCTTTTAAGGCTTCCAACTGGTTACAGATGTCTCAGGGGAACAAACTGCTTCAACAGTCAACCGTTTCAACACATTCGGACACGGATCTTTCCCGAAGTTACTGTTGGATATCGTCACTGCACATCTCGCTTTCCCTACACACTTCTGCACATAACAAAAACACACCACGGTCATAAAAAACAAAAGAATGTGGTTGCATTTTTATCCAAATATACTTTTATCACTCCTTACCCTCTCTAAGATAGCGTATGAGGTAGCTGCGTGACACTCTCCTTGCTGGTAACTCCCGCATTTTCCTAAAGGAGTTCCAAAGCTTGCGAACTTGATAGCTGAGATGGCTTGACCAGGACTACATTTCAAATGAACCTTCGGTCTACGAAACGTTTGTCCTTTCCCGTAGCTCTCGATTTGCCAGTTCTTGATATTGGGATGGTATTCGGAGACTTCAGCACAGACTCCAGAGACCGATCTTCTGACCAAAGAAACAGCTGATGGGTTTCCTCCGAGTTCCTCGAATATCACCAAAAGGTTCTGGCTCTGTTTTAACCATGATCTAGGGACATGGTAGTATCTCTGTGTAGGCTGACCACAGCCGGATAGGCACTTGTTCGGTTTGTATGTTCCGGCGTAGCTGCAGTGACCACAGTCACCAGTGGCATACGCTGTCCAGTATCTCCCAATGCTCTCACCGTTCACCCATATCTGACCTTTTCCCATTCCTTCCATGTCCAAAGCAAGCGGCTCGTTTCCTTCAGGTGCATCAAAGTGAGTCTGAAGAAGAACAAAAGAAGTGTTCACCCATGAGCTCAGATTCTAAAATTAGAAAAAAGCTTTACAGAGTTGTATTTTGATTCAAATCGAAATACCTTGTGCCATGTCAAAGGCTGTGGCTTTTGTACAATTAAGGACGCATCCATCCACCCATTAGAGGGAGTGTTGGTTGGATATGCAAGATTCATAACTTCACCTTTCAACCCCACCTGGTAAGTCCATTTTTGCCATGACAAATCACGTTTCCCTTGAGACAACCCGTGCAGTGCCACTGGTCCCAAGATTCCAGTATTCCATGACTCGAAGTGTCCACCCACATTCTTCAAATTTTGAGAAATAAAAAGAATCAGAATAAGAGATAAACAAAAAAAACAACTTAAGCAGCGGAAGAGAAAAGAAAGAAGACTAACTGGCAATCCAACAGCAACACTCAGCAAAGCGATTCTGTTAGTTCCAGAACGTAGATTGATCTTTCCCCTATAAGTGAATCTCCTGTTTTGCCTTGTTCCAAAGGCAGAACCTGCAGTTTATGTATATTGAAGTTTGCATATCAGAAACTCTCTGAATGTAAGCTAATGAGGTAAAACTATTGGAAGTGTCATCATATACCTGAAAGCTGTCCATTGACAAAGATATGCACGGCATGGCCTGTGGACTGTATAATGAGAGTTGGTAGCTCTCCTCCATGCAGGAATGATTCAGTATCGCCAATATCAACACTACATACAAATTCCAAATGTTTGGTTTAGCAAAGTTCTGAGAAACAATATTGAAGCTATGGAAATGTTTTTTTTTTATTTACCTGGTCATATACCAAAGATAATCGCTAGTGTCACGCGTGACATTTATCTGCTCCAAGAGGCCTTGAGTGGTGAATGTGGAGCTGTCATCTAGAGAAGAAAGATCTTCCAAGTAACTCTGCCACTGGAAGTTCGGTGTGTTTGTCGGCAACATTTCCATCTGTGATGTTTGAACTCCAACCTGAAACCAATCAAGAGAGAAATTCACAAACGTAATTTGAGGAACCACAGAGTTCCTAGTTTCACAACAATCGTATATACACTTTACCTTTGCAGTATTGAAGACTGCGTTTCTACAATCAGGAAGAATGCTGATGGACCAAGGAGGTAAGTTGTAATGAACGTTGTTAAACAACACTCTTGCTGCTGATTCTGTGTCATAGTTTGCAAGGAAAGCTGAACAATCTCCTGATTCTGAAGAGTATACATGTGCCTGGGGAAAATAAAATAAAAAATTAAATGAAGTTTCCACAGCCAGACGTTACCCATAACTATCAAACTAAATCCATTCAAACCTGTTGCTTGTTTCCTAGAGATGTAATAACAGGATCAGTTGAAACCAGAGCTTTTTCACACATCTTGATAGCTCTGTGGAGCTCCTTTAGATGACCATATTTAGGTTCCCTAATTAAACCTATTTAACATTTTAACAATCACTCAGTTAGTACATAAAGCAATAAATATGTAGATGTTTTATTAGTTTCCTGCCGATTACCATATTCATCAATGGGGGCATCATAATCATAGCTGGTGGTGACAAATGGACCTCCGGCTGTTCTTCCAAAGTTAGTTCCTCCATGATACTGTTACAAAGAAAGATTGCCTTTCAGGAAACCAAATCTTAAACCGACGTTTAATTAAGTGGTTTAATTGTATATACCATGTAATAGTTAACAAAGGATCCTCCTTTTTGTATGAAACGTGCAACAGCAAACGCTAGATCCTGAACTGGTCTATGGTGCATTGGCCCACCGAACTCAGTGAACCTTTAGATACATCAGTTTAAGAATATAAATAAGATTATTGATTTGATGATGATAAGTTCATGTACACATATGAAGTGAAAGGAAATGAATATATGTACCAGCCACTCCATGCCTCTGTCCATATTAATGGCTTGTATGGCTTGTTGGGAGCAAATGAATCACAGTAGAAACCGTTGCATGTGTTTATCTGTCACCAAAAATTAATGAGTGTCAATACCAAAGCAACCTAGTTCTGAGCATGGTCTTCACTACTACACTAATGCGAACAAGAAACTCTACCACAGGGTCAGGGGCATCGTCTTCTTTGCACATCACCCACGGGACACCGGTCTCAGTTGCTATAGCCATTTTAGCAGCCCATGTCATGTAGTTGTGACCTTCTGCTCCCAATAACTGCCCTTGTCTTCCATACTCATTCTCAATCTACACTCCCAATAAAAAGAGGACACCTTTCTAAATTAAATCACATAAATCCTAGAATAGAAACATAACTGCATGATCACTAATTAGAGTATTAGTCAGTTCCATTGGAGTATTAACCTGAGAAAGGATAATGGGACCACCCTGGGACTCATACAAGTTCTCACTCTTCATCAGTTCAACTATTCTCTGGGTGAATCCTTGCATAGCTCTCTGCAACGTTACCCCCCAAAAAACATTAATATCACAAAAGCTTCTAATAAAGTGGCAAAATGAATAACTGAGACTCAAAAAAGAAAGAGACCTTGAAAGGCTCGTTATCTGTTCTGAAGCTGATTCCAGGAACATACTTCAGCCAAACAGGGAATCCTCTGTTCATTCATTCCCAAAAACAACAAATTTAGACTTGAGAAACATAAACTGGACAAATCTCGAGGCAACTGAAAATCTGAAGTGACAAAACAAAAGGTCACAGGAACTATGGTTGTTACCCGAAGTTCCACTCAGCACAAACATAAGGCCCAATTCGGATATGAGCGTACAAACCAGCTTTGTGTATCGCCTTCACGAATCTCACCAAATCGTTTCTCCCTTCAAAATCGTACTGAAAAGGAACAAGTAATTGTCAACAAAACAGAACATAATGTAGAACTAGGAACAGAACTGAAGACAACGAAACAAAAAGAAAGTTACTTTGCCAGGAGAAGGCTCATGGAGATTCCAGAAAATATAAGTCTCAATCACATCAACGCCTCCATCTTTCGCCTTCTGAATCAAACCTTCCCACATCTAAACCACAACAACAACAACAACAAAAAAGTTGTTAACTTTTAACCCTTTGATTAAAGTTTGAATTTTTCGTTAAACCCACCAAGAAAATTTTAAAAAAGGTTTAAGACTTTTTTTCGAAATCTTACATCAGGTGTGCTTCGAGGGTAATGTATAGAGCCAGAGAAGAGGATTCGTCTCTGTCCATTGATGAGAAGTGATTTACGGTCATAGGTAACACCACATTGAACAAAACCAACGCCTAGAATCAAAACCCCTAAGCACAGCCAGAGAATCAGTCGTGGAGCAGTATCACCAGTCACCATTCTCAGCATTAACCTTCCTTCGAGAAGACTACACGTGGAGAGGAGAACAAGACGAAGTGTTCTTCTTCTTCTTCTGGGTTTAAGGAGAGAGAGAGAGAGAGAGAGAGAGAGAGAAGTAAAGAGGAAGAGGACGAAGGAGAAAGAAGAGGGGACGAAGGGGTTTTATTGCACTTCACAAGTGTCTATTGGCATCACCACTACGTGGCCGTGAGCTACCGACGCTTTCCCACCATTTTTTACGCATTTTATTAATATTTGTTTTATTAACATAAAAAATAAAAATAAGATAACAGAAAAAAAAAGAAGTCTTGTGATTATGATATTTAGAGAAAAAGAAGAAAAAAAGAGGCACGTTGATTGATTTAAAGCAGCTAATCACGGTGGGCTTTTTCTTCGTTTCTATTTTTTTTCTGTATTCCTTAGGTTAATATAATAATATATAAATGTGAATACTGTTGTGGAGTTAGATGTTTAAAGTCATATTAAGGAAAAACAAAATTAGAGTACGGAAAGTACATTAGTTTATTACTAGTGAAGAAGTGTTTATATTGATTTAGTCGTCGAAATGGATTCACATCGTACATGTGTCTTCCACTTCCATTTCACAGTGTGTACCTGTCGTTTACAGCTTCAGCATAATAAATTCACCATTTAACATTGTTACACATTTGATTTTGTAGTTTTGTAGCGTCTGTATATGGACTTTTCTTCAGCTTTTGTCGTGTCTGAATTAATGTGTGTAGTTTTTATCTTGAAAATGGTTATATATAGTCATGTAGAGAATATTACATGTTTGTAAGCTGTAGTTTTTATGTGGAAAATGGTAATATAAACCAGTTAAGCATGTTTGTAAGCTGTACTTTTTATCTGAAAATGGGTTAATTATATGCACCAGTTAAGCATGTTTGTAAGCTGTTTAGATTTGAGTGTGAGTAAATATTCTTGTTTAAATGGTTCATCCAAGTGTTTACTAGCATATCAATAATTATCAAGTGTATGTGTTCTTTCAAAGTACAAACTGTTTAATACTTCCTCTATTTTAATTTGTAAGTAGTTTTAGATAAAACACAAATATTAAAAAATCTATTATTTTTTAAAAAGTAACATTTAATATACGAATTCAACCAATTATAAAAAGCTAACATATTTTTATTGGTTATACAATATACAATAAATGTAAAAGGTACATTGAAATGTCAAAACTATTTATATTTTGAAACAAAGTTTTTGTGCTAAAACTACTTACAATATAAAACGGAGGGAGTATTTTTAATAGAAATATTTATTTTGTAAACGTAAAACGTAAACTCCAAATTTTAATATGGAACATAAGAAAATAATCGGCTTTGTTAAAATATAGGGCGTTTGACAACATTTTGTTCATTCGTTTCAACACCATCAAACTGAAAAGAGTTGACATTTTTATTTCTTTTTTTTTTTAAGAGTTAACATTACAGCTGGTTAAATCATTTGATTACCTTCTAAATTTTTGTTGTATAT
The DNA here is from genome assembly GCA_016771965.1 of Brassica carinata. Classification (NCBI taxonomy): domain Eukaryota; kingdom Viridiplantae; phylum Streptophyta; class Magnoliopsida; order Brassicales; family Brassicaceae; genus Brassica; species Brassica carinata. The sequence goes on along the minus strand of JAAMPC010001488.1, from coordinate 281,412 downwards.
ATTAGTATTATTATACAGCTTCTTTTTGTTGGTAAACTTCCTTGAAGATCAGTTAGATCTCTTGGGTTCTTGGATCTGGTGAGAGTTCAAATCCATCAGTCAACTTGAGATTCAACTAAGAGATGCTTCCTTAATCAAGGGTTTATCAGTAAGACAGTAAGTAACTCTGAAAAATAACTTTATTTAAATCACTCAAACATGTGAATGTCCTGCTCTCTTGTAATGGATGGTTCATATTTCCAGTTTTACACCTCAATATCATTTTACACTAGTACCACCCACCGACACCGACAAGTAGACTTGCGTTAACGGGTTTTACTCGTGATTCCATAGTTTGATAGGGGTATAAATGGAACTTACAAAAGCTTTGATCAATTGAACTCTCCAAGAACGTACGGTCCGACATACAACTTTCACTTAAGCAAACTCTTTTGTATATTCCAAAAACTTATTTCATATATTATATAGTTTTCGAGTTTGGTCAGATTTGTAATCAGATGTGATTCGATAGAATCAACCAGCTTTTCTTATTGTCGGGAAAAAATAACCAAAATTTTATTATGAGATTGCTGATTTTTAATAATATTAGTTAGTAGTTCTTTGAATCATAATGCGACAAATAGCTAGCGACTATAAGAGATTTCAATTCGTACGAATCTATTAGTGGACGGTCCTAAGCGGTCAAAAAAAGTCTGAGCTTAAGCTTTAAATTATCTGAGTTTAATTTTAATCAATCAAATAAATCTTAGTGCCGAGATTACCAGGTTATGGTGGTGTGTCCCCACGGGATAGTTATTAATAAATTTTTGGAGAGATTAAGGATTTGTGCTAATTACTAGATACAATTAAGGCTTGGACGGCGTGAAGTGCGGAGAGAAGACGGAAAAAGGAAGGCATAAAAAGAGTGGGCCAAACCGGCACGCAGTCGCATTACGCTTTGCCTGAACGATACGGCAGGCCCACTTCCTTGCTGCAGACCCAAAAATTGTCTCTACTCTTTTTGTGTTTCAATTTTGATTAATCCATTGCTTTTACTGTGTAATAATTGGAATTTTATACAAACAAATAGACATAGTCTCGTCTATATATACATTTATACAAAAAATTAAACACAACCTTGTCTATATTACATCAAATTGTGATTTAACCTTCTCTCAACATCTCTAGTAACTAATCAATGGCCATTCAAAACCATTATGATATTAAATCTATTAATTAATTCGTATGATTGAATAACACTTGATTCGAATTAGAATTTATCACAAAACCAATAACATTTGATTTCAATACAAATTTTAACTTAAAATTTAAAATATAACTATTTACTGACGGGATGAGTCAGCTCTACTGGTTAGAGCTTTGGGGGCCAATTGTCATGTTTTCGGTTCGCGCTACAAATCAAGCCATCCATGTCAATGGCTGGCATGGCCTTCGGCTCGGGACATACCCTCCGAGTGAAGCCGGCCCGCCGCCTCGACCGACCAGAGAATGACTCAAGAAGAACCTGGATTACCAAAATAAAAAAAAAAAAAAACTATTTACTCACAAAAAAATCTATGTAAATTGATTCAATGATAAATCAATAAATTTGGAAAGAAACCATAATCCATGATGACAAAAAAAACATAATCCAAACAGAAAATGAAATAAGAGAAAAAAAATATAACAAATTATTTAAAATCTTAATTCTTAAATCAAATCGGAAAACAAATTACTTAAACATTATTGGAAAGTTTAGGATGGAGATACATGTTATACATCATGACGAAACCAGCGGCAAGATCTTCGTTCATATGGCATGTGTGAATAGCATGAGTCTTGCGAGTCAGTGAAACTGAATAAAAATAACAATGAACATGATTATGTTCGTAAAATCAAGCTCATAGTTTATTCAAAAATAATATTCAATCTCTTTGTGTATTCAATTTGTGAATTGAAGTGATTTGGAATGATTTGATTTTTAATGACAATAAATTTAAGAGTGTTTTATGAAATGACAAGTTCAATAACACTAGATTTTAAAATGTTTTTTAATTCAAGTTTGAATCACAATAGATTTTTGTCATTTTAATACAAATCATCTTAAACTCATAGTTGAATACACTAGTTTATTTTTGGTGAGCCTTTTATATATTGACAGATTATCAAGAATTACTTAACAAATTATAGAGAAAAATCTTATTAACCAAAGTAAAAAGGACTAGAGTAAAAAAAATGAAACAACAAGATTGGAAACAAATGGGTCACACAATACTCAATAATATCTCCTTTCTCCTAACATGAACTTTCATTTGTTTCAAAGACAAAACTCAAAACCAAACATTAAACCAACTTCATTCAAACCCAACAACTCCGGTCTCCATAACCGGTAAAATGGTCGGTGATGACCGGTGAGCCGAACGTTTTTTGATAAGACCCGGAATTGCCCGAGACCCATCACAAACTCTACAGACTCTTCTCTCTTACCTAACTCAAAACTACTCTAAACCAACAAAGTCTTCTATTCAAAGTAAACACACACATGCACACACATCTTAACACTCAACACAGATTACACTTTCTTTTCTTCCCCTCTCTCTCTCTGTATAGTTTGGTTATACATTTTGTAGTCAAAGAGCTCAACGATCATCTTTTCAAGGCTTCCAACTAGTTACAGATGTCTCAGGCGCACAAACCGCTTCAACAGTCAACCGTTTCAACACATTCGGACACGGATCTTTCCCGAAGTTACTGTTTGATATCGTCACTGCACATCTCGCTTTCCCTACACACTTCTGCCCACAACAAAAACACACTAAAGGTCATTAAAAAAAACAAAAGAGTGTGACTGCAGTTTTATCTAAGTAAAGATTCTTTTATCATCTTTTACCCTCTCTAAGATAGCGTACGAGGTAGCTGCGTGACACTCTCCTTGCTGGTAACTCCCACATTTTCCTAAAGGAGTCCCAAAACTCGCAAACTTAATAGCTGAGATGGCTTGACCAGGACTACATTTCAAATGAACTTTGGGTCTACGAAACGTTTGTCCTTTCCCATAGCTTTCTATCTGCCAGTTCTTGATATTGGGATGGTACTCAGAGACTTCAGCACAGACTCCTGAGACCGATCTTTTGACCAGAGAAACAGCTGATGGGTTTCCTCCAAGCTCCTCGAATATCACCAAGAGGTTTTGGCTCGGTTTTAGCCATGATCTCGGCACGTGGTAGTATCTTTGCGTAGGCTGACCACAGCCGGATAGGCACTTGTTCGGTTTGTATGTTCCTGTGTAGCTGCAATGACCACAGTCACCGGTTGCAAACGCTGTCCAGTATCTCCCAATGCTCTCTCCGTTCACCCATATCTGACCTTTTCCCATTCCTTCCATGTCTAAAGCAAGCGGCTCGTTGCCTTCAGGTGCATCAAAGTAAGCCTGAAGAAAAATTATTTACTCATTAGTACAGATTCTAAAAATAGGAAGAAGCTTTATAGAGTTGTGTTTGGTTCAAATCGAAAAACCTTGTGCCATGTCAAAGGCTGAGGCTTTTGTACAATTAAGGACGCATCCATCCACCCATTAGAGGGAGTGTTGGTTGGATATGCAAGATTCATAGCTTCTCCTTTCAACCCCACCTGATGAAAACAGAGTTATACAACTGAATGTTGAAACCAAGAGAGAGTAGAATCACTTGGGACTGATAGAACACCTGGTAAGTCCATTTTTGCCATGATAAATCACGTTTCCCTTGAGACAGCCCGTGCAGAGCCACTGGTCCCAAGATTCCAGTGTTCCATGACTCAAAGTGTCCACCCACATTCTTCAAAGTTGAGAAATAAAATGGATCAGGATAAGATATGCACAAAGAAAAAACAACTTAAGCAGCGGATAAGAGTAAGAGAATACTAACTGGCAATCCAACAGCAACACTCAGCAAAGCGATTCTGTTAGTTCCAGAATGTAGATTGATCTTTCCCCTATAAGTGAATCTCCTGTTTTGCCTTGTTCCAAAGGCAGAACCTGTGAATTTATATATATATTAGTTTTTGCATATCAGAAACTCTCTAAATGAAAGTTAATGAGGTAAAACCATATACCTGAAAGCTGTCCATTGACAAATATATGCACGGCATGGCCTGTGGACTGGATAATGAGAGTTGGTAGCTCTCCTCCATGCAGGAATGATTCAGTTGAACCAATATCAACACTACATTACAAAATTCAAAATGTTTGGTTTAGCAAAGTTCTGAGAAACAATATTGAAGCTATGGTAAATGGTTTTCTTTTTTATTTACCTGGTCATATACCAAAGATAATCGCTGGTGTCACGGGTGACATTAATCTGCTCCAAGAGCCCTTGAGTGGTGAATGTGGAGCTGTCATCTAGAGAAGAAAGATCTTCCAGGTAACTCTGCCACTGGAAGTTCGGTGTGCTTGTCGGCAACATTTCCATCTGTGATGTTTGAACTCCAACCTGAAACCAATCAAGAGAGATCCACAATGTTTTAGAAACATTCCCAAACATAAGTTATGATGAACAATCATATACACTTACCTTTGCAGTATTGAAGACAGCGTTTCTGCAGTCAGGAAGAATGCTGATGGACCAAGGCGGTAAGTTGTAATGAACGTTGTTGAACAATACTCTTGCTGCTGATTCTGTGTCATAGTTTGCAAGGAAAGCTGAACAATCTCCTGATTCTGAAGAGTATACATGAGCCTGGGGAAAATAAATTAAAAATCAAAAGAAGTTTCCACAGCCAAACCAAACCATAACTAACAAACTAAATCCATTAAAACCTGTTGCTTGTTTCCTAGAGATGTAACAACAGGATCAGTTGAAACCAAAGCTTTTTCACACATCTTGATAGCTCTGTGGAGCTCCTTTAGATGACCATACTTAGGTTCTCTAATTAAACCTATATAACATTAAACAACCACTCAGTTATTACATAAAGCAATGATTATGAGGAATTATTTTATTAGTTTCATGCCGTTTTACCATATTCGTCAATGGGAGCATCATAGTCATAGCTGGTAGTGACAAATGGACCTCCAGCTGTTCTTCCAAAGTTAGTTCCACCATGATACTGTTACAAAGAAAGATTGCCTTTAGGAAACCATATCTTATAACTGAGGGTTAATCAAGTGGTTTAATTGTATAATATACCATGTAATAGTTAACAAAGGATCCTCCTTTTTGTATGAAACGTGCAACGGCAAACGCCAGATCCTGAACTGGTCTATGGTGCATTGGCCCACCGAACTCAGTGAACCTTAAGATAACACCAGTTCAAAGAATATAAGAAAATTATCAATTTGAAAATGATTAGTCCATGTAAGTGAATGAATATATATGTACCAGCCACTCCACGCCTCTGTCCATATTAATGGCTTGTATGGCTTGTTGGGAGCAAATGAATCACAGTAGAAACCGTTGCATGTGTTTATCTGTCACCAAATATCAATGTGTCAATACCAAAGCAACATAGTAAGTTATCACTACGCTTATGTGATCAAGAAACTAACCACAGGGTCAGGGGCATCGTCTTCTTTGCACATGACCCATGGGACACCAGTCTCAGTTGCTATAGCCATTTTAGCAGCCCATGTCATGTAGTTGTGACCTTCTGCTCCTAATAACTGCCCTTGTCTTCCATACTCATTCTCAATCTACATTCATATTAAAAAAAGAGGACACCCTTCTAAATTAAATCACTTTGATCCTAGAAAAGAAACATAACTGCATGATCACACTAATCACAGTATTAATCAGTTCAATTGAAGTATTAACCTGAGAAAGGATGATGGGACCACCCTGGGACTCATACAAGTTCTCACTCTTCATCAGCTCAACTATTCTCTCTGTGAATCCTTGCATAGCTCTCTGCAACGTTACCCAAAAAAAGAACATTTAATATCACAAGTCTCCTAGCTTTTAATAAACTGGCAAAATGAATAAATTTAACTCATATAAGAGACCTTGAAAGGCTCGTTATCTGTTCTGAAGCTGATTCTAGGAACATACTTCAGCCAAACAGGGAATCCTCTGGTCATTCCCAAAAACAACAACTTTAGAGTTGAGGCAACTGAATCTGAAGAAACAAGACAAAAGGTCACAAGAACTATGGTAGTTACCCGAAGTTCCACTCAGCACAAACATAAGGCCCAATCCGAAGATGAGCATATAGTCCAGCTTTGTGTATCGTCTTCACGAATCTCACCAAATCATTTCTCCCTTCAAAATCATACTGAAAAGGAACAAGTAACTGTCAAAAAGACAGAACATAATGTAGAACTGAAGACAAAACAAAAAAGAAAGTTACTTTGCCAGGAGAAGGCTCATGGAGATTCCAGAAGACATAAGTCTCAATCACATCAACGCCTCCATCTTTCGCCTTCTGAATCAAACCTTCCCACATCTAACAACAACAAATTTCACAACTTTAAAACACCCTTTGATGAAATGAACGAAACAGAGAGTCAAAGTTTGGATTTTTCTTTAAACCCACCAAGAAAAAATTTAAAAAAAGTTTAAGACTTTATCCAAAATCTTACATCAGGTGTGCTTCGAGGGTAATGTATGGAGCCAGAGAAGAGGATTCGTCTCTGCCCATTGATGAGAAGTGCTTTACGGTCATAGGTAACGCCGCATTGAACAAACCCAACGCCTAGAATCAAAAACCCTAAGCAGAGCCAGAGAATCAGCCGTGGAGCAGTATCACCAGTCCCCATTCTCAGCACTAAGCTTCTTTCAAGAGAGGAGAACAATGAGAAGAACACTTCTTCTGGGGTTTAAGGAGAGAGAGAGAGAGAGAGAAGTAAAGAGGAAGAAGACGAAGGAGAAGGAAGAGAGGACGAAGGGGTTTTATTGCACTTCACAAGTGTCTATTGGCATCACCATTACGTGGGCTACCGACGCTTTCCCACCATTTTTTAAGCCTTTATTTATTTGTTTTATTAACATAAAAATTAAAAATAAGATAACAAAAAAGTAAAATAAATGGGATATAACAAGCAAATAAAGAAGTCTTTTGTGATTATGATATTGGAGAAAAAGGAAAAAAAAAAGAGTCACGTTGATTGATATAAAGCAGCTAATCACGCTAGACTTTTTCTTCATTTCTATAATTTTTTGTATTCCTTAGGTTAATATAATAATAATAATATATAAATGTGAATATTGTTGTGGGTTTGATTTCTTGATCTTTTAGATGTTGTTAGTTTGATTTAAGGATAACAATTAGAGTACGGAAAGTACTTTAGTTTAGGTAGTGAAGAAGTGTTTATATTGATTTAGTCGTCGAAATGGATTCACATCGTACATGTGTCTTCCACTTACATTTCACAGTGTGTACCTGTCATTTACAGCTTTGGGCATGATAAATTCACCATTTAACATTGTTCCAAATTTGATTTGGTAGTTTTGTAGCGTCTGTATATTATAATATGGACTTTTCTTCTGCTTTTGTCGTGTCTGAATAAATGTGTAGTTTTTATCTGGAAAAATGGTTATATACACCAGTTAAACATGTTTTAAGTTGTTCAGATTTGAGTATGAGGAGGACATGTTCTTGTTTAATATATGGTTCGTCCAAGTATTTTTTTTTTAATGAAAAAAGTATAGGTGAACTTAACGAGTTTATGAACATATCAATTATCAAGTGTATGTTGGTTTTTCTAAGTACAGACAGTTTAAACTTTTTAATAATAATATTATTTTTTGCATATTGTGCAAGCTTGTTTCGTCTGTAAACTTCCTTGAAGATTACTAGTTAGATCTCTTGGGTTCTTGGATCTGGTGAGAGTTCAAATCCATCAGTCCACTTGAGATTTAACTAAGAGATGCTTCCTTAATCAAGGGTTTATCAGTAAGACAGTAAGTAACTTTTAATAATAATATATAAATGTGAATATTGTTGTGGGTTTGATTTCTTGATCTTTTAGATGTTGTTAGTTTGATTTAAGGATAACAATTAGAGTACGGAAAGTACTTTAGTTTAGGTAGTGAAGAAGTGTTTATATTGATTTAGTCGTCGAAATGGATTCACATCGTACATGTGTCTTCCACTTACATTTCACAGTGTGTACCTGTCATTTACAGCTTTGGGCATGATAAATTCACCATTTAACATTGTTCCAAATTTGATTTGGTAGTTTTGTAGCGTCTGTATATTATAATATGGACTTTTCTTCTGCTTTTGTCGTGTCTGAATAAATGTGTAGTTTTTATCTGGAAAAATGGTTATATACACCAGTTAAACATGTTTTTAAGTTGTTCAGATTTGAGTATGAGGAGGACATGTTCTTGTTTAATATATGGTTCGTCCAAGTATTTTTTTTTTAATGAAAAAAGTATAGGTGAACTTAACGAGTTTATGAACATATCAATTATCAAGTGTATGTTGGTTTTTCTAAGTACAGACAGTTTAAACTTTTTAATAATAATATTATTTTTTTTGCATATTGTGCAAGCTTGTTTCGTCTGTAAACTTCCTTGAAGATTACTAGTTAGATCTCTTGGGTTCTTGGATCTGGTGAGAGTTCAAATCCATCAGTCCACTTGAGATTTAACTAAGAGATGCTTCCTTAATCAAGGGTTTATCAGTAAGACAGTAAGTAACTCTGAAAAATAACTTTATTTAAATCACTAAAACATGTGAATGTGCTGCTCTCTTGCAATGGATGGCTGATATTCCAGTTTTACACCCCCAAAATATCATTTTACGCTAGTACCACCCACCGACACCGACAAGCAGTCTTGCGTTAATGTGTTTAACTCGTGATTTCATAGTTCGAATAGGGATATATGCGGAACTTACTTAAAGTTGGATCAATAGAACTCTCCAAGAACGTACGGTCCGACATACAACTTTCACTTAAGCAAACTCTTTTGTATATTCCAAAAACAAAATTTTCATATATTATATAGTTTTTGAGTTTGGTCAGATTTGTAATCAGATGTGATTCGATAGAATCAACCAGCTTTTCTTATTGTCGGGGAAAAAAACTAAATTTTATTATGAGATTGTTGATTTTTTAATAGTATTGGTTACTAGTTAGTAGTTTTCTTTTATCATAATGCGACAAATGGCTAGCGACTAGAAGAAATTTCAATTTGTACGAATTTATTAGTGGACCTAAGCGGTCAAAACAAAGTCTGAGCTTAACTAATGATTTATCTAAATTTAATTTTATTTAATCAAATACTGTAAATATTACTGTCCAGATTTCCAGCTTTGGTTGTGTCCCCACGGGATAATTATTAATAAAAATTTGGAGAGATTAAGGATTTATGTTAAACCCTAGATTAGATTAAGGCTTGGACGGCGTGAAGTGCGGAGAGAAGACGGAAAAAGGAGGGGATAAAAAGAGTGGGCCAAACCGGCACGCAGTCGCATTACGCTTTGCCTAAACTATACGGCAGGCCCACTTCATTGCTGCAGACCCATATATTGTCTCTCTACTCTTTTTGTGTTTCAATTTTGATTAGGTTTATGTTTAATCCATTGCTTTTTATTGTGCAACAACAATTGGAATTTTATATAAATAAATAGATATAATCTCGTGTATATATATATATATATTTTAATATAGGTTGATCCGGTCGGCTCCGAGAAAAATACACTTAGTATTACAGAGTGAATTAGTTCCAAAAACGTATCACGCTGCATGACCCGAGTATGAAACAATTTCCGACTAATGCCAGAGATAGACCGATAATCTGTTACGATTCACCATGTAAATCACTTGGGTCAAATCCTAAAACCAGACTAGTCAAGTAGTGATAATTTAATTAAAAAAGAATCAAACTCATGACTAATGTCGATACACACCAAACTCCAAGATCATGAGTAACTTAATCAATGGCAATTTAAATCATTTTTTATCTAGGTGAGCATGTAGTGAACTAGTGATGGTATGTTGAATTAAATTTACACTCATTGTGTCAAACACTCATTAAAATATGGTTTTTGATGACATATTATACTATTTATTGTGCCATGTTTAGGTTTTCAAAGTAAGGTTATTCAATCATAATATCATGTTTTATGTTGAGTGGTGGTTGAATTTCGGTTAGAGAATTACCAACCCTAGCAATTGACATTTTAACAAGGGATAAAACATAAACCTCGAGAACTTTGTTTCATAACATTTCCAATATTAAAATGATTAACTATCTCACCACTCTTACTTATATGTTTGGTAAATACCATATTGAAAAGAAAATAACAAAAGCAATTTAGTAATTACAAGTAAAAACTCGGATGTCGGTTTGTTTAGGTGTAGGAGGATGTGCTTTAAGGTCCTACCCTACCTTTTGTGGTTCTGTCATCTGTGAACGGAGACGAACTCGCTGGCACGTGGGAAAAGCTTCGGTGCACGTGTCTCGCGTGAGTTCTTGTTTTTTTTCTTACCAGTTATGAAAAATGAACCATCTCTCATTGGCTTTGAACCTTCGTGAAACCACAAGATTCCTCACTCCGTTAGTGGGACTCCATTACTCTGAGCTGTTATTTTCTCATGCTACGATATAGTATATGTATTGTTTTTTTGTTAGAAAGAGACTAATCTCACACGCCTCTCACCAAATTAAGTTTCGTCTGTCGGAGGTTCCGATCCTTCGCTTGTTCCCAAGACAAATAAAGTTAATTTTCATTCTTGTACGTTGTAACATCTTACCTATGTAATGCTAGATTTACATCCTCCATATCTTGAAGCATCACCTTTATTATCGTTAGATAAATACACAATGTTGTGTTGTTGTATATTTCATTTACAACAATATGTATAAATATATTCTATACACTTGTACAGTTTTCACTAACGCAGTAGGAAAAAAAACTTATAATTACTGACGTCGAGGGTAAAGAGGAATCTAGGTCGGATCCTGACACTTGATATGGCGCCACGTTAATCGTTCGTTAGCCTTCACACCTTTGACTCTTCGTTGCGATCCTTTTCATGTCACTTTTTCGTTTATGTAACTTTCTGGTTGCTTTAAACCTTTTTTTTTTCTTATCCAACTTTTCCACTACATAAAGAAAAAAACTTTAAACCAACACAAACTCAGCCCTTTACAACATTATGGAAGAACAGGAATTATTAATCATGAATTTTAAACATAATAATTACTTAGCATATGAGACATGTTGTAAATTACTAATCCTAATTACCGTTACCAAAGAATCTACCGTCGTTGTCCGTTGAGCTCATCGTCTCGAACAAATGATTAAGTTCTACTGTTGTTAATTGAAACTAAGCTTTTTTATAACGAACCTGTCGTTGAATTATAATCTTCCGATCTTGCATTAAATATACATATATATTCGTTATAAATACTACCACAACAACATTTACGGACCACTAGCTAGTACATGCAAAATAAGGAAACCGATATGTAAACTTGAAGGAGATATTTTTGAATGGAGCTAGTAAATTTACAATGCTACCACACATTGCTTCACAAAGAAGAATTCATCATCTAGTACTTCACATGTTTTGGAGTCAATAATTAGATATATACCCCCACAGCCACCAAAGGAGTCATTTGTGTCTTATGGAAAACACTACATTAAATGTTGATAGTGTCATGAGTCATGACAGTAGTACCACTCAAATCTGGGAATGCAAAACCATTTGCATAAAAAGTACTTAATTACTTCAAGACTAATTGAAGCTACAATGTTTCTTTGATCATGGCAATGTGTATGCGGCTCGATTAGTCTGTGAAACCTAAAATATTTTAGTAAATCATTTATCGCCTCTTTTACGAAGTCCCCGCACAAAACATTATTTAGGGAAAAACACAATTAGTGGTATGCTATAATAATACTTGCACCAACAGATTGGTAATTCATCTTTGTTAGACAAGGCTTTGCATGAAATGATATAATAACGGTCATTAAGGAGACTTGTGTTTATGAGCTTAGTGGAGTCATTATTATACCGCACATTATATAATTTAACGGAATATTAGAAGCCATTATATATATTATTATATTTTCGCCTGTGATTCTGTAATTAAACATATACAATTATTTAACATTATCTCTAACATTTGTTGTTTGGCCATGAGAAAAAATGATACACACGAACCATGCCGTTGAACATAGCAATCAAGACCGATGGTCTAATTGACTATGCAAAGAGACATACATAAGCACGTAGCAATAATAGCCTTTTTATCTATCTATGTTCATACAGAGATATGTTAATTTAAAGTCACTAACATTACTTGATTAGTTGATTTAACAAATGCGATTTGCTTAAGTATATATTTAATCCTCCACTAAACTTGTCTCGTCTCCATTTTATTATGTTGAGATAATACTACTAAATATACATTGATGGAATTATTTAACCTCGGTATTCAAAGTTATGTAGTGATCAGTGCGTCCAGTGTGTACAAATATATATGTTTAACCTTTATTTTCGTTTCTAAAGAAAACTATTTTACTAAACTCTACCGAGCCAGGCCCAGGTCCCCATGCACGCCGCTTTGATGGATCTCATCCGCTTCAACTCCGCCGTTCAGCCTTCCTCCTCCTGAAGCAGATCTTCTCTTCCGCCATGCTCCTGATGAGGACTGCTCCTGCCCCGTCGTCCTTCAGGCCTCCTCCCGACCCACCACCGTGTGGCCACTTCCATGGATCTCTTCAGCTTCAGCCCAGTTCTTCAGTCTCCAACCCTATAAAGCAGCTCTCCTCTCCCATGGCTCCGGTGGTGACTGCGTCTCCTCCATCGCCACTCCATCTACCGCCTCCTCCGTTGCGACTCCGTCTTCCTCCAGATCCGCCGCCGCCGTGGTCGTCTGCTACTGTGCTGTTTGAATCTCTCTCCCCGCCGGAATCACCGGACCCTCCCGACGCTTCCTTAAGTCTCGTCATTCATCCGCTGTTTGACACACCATTCACCCTTTCTCAAGCATCTTTCAACATTCCAAATCTGGCTAGTAATGGTGTTGTCTCCCTTGTGTTCGTTGATGGCACAATATTTGGTTTTAAGTGTTTATATCCTGTAGTATGCAGTGTGATTTTTAGTCGACTTGTTGTTTGGAGACGTCACTGTTCTTCTCTCACTTGTGTTGATTCGCTTACTCTCCAGTTCATTCTGGTTTGTCTCCTCTCCTCAATCCCAGTTTGTTCTCTTGTAGAATGGTCTAAGAGGTTTGTTGTGTATGTAGCACCAAATTTGTCGGTTATGGACTTAGATTACAATGTTCCAATGAACTTTGTTTCATTTGGTTCTACCTCTATGCCTGTTGATGGCTCTCAGGTCGCCTTAGTGCGATCTTCTACTGCAGTATGCAGTCTCCTTAGTGTATTCAGTCCAGCTCTTGGTGCTGTGATTTTGTGTTATCTTTCTTGGTAGCAGATTGAAGGAAAACTCGTTGATACGCTTATCTCGGTAAATCGGGTTATGGAGGAATTTCATTACCCAATGGATTCCTTTGTGGAGCAGTTTATTTTCCCAATATTTCCTTCTATGTGGAGTGAATTGGATGGCCAAGCGTCGCTAGTATTGCAAGGATCTTCCTTCTGGCTGATGCTCTTCTCTGCCTTTGTTGCAGTGTTTGTGACCTTTGAAGTTACAAGGTATGCAATTATTCAAGAAGATTATGAGATCTTTCAATTTTTTATGGTCTCTTGTAATGTTATGTATTGTCAATCTATTTTTTATTTAATCTATGTTTGGTTTGTTCAGCCCTTAGTGGTTTTGATGTACTCTCCTTGTGGAGAAAAACTCTTTTAAATTTCTAATGAAAGCTTGGTTAATTTGAACAAAAAAAAAACTATTTTACTTATGCAGGCTAACTGAAAGGACCCGACCCATTTTTTCGTAACATCAGTACGAGTCTGGCTCGATTTCCTCGATCAGACTTGGGCCGTTTTCATATTTTTCCCTACTTAGAATTTTTTCAGAGTATTAGTTATTTTTCAGACAGTCAAGTAAAGCATAATACGATTTGAATAGATAACTGAGGTTCGAGTTAACAAGTCGGTTCGCTATAGGCTATTACATGTTAATCTCGTCCTATATCTACCCAAACCCACCATCCTTCCTTCCTGCCCTATATGTCTTTACCCTTTCGGGTCTGGTCCTGATCTGCATCCAAACAAGGAGGCATAAGCAAACAGTACATCCTTCCTTCCTGCCCTATATGTCTTTACCCTTTCGGGTCTGGTCCTGATCTGCATCCAAACAAGGAGGCATAAGCAAACAGTATGCTTAGTGAGAGCGGTCATTCCGTCCCACTCAGCCAAGTAAAACAATCGAGTCAATCACCAATAAACGACATGCTTATCATCGGTCGGTTACTTAGCCGGCCAATCGTTCCAAGCCGGTAGCGCCATCGATTCATCAAGCCCTAGCAAGCCAATACGGCTCTAGGCGCATGATCTGATCCATATGTGTCGATGGAAGGAACCGACTGTTCGGACCAAGCCAGAACTTAGCAGATAATTCAATTAGACAAGCAATCGGTACATAGAACATTCTATCAATCGACTCACGATTCATTACGTTAGCTACGGTCACGCACTCACCTTTGTCTTAGAGTCGGTTTGTTCTGTTTGATTCGGTCTCTTCTGACACCTCTTGAGCGGTTTCCGTCGGATCTTCGAACGTTCAGACAGTCGGATTCACCCTACAGACGATCGTTCTTGACTCGGACTTGATCAATCCAGCCAAATATCGAAAGTTCTCTCTTAATCAGACTTTTCTCCCTGTGTCTTTTATCTCTGATTCTTTCCTCCGTTTTCGTACCGAAATGGCGGAATAAGACAAAGGAGACGATTAAAATGGGTAGTTGGACAGTTTAGGCCCGAGAAACTGCCAAGTTAACCATTTCCGCTTATTTTACACGCGGCTCTTAATCCGTAACCACCACCCCGCGCTCCAAAGCGTTCCAGCGCGAGTTTTTCCCATTTTCGACTTTAATCGTTCCCGCCAGTTTTACTTTAGACGAAACTCGAGCTGAAGGCGACCGATCCAATCGACAACTCTAATCGCTTTGTCCGAATCGGTGATACTACTAAATCAGCTCATCACAGCCTAGCCGACAGTCTTAACCGCATTGTCTGATTTCCGACAATCGCTGTCTAGCCGACCAGTTCAACCGTCTTGTCCGAATCCAACAACACTTGTCCGGATCCGACCATCGCTGTCCAAAAATTTCGCTTTGCCTGGATTTTCATCGAGTTGTCCGAACATCATGAGTTTCAACAAACCGAACGGTCTGTGCAATAACCCGAGCGTAAGACCGACTGATGGAGCTTTGTTTGGCTCAAAAACAGATCCGTTCTAGCTTTAATCGGTACATGGTTCCGCTTGGCCGCTACTAATCAGCGCCGATCCAAGTTCTCTCATCCCCCCACGGAAAGTCCTTCGAACTCTGATCAGCTCTTTCTAGCATCATCCAATCCATTCAGTACGTTTTCATAGTTCGGCCAGTCAGTCCTCAGATCATCTTAACATCGATCTTCGAAACACGGTCGCTACACTAACCCTCTATATACATGTTTGACGTCAAAAAGAAAATAATAATTCTGGCAAAAATAGACAAAAGGAAAGTTAAACTCTGTATATAAAACGAAATGCATCGTAACTTTCATTGTGTTAAACAGAACGAAATAATTAATTTATCTCGTGAACCATCATAACTCACAAGCAATAAAATGTAAGACTTCGAAGTGAAAAATGGTTAGAAATAGATGTGGGCAAAGCAACCATGGGCCGAATGTAAGCCCACCACAAAATCAAAATTCATGCTAATCAGTATTTTTTTTTTCTTTTGGTCATCAACATCTTAGGGTAAATTATGTATCCCATTATTCGGATATGCCTATATATAATCCTACTATTCTTATCGAAAAATCATTAATTTGCTTATAATCACTTTGAAACAGATTTTTTTTATATCGGGCTATTATATTACAACACAGAGTAGATAAAACTCATCGTAAGTAAGTAAATAAATAAAAGAATGATGAAATTTGGCGGTGTCGAAGGTGAAATAGAAAGACTCCACGAATTTGATAATAATGGAAATAGTTACAAGGTGGGTCGACGTACACAACATGCACGTGTATTCCCCATGGACATGTTTCGTCTTTCGTGCATGGCTTTGTCCATACTATGGCAGCCATAAATTTCAATCTATTCTTTTCACCACCCACCAGATTATACTCTTTTAAGTTTTAATATCACATATAATTATATGATACATGTTATATAATATATACTATCACGCCGTCGGTCCAAGTAAACACAATTTCGTGACCATCGTATAATCGAAAGAGACGGGAGATCAATTTTTGGTGGATTTATTTTATGAACAACTCTATATTATATGACAATAACAAAAATTTGTACAGGCAAAAAAAATTAAAAGTAAAAAACTAGATAGAGATTTTAACTGAGACATGCCTAGGATTATATCAATTTACACGAAAACCATACATATCTATGGAATCATATCTCAAGTTGCGTTTGGCTTTGATACGATAATTAAAGAGAAAGGGACAACCTAACCAAGTACCAACGCTTATAATTTGACATGACAAAAAATATAAATAATTAGAGTCTCTTTCTGCTCTTTGAGCCATCGCTAGCTGTACGTATGGCTCTTTCTGCTCTTACTCTCCAATCTTGTTTGCTTCTCTTTTCTGCTATATTTTTAAAATATATTTGTTTGCTTCTCTCCTTCTTTTTGCCTAAACACTTGGTTCTTTTCAAGGATATATTAGCTAATGATCTTCAACTGAGATAGGAGAGGTTCTCTCGACCGGAGTCACTCGGATCGGAAGCCTCCGTTTCATCTTGACCGTTGGAAATGACACGATCTCGTCTTTCTCGGCTGTCCAACTACATGTACAGCATTACAACTGACTTAGTTTCATTGGAATGTATGATAATTAATGTAGTATGTATATCATCAAATACTTAGTATGCGTTGGTAGAACGTAATTATCTTGTTGTCGTCTACAACTTTATTATACACATGCACATATTCAAACGTGGATAATCGGATTTTAACATGGGTTATGCCACTAGTACTTAAGTTACATGTCCCAGTCTATTATAAAAGATTTTTAAAGGTCCTACAACAACCTAAAGTGAGTTTTTATACCATTGGCTGGACTAAGTTATGAAACTTAAAAAAAAAAAAGTTATGAAACTTTTATATACACTTCAAGTCATTTATGGGCTTACCTGAACCGGGTTACGAGTTGGTGAAGAAAGATGGAAATTTCGAGCTTAGATAGTTCTAAACCGGGACATAGCCTTTGCCCACCACCAAAGGGTGTGAAGCAAATATTACTGTTTGCCGTTCCATTAATCCTCTGCATAAAAAGATAAGTACTAAATATTAGTAGTAAAAGTTCGATAATCTACTAAACGAACCATGGTGTTTATAAACTTTAATGTTATTAATGATAGGTAGTAGTCACGTACATCCCATCTCCACGGATCGAATTGATAGGGATTCTCATAAATATCTTCATCCATGTGAACTGATATAAATGATGCCAATACACACCATCCTTTTGGTATCAAGTAACCTGCAATCACCCATCAAATTTTATATCCAAGTATATCATTAAATACTTTGAATTCATATCAGATAAGCATGCCTACATATGTTATATAAAGTCGATACCTAATCCTAATGCGTGCTAATGGTAAAGGGACATACCTTTTATTTCCACATCTTTAAGAGCCTTCCTCCACACACCGTTAATGATATTAGCCATTCTCAACGTTTCATTTATCACCTGTTTGTGATTCGAAAGGTCAAAAATAAACTAAAATTTACAAAGCAATTAAACATTCATTAGTTCTTTCTAAGACAAGCTAATACTATGTGGTAATTATTTTAAAATAATAATTAATTGGTAACTTATTTCAACTAGTGGGACTTACATTTTGAGTAAAAGAGAGAGACATATAATCTGACCAACCGTATTCTTTTCCCGACTCCAATTTACGCCTCTTCATCTCCATATTCTCCTCCTGCAATCAATTAAATTTATATAAAATCTGTATTAACTATTTTAAAATGTGAAAAGAAAAATAGATAACGCGTTTTGATTGAAACATTAGTGAGGGAGTTGAAAACAAAGCGTTTTCCTTGACGTGAAACGCTGTTTTGACAAGCGGTGTGGTCGCTCGTACAGACAAAGGCGTTAATTCAAATCGTCCTCTTCCGACACCGTCCACACCGCTTTTTTAATCCTACGGTTCCTATACTCTCACGTGTCTCTTCAGTTCCCACACGTGCGTGTACTCTAGTGTCACGTCAAGAAGACTTTCGATAGCGACATGACACGGAAACAAAAGTCAAAACCCTTTTCTCTGGCCCCACACTTAGCTCCACTTCCACTATCTAAAACTAAAATCTCAGCCGTTAAAATCACTTCAGAAGACAAAAATCAGAAGCTACGGTCCGGAAGACGTCGGCAATTTGCATTTAGAGACACACACGTGTGGTGGGTGCGCTGTGGAAGTTTGTATATCAATACGTACCACGAGTTTAGCTAGAGCGACGGGATTGTCACTTAGAAATTTGACAGCCAACGTCATCGCCGTTGGCATCGTTTCTTCTCCGGGTATCATCATCTCTACGATCTTTCCACTGATGAAATCTAACGGGTGAGATTGCTTATCCGAACAACCACCGTCATTAACGTCTCTTAAGAGCACATCCACCGCGTCATTTGCTGGAGAATTTGGCATCTCGGTCGTAGCCACTTGTCTCTCCTCCACAACCTTCTGAACTATCTTTATTAACCTTTCTTTGGCCTGCATGGTTAGCTCAAAAGTTAAACCCTAATAATTTACATGCAAATGTGACTAACAAAAACTTAAATAGTTTATGATGTATTGATATGATTATATATCATAAGAAAGATTCATGACCTTTAAGGATTTATAAAGTCTAGTGCCAGGGAATTTGATGGGGATACAAATCAAACCCTTGATGAATTCTTGGAACTCTAGTTTAAGAATATTCAAATCTTCACCAGGAGATATGCTCATCAGCAGTTTTACTAGTATCTCAAACGTCATCTACAAACAAATAAAACATTATACGGATCAAGTTGCAGTGCAATGGTTTGTGGCACCGTACTATCAAAACGCAATACCTTTTTGATCTCATCTTGGACATGAACCAAGGGAAGTTGAGACCAAGAAGCTAAAGTGAGAGCAACCGAGGCCTCAATGTCTCGAGTGATCCTCTCCTTGAGGTGAGGGGATCTAAGGAACGCGCTAATGAGAGTGTGTAGCCTCTTTTGATGAGCTCCATTGATGCTGAGAATAGAGTTTTCTCCAAGTAGTTCAGTGATTGATTTAGGGTATGCAGGGACAAATGTGTTCCCATGGTTTTGGAGCACCACTTTGTTAACTTCTGCATCGGTTGATATTATGATTGGTGTCCCTATTATGTTGGTCTTGAACACCTTCCCATACCTATATGGTTACATGTATAAAGATTTCCGTAAGAACATAAAACTAACACCTCCCAATTCAAAAGAAAGTGTATGGTCTACGGTATAATATTTGGTATGAACACTCTACGCTAACTAGTCATATACAATATATAGTAGATATACAGACTTTAGGAAATTCTTGATCCATAAACATTTTTTCAAAAGTTAAAAAGGTGGAGTGAGATGATACATCATTTTAATGGTAAGAATTCTATGTGCAATTAAGCAGACATGGATTGGTATATACACATCTTATGATATTGCAGTAATTTACTTATTTCTTTCTTGTTTGAAAAATGCAAAATACTAACAACTATACAAAACTTAATTGACATTGCAGAAATCCTTATCATGTCAGTGTTTTCAGTCCGAACAGTATACAAGATAAATCGTTGAGATTTTTTTTGTCAATCAGTGGGTATTCAAGAGGACCCATCTTGAAACCTTTTTTAGTACACAGAAAATAATATTTCCTCCGTATCAGTTTAAGTGATATTTTAAAAGAAAATTTTTGTTTCATTTTAATTGATGTTTTCAAGTTTCCATGTAAAAAATAAATGCAATTTATGTTTTTGACTATTTATATTTTGCAGTATGATTTTTTATTGGTCAAATTATATTTATTTATTATTGGTTTTAGACAAACGAAAAAAATTTAATAAAAATTTGTAATTTCTTAATAAGTACCCAAAAAATTTAAAATCCATTTATTTTTATACAGAGGAAAAGTAACGAATAGCAGAAGACCACAACGAAGATGTTTAGAGTATTATAATAATAATAACATAAAAAATAATACAGAACCGATAGTAGTTCAAAAAAAAAAAAAAATGCAGAAGCGATAAAGATGACACATGAAATGAAGTGAACTCAATCATTAACTAAAAACCAAGATCCTCCGCTTAAACTATTTTGCTCCTGTAGATGACCAAGAACATGAAGACAGGTTGTTTTTTGTCAGTCTTTTTTTAAATAATTAAAATTATGTTTCGTCCAAGAGTTTTAGCTTATCTATTCGCAATCCCAAAAGAGTTAACTATATTTACAAAACGCATTAACTATCGCTATATGACTCCTAGTTTTTCCCATTTGCCTAAAAAGATGAGTTGATTGTAATTAAATGGAGCTAATTAGTGTGTTTTCATATGTAATCTAATTTAGAAAATAACACAGAAGTATGTTACTAAAAACATGGACGATGAATAAATCACAGAAATTTTATTAGTATAATTTTTGGTTGAGAGAATGAATAGAAAAAGACTTACAAAGACTTTCGTTTGTCCATGAAGGAAACAGGCCGAGAAGAATATCCACAAGCAATAAAGGTTAGGGTTTCTCCGATCACCGGCCATCCTAAACTTCCCTTCGGAATCATTCCCTTCTTCTTCTCACTCTCTTCTTGTTTGTCTTCATCTCTTGTTTTTGAGTTTGTTAAACGGAACCAGAGCCATGAAAGGAGTAGAACTCCGGCCGTCAAAACCAAGAAACCGGCGATCCAATAATCCATGAAACCAGATGGAGAGTAAAGATTTTCCGGCGACCGGAAAAGACTTAAATTTGCCGGAGAATACTTAAATACATACCAAAAGAAGTTAATAACATGCCAAAGCACATGAAACTATAACATAAGTATTTATGAGGAGATATTAGGAATTAGGTTTCTCAAATCTCAAAAGCCATGCATGAAAAGAAAGTGAGAGAACAAATATTAGTAGAACTTTAGTTATCAAAAAAAAAATATATATATTAGTAGAACTAAAGCTATGGTGATGTCATTTTCAATGGGGCGAAACAGAGGAATTAATGATATAAAATCCACTTTTCCCGTCTCTCACTATATACACCCAATGGTCTCTGTCACGCCTAAAAATATGTAACACAGTTAATTAACACTTATATTTTTATACATTCAACCTAAAAACAACGTAAAACAGAACAGACAGTTAATTACTTGTATTATTTTGACATACATAATATATTCGGGTATATTTATTGATATTTTGACTACAATAAAAACGTTTTTTTTACAATAAAAACGTTGAATTATATGTGTTTAAAGATCTTCACGTATTTATCTAGTAATTAGTATCACATATATATATATACTTTGGTAGATACAACACGTACGGTCGCAAATTGTTCTTCGAAACATGACATAGTTAACAATTTATGAAAAATGAATGTACATTTTATCCTCCCAAAGATTTTAGACCATCTCCGATGGTTAGAACCCATTAAGGATTTTAATATTTAATTTAATTGTAAATTCTATAGTTTTGTAATTTGTCATGTCTATTAGTAAAACTTTTTTGAAGTTCTTAAGGGAAAAAGAAACAACAAAGAAAGAAAAATGCAAGGAAGAGAGAAAGACACAAACACAAAAGGAGCCAATAAGAAAAATACACTTTAGAGTATTTCCAAAAGACATTATATAACTTTAAATATGAAGTTTTTGTTCTCCAAAAGTTCAAAACTTCAAATTTAAAATTTTGAGAAGTGAAACTCTATATTTGAAGTTTCACTACTCAAACTTCAAATTGAAGTTTCATATTTTTATTTGCATTTTGGTCCCTACAATTACACATTTCATTTATGATTCATAAATATTTTCTTATTTATTGTTTTATTCCTTTAAAAATTATATCTCATAAATATTTTAAATTTTGTTTACAGAATTTAAGTTTTACACATAAAATTAAATAACACTTTAAAATAAGATTTAAAATATTCTAAAACTAGATGTAGACAACAATAATATACAAAAAACTTAACAAAAAAACTTTCTAAAAATCACATGAAGACATAACTATTGCACAAATTTAAATATTACAACAACGCTAATAGTCAAGTAAGTTTGATCCAGAACCTTCAAAATATTCAAATATTGTCCAATTTGTTTTTTGTGTAACTGAAGATGGTTGTTGTTGTTGTTTTTGATGTCTTTTTCGTACAATTATTTCTTGTTCATATCGAAATATTCACGAGTATTAATATCATTGATAAAAATTAGTTTTTAGCAATAGTTTTTGTTTCTCTTTTACTTTCTTGTCTTGATCTAACATATTTACAAATATTAATATCATATATGCATTACACAAAATCATTTAATGGAATAATATAATATTATGTTTGAAAGTTTAATATTAATTAAGTTATTTTTATTTAAAATTTTATATTTTAATATAATATTTTATTAGTTATTATTATTGTAATATGTTTATATATGTGCTAGTTATTTACAAAAGTTTTATGAAGATAAATACGAGGATCATATTATAAAATATAAATAGTTTTGAAGTTGAGTTTGAAGTTTTGCTTTTGGAGAAAAATATCTTTAAATTTCAAATATAGAGTTTTGAAAATTTCAAATATAATTCTTTTAGAGATGCTTTTAGAGGTTCTTACCAATTATAAAACTATATTTTAAGAACCTGGTTCTTAGCTTTTATTTATTCTTTATTTATTTTTGAGTTTTTTAAAACCATTTTATGCAATTACTATTTAAAGTTATCATTAGATATTATTATTCTCTAACAAACAATTCCAAAACATTTAATAAGCGACGTGCATATGTATTTGACTAGAAGAAGTTGTTTTAAAACTTCATAACATCTTTGTTATTAAAGGGATTAGTACCAAGGGTAATTAAATTGTACTTTATTGTAAAGATTTTTTTATTTGAATAAATGTGTAGTGTAGTTAAGGGTTAGAAACTGAAGAAACTTTGAATATTCTTGGAGTTTTTTCTTTTCTTTTTCTAAATCGTGTTAATAGTTTTAACTCAATTCTCTTTTACCAATTGAAGGATCTGATGTTGAACAAAAAAAAAATTGAAGGATCTGATAGTAACAGTATTATTTTATTATAATTTCTGGTAAAGAGAATTAATAGAAAACGACTTACAAAGACTTTCGTTTGTCCATGAAGGAAACAGGCCGAGAAGAATATCCACAAGCAATAAAGGTTAGGGTTTCTCCGATCACCGGCCATCCTAAGCTTCCTTCGGAATCATTCCCTTCTTCTTCTTCTCATTCTCTTCTTGTTCGTCTTCATCTCTTGTTTCTGACTTTGTTATACGAAACCAGAGCCATGAACGGAGAAGCACTCCGGCCGTCAAAACCAAGAAACTGGCGACCCAATAATCCATGAAACCAGATGGCCAAGAAAGAGTTTCCGGCGACTGGAAAAGACTTAATTGTGCCGGAGAATACATAAACACATACCAAAAAGTTAACCTGTTTTCCTGGGAATAATAAATAACATGCCAAAGCACATGAAGCGATTACACACGTATTGTGAGAACACTGAGAAGGTATTAGAGAATTTTAGGTTTCTCAAATCTCAAAACCCATGCATGAAGAGTGAAAGAATGAATATTTGTAGAGCAAAAGTAATGGTGATGTCATTTTCAATGGGGCGAAACAGAGGAATTAATGATATAAAATCCACTTTTCCCGTCTCTCACTATATACACCCAATGGTCTCTGTCACGCCTAAAAATATGTAACACAGTTAATTAACACTTATATTTTTATACATTCAACCTAAAAACAACGTAAAACAGAACAGACAGTTAATTACTTGTATTATTTTGACATACATAATATATTCGGGTATATTTATTGATATTTTGACTACAATAAAAACGTTTTTTTTACAATAAAAACGTTGAATTATATGTGTTTAAAGATCTTCACGTATTTATCTAGTAATTAGTATCACATATATATATATACTTTGGTAGATACAACACGTACGGTCGCAAATTGTTCTTCGAAACATGACATAGTTAACAATTTATGAAAAATGAATGTACATTTTATCCTCCCAAAGATTTTTAGACCATCTCCGATGGTTAGAACCCATTAAGGATTTTAATATTTAATTTAATTGTAAATTCTATAGTTTTGTAATTTGTCATGTCTATTAGTAAAACTTTTTTGAAGTTCTTAAGGGAAAAAGAAACAACAAAGAAAGAAAAATGCAAGGAAGAGAGAAAGACACAAACACAAAAGGAGCCAATAAGAAAAATACACTTTAGAGTATTTCCAAAAGACATTATATAACTTTAAATATGAAGTTTTTTGTTCTCCAAAAAAAAGTTCAAAACTTCAAATTTAAAATTTTGAGAAGTGAAACTCTATATTTGAAGTTTCACTACTCAAAACTTCAAATTTGAAGTTTCATATTTTTATTTGCATTTTGGTCCCTACAATTACACATTTCATTTATGATTCATAAATATTTTCTTATTTATTGTTTTATTCCTTTAAAAATTATATCTCATAAATATTTTAAATTTTGTTTACAGAATTTAAGTTTTACATAAAATTAAATAACACTTTAAAATAAGATTTAAAATATTCTAAAACTAGATGTAGACAACAATAATATACAAAAAACTTAACAAAAAAACTTTCTAAAAATCACATGAAGACATAACTATTGCACAAATTTAAATATTACAACAACGCTAATAGTCAAGTAAGTTTGATCGAACCTTCAAAATATTCAAATATTGTCCAATTTGTTTTTTGTGTAACTGAAGATGGTTGTTGTTGTTGTTTTTGATGTCTTTTTCGTACAATTATTTCTTGTTCATATCGAAATATTCACGAGTATTAATATCATTGATAAAAATTAGTTTTTAGCAATAGTTTTTGTTTCTCTTTTACTTTCTTGTCTTGATCTAACATATTTACAAATATTAATATCATATATGCATTACACAAAATCATTTAATGGAATAATATAATATTATGTTTGAAAGTTTAATATTAATTAAGTTATTTTTATTTAAAATTTTATATTTTAATATAATATTTTATTAGTTATTATTATTGTAATATGTTTATATATGTGCTAGTTATTTACAAAAGTTTTATGAAGATAAATACGAGGATCATATTATAAAATATAAATAGTTTTGAAGTTGAGTTTGAAGTTTTGCTTTTGGAGAAAAATATCTTTAAATTTCAAATATAGAGTTTTGAAAATTTCAAAATATAATTCTTTTTAGAGATGCTTTTAGAGGTTCTTACCAATTATAAAAACTATATTTTAAGAACCTGGTTCTTAGCTTTTATTTATTCTTTATTTATTTTTTGAGTTTTTTTTAAAAACCATTTTTATGCAATTACTATTTAAAGTTATCATTAGATATTATTATTCTCTAACAAACAATTCCAAAACATTTAATAAGCGACGTGCATATGTATTTGACTAGAAGAAGTTGTTTTAAAACTTCATAACATCTTTGTTATTAAAGGGATTAGTACCAAGGGTAATTAAATTGTACTTTATTGTAAAGATTTTTTTTTTATTTGAATAAGTTTAACATTCATTCAAAAAATGTGTACTTCGTTACAAAAGTATATTTTGTTCAGGTCAACAATAAAAAAGTGTTATTGGTTTATATATTTTGATTGATTTAGAAATCCATATAGTATTTATAAATCCAAGTAAAATATGCAGATCCGGAAGTTTTCCTTCGGATTTGAGTCTTTGTATTTTTAACTAAAAAATCCAAACAAATCCATTCAAATCCATTATTAAATCAAATATATTAGTAAATCCGTACGATTGAATAACACTTAATTTGATATAGAATTTATGAATCATTAAACTAATAACACATGATTTTAATACATATTTGAAAATCATAAAACCAATAACACTAGATTTAGTTCGGATTTTCAAATCCAATAAAATACAACAACCAATAACCCGTACTTATATTCTATCCGATTTAATACAACAACGATGGTATAGTCCATTCTCTATCATTAATTCTAAATATGTATATTACAATTAAATACTCAACGCTTCAATATTTATGAAGTGTCGGTATATAAATTTTTTTCTCTTTGTTACTTAAAGTAATGTAAAATAGTGAACCAAGTTAAAATACATCTATTTTCTTAGCTGCTATATAAAGCGATAAAATCTAGTTAGATAGATTGTAAATAAAAATCTTCCAACCTAATCTCTAGTGTTTAATGTCTCATTTGTTGATTTTTTTTGAGCAACTTGTTGATTTTTTTTAACAATCTAAGTCCACGTTTATAGTGTTAATTTAAGAGAACAAAATAAATGTTGTGATGTAGGAATAAATGAGGGAACAGAAATTAGGAGCGGCTATTGAGCCACACTTAGGCCGTTTTGTCTCGTCTCATTTTTAGATACTAGATAGCTACATCTCCCACCCAACCAATTTTCTTTACTTATTATTTATTGTATTTTAATAGTAATGTTTAACCATTTTTAGTAAATACTTTGTACATCTATGAATATACTAACCTGTAAATGATTAAATACTATTAAACCCAAACTTGGTACTATAGATCGGACCACCCAAACTTGTCTTGTTATGGCTTCCATTTAGTGTTCTGACTGTATTTTGGACAGAAACTTGAATGAATGAAAGTATTATTCAGTGAAAAAAAAAGATCGGACTACGCAAATAAAAGATGCGTTGAAAAATACGGAATTCAAGAATTACTTTTACGTTTTGAAACACTGATGAACATAAGTTCACCGGTTAATCCATGATCCTATAATACTTTGATAAATCATGACAGCCACACAAAATGATCTATGTTAATCAGTGCTATTAAACTATATTATTTGTCAATGAGATTGTATAGTCAATGATATTTTTGCACCCGCACTTGTTATTAGATACATTAAACTATGGAGTATTATGAATAACTTGATCCAGCTTTAGTATTGGGTGGTGTGATTACTATCACATGTGATTGGAAAGCTTTTGTTGGTTCCCTCTTTTAACTTTAGACTTAATAACATCCAAGAGTGACATTAACTAATCGAATAAATGTCTGATATAAAGCTGAGGTACACATGTTAATACAAGGTCGGTTCACAATTAACTAATCAGAAAGCTTTCTGCCTAATGCCCTGCTATACTTGACTCAATAACTTTAGATTAGTTAGGCTGGAGCTAGCCTAGACTACACAGACAATTTATAGTGTTTCGAGCAGTGAACCTTTTAGCAGTGAGTATATGTGTTACATTAATTGCTACTATTACTTAAAAACAAAATAAAGTATGGATTGCGGATGTAGACAAGTGAGGATTCATTTCTCGTGTCTTTTGATAATTAATAAAGTTCACAATCTTCTATTATCGTCTTGTATTTAAACATGATTTCTAGTTCTTGAATTTATTCACTACAATAACTTCTATGATATTCACCAAGTTTATTTTTGATCTCATCCTGGACATGAACCAAGGAAGTTGTGACCAAGAAGCTAAAGTGCGACCAACCGAGGCCTCAATGTCTCGAGTGATCCTCTCCTTGAGGTGAGGGGATCTAAGGAACGCGCTAATGAGCGTGTGTAGCCTCTTTTGATGAGGTCCATTGATGCTGAGAATAGAGTTTTCTCCAAGTAGTTCAGTGATTGATTTAGGGTATGCAGGGACAAATGTGTTCCCATGGTTTTGGAGCACCACTTTGTTAACCTCTGCATCGGTTGATATTATGATCGGTGTCCCTATTATGTTCGTCTTGAACACCTTCCCGTACCTATATGGTCACATGCAGAAAGATTTCCGTAAGAAAATAA
The DNA here is from genome assembly GCA_016771965.1 of Brassica carinata. NCBI lineage: Eukaryota > Viridiplantae > Streptophyta > Magnoliopsida > Brassicales > Brassicaceae > Brassica > Brassica carinata. The sequence continues at coordinate 253,356 of JAAMPC010001488.1, read as the reverse complement.
ATCTACCACATCCCCAATTCAAAGAAAGTCTATGACTAGGGTCTACGGTCTACCACATCCGATCAAATTGGGTATAACATTTGGTAGGAAAACTTTACGCTAACTACTCATAAAATATAATCAATACTATCAGTTATACAAAACTCTTAATCGGCATTGCAGTAATCCTTAGTATATGTCAGTAGTTGCAGTCCGAACTGTAGACTAACGAGCCAGAAAATGTATCATTATACATCGTTATTATACATCATTGTCACAGTTAATATAACTATATATGTATATATATGTAAAATATAAAAACGAGATGGAGTAAAATTAAGGTAAACGATAAATCAGTGGGACTTTTTTTATTTTTGGCAATCAGTGGGTATTCAAGAGGACCCATCTCGAAAAATTTACTACTATACAGAGAATAATATTGAATACCAGAAGACCACAACAAAGATTTTAGTGTATTATAATAAAAAAAAATATAGGAAACAATATAGAAAATAGAAGAGATAAAGATGACACATGAAGTGAAGTGAACTCAATCATCAAAGAAAACAAGATCCTCCGCTTGAACTTTTGGCCAAGAACACAAAGACAGGTTGGTTTTGTCAGACTTTCTTTTAATAGTCAAAATTATGTTTCGACCAAGAGTTTTAATTTGTTTATTCGCAAAACCAAAAAGGATTTGTAACATATATTAAAACTCATTAATTACCGCTAGTTTCCTTTTGCCTAGAAAAGATTAGGGATTGTAATCCAAAGGTGTTAGTTAGAATGTTATTTATCGTTTGTAATTTAATTTAGAAAAGAAAAACATAAGTTTGAAAGTTAAAAGAAAAACATAAGTTTGCGTGCGCCTCTACGGTTACTATAAAGATGGACATGGAATAAATCGGTGGAAACTGGAAACTTATTAATAAGAATCCAAAAAGAACAAAGAGCAGCTTCACTGGACTAATTCATTATGAAGCATTTAATTTATTTATGTTTTGTGTGTTGTGTAGTTTTTATTTGAATAAATGTGTAGTGTAGTTAAGGGTTAGAAACTGAAGAAACTTTGAATATTCTTGGAAGTTTTTCTTTTTTTTTTCTAAATCGTGTTAATAGTTTTAACTCAATTCTCTTTTACCAATTGAAGGATCTGATGTTGAACAAAAAAAAAATTGAAGGATCTGATAGTAACAGTATTATTTTATTATAATTTCTGGTAAAGAGAATTAATAGAAAACGACTTACAAAGACTTTCGTTTGTCCATGAAGGAAACAGGCCGAGAAGAATATCCACAAGCAATAAAGGTTAGGGTTTCTCCGATCACCGGCCATCCTAAGCTTCCTTCGGAATCATTCCCTTCTTCTTCTTCTCATTCTCTTCTTGTTCGTCTTCATCTCTTGTTTCTGACTTTGTTATACGAAACCAGAGCCATGAACGGAGAAGCACTCCGGCCGTCAAAACCAAGAAACTGGCGACCCAATAATCCATGAAACCAGATGGCCAAGAAAGAGTTTCCGGCGACTGGAAAAGACTTAATTGTGCCGGAGAATACATAAACACATACCAAAAGAAGTTAACCTGTTTTCCTGGGAATAATAAATAACATGCCAAAGCACATGAAGCGATTGCATATGTATTTGACTAGAAGAAGTTGTTTTAAAACTTCATAACATCTTTGTTATTAAAGGGATTAGTACCAAGGGTAATTAAATTGTACTTTATTGTAAAGATTTTTTATTTGAATAAGTTTAACATTCATTCAAAAATGTGTACTTCGTTACAAAAGTATATTTTGTTCAGGTCAACAATAAAAAAGTGTTATTGGTTTATATATTTTGATTGATTTAGAAATCCATATAGTATTTATAAATCCAAGTAAAATATGCAGATCCGGAAGTTTTCCTTCGGATTTGAGTCTTTGTATTTTTAACTAAAAAATCCAAACAAATCCATTCAAATCCATTATTAAATCAAATATATTAGTAAATCCGTACGATTGAATAACACTTAATTTGATATAGAATTTATGAATCATTAAACTAATAACACATGATTTTAATACATATTTGAAAATCATAAAACCAATAACACTAGATTTAGTTCGGATTTTCAAATCCAATAAAATACAACAACCAATAACCCGTACTTATATTCTATCCGATTTAATACAACAACGATGGTATAGTCCATTCTCTATCATTAATTCTAAATATGTATATTACAATTAAATACTCAACGCTTCAATATTTATGAAGTGTCGGTATATAAATTTTTTTCTCTTTGTTACTTAAAGTAATGTAAAATAGTGAACCAAGTTAAAATACATCTATTTTCTTAGCTGCTATATAAAGCGATAAAATCTAGTTAGATAGATTGTAAATAAAAATCTTCCAACCTAATCTCTAGTGTTTAATGTCTCATTTGTTGATTTTTTGAGCAACTTGTTGATTTTTTGAGCAACTTGTTGATTTTTTGAGCAACTTGTTGATTTTTTGAGCAACTTGTTGATTTTTTGAGCAACTTGTTGATTTTTTGAGCAACTTGTTGATTTTTTGAGCAACTTGTTGATTTTTTAACAATCTAAGTCCACGTTTATAGTGTTAATTTAAGAGAACAAAATAAATGTTGTGATGTAGGAATAAATGAGGGAACAGAAATTAGGAGCGGCTATTGAGCCACACTTAGGCCGTTTTGTCTCGTCTCATTTTTAGATACTAGATAGCTACATCTCCCACCCAACCAATTTTCTTTACTTATTATTTATTGTATTTTAATAGTAATGTTTAACCATTTTTAGTAAATACTTTGTACATCTATGAATATACTAACCTGTAAATGATTAAATACTATTAAACCCAAACTTGGTACTATAGATCGGACCACCCAAACTTGTCTTGTTATGGCTTCCATTTAGTGTTCTGACTGTATTTTGGACAGAAACTTGAATGAATGAAAGTATTATTCAGTGAAAAAAAAAGATCGGACTACGCAAATAAAAGATGCGTTGAAAAATACGGAATTCAAGAATTACTTTTACGTTTTGAAACACTGATGAACATAAGTTCACCGGTTAATCCATGATCCTATAATACTTTGATAAATCATGACAGCCACACAAAATGATCTATGTTAATCAGTGCTATTAAACTATATTATTTGTCAATGAGATTGTATAGTCAATGATATTTTTGCACCCGCACTTGTTATTAGATACATTAAACTATGGAGTATTATGAATAACTTGATCCAGCTTTAGTATTGGGTGGTGTGATTACTATCACATGTGATTGGAAAGCTTTTGTTGGTTCCCTCTTTTAACTTTAGACTTAATAACATCCAAGAGTGACATTAACTAATCGAATAAATGTCTGATATAAAGCTGAGGTACACATGTTAATACAAGGTCGGTTCACAATTAACTAATCAGAAAGCTTTCTGCCTAATGCCCTGCTATACTTGACTCAATAACTTTAGATTAGTTAGGCTGGAGCTAGCCTAGACTACACAGACAATTTATAGTGTTTCGAGCAGTGAACCTTTTAGCAGTGAGTATATGTGTTACATTAATTGCTACTATTACTTAAAAAACAAAATAAAGTATGGATTGCGGATGTAGACAAGTGAGGATTCATTTCTCGTGTCTTTTGATAATTAATAAAGTTCACAATCTTCTATTATCGTCTTGTATTTAAACATGATTTCTAGTTCTTGAATTTATTCACTACAATAACTTCTATGATATTCACCAAGTTTATTTTTGCATGGATCAGTTTCTATGTGGTGTTTCGTTTTGTCGGTGGTCAGTGTTTCCAGTTAACAATAGTAAGTAAATGGAAAGGAGCAGGCAACAGAGCATAGTAGAAGAAACACAATAACAGATTGACTTGTCACAGTCAAATCAACCCTTTGCAAATTTCGATACATTAAACCATTGATTACGACATCTCTAGTGTCACTATCTCTTTTCCTTTTCGATTACAAATTGTAAAAAGTAAGTTTTGGATATAACTATAAAAAAGTATAAGAAAAGGTAAAAATAATAATCCAAAGCCTTTTTTGAAAAGAAACAAAATGAAAATTTAACTTGCGCAGGACGCAACAACAGCATCAACACCACCAACATCGTGAAACAAAGACATCTTACTAATCGCGAGAGCTTCTCCGTACAAAGACGCTCTCGTCGATCTCTCTATCTTAACCTCCATGAAGTCACCAACTTCAGGACTCCTCTTCATATCACCATGCCCTTTGTCTTTATCAAAAAGAGGCTTTCTAACAAACGAAACTCGATGTCCTTTGTCTGTTTTTCCGATGAGTTCTGTCTCAGGAGCTCTCTTGTTCGGCCCTTCCACCAAAACCAACTGAACCGAACCAACCTGAGAGTCGTAACAAGGACCTGTTGTCTCGCGGAAGGCTTGGATGAGTTCAGTTAAACGTCTCTGCTTCACTTCCTCTGGAACGTCGTCTGTGTATTGCCGATGAGCGTGTGTCTTCTCCCTCATGCTGTATGCAAACATATACGCCATGTCGTATCCAACTGCTCTCACCAGGCTTAGTGTTTCTTGGTGCTCTTCTTCGGTTTCTCCACAGAAGCCTGCCGATTCACAACATTCACGAGACATTATTGGCTGAGTTTTGATAAAGCTAATGGTGACCAATACAATGTAACCAACAAGGCAAAACTAGTGCTGGGCATTCGGGTTTTCAGTTCGGGTCGGGTTACTCGGGTTGGGGTATATAAGACCTGTTTAGGAACTGAACATTTTTCGGATTGGATCGGTTAGTAATGTTTGGGTCGGGTTTCTATTTTTATACAGAACCCGAAACAGAAACGAATTATAAATAGTTCGGGTTTGGTTCAGGCCTGAAACCAACAAAACCCGGAAAACCAAAAAAACCGAAAAATATTTGAGAAATTCAGGTTTTTCAAAATATTTATCGATTGATAAATTATATTATATATAATTATTTTAAAATTAAATATAATTAGGATATTCAGTTACTAGTGCGGGTCTTGGTTCAGTTTCCGGTTTTTTGGGTTTAGACAAATAGGAACCATTCGGGTTTTTCTAATTCTCGGTCCGGTTTCGGTCTTGGTTTTTCTGATTCGGTTTTCGGGTTTCAGATAATATGCCCATGACTACCAAAACCTAGTTGAAGACATCTAAAAACATAACAAAAGAGTTTTAAATCAATGTTTTTTTTTTTGAGTAAGCTTACCAGTTATGAAATCGCTGGTTATAGCCACGTCCGGTATAATACTCCGAATCTTCTTAACAAGATCCAAGTACGCTTCTCTGGTGTAACCTCTCTTCATCCTCTCAAGTATTCTACTATTACCAGACTGTGCAGGAAGATGAATGAGATTACATATGTTATGCCTATCCCTCATCAGATACAGCAGATCATCAGGGTAATCTTTAGGGTGAGGAGAAGTAAACCTAAACCTCATCTCAGGAAACTCCAAAGAGAGTCTGTCCAAAAGATCAGCAAACCTCAAACCCATGTTTTTAACCTTACACCTGCTCGAGAACCCTTCACTGTACTCCCACTTACCCCCTCCTGATGGCTCAGGATCAGACGAATCATCGTTGTAGCTGTTCACGTTCTGTCCCAAGAGAGTCACTTCTTTCACACCGGACTCCCACAGCTCCTTAACCTCGCGGACGATGGACTCAACAGGACGTGACCTCTCTCTACCTCTTGTGAACGGCACAATGCAGAAAGCACACATGTTGTTGCATCCTCTCATAACCGATACAAAAGCTGTAATAGCGTTCTGAGAGATTCTGACAGGAGTTATGTCAGCGTAAGTCTCTTCTAGAGAGAGAAGAGTGTTGATTCCCTTTTGACCGTAGTCCACTTCTTCCAACAGCCTCGGGAGGTCTCTGTAAGCATCAGGACCACACACCACGTCGACCATTTTGTCGGAATCAAGAATCTTGTCCTTTAACCTCTCAGCCATGCATCCCAAGACGACAACTTTGGGAGGTTTAACTGACTTTGCTCTCCCTTCGGCTACATTGGCTTTCCACTGGCGTTTCAGGAACCAGAAGTAGTTGAGCCTTTGCCATACTCTCTGCTCCGCGTTGTCACGGATGGCGCAAGTGTTGATGAAGATGACTTCCGCGCTCTCGGGGTCGGTGACTACTTCTTTGTAGCCGGAGTTGTTCATGATGGAGAGGACTATCTCCATGTCGTTGATGTTCATCTGGCATCCGTATGTTTCGTGATAGATCCTACCTTTTGATGGTGATGCAATGTCGGAGTCTTGTGTGGACCTAAGAGCAAGACAGAACCAGAGAAATGTATTAGTAAAGGTCTAGACTTTGAACACCAAAGAACACAAAACTTGCACAATCTAACAATTGATGAGCAAACATATGGATTCTGCAAACTTAATTGGAACTCTAATCATCTAAAGTTCGAAACTTTCAATGGCTAACACCAAAAACAGAGCAACTTTCAATGGCTAATACCAAAAACAGAGCTTTAAAGTGTTGGTAAGAGCATGTAAAGGTCCAGACTTTGAACAGCAACGAACACAAAACTTGCACAAGCTCACGATTGGTGAGCAAACACATGGCTTCTGCAACTAAATTGGAACTCTAATCATCTAAAAGTTCGAAACTTTCAATGGCTTAACACCAAAACAGAGCAACTTTCAATGGCTAAGACCAAAAACAGAGCTTTAAAGTGTTAGTAATAGCACGTAAAGGTCCAGACTTTGAACAGCAACGAACACAAAACTTGCAGAAGCTCACGATTGGTGAGCAAACACATGGCTACTGCAGCTAAATTGGAACTCTAATCTCATGTGAAGTTCGAAATTTTCAATAGCTAAACACCAGTTCTTTCAAAAACAGAGCTTTAAGGTGTTAGTAAGATCATGTAAAGGTCCAGACTTTGAACAGCAACGAACACAAAACTTGTCACAATCTATGGATTGGTGGAACTCTAATCATCTAAAGTTCGAGACTTCAAGGGTTCTGGATTGATCAATCAATATCTAACATCAATTATTAGGTTATAAAGCAAATGAGATTCTTTAGAAACAGAGCTTTAAGATGTAAAGGTCTAGAATTTTTTAAAACAGAGCTTTAAACTATGGCTTAGTGAGCAATTACATGGCTTTTGCAACTAAATTGGAACTCTAATCATTTCAAGTTCGAAACTTTCAACGGCTAAACACCTTCAAAAAACAGAGCATTAAGGTGTTAAAGCGACTTACTCAGATTCGGTTTGAGGAGCGGTAAGGGAAGTTTGAGCTTTGGAGATGAATTGGTGGAGGCTTGGGCCATCGAACTTAGTTTGAGAAACAGAGAAGCTTCTGGAAAGATCTAATGCAAACCCTTTCTTCCTCTTGATCGAACTCTGTGTGAGACGATAGCAACGAGGGAGGAGAGCAGATGAAGAAGAAGAATGGTTAAGTTTCGAGGAGAGGAATGCTAGAGAGAGACCGCGTCGTGTAGAGGCTTTGAAGCAGAGAGAGCAGCCTTGAGGGTTGCTGAGAATTGAGGATAGAGACGAGAGAGAAGAAGACGCCATTGGGGGAGATGGAGGATGAAGCTCCTCTCAAGGAACAACAATGGGAGGCTCTCAAGGCTTTAGGGATTTTACAAAAAAGTCAATCTACTCGGATGTTCACACTAAAACGCAGCGTTTCGTTGTCCAGACTCAGGGGTAGTATGGACATTTACTTCAATCTCCTCTTTCTAACGAACATTTTTTGGTAATAGAGTGGAAGACGCTAGTGGAGAAGGACAAGAAGAAGAATGATGATGGTGCGGAAATGGAGAAGATCCAGGAGGTTTAATAAGATTTGTATGCAAATCTTTAAGTAATCTCCGACCAAAACATAACTAAAGTGTCTTGTTCTGTTCTGTTTCAGGTTTGACTTCCCCATGGTCTCCAATTTGACTTTTTGTAATTCAAGTTTGAGAGATGAATGAATGCTGGATAAGTGGTTAATATCTCGCAAATACAGATTTAAAGAATGTGGAAGATTCTGTAGAAGTGAAATAAGAACAGAGAAAAGGATTTTGAGATCATAAACTGGCAACTTAATGAACTGGAGAAAAAAAAAATGAACTGGAAAATAGCAGGAGTGTTTTTTTGAGATGAAGCAACAATAAATTTATGTTTCTTCAGTTTTGTCATGCCTCTGGACTTAGGTGAAACAAGTAACCTGTCATATTGGGTATTGTGCTAGCCACTTTCTATCCATCTGATATGATTATGGATTTCATCTTCATTATTCATATCTTCTTACCATCTCAGGTCTAGAAGCTGTCACAGCAAATGGCAATGTGCTTCAGGTGAGAAATGTATGATCGTCTCATTGCAGTGTTTCCTAATTACCTGAACCAAGAAGTTCAATTGAAAAAATGCATATGCTTCAAGTGACTTAGCAAATGTTATGGGATATGGTCACCTTAGAGAGGGAAATCTTCATTTAAACATCTCGGCCACGGTATATAACGATAAGGTAAATCCAAATAAACACTTCAAGATGTCCAAACTAATTAATGTCCTTCACTCTTTTCTTGCAGCTTTTAGGTTTAATAGAACCATGTGTCTATGAGTGGACACTCTAAGCACCGTGGAAGCATCAGCGCAGAACATGGATTAGGTGTAATGAAAGCTAATGAAATCTTCTACAGTAAATCACCAGAAACCGTGAGTTAACAAATACTATACGTGTAGAACTCTCGGGTCACTCTATTCTTAGGAGGATATAATATTTGGAGGTTGCATTAATGGTTGTTTCCATTAAAAATTTTTGATGGACCCTAAGGGGCCATTCTCAATCCAAACAAAAGTTCTTCCTCACTCTTCTTCTCACCCTAAGGTATGCTTTATGATTACGCACCGAAATTATTGAAAGCATCTAATCATCAATCTATGATGAATGCTCCTCCAACGTCAAAAGTGAGGCAGGAATCATCTTTTAGTTTTGGGAATCATTGACATTCTTTTTTCTAGACGAATGCAAGGTTGTGATGAGATGATTCTTCATAAGGATGAGCAGCCAAGTTTGAGCAGAGCAGTATGATTGATGCAAAGGAACATAAAGTTAATTTTAAACTCACTAAAGTGTATATGCTTCTTTGTTGTTGTCACCTATGTTTTAATATCTTATTGTCATAGATAAGAAAGAATAAGAACCTATGGAGCTTACGTGTAGCAAAAGTCAAAGCTTGCATTGTATTTAGACCCACAACTCAAAAAGAGAAGCATCTTTATCATAATAATAGCAACTTCAAGATTCTCTCACATAATATCTTTCTATTCTTGGCGGTTTCGGTTTCAATGGACCTTCTTGATGTAGTTAGAGTTCTCTCTAGTTATGCCATAGATTTTCACATTTTGGTTAAAAACACAAAGGCAAAGTTCTCTAACAAGTAACAAGTGTATTTCTTGAGACAACTTGGACCAGTGAGATACTTTATAACATTAGATTGATGTTGCCATCGCCATGGCCCATAGTTTCTGTGGAGAAATGTATGTGGACATCTTCTGTTTCAAGATTGAAGCAAATGCATGCAACATCAAGATTGTAATGACTAGTCAACTTTGATATACTTAGATGATTGAATCAAGTTGCTAACACATGTGAACCAATCCAGCCAAAAAGAGACAATGAAAGCAACTAAGGCGCCGATGAAATATCATCCATCAAAGATAGTTGGAGAACAACTTGTATTTGGACACAATAAATTTTACACAACTAGCGGAAATACATAGTATGAATCTTAGGAAGTACATAGATTTTGGAATGTTTAGTGATTATATTCCAAACTGATCGTAATCGTGATCGTGTTCGTGAGAGTAGCAAAAGCGAGTAAAGTTTCGGTTCCCTAGCACAAGTGGAAAGATATGATAAAACGACGTCGGCTTGATGACTGGATACAATACTTTGAACACCAGATGATTCAAGACACTATAAAAATGCTCATGGATGAGGCTAAGGAGACAAAACACACAAACGCAATCTTCTCTCCATCTTTCTTATACTCATAATCACTGTAATAACTTCTTAAACACAAATGACAACTTCATCTGCATCAACTCGCAAGGTTGGTTCATTAATTGCTTCTTCAACTGTATCCAAAAAGAAACCTGTTGTGTTATATATCCTTTTGGCTTGATCATCTCTCATTTTTTTTGGTTAGGGTCTGACCAAAATCGCCACCAATAGACTGCAGAAAGAGTTCATGGAGTGGCAGACTAATCCTCCTGCAGGTTTCAAGCACAGAGTCTCTGATAATCTCCAACGGTACATTACTATACCCATTTTTCGTTTCATTTTCGAAAAACAAATGATTTAATGTTGAAAATGTTGGTGTGAAAAGATGGATCATTGAAGTGAATGGAGCTCCAGGAACCCTTTATGCCAATGAAACTTACCAACTTCAAGTGGAATTTCCTGAGCATTATCCTATGGAAGCTCCACAGGTTCCTCCTTAAAAACTCTTTTTTGTTATTAATACTTTTATCAATATCTAATCATCACATTAATCCCTTAACCTAAAAACAGGTTATCTTTCAGCATCCAGCTCCACTCCATCCTCATATTTACAGCAACGGTCATATTTGCTTGGGTAAGAAACAACACACAATGTACTCACGTGTGTTTTGCCCCTATATTTCATAAAGTCTGGTAACAAGAGCTTGCTGATGCAGATGTTTTGTATGATTCATGGTCGCCTGCGATGAGACTAAGTTCAATCTGTCTCAGTATTCTCTCAATGCTCTCAAGCTCATCCGTTAAGGTTTGTTGCGCGTTTTGTGTATTCTCTTCTTTCAAAAGATTTTTCAATATAGTTTTATTAAGATACTTCTTGTTCACTTGCAGCAAAAGCCTAAAGACAACGACCATTACTTGAAAAACTGCAAAAATGGAAGATCCCCTAAAGAAACTAGGTGGCGGTTCCACGACGATAAAGTATAACATCTATGTGTGCCCTTTAATATTGTAATTATAAACCAAAATGTAATGATCTCAGGTTGAGTTCTTGACCTGTTTCTATCTTCAAAACTAGAACAGCTCCTTTTCGCAGTTTAATCAACACTAAAAGCTTGTGCACAAGACTTTAAAGTTAAGAAATAACATGTTTATTTATTAAGTGAAAGAAATAGCCTAAATCCTCTCTTTACTAGAGATCAGAGATCATCAAGAACGATTAGTACAAACCACCAAGAGAATGGTTGATCCAAGGAACAAACCTTTGTGTATTAATCGCGCCAAGGCAAAAATGTGATCTTTCAACCTCTGCATAAAAGGCTACTGATCGACTTTCCATGGCATCTTACATTTGTAATAAACATATGAATGCCTACTCAGCATGTTCCTTGCTCCATTTTAATGCACCTGCAGCCAAATACTTAAGCTTTAGACAATTTGGATAAACAGAATCATACCGATGCTAGAACATCTAACACCAGTTGTCGTCTCTAGACCACAAAGCTATTCTAATCGCGGCGCCTCAAGATTCCTTACAATCCAGAAGCAACATTGCAATTCTAATACTTTAATTAGACACTACAATTCAACAGCATCCATACATAACAAAGCCAAGATACTCTTTTATTTCATATTATAGTTCAAAAGATTATAAACACATCATCTCCAATTAGATTTTTAAAGTTATGCAGAACACGGTTTCAAAAAGTGTTCTTATTCATTAGTAGAACTTCAATTTTAACTTGTATCCTCAATATCAATATATATACAATATTAAAAGGGATATACGAGGAGCAGAGAGGGTGGCCACGTCGGACAATAAAATCGACCAATCAGGAGATCCCGTTTTGACACGTGAGCAAACTCTCTCCTGCGTTTTGTTCATTTACGGTATGTATTATTAGGGCTTTCTAAATATTGAATTGTGTGGGTTTGTATAATATTTATATTTGGGCCCTCGGTTAGTATGGCCGAGAGTTAGACGTAGAAAACCTTTCTATATTGTCTTCATAGCCGCTTTCCTTTGAACCCTAATCACAGTTCTTCGTCGAACTGCAGATCTTTGTAACGGCTTCACCTTCGTGCCATTAAACCTTGCCATTAATCACAGTTAATTCGATCTCCACTACGACTGTTTACTTCAGAAAGTTCTATCTCTTCAGATTCTTCGGGATTATGAACCTATAAATAAACGTCTCTGGCTTGATGGTCCTCACAGATTCATCGCTCCTTCCAGCTCATAACACATCTTATACCATTTAACCCTTCTTCTGCACCACATGTATGTCAACAAAACTTATTTATTTACTTGACTCCTTATATAAGATAGTAATAGGTGATATTGTTGATCGACAGGGTGGTGGCCACACCCCTGATGATGATATGCATGGAAATAGAAGTGCTTCTTCCAAGTTCAATGTTGGTGTCTCATCTGGCGGTAATCCCGCCGAGGGGGGTGAAGACCCCAAGGAACCATCTGATGCTGAGGAAACCATAGCAAGTCGTGAGCAGACAGAATACAATTCTGAAACTGTTTATAACGTCCCACCAGATTCACCTGAAGGGGAATCCACCGAAAAAGGGTCGGAATGCAAAGTCCTTTAAGTAGCAGATATGAGAAACTATGCCAACGTGACATACGCTTTGTCTTTTGTCGCTCAGTTTATGCTAGGACAGTTGGTCCACTATCTAATTTAAAATTCATTTGTGTTTGTTTCTATTTGCTAGCTGTTTGAAGTTTTTAATATTACTCTTTTCTTATTTTATAATGAACCCACTTTTATGGAATACATGACTTGATACGTATATGAAACATATATTAAAATCATGCAGTGTTCTGTCCTCATTATTAGTCAACTAAAGGCACTCAAACATAGCAGTATAGCGAGAATCATATCAAACCTTGAAGACTCGAGACCTGAGCAAAATTATGGTTAATAAAAGAAGAATAATAGCTACAAAAAGTCAGTAAAATTATGTTTAATACATTGATATTAATACACTAATTGTCACCAAACGAGTCTGTTAACCCCTTTACCTTTCGCCCCCGTCAGTAGGTATGTTATGCAATGATCTGAAGCTATATAAAAAGGTAAATTGTAATTAGCAAAAAAGGATGCGTGACATTATAAATGAGAATATTTTAAAAGCAGTTTTTAAATTTTTGTAGTACGTTAAAAAAAACATTTTAAAACACCATATTCAAATTGAAAATACATAGTTTCCTTTCATTGAAAAAAATTAAACTATTATCTGTAGTAAGAACCCATAAGAATTAAAAAATATACTAATAAGAATTTATTATTACAATAAATTTTGTGGGAAAAGTTATACAGTTAAATTATACTGAAATTATGTTTAAAAATATATATTTGAAGGAATATTTAAAGAAATAATTTTTAAATTAATAAAGCCCAAGCTTAAATAAACTTTTATCATTTATTAGTTTTTATATTAAATAAATTAAAATTTTGAGTCATAAATTTATATACATAATTATGATAGATATTTGATGGCCAATTATGATATATTTTTTTTGTTATAAAGAGATAAAGATTCTTCTAATATTTTTTTTTGAAACACAGATTCTTCTATGTTACAATGTGGTTTTCGATATAATATTAATTTCACATTTACATACAAAAATGAGTAATGACTATTTATTAAATAAATATGTTGGATAAATTATCGAGATATAAATAAAATACAATATAAAAATACATATGATTAATAAATAATAAAATTAAATATAATTATATTTATTTTAGAATGGAAAAAAGATCTAGTAATCCTTAATTAAAATAATTTTAAAATGGTTAGTTAGTTGAAAGTCTAATATTATTATTTTGTTTTATATGGATTTTTTTTTTAATTTTCTAATTGAATCTACTCATCAAACTTTTGTGTTGATAACTAATTATTTAACTGAAAATTATAAATTATTTTTAATATTTAACAAAAATTTCGTTAGAAACTTTTAATTAACTAAGGTAATATAATTTATATGATTATGCATCTAGTATGAAAAAGATTGTGATAACAATTTTATGTTTACATCAATGAAATTATAAGTTTTTATAAATTCTCTAATCGAATTATCTCTTCGTTCTTATTAGAGAACCAACTTATGGCATGGTTCGCTACCACATCTCATCTCTTTCAATATTTAAGAAGCAAAGAAACAATTGTATTAAGTGGCCTTTTCAATTAGATTGTTACTATTATAAAGACATTGTGTACTGAAAATACTCAAAATGACTGAATTGCAAACTATAATTCGAAATGTAGTTTTGACATTTGCTTATAATAATTAATTACTATTATAAATAATCGATGTTCTAGGTTGTTTAATCCTAATTTAAGTCTTTGGTCATCAAGCTTTAGAGAAAAATAGTAACCGAATCGACATTTCCTTGACAAAATAGTAACCATAGTGAAACCGAATTATTACCTAGTTTAGTAATTTTCTGAAATTTCGTATTTTCAAACTATATTGATGATCGTATGTTACCCGATGTCCTTAATCCAAATTTTGATGTCTAATTCGCTAAATTTTATTTTCACAGTACAGCTTGATCTATTAAATCATTTTCCTTACAGTACGCATGCATTTAAAACTCTAGATTTTTAATAGAATAACCGTTTGCTGGCAAAAAAAAAAAAAAAAACTCTAGATTTTTTTTTGCCAACAAAATCAGATTTTTCTAAATGAATCTGCTTAATTAAAACAATTTCTGCTCATGCCAACTCCTACGGTGGATGGCTAAAACCCATAAAGTAATCATATATAGTACAGATTCGGGTTATATCGGTTCGGTTCGGATATAATCGAAGTAAAAAATAAAATTTTTGAAGCAAAACATCTAAATTAAACAAAAATTAATCTATCACACATAAAATTGATAAAATAACAATAATGTTAAATCAAGCATGAAAATTGAAAACAAACATCATTTGTAAACAATATGTATTGCCTTATAGAGAGTAGACGTTTTATTTAAATGAGAAAATTACAATAACACTTCGGGTTCGGTTCAAATTTGTATTGCGTCCTAAAACCCATAAAGTAATCATATATCATACGGATTCGGGTTATATCGGTTCGGTTCGGATATAATCGAAGTAAAAAACAAAAATTTTGAAGCAAAACATAAAGAAAACATCTAAATTAAATAAAAATTAATCTATCACACATAAAATGATAAAATAACAATAATGTTAAATCAAGCATGAAATTGAAAACAAACATCATTTGTAAACAATATGTATTGTCTTATAGAGATTATACTTTTTATTTCAATGAGAAAATTATAAAATACGTATTTATAACTAATTGTGTACTTAAAGTATTTATTAAAATTTTAATATTTATTATTACATATCATATTACCACAAATATTGAATTTAATAATTGAAATACTTATATATATTTCAAAATATTATATTGACTATTAATTTCGGATTTTTCGGGTTACCCGCTCGGATTCGGTTAATAACACTTCGGGTTCGGATATTTTTTATGTCACGCTACAAGATTCGTTCGGATATTTTTACATTTCGAGTGGGATAACGGATCGAGTTTTTCGGTTCAGGTTCGTTCGATTTGGTTACGGATTTTATGCCCAGACCTACACATACCCATGTCGAAGCATCAGATCCACCCCTGTTCGAGATCCACCTGTTGAATTACGCTAGGCGTTAGTCGGGCGGTTAGTCTACCAGAAATTTTTATTGGGCTATCAATAATTGAATTTAAACAATATATGATCCATTAGATTTGTAGATAGTATAAATTAAATAGATATAACTTAATGTTATAATACTATACCTCTATATGCTAAATATTTAAATATTTGTCGATGTTAACTTTTAAAATTATAAAGATTTTTTTTTAAATAACAAAAATCATATTATCTAACAATGATTAATCTTTACTACCTTAAACCAATGAAAACAAATTTTAAACTATATAGTTTATTTTAAAATTAACCAAAAACTAAATCTTTAATTATGTACCGATAATATAAATCTATGAAGCGAAAAGTTTAATTTTTTATAAACTTTCTAAATTTGTGAAATGTTACAATATCTTTGAATATGACAATAAAACAACATTTTCACTAATCTTTATATATATATATTTACGATTTTAATAATGAAAAATAATCCGAAAATATATATATAGAAGAAGATACAAATACATGTGAAAGTTTGAGACAATCTATTCAATGCAAAATATAAAGTAAACTTATTATGTTTTAAAATTGATAGACACATATATATTATAATATATATCAATTTAGAATTGAAAACAAACATCATTTGTAAACAATATGTATTGTCTTATAGAGATTATACTTTTATTTCAATGAGAAAATTATAAAATAATGATTTATAACTAATTGTGTACTTAAAGTATTTATTAAAATTTTAATATTTATTATTACATATCATATTACCACAAATATTGAATTTAATAATTGAAATACTTATATATATTTCAAAATATTATATTGACTATTAATTTCGGATTTTTCGGGTTACCCGCTCGGATTCGGTTAATAACACTTCGGGTTCGGATATTTTTATGTCACGCTACAAGATTCGTTCGGATATTTTTACATTTCGAGTGGGATAACGGATCGAGTTTTTCGGTTCAGGTTCGGTTCGGATTTCGGGTTACGGATTTTATGCCCAGACCTACACATACCCATGTCAGAAGCATCAGATCCACCCCCTGTTCGGAGATCCACCCCCTGTTCGGAATTACGCTAGGCGTTAGTCGGGCGGTTAGTCTACCAGAAATTTTTATTGGGCTATCAATAATTGAATTTAAACAATATATGATCCATTAGATTTGTAGATAGTATAAATTAAATAGATATAACTTAATGTTATAATACTATACCTCTATATGCTAAATATTTAAATATTTGTCGATGTTAACTTTTAAAATTATAAAGATTTTTTTTTAAATAACAAAAATCATATTATCTAACAATGATTAATCTTTACTACCTTAAACCAATGAAAACAAATTTTAAACTATATAGTTTATTTTAAAAATTAACCAAAAACTAAATCTTTAATTATGTACCCGATAATATAAATCTATGAAGCGAAAAGTTTAATTTTTTATAAACTTTCTAAATTTGTGAAATGTTACAATATCTTTGAATATGACAATAAAACAACATTTTCACTAATCTTTATATATATATATTTACGATTTTAATAATGAAAAAATAATCCGAAAATATATATATAGAAGAAGATACAAATACATGTGAAAGTTTGAGACAATCTATTCAATGCAAAAATATAAAGTAAACTTATTATGTTTTAAAATTGATAGACACATATATATTATAATATATATCAATTTAGAATTGAAAACAAAATATTTATATAAAAATAAATGAAAACAAAAACTCGCGCGGTTGCGCGGATCGAGATCTAGTAGTTTTTAAAAGAATTGTATTCAGTGCCAAACCGATCACTATAGTTTAACAATTAAACTGACTTATTTCCACATTAATGATTGGTTTGCGATGCATAATTTTGGTTAGTTATCATTGTTGGTTAAACACATTGATAAAAAATCTCCTTTCAATAAGCCAGTTGGTTTACAATAATAAAATTAAAATTTACTAATAATATATGTTGATAAGATTTCATAGACAAGTTTCTATTGATAATGGTAAAAATTCTCTAATATTTTAACTAAAAATTAGAAAATATTTTAAAATATTCCCTAATAATCTTTTTTCTTATCTTAACACAAAATCAAAATAACACACCTCGAAACTTCAAATGACATGAAAAAAAAACACACAAAGTAAACAAGTGTCACACATTTTCTTCCCCTCAAAAACATTTTACTCATATCATGAATTCAAGAGTTTATCTTCCTGCAATTCTTCCTGATTTCACCACTCGAACCGGTCAAGGGAGAGATGTTTCCCATCTTGATCATCGACTCGGCAAACTGCTCGAAAAACTCTCCTTGATCCTCTGCATACTTCTTTACAAGATCTCTCGATTTATCATTGCTGCTGAACAGAACCTGGTCCGAGTTCAACAACCCCATGTTCTCCATCAAGTTCTTGAAGTAGCTGTTGTCGAACTTCGCCGGGCTGACCTTGTCCAGCACCGAGAGAATCTGGTCCCCTCCGGATCTTGGACACCTTTGACGCAAGTTAGCAGCGAATGATTGTTCCAATGTCATGTCTGGACGACCGTTTCCGGACTGGTTGTATAGCCTCTGTCTGAAACTTGTGCATCTCGAGAATCCAATAGTGTGACTCCCTGATAACAAATTAAGGTTATAGGGTTTATTATTTGTACCGTGCAAGTAAAGTAACTGTGATAGAATGAAGAAAGCTTACCGGAGAGAGCGACAAGGTCGGTGACATCAAGTCCTTGACGATTAAACTTGCTGAGGATGGTCTGGAACGTGTTGTTTGGTGCAGGGATGTTGTTGTTCGAACCGCTCAAGCTTGCACTTCTTGAATCTCTTCTTCCCAATGGGACCATCCAGCTTGGTCCACCAGTCTAAACCAAACCAAACCAAACCAAACCGAATCAGCTCTTTTTTTCAAATTTTTTTAACAAACATTGTAGAGAAGACTTACAAGAACAGAGGAGTCTCTAGCAGCTAGGGTTAGAATATCAGCACAAGAGACAGTTCCAGGGCATTGTTTCTCAAGTTGAGCTTTGATCCGGTCAACTACTTCGAATCCACGAGCTGATTTGCTGTTAGGGTTGGAGCTTTTCTCACTCACTATCCTCCCACTGCTATCTAGAAGCAAAGAGCCATCACAACCCTACATTTCAAGGCTACCTTGCTCAGTACGTAACAAATAAATAAAACATGATAGACGTTGAAGAAATCAACAAAACCTGAACGAAGCAGTCGTGGAAATGAAGTCTCATCAATGAAGCGGCCATACGGGTTTCTCTAGCAACAGCTTGAGCTACAACTGATCTCACGATCTCTCCGGCTTGCGGGCATGAATGTGCGTAGTAACCAGGGTTTAGTTTGCCACCATAGCTCTGATCGCAGAGACAAAGAGGAGATATATATATATATATATATATATATATATATATATATATATATATATATATATATATATATATATATATATATATATATATATATATATATATATATATATATATATATATATATATATATATATATATATATATATATATATATATATATATATATATATATATATATATATATATATATATATATATATATATATATATATATATATATATATATATATATATATATATATATATATATATATATATATATATATATATATATATATATATATATATATATATATATATATATATATATATATATATATATATATATATATATATATATATATATATATATATATATATATATATATATATATATATATATATATATATATATATATATATATATATATATATATATATATATATATATATATATATATATATATATATATATATATATATATATATATATATATATATATATATATATATATATATATATATATATATATATATATATATATATATATATATATATATATATATATATATATATATATATATATATATATATATATATATATATATATATATATATATATATATATATATATATATATATATATATATATATATATATATATATATATATATATATATATATATATATATATATATATATATATATATATATATATATATATATATATATATATATATATATATATATATATATATATATATATATATATATATATATATATATATATATATATATATATATATATATATATATATATATATATATATATATATATATATATATATATATATATATATATATATATATATATATATATATATATATATATATATATATATATATATATATATATATATATATATATATATATATATATATATATATATATATATATATATATATATATATATATATATATATATATATATATATATATATATATATATATATATATATATATATATATATATATATATATATATATATATATATATATATATATATATATATATATATATATATATATATATATATATATATATATATATATATATATATATATATATATATATATATATATATATATATATATATATATATATATATATATATATATATATATATATATATATATATATATATATATATATATATATATATATATATATATATATATATATATATATATATATATATATATATATATATATATATATATATATATATATATATATATATATATATATATATATATATATATATATATATATATATATATATATATATATATATATATATATATATATATATATATATATATATATATATATATATATATATATATATATATATATATATATATATATATATATATATATATATATATATATATATATATATATATATATATATATATATATATATATATATATATATATATATATATATATATATATATATATATATATATATATATATATATATATATATATATATATATATATATATATATATATATATATATATATATATATATATATATATATATATATATATATATATATATATATATATATATATATATATATATATATATATATATATATATATATATATATATATATATATATATATATATATATATATATATATATATATATATATATATATATATATATATATATATATATATATATATATATATATATATATATATATATATATATATATATATATATATATATATATATATATATATATATATATATATATATATATATATATATATATATATATATATATATATATATATATATATATATATATATATATATATATATATATATATATATATATATATATATATATATATATATATATATATATATATATATATATATATATATATATATATATATATATATATATATATATATATATATATATATATATATATATATATATATATATATATATATATATATATATATATATGTTTTATTATTAAAGGATTCAAAATATACATGGAACAACATATTTAAAAATTAATTTGTGTTTTATTTAGGTTAATTTCTTACCTCCACTTCAAAGTCCGGATTACATTTTAGCAATTTTATGTTTATTCATTTTAGATAATATATTGTTAAACCAAACCAAACCAAACCAAACCAAACCAAACCAAACCAAACCAAACCAAACCAAACCAAACCAAACCAAACCAAACCAAACCAAACCAAACCAAACCAAACCAAACCAAACCAAACCAAACCAAACCAAACCAAACCAAACCAAACCAAACCAAACCAAACCAAACCAAACCAAACCAAACCAAACCAAACCAAACCAAACCAAACCAAACCAAACCAAACCAAACCAAACCAAACCAAACCAAACCAAACCAAACCAAACCAAACCGAATCAGCTCTTTTTCAAATTTTTAACAAACATTGTAGAAGACTTACAAGAACAGAGGAGTCTCTAGCAGCTAGGGTTAGAATATCAGCACAAGAGACAGTTCCAGGGCATTGTTTCTCAAGTTGAGCTTTGATCCGGTCAACTACTTCGAATCCACGAGCTGATTTGCTGTTAGGGTTGGAGCTTTTCTCACTCACTATCCTCCCACTGCTATCTAGAAGCAAAGAGCCATCACAACCCTACATTTCAAGGCTACCTTGCTCAGTACGTAACAAATAAATAAAACATGATAGACGTTGAAGAAATCAACAAAACCTGAACGAAGCAGTCGTGGAAATGAAGTCTCATCAATGAAGCGGCCATACGGGTTTCTCTAGCAACAGCTTGAGCTACAACTGATCTCACGATCTCTCCGGCTTGCGGGCATGAATGTGCGTAGTAACCAGGGTTTAGTTTGCCTCCGTAGCTCTGTTGGCAGAGGTAAAGAGGGAGAACGCAAAGGAGAGAAAGAACAAAGAGAGAGCTACTGAGTCCTGCCATTATGTTTGACGAGAAGATGAAGAGATGAGAAGACTTTGTGATGAGAAGTGATATGAAGCAAGAGGGGGAGGAAGAAGGTATTTATAGGAAGAGACTTTGAATAAGAAGTAAGAAGTGGAGTTGGTAATTAACTAGATAGAGATTAAGATAATAATAATCAAGGGAACTGCTAGAAAAAACAAAATGTAAAAAAAATATTGGAGAAAAGAAGATTAAAAGAGACTAAAGTTTGTGTTTGGTACCCAACATTGCCTGCTTAATTTGACTAATTTACCTCCTTTTTGCTTTACTTATTTATTTACAATTGATTTGACTTCATTGGAGGGGGAAAGGCAAAGCAAAGTTTTGAGTTTTAAATATATTGAAATTGATCTTTATCCATATGTTAACGACTAGTACCAATAATTTGAGAACTATTAACTCTTTCTTTCTTTCTTTCTATGATTAAATATTCGAATTGTATACACACAAAAATGATGGTCTATAACATAAAGAATGTATGCCTTCGAGATCATAATCGCATGGACAGAATTATTCTTGACATAGACAAATAAAACATTAGCTCAAAATTTTAAAGCCTTCCAATGGTTAAAATAAAATGATAATAATTTTTATTACATTGTTTATAACTTTTAAAATCTTAAGATCCGTCTTGCTCATAAATGGTTTCATCCTTTCACTTCAATCGATGATTATTGAGTTTTGATGTTTTAGAAGTAGTTAACTTAAGAGCATGATTAATGAAAAATTCTTAGGATGAGATTTTTAGCGGAATATAAAAAACCATCTCTTAATTTTTAACTTAAAAAAAGGTAAAAACCGACTCTTAAAAAAGCTAAGAGACTAGTTTTACATATTTATCTTGTTGTAAAAATAAAATAAAAGCGAAGAAATCAAGTATGAACAGAATAAATAATATACTAATACCAATACCTAGATTTAACTAATCTGAAAAAAAGAGTCGAAAAGAAATAATATTTTTACTTTTGCAAATGACTTGGTAATACACATACATAAAACTATGTTCGAAGAGACAGAGGCCAAGACTTTTACGTAGTGAGAAAGAGAAGAGGGTAGGAAGAGATTCTACCTACTCCTTTGACGACAAAAAAGTGTCAATCTTTATTGACATGTGAACACGCTCTTGTTCTTTGTAACCAAAGCAACGAAAGGAAACTTTGTTTGTCGTCATCTACCACAACACATGAATCTGCAGGTAAAAGCAATCTCAAGGTGAGTGAAGCTTTCAACTTTTTTGACTCTTTCACAATTTGTTTTCCCTCATTCTAGAAACCAAACATTAAAGTAAAAAACAGAGTTCAACTGCATACCATACCATTGACTGAGACAGAACCTTTAACAAAGGCGATTAGCAAGTTAGATAGCACCATATGTCCTTTCACTTGGTCTCTGCGTTGGTGCTTGAGTAGAAGACGTGGAAGAGCGGTCCCATGAGACTTCATTGGCAAAAGCGCTGTTGATCTCTTCAGTTCTTGAGTAGTTTTGTCCACTTCCACTCGCCTGTTTACAAAGACCGTATCCATTACATTACGTATATAAATTGTCTCTTGTGAGGATTCATACAGTGACCTAATATCATAAATGAATACTTTTTTGAGTCCATTTTTGGAAATGCTTACAGTTTCTAGTAAGCCTGATAGAAGTGACATGCCTGGCAATGCATCAATCCCACGCTGCGCCCATACGGAACACATCAGTGCTACTGTGTGTGTAGAGAATCAAAGAACGGAAGTAGAAAGATTGAAAGGTTACCACGCGTTCTACTCTTGTCTTGTAGATAAATCCTCCACAGCAGAAAAGTGTAAATGCAACGAGGGATCTGATCAAAAACAACACACAAGAACACAATTAGCTGAAGCTAGTTCTCCTGTTACAAGCCGTTTATGATTCTGAGAAAGAGATTTTCATACACGCAGGAAAAAACTCCAAATATAGCCCATCCTTTCGCTGATCCTCCTTCAGCACCTTGGTTGTATTCTGAAGAAAAAACAAATTGTATTGTATCAGAGAGAGACAGAGCAAGCAACGGAGAATGCCATGTAGATGATAAGCTCACCACAGAGTTTTGTGAGGAAGAACTGAACAGGATCATAACCATCCACTGGGATAGTGACATTGACTTCATACGGAGTCTTACGAGTTTTCTCACCTTTGAGAAAGAAAGATGTTAGAGGATTTGTAAAAACAAAGGTCAAAGGAACAATGAAAAGAGAAAGATAACAGAAGCTATTACAGTTCCAGTCCAGTACTAGAGTTGAAGGAGATAAGGTTGTTGGATGATTCCCAGTCAAGGAAGAACCAGATATCTTGACGTTAAGACCATTCTCCGGGGAGACCTTGATGATAGGCTTCCCTACCAATGTTGAAAGAGAAGCAATTGCAGTCATGTAGAGTGTAAGATGAGTCTGCTCGGTCTTGAAGCTGCGAATTGTAGGAACACTTCATGTAGTGAATACATAGGACTCAAACATGAACAGAACTAGGTTCTTGATTCTCTACCTAAATTCACGACGAGGTTTGTCAAATCCAAACTGTGTCATCCCATTATAAATCTGCAGGTTCCAAAACCAAATCCACTTTTAAGTTTTTGTTCAGTGTGAAGAACAAAGCTGCTATCAGAAAATTTGTGTTGGTTCTGTTCTTACAAGTTCCCATGAGCGAGGATGCAAACCGACCGTGAAACCCTTGAAGACACGAGGGCCAGGTTTCTCACACGGAATAGCCAACTCGACAGTAACTCTAGACCAATGGAAAAAGAGCAGAAACATACATCCGTTGATTAAAAAATGATGTATGATGATTCTTGTAACATCAGAGATAAATAGTAGCAGAGAGAGAGACATACCTGCAAGTTGAATCTTGAGTGACACTACATATGCATCCAAGTCCACCTGAAGTACGGATAAAAAAGAAGGAAGACTTAATAGATTTCCAAGACTTGAGAACCGTTTCTAAAGTTTCATCTCGAAGAAAACAAAAGAAAGAAGGAGGACACTCAGACACACCTTTACAGCGTCCATCAACACAGTTCCCACAAATAATATTGACCTGAACAACATCACAAAACAGAAACCAACACTCTAAGAAAAGAGCCACTGAAGTTTTTTTCAAAAATAAAACTAGTGAGTAGCTAGCTATCTAACCTGTGCTGTACGTCCAAGTTTGTCATAGCTCTGCTCGCAATTCGCCAGGTCACCGTGGTAAAACCCCTACATTGTATACCACAGATCATGAAAGAAACACAAACAATCAAATCTATGTCCAGAGTAAAAAAAACAACTGGTTAATTATGATGTTAAAAAAACTATGACAGAAGAGGAGGTTCTTCTCACCTGAACAAAATCGAAATGTCCAGAGCTGGAATCAAAGTAGCTCAACGGGTCAAATCGTCCAAAATCAACATAACCCTGCACACAACACAAAAAACACCATTAGAGGAATCATCCAGAGCCGAACAAAAGTTTGATGATATGGGGAGTGTTACCGCCTGCCCTCTTGTTTCAACATCCTTGCAAAATCTAACCACCAAATCAAACTCCTACATCCATAAAAGAGAACTTAAGTCAAACCTCAAGCTAACTCTCCTAACCACAATACTATAAACAGAGAATGCATATATACACAAACCTTGCCATCATATTCAAATGGGTGACCAATCCAGCTGCTCTGATCAAACCAAAGTTAAAGAAAGCATTTTCACAACACACACACTCAAAAGCAAACACCTTTACTCTTTAACCGATCCAAAGCTACAAGAAAAGAGTAGTAGAAAGAGGATACAAAATCGACAAGACGACTTGAATTGTCGAGAGCGTAGCAGTTCGAATCGGGTACGGGTACAGACCCAGCACCCTCAAATAATCCAATTGCAAAAGCTGCAAATAAATTTTCATAAGCTCTCAAATTCGTAAGAGGGAGAAAATCACTTAATTGGCATTTTACCGGAGACGAAGAGAAGCTGAATGAAACTGTGTGGGCACCTCCGTATCTCCATAGTTTGGTTCTGTGTCGTCGTCGTCTCCGATTCGGGGTTCGGATTGAATTACGCCGAATTTGGATATCGCCGGCAGATTCCGATTGGGATCAGTTCATCGTCAAACCCTCTAGCTAGCTCGGAAGGTTCCTTCTCTCGTACTTGGGTTTGATCTAAATAAACCGATTTTTCCAGGACATAACCGACCAACTAAGTAATCAATTCGGTACATCACTCTACTAAATAGCGCATCATCATAAATTTTGTTTTAACTTCTGAGAGTTGCTAAGTGGTAAGACTACATATATGATAAGATGAATATTGTATTAACAACTTTAACTAGATTACTAGATATTGACGGGTATATTTTTTGTTTTTTTAATTTTTTACGTAATATAATTTATGTCTGTGTTTAATTATATTTTTGTATGATATGAATTTAATAGAATAGATATAATTTTCTCTATATTAAATAAATAATTGATTAAGTTTCATAATTGTGTACTTGTGTCATATATGTTTGGGAAATTATTTTTAATCTTTATTCACCAAATTTGCAATTTGTAATATATTTTTGCACTTTCATATATGATAACATTTTTAATTTTCCACATTTTATTTCTAAACTTAAGTAGGTGTTTTAATAGAATAGACATAACAAATAACCCTAAAAATTGTTTGATAATAATATAGACTAGGATAAGACCCGCGCCTTGCGCGGAATTAAGTTATTATTTTTATTATATTTTGGAAAATGAAACAATAATTTGGCTTCATTTGGATTAGGGGTGTTCAATCCAGATATCGGGTTGGTTTCGATTCGGTTCGGTTTTTTTCGGTATTTTGGTTAGTAAAATATAACTACTATTCTAAATCCATATTTACTTTGACTTTAGTCTTTCACATACTTTTGAAAGATTTCAACCTGACAACTAAATTGATCACCAATCTTGTTGCTTTAAATCATTAGTATATATATATATATATATATATATATATTATTTAGTTTGAATATTTATTAAATAAAAATTCATATGCTATATTTTATGATCATTTGTAACTTATTATAACAAAAAAATAATCTATTGATCACAAAATTTTCAGAGTGAGAATCTTCAAATTTCTAATAATATATAGGCGTTTTGAAAATTCAAAATATAACATATAAGAAAAAATATAAATGTTTTTATTATATATTTAATGTGATTTTTAATATCTTTTAATACTATAAAATTAAAAAGAACTAAGATACCAAAATTGTTATCAAATATTTATTATTCATAATAATTAATTTTCATATATCGTTAATCATATTAGGTAATTTCGTAGCTTCTAATTAAGGAAAGTGCAAAACAATATTTGGTAGATTATTTATCAATTGAATATTCGATAGTTAGTTTAATAAAAATATAATGTAAGTTAAGATGGACCAACCTATTTTTTAAGAATAGTATATTTTATATAGTCATTTATTAAATGAGAATTTATAATCATACACTTCTATGATCATTCATATCGTTTATAACTGAATATTTAAATCATCGATAACAAAATTTTCAATGTGAAATCTTTAATAAGTTTATAATTTATAAATGTTTTTGAAAATTCATTGAAAGTTTTAATATTAAAATATTTATGTAATCTTATGGTATATAGTTTAATATATATATATATATATATATATATATATGTTTTATTATTAAATGATATTTTTACTCATATGGTTTTAAAATCATGTGTATCTTCTTATAATATTAAATAAAAGTTCATATTAATACAATTTTATGATCATTTGTAACTTATTATGACAAAAAAATAATCTATTGATCACAAAATTTTAAGAGTGGTGATCTTCAAATTTCTAATAATTTATAGACGTTTTGAAAATTCAAAATATAACATATAAAAAATATAAATGTTTTTTATTATATATTTAATGTGATTTTTAATATCTTTTAATAATATAAAATTTTTAAAAAGAACTAAGATACAAAAATTGTTATCAAATATTTATTATTCATAATAATTAATTTTCACATATATGTTAATCATATTAGGTAATTTCAGTAGCATTTATTTAAGGAAAGTGCAAAACATTTTTGGTGCGTTATTTATCAATTCGATAGTTAGTTTAATAAAAGTGTAATATAAGTTAAGATGGACCAACCTATTTTTCTAAGAATAGTATATTTTATATAGTTATTTATTAAATAAGAATTTATAATCATACGGTTCTATGATCATTCATATCATTTTATAATAAAATATTTAAATCATCGATAACAAAATTTTCAATCTGAAATATTTAATAACTTTATAATTTATAAATGTTCTTGAAAATTCATTGAAACTTTTAATATTAAAATATTTATGTAATCCTATGGTATATAGTGTTTAATCTATATATATATATATATATTTATTTTATTATTAAATGATATTTTTTACTCGTATGGTTTTAAAATCATGTGTATCTTCTTATAATAAAAATGTTAAACCATTGATCATTAATTTTTAACATAATAATTTTAATAGTTTTAGTCATTTATTTTCGTTTTTAAAAATTTAAAATATAACATATACGAAAAAATCTAAATTTTACTTTTATAGCTAATTTGATTGTTTAATTTATTTTAATAATATAAAATTAAACAAAAAATGATGGAGGAGATATAAATTGTTATCAAATCTTTATTATTAAAATCATTAATTGTCATATATATATATTAGTCATTTATGGTAATTCCGTAGGTTTGATTTAAGGAAAGAAAATAACATATCATATCATTATATCATATAGTTTGACCAACTTATGTATCTAACAACATATAAAAATCGAATGTGGACCTACTTATTTTTTAATTGAATGTAATTGACTACCTAATTGAGTGCCACCTATGCATTGAGGCCTATTTTAATTAATACAAAATTGAGGTTACATCTTTTCAAATGTTCCTCAATTAATATATAGGGGATTAGTAATATCTAATTAAGGTCAATTAGATAAAAGCCCATACAAATACACAATGCAAAACAATACATCCAGGCCCATATAAATAAATAAATCCTGACCACAAACTTATTATACAGAAAAAAAAAACTTTTTAGAAAATCAGCTCGAAAATAGAGTTTCTCTCTCCCTCTTTCTATTACAACCGACCAGATCTTGTCTCAGCTCAAATTTAATCGATCTGTAAAAAAAATTGCTCAGATCAGCTCAGGTACATGTAATATCACTCGTTTTGTTGTTAGATTAAATATATTTTGTTGCATGTAATCTTATTTTGAGGTGAAATCTGAGAAATTTATTTTGAATAAAATTTCAGATGTGACGGATCCTCTGTTTCTTCTGATGAGGGATCTGAGTGAAGCTGATCTTAATCGATGATAATATATGTGTCTGAAGTGTACTGGAGGGAAGGAAAGGTCAACAAAACCAAAGCGTTGATCTTGTCTCCATTGAAAAAGAAGATGTCTGAAAAGAAACAGGTTTTTGTGTCTATAGCATCACCAAACAATTTAACTCCTACATCTGAAAAGCATGTACTCTACTATGGCGGGTCCCCTACTATGGCCTGTAAGAAATATTTTAAAACTTTGATTTTGTATATTAGTATATACTATGATTCTTAAAAGCTATATGATGTTGAATCTGAAACATCCTTTAAGTATTTCATAAATATTTGTTCAAAGTGAAAGACTGTCACTTTATTCTCAGAAACGCGTGGAAGACTGTGGAAGCTGACATGAGTGGCTCTATTGGTTTGAAACCAGAGCAGTAAAAATATACATGGCTCCTATGAAGATCACAGTAATCTATTGACCAAATAATAAATCTATGTTACTTTTTAACAAATCTTTTTTATAAGCCATATATAAACTCTTTTGTTTTCTTATGGGGAATGAATGTTTTCTTTTGCAGGCCCTCATTATTATAAAAGAAGTAAAATGATGTTAGGAAACCAATCAAAGCCATATCAGACTGACTTTGAGATCGACAGGTTTTCTTCCATCTCATGAAGTATTATTTAGCGCCTTGTCTGCAGTATGAAGTTATGAGTATAATAAATATGTACTGCTGTGTGAGTATATTACAATTATATTCTTATTTAGCTCTGTTTTATACTTCAGGAGATGCAGTTATAAAAAGTATAAGTTCAGCTTCCTTTTTTACCAAAGGAACGCAAAGGGCTTTCAGAAACAACTTCTAGCATTGGAATAACACGTAAGTCACTTAACCGAACTTAGCTAGCACTTAGAAGTCAGGAATGGAATATAGATTAGAAGTCAAGAAAGCAATATCGGTTAGAAGTCAGGAATGGAATCTGAATGTTGTTGCTGGTACGTCTGTTGCGTGCTTCCAAAGGATGTTGAATCCGAATGTTGTTTAACCGCCCTGTCTGTTGTGTGCTTGTATGTAGGTTAACAAATACAATGTCTTTTGCTTGTAATGTATGTTGTGTGCTTCTGTTTGCATGAATAAATTAGAGAGATAAATGAAAAACTTCCAACTTGCAAGTTAACTACATTGTTTGTCAAAAATAGAAATAAGTTTAAATACGCTAAAACACACAGCAAACCAAACATTAAAATTAGAGATTCTGAAAGATCTCTTTGAAAACAACATTCTTTGTCTCACGCTTAGGCTTTCCTTGATCATCAACAACCAAAATCTTCAATCCCTTTTTTGATGTAACTCTGGAAACAGCCACGTATAGTTGTCCATGAGAGAAGACATCTCTTGGTAGATACAAACCAACATGGGATAGTGATTGACCTTGACTCTTATTAATTGTAATAGCAAATGCAACTGCGATAGGCAGCTGCCTTCTCCTCATCTTGAAAGGCAATTTCTTATCAGAAGGTGTAATAGAAAGTCTAGGAATGACCACAGTTTTCCCCACCTTTTCTCCTGTGATCACTTTAGCCTTTACCAATAAATCATCCATCTCTGTAATCTGGAGTCTTGTGCCATTCATCAAACCGTTTGTATGATCGATATTTCTAAGCAACATCACTGGACAGCCGACTTTCAAGCGAAGACTGTGATTTGGCAGACCAGAAACCTTGATGGTGTTTAAGAAATCAGGAGTTAGAGCCTGGTCATTTCTCGAAAATCTATCAGAAGCATCAATCGAGTCAGAGCTTAAGTAAATCCTTTCTTCTCCTGCATGTTACAAACTCAAAAATTATATAATAATCATAAACGATTTCAATAGCCAAAAATAACTTGTCCATATAAATAGTATAACCTGGTAGTTTATCCAACATGTGCTGGTTAATCCTGTTGACATCTTCATTGGTGGGACAGAGAATTGCCCTTTCTTGGAAAAACTTTGGCTGTTTATCCTGTTGTAAGGAAAATACATCCCCATATACTGCTTTGCTAATTGATTCAATCGGATCATCTACATCAGTAATAAGAAACTCATCTGGAATATTGATTACAACTTCTCCATCATTTTCACCTCCAAGCTTTCCATCTCCAACATCTAAAATCCACTTTGAGAATTCTTTTAATTCCTTAGCATCTTCAGCAGACAGGTTTTCAGAAAGTAGCCTCATATTCTTGGTTAGCTTCATCACTTTGACATGCCTCCATAAATATGATGAATTAAGAGACTCCATTACAATTTCTGGTCGTCCAGCACCATGTATAACATGCAAAACTTGTCTAAAATCACCTCCAAATACAACAACTTTCCCAGCAAAAGGCCTGTTGTCTTTGTTCCGCATAATGTCTTTCATACTCCTATCCAAAGACTCAAAACAATGTCTACTCATCATTGGTGCTTCATCCCAAATGATTAGAGATGCTGCTTTCACCAAGTTAGCTTGATCACTTCCTGGAATAAGGGTGCAAGTAGAATACTCATCTGGGTTTATTGGTATTCCAAACCTATAATGTGCTGTCCTTCCTCCTTGTAGCAATAGAGAAGCTATCCCACTTGATGCAGTGTTCAAACATATTTCCCCCTTGAATCTAATAGCTGCAGACAACAATCTCCACAGGAAGGTTTTACCAGTTCCACCAAATCCATAAACAAAGAACACACCTCCTTTTTGATTTATGACTGCATCAACAATCTCATCATATATTTTCTTTTGTTCCTCCGTTAGTTTAACAATGTATCTGTCATGCTCAGCTTTCAGCTTCTCCCTATCGTAACTCAGCTCATCTGAAATCAGAACATTGTCATTCCCACCAATATTTGGATCTGGCTTTGGCATATTTTCCCATTGATCTAAAGAAAAACCATTGCTCTTTAAAATATTCTCAATCTCAAGAAGAGCATATTGTTTTTTTTCATGGGCACTTAAACAGAGATCTGTAAAAAATATATAAACACTTTCAACTTCAATTTTTCAGAATAGGATATGATAAAAAAATAGAATTATATTATACCTGGCCTTTTTAGTAACTTTCTCCGTTTATACTCGATATCATCACATAGAACCTCCCATGTATTGTCCCAAACAACCTCTGGCTCTGACAAACTACCAGACATCAGCATCATAACAAAAGTATGACGCAAAGCTGAAGCTGATTCTGTGAAACTTGTCCTAAAAATATCATCAATATACTCTTGATCATCGTCTAGTAAGCCTCTTGCAAAACACACTGCCTTATACGTAGGATAAACAACATTGTTAAATGTCCGAATCTCCTCATCATTTCTTGGACCTCTAACTATGTTTAGCAGAACACGCAAATAGAAAGCTTCTTCAATCTTCCTTGGGGCATAATTGATCCTACCAATACTGAATCCTCTCTGTCTGTCGTGGAACTTCTTCTCCTTCTTATTCCAAGTGAACATTGTTGGGATTTCTGCTAGAGTTAGTCTTCTGGCAACAGCACTAACCTTGTTCAGTTCAAACCATCCAGTGAACATAGTATCTTCTATAAGCTCTCGACTGGTCACTTTCTCATAAGTGTCATCATCTTTGAAAATTATTATCTGCTTCCCTGGTAGGTGCCACTGCATTCGCTCAACAGGTACTGATCGATAGTGAATAGGGAAACTGAAAGTCCTCCACGCCCCTTCACAGGCTGAAACATATCTAAAAAAATAATATTCGAGATTAGTATTGTACCTGATCTGATTGAGAAGTAAAAAATCTTTAAAGAAAGAGCAAAACAAAATTTACCGGCAGTTGAAGAAGTTTTTGATCTCATTTTTTTTATCAACTCCAGTAGTTTCATCGTTTGACTTCTTTCGCTTTGCTCCTCCTTTTTCTGGTGGCTCAACAAGAATAAAGATAACGATCCGCCTTTATTAATATACTTAAATAAGTATTTAATAGAACCAGTCTGATTACACCATTCTACATTAATATGAGCTCGATAACTAACAGATAATTTCTTGTTATAGGGTATCACATATCTGTTATCGCATTTGAAACCATTTTTCTCTACAAAGCAACCAGACTGTTCACGCCGTCTATAAACTGGAAAACCTTCTCGGTTCACTGAAGTTGTTTCCACAAAATCTTTTGGATAAAGCTTTGAACATTTACCATTTTCCATGCATGGCGAATTCCAGTTAACTGACCCACAAGGACCATGAATCATCATATCTTTGACCACATCAAACAACTCTGGTTCCTTTTCCTTGTCTGGTATTTCTGCTGAGATAATCTTGTCAATGTCTTCTGGTTTAGGAAATTTATAGTTAGGATGCATGAAGAGCAGAATATGAGCATGTGGCAGACCACGTTTCTGAAACTCAATTGTGTACATGGCTGCATTAAAAACAGTGAAAGACATTAGTAACTACAATTAAACAAAAAATATATCAAACGAAAATAACCAAGCAAAATACTCACATGCGACTGTTTTTCCAAGTAGATTTTTTTCTGTTAAATCCCTCATAAGAGAATCAAGTTTACACTTAAAAATTCTGCATAGAATATCTGGTCTGTCGTCAGGACTGAGTTTGCGTGGTTGAACATATCTGGTGATTTCGGGCCATTTAGGATTGCATGTGAAAGTTATAAACAGATCGGGAAACCCAAAATATTTGCATATCGACATTGCATCCAAATACATATTTTCATGTATCTTGGTCCTCCAACAAAAGTGCCTGGTAACACATAGCGGCTTCCTTGCTCACTCATATCTGTCTTCCCATCGTTTTCAGACTGCTGAATAGAATCAAAGCTATCTGATCTAAGGCTTTTCTGGTTCATCCTCAAAAAGCACAGCCGGTTAGATTCTATGGTTGTAAAAGCATCAACCAAAAACTGTTGGAATAGCCTCTTAGAGTGCAGAAGTGTATGACATTCCCCGTCTCTTTCCTGGATCCGATATGCATACCACTGTCTCATACTGATATTTTTCCTCTTCAGTTTAGATGTAGCCTCTGTAGCTCTTTTTTCAATCCCAAATCTGAACCCATCTTCGCCATATGTAAAGATAAGAGGATATTGTAGTGCAAGATAGGAAGGATGGATTTCACTTATCCGTTTAAGCCATCCTGTTTGCTTCTCTTCAAGAACAATATCTCTTTTATCCATTTCCAAATTGAAATCCCCAGGAACCAGTGCAGCAACTTCAGATGCAGTAGGAGTATCATATGTCCTCCCGTCTTTTTCTCGACTGCTAACAATCCGCATATGAAAGGTAGTCTCAGGGTTCAAATTGAACCTATCTCTGGCTGATCGGAATTGATGCACATATGGATTTACTTGGTTTAGCATCTCAACTATCATCTCAATGACCTTTTTCCTCACACTCTCTTTTTTTGCCTTATCAGCCTTTTTCTTGTATTTTCTGCATCAAAAGTAAGATGTTTGACAGTATAATAATTTCTACGTTCGCAGGTCATAATCTATTATATTTTGGTTCTTAGTAATGAGTTGAAAATACCCTATCATGGAAGCTCTTTTGTCAATTTCGTTTTCAATGTCAACAATGTAGAGTTGAGAAAACTTGGCTTCTTTTCCAGCTGGTGTCTTTAAACTACCCATTAGATGATAGTTTTCTCCTTGAAGTTGAAACATCTTTGGGCCACGTCCTTGAGGAAGACATCTATCAACTTTACCCCCAAGAGATGTAAAAGAAAAAACCATATTAAGCTGCCTGATATTTTCCCGAAAGTATTTGCTGATCTCATCATCACAATGTAACAATCTTTTCAAGATCTCTGGTGATTCTTTTAGTAATGGTAACTGAACTTGACCTTGTCCACAACACAAAGAGAATTTTGGTTTCTTGGTCTTGTTTCTCTTTTCAATGCGTTCACCATACCACATTTTCGCCCCACAGTAGTTACATATGTAAGTAGGATCTCCCTCATCTAAGTACTCTGTAAGAAATTCATAAATTCAGATGGTTAAGGTAAGAAAATATAATAGATATTGAGTTAAAAATTTGAAAAAGTCTCAATTACGTGTAGTGTTTAGTTTAGGCAGAGGTGTAGTTGATGAGGATTGACCTCCCTGAAACATGGTTTTAAATATATCGGCCATAGTCAAAATCCTAGCCCTTTGTTCATCTGGTACATGACTTGTATCAGATATTTCTTCAGTGTTATCAGATCCTACTTCATGTGAATCACTATCTTCACTACTAACATCATCATAACTCTGATCACTATAATCTTCACCTTCATCTGTATATAAAAAACAATGTTATAAAATTTAAGCCTGCGAAAAAATTAGAATAGATATAATTATGCCTACCAGTAAAATTGTGGTCAAGAGATGATTCCAAGTCATCTTCTTTTTCTGACTCGTTCACTTGAGATGTTGACCACATGTTCTCATTATGTTGCTTGACACTGTCTGAGTTGGAGAAGGATGGTAAAAGATTCCTAGGCTGAATTTGGAGACATGTACTTCTTCTTGTTAAGATGTTTGATAACTGAACTCTGTCATTGTTATTATCTCCTCGCAATCACAAAATAACCAAATAACAATGTTAGTTATTAAACATAGAACTGGTCAAAATCTGTAATATGTTTCTAATTAATCAACTTACCATTTGCTCGAATCCTCTTAGAACATTGAGGCTGCTTTCCTTTAGCTTTGTCTGTAGGTGAATCAACAACATAATAGACGCATGAATTGCATATATTGATTCACTGAGTAGAAAACAGTAACAGATAACAATGTCATGGGTAAAGAAAAGGCACCATAGTATGGATTTCCTGAACCGAAGTAGGTTGATGGTTGAGTAAAATGCTGAGAACCCCCAGAACTTTGTAAATTCGGCTTTAAATTAGAAACATCTCCCAACACTTGTCTAAAGGTAGAGTCGGCAATGGTTCCATCAGTCAATTTAGAATCTGCTGGACTTTGACATGTAGGTTGATGATTTGTTCTTCTCTTCCTTGTATTGTCTTCTTTGTTCTTCATGTTTGTTGTAATGATAACTGCATTTCGAGAAGTTAGTTTTCCATTGGTGTTTTATTGTAATCTATTGTGTTCTGTAACGATGGTTGTTAGGGTTATGTTTAGACACAACGTGGGTTAGCTAATGAATTCCCTTATTATTGGATAAAAGTATTATTTTAATACTTTTTAGTTTCGTTTATATAAGGAGATATAAACATTTAACATGAAACCACTTGTTTAAATTCATATATGATATGGCAGAGTAGTATAACATGTAGATGATTGGTCAATAGATCATTCCTATTGTTTTAATTCAAATAATTTTTTATAAATTTAAAAATCTCTATTTTAAAACATTACTTAGAGTAGATTTTAAACATAGTATGATGTATGTAATGTGAGCAGATTCTATTGAATCAGTATATCAAAAATAGTAATCAAGTATTTTCTTATAATAAAATGTAAGTCTCAATTGTAAGTACTGCAAATTGGAAAATAATCTAGCAAAGGAACGCAAATATTGGAAATCTTTATTAGAAATTAAACTTTAAATAACTGAAACAAATGTGCACATAAACACTTATTGTGAAAACTTAAACAGAAACAGAAAACAAACAAAGAACCACTTTGGTTTCTTCTTTAGCCACTTTTCTTGGAGCTTGAGTCCTCTTTAGTGGTCTTTTCTTTCTTCACAAAAACTCGAGCGCACTGCTTCTTTGTTGTAGAACTTATGTCAGGTTCACCTTCATTGGATTGTTGTTTGCGTTTAGATGATGGGGTTACCACAGTGTTTTCGTTTGCCTGACTTTCGATAACTAAAAGTGAACCCTGTACAAACAATCTACACTATGAATCTGGTGCAGTCGTATACAGTCAATTAACATTATAAAAATCTAAAAATACAAAACCATACCTGTGAACCACTTAAATTAGAAGTTCCCACATCAGAGTGAGTCCATGACTCGGTGGTGCTACCACCACCAAGAGCATACTTAGATCTTTCCATACTTTACCAACTTTATACATCCCACCTTTGCTAGCAACATTGTTACTCTCAATGTAAATACCAAACATGAAAGTCTTTCCAACCAAATCAGTAACGGCCTCAGGAAAAGATTCAATATCTTGTAGTTGTAATATTCAGTATATGTTAAAAGTTATATATTCTGAAAGTTTATAATGAAGTTGTGAAATACAGGATATAACCTCCTCAAATGAACCGTTGAGCAAGGCAGCAGCAGTTT
Organism: Brassica carinata; assembly: GCA_016771965.1. Lineage (NCBI taxonomy): Eukaryota > Viridiplantae > Streptophyta > Magnoliopsida > Brassicales > Brassicaceae > Brassica > Brassica carinata. Next base: position 215,763 of record JAAMPC010001488.1, on the reverse strand, counting down.
CAGGAATAACTCCGACTGCAATCCAGTCAAGTAACATTAGGTAAGCTTCTCCAGTACCATCTTTCACCCATACATGAATCCTGAACCTGCATCACATATTTTGAATTAGCAACTTATGAAATTAAAATATAGACAACAAAACTCGCTTAACAAATATATTACTTTGGCAAGACTTTAGTGACTTTATCATCACACTTTTCACACCACCACAAATGAGTGGTTATCTCATTCCCCTTGACGATTTGAACTTTTGTTGAAATCTTGTTGACCTTTTTGTTGCAAGCTTTGCATCCAAAATAGTATCATCCCCAATCCTTGTCAATTGCATAAATTGTGGCAATGACTCTGCATTGCTCAATCTACATTTACAAAAGTAAAGGTAGTCCTTTAAGCATTGATAGTGTTAGAATATAATTTGCATCAAAACTATTACCTGAGTTGAAGATAGTAGCTCTGCAATGTCTCTGATTGGGTATTGCATCCATTTATCGCGTCTAATCTCCCTTTCAAGTTTGTCTTGTTCGGATTCAACCAATGTCAAAGCATTGGATGCAACATCCCTATTAAAGTCAACCCCAATAAATTTATTTTAAAGTATACATAGGTATAGCTTTTCATTTTATAAACAATCTAAATACCTTTTCAAAAAGGCCTCACTCTCCATTATTGGCGGGTTGAAAAAGATTTGAGAAGCATCATATGAATTTGAAATTTGAACCTCATCTGACATAAATAAACGGACGATTTTGTGAGTTCCATGCTCAAAGGTACTATGATATGATAAGTGATAAGTGATAATAGAGGATTACCTCTATAGGTGCCGACTTTCACAAAACGTAAGAGACAGATAACAATATCTCCACCAACTGCTTTGCAATTAGCATGAATGCTTTCAGCAAATTTTCCCCATAGACAGCAAGCAATCCTACGGCCTCTGTAAAAATAAAAATGTTAAACTATTAGTTTTAGTAATATGATATAAGGAAAAAACAAATGGATGACTTACTGAAGGTCTGTCAAACTGAACTCAATTTTCTTTCTTTCTTTACCAGAACACAGAACTGTGTCAAGAGATCCCAAATCTGTCACTTCTCCAATAACATCTGAAATAGATCAAAATCTAATTAACAAAATGTATTTATCAAACTTAAAATATCAATAGTTACCAATTAAGATGTTTTCATCTTCTACTCCATGTTGAATAGTTTGGAAATCAACCAAACTGAGAAACATGCTGTCGTTTTGCAGGGTTGACGGAGTGATATCAGTTCCATAGATGAAATTGATCTTGTATTGATGATTGGTAGGCCTGTAGGAAACACCGGGGCCATTGATGGAGAAATTTTCAATGTTTCTCCACATTCCAACAGTACTTTTTTTGCAAACTTCTCAAAGTATGTTTTCTTACAGGACGCAAGAATTTTAGTTCCCTTAAAAATAACAAATTGCAGCGATTTAGAAAGTAGAATTGAATATATCTATTAGTTAAGAATGAAGAGAAAAAAAACAGACAAAAGGTAGACTAAGTAATGAGACTTACATGTGCATCAGACAGAATGATTTCCAATGTTTCTCCTGAAAGTTTTGTGTAATGCTTCCAGGTATGGAGCACCTTAACTTGAATACGCCATTCTGACTTGAATGGTTTGATGTCAGCCAAAGCGGTGAGTTCCATGCTTAAAGGTACTTTCTGAATTAGATTTGGATTCTCAAATAAGCTTTAAAGAAGTGTGTTAAGCGTAGATGGTAGGAAGGATGTTTATAAAGAGAAGATGGCGATGGAAACAGTTTAAGTTAAGATGATGGCATATTTTACGGGATTAAGGAGTTAGTTATCAAATTTTGAAATTGAATTTAGAATAATTGATTTGATTCCTGGAATGTTCTTGTTTGTTGGATATATAGTGAGAAAAAATAGGTATGCTCCATATTATTAGGAAACAGTCGACATAAGTAAGGTTAAATATTATTAGCTATAGTAAATATAGTGGTAAAGTCCAGAAAATATATTAGTATGTTGATAGGAAGGATGTTTATAAAGAGAAGATGGCGATGGAAACAGTTTAAGTTAAGATGATGGCATATTTTACGGGATTAAGGAGTTAGTTATCAAATTTTGAAATTGAATTTAGAATAATTGATTTAGATACCTCTCAAATAAATCATTCCTATCAATTCAAGTTCCAGATTATAATTCTTAAAACCTATCAAGTCAATATAACGAAAATAAGTTGATAAAGTATATGTACTTACATATTTTCTTGGTTTTGCTCAAAAAAATGTTTTCTTGTTCAACCATCGGTTTATGCAAAAGTCTATTATTATTGCGTATTTCTTTTGTGGTCCGATAATTAAGTTTCATGTGAGAAGAAGTTCAAAGAGATGGGTTCCAGCCATTCGTATGAGTCATATAAAAACCAAAGGGAGTTTACGTACGGTTACATTGTTTGGTTTATAGAAACCAATCCGGTTCATGGATATTTTATAAACGAAGTATTTGTGATTAAGTTGTAACTGATTAAACTGAGTGGTTCAGAGTAATATAAAATGGAAAAATAACATAGTGGATCCCCGATTGTTAAGGGATTAAAGTGATGGTTACTTAGATATGGTTAAAAAATATATGGTTTAATTTTTTTAGTAGATACGATAAAAAATAATTGTTGGACCAAACAAATATCAATTGGTCATACAAGAGTTTTAATAGAATAGATTATGTTTGTTTAGTAATTCGTACATTCAAAAAATGTAATGAATTGTAATTTTTGGCGTATAATTTGGATCGAAAGTGCAGTAGATATTTGGTAAAAATAACTATTTTGTTTTTTGAGGTTTTTTTTTACAATCATGTCTATATTGAAAATTTCATAGATACACATGATATTTTTAAAGCTGTATTTTATGAATAATAATATGAAAAACTCAACTTTCAATAACACTAGCTTTGATTAGAATAAAAAAAACCATAATAATTAAACTTTTTGAATAATAATGGATTTGAATGAATTTTGAAATTTTTTAAACCAATGATAATAGATTTTACAAAAAATATAAAATTCATAAACTAATAACATTGAAATCTCAAAATTTTCAAAGTTTAATGACAAATTACTTACCAATAACTCCCTTTACGGTTAAGTACTGAAAAATCGGTTTGATAAAACATTAAAGTATGTTTAACCGATTTTGTGGTTTCATGACTTTCTCTGTACCGAAATTTTGATTTGGTTCGGCATGAATCGAACATAAACCGCAAGCCTACAAAATAATATTGCAACTTAAGATTCACCTGAAATTATAGAAGAAAGCGGGAAAAGACAAATACGTGCCTCAAAAAAAGCAAGGAAAGAACTTATCTTGATGTCAAAAGCAAAAAAAAACAAACAAAATATTCAAACTTTCAAATTCATAATTTTATACTACTCGCGGGCGTTTAGTAGATCCACAATCATACTCAGTCGACCCACAGATAGACACAACAACCCTCTTAGAGGCTCACTGAATGTATCCAACATAAAATCGGTTCAAATCGGCATTATTCATCTTTTCAATATGGTCTTCAACTGTATCGTAAAATGGAGTGAACACCTTCAATTCAACAATCAGTCAAATATCAAATAAGTTATTAATTAAAACATACAAACAAAGCTCATTTTAAATAATATTTATATATATTCTCAACAACCTGATCTAAAGGGATTGCCCACCCCAAGACAAACCGTGAGATACCACCTCATTGTATTTTTCAAAGCGAGAATGACTTATTTGATCCTATAAATAATAAAAAAAGTTGTTAAAACAACAACACTTAACATTTAAAAGTACCAACATAAAAACTTACCAGATATTCCTCTAGAGAGTCTACATATGAACTCCAAAGAAGTCTATTGAATAACAAAGTGGTCAACCCCACGAAGACAGTGAGCTGAGAAGAGATATGGTAACCGCTAAAATAGAAATTAGAGTCAGTTTTTATTTTTTCTAGAGAAAGAAGAAAAAATGATTTTTTAAACCTTAAAATGTCGAATGTGTGCTCCTTAATCATTTCGCATAAGACTAGAAGATATGTTATGTGCTTTGCATTAGGTGTACAGCCCATTTGGTAAATAACCTACAAAAGAATTAAATCTTAGCCCAAAAAAATGAAGATTTAAACAAACTAATATCAATATTTTTTACCTTGACTTGAGAATTACGCTCTGTCTTTGAAAATGCAACATCATTTACTTCTGAAACGTTTTGGATACCTTACACCATTTGTTTGGGAGTGGTTCAGCAATAAACACTTCTGATATCATCTTCACATGTTCCAATGTTATATCTCCAAAAGATATATAGTGAACATCTGAAAAGATAAAATTAATTAAATCTTGAAAATGAAAATTAAATCTTAATGATAAAAACTAGATATTACTTTCGAAAAACTAAATATTATCTTAATGTTGGCCGGCAATCACCATTTAAGGTGATCAAATACTTCCATGATGACACATTCGTGAAGATCATAATAATTTGTAGCAATCTACAGAAAAAAATTATGATCAACTTTTATAAATCAGCGTATATATATTTTTATGATCTGCATAACTTTTAAAATGATAACTTTTCAAATGCACAAACCCTACACAAATTAACCACTCAATAACCCCTTAAATCAATTAAGTTCATTCAGAAAGTTGCTTTCAAAGAAGACTGAACGTCCTATGATGATGTAAACAAGACTTTCAAAAACACTGATATGTGATGATGGAGAAAAATCGTACATCGTGATGAATGCACCATATTAAATTATACATTGATCACTTTAACTTTAACTTCAAACAAAGACAATACCAGTTCTGAAAGTCATGAAACTATTACAGATTAAAAATTAAATACTCAATCTTTCTTTTTTTTTAATTTTTGACGGCTGAATGATATAAACATATCAACCTCTTAAACCATATGGATTAAAACGACTTTTAGAATAGTCTTAGGCATATCCAGTTTGTAGTAACTCGTAGTAGTATACACACTAAAACTACATTTTAATATACATGTATTTGTAAGAAAGTATAATATACACAGAGAAATAACAAAACTATCTTCCTTGTTAAATTTCTTTAATAAAATATAAACAAGAAATTGATTTTACAAATACGCTCGGTGTTGATGATTTAGACCCTTGAATACCAAAAATAAACCATTATCAATCAACCATTAATCCTCTACTTCTTCTTCTTCAAGAGGCTTTCCCTTTCGTATGTTCCTCATTGATCACCAGTAGTTGAACTGTGCAGACAAGAAGCAAAACCCTAAGACCAGTTACAAACACTCGATAGCTTGTTTCTCAAGTCAGAACATAAATCAAAAAACAAAACTTACAAGCTTCTTCTTCTTCTTCTTTTTCTCAATGTATGCCACCAGGTCCTCTTGACGACCAAGAGAATCATCCAAAGCCTGCATCGAAAAGATATTAGCCTTTTAGTAAATGTCTAATGTTAATGATTCAAGAAGATGTGTACCTTCTTGGTTGCAGCAAGCTCTTGCTCCAATACATTGGACCGGCTAATGGCGGCGTTAAGCATCTCTTCCTTTTCCGGAGGCATAGTTGTTGGCTGTGCGCTCAAGACGGTCACTTTCTGCTCCAGCTCAGCCATTCTTTTCATGATGGCCATGAAGTCTTCTCCTGAGATTGCGGGAACCATCATTTTCTCTGACTGCATTGCACTCTTGTTCATCGACGCGTCGTCACAGTACATGGGGCTCGAGTATAAGGTTGACTCGGTTAGTTTCCTTGGGACGTTTTTTGTCACTCTGATCATGGTGACAACACCCATCACAAGAGCCATGACGCCGGTGAAAATGGGTGACCTCCCTCCATCGGATGCAGCGGTGTTGCATGCTTCTTGGATGGCATATACTTCCTCTGATCAGGGATAAGACAGTAAGCATTGAAGTCATATGTCCTAACTTTAAATAAGAAGCGGGTGCACAAGAATGAACATACTTTTTGAGAGGGAAAACTTGTGAGCTTCTGGCATGTTCCAGGCTGGGTGAGCAGCAACAGGGACCTGAGTTATGAGAATATCAAATCCACAAGTGCATTGGTTATTTTACTTGGAGCTCAAGAACTTAGAGATTGGTCTTTCTTACAATGTCAGAGGAAGAGGAAGACGGTTGTGCTGGATCCTTTGCCTCTTCAGGAGCCTGCTCTGCTGTAGATTCACTTCCCTGGAAGATTATGGAAACATGAGTTTAAAGATTCAAGAAAAGGATACTATTCAAGCATATATATGTAAGCAAGACCTCAAAGATGGTCTCCTCAGCACCGTTTTCAGCTTGTGATCTCTTTGTGCATTTGTGATCACCATTTTTAACTCTCTGCAGGTGAAAAAAAAAAAAAATGCATAATCAGTTTAGAAGTAAAATAGTAAAAAAAGATGATAAAGTAACTCACCTGCATGATCTCTGGATTGTTCCATGGGCCTTTGTCAGAGCGCATACATCCCCCACTGTCAGCACAAGTACAAGTACCTCCAAGAAACTCAGGGAGTTCACTGATACAAATTTAAGATGAGATAGTCAAGTCTTCAGTAGCATAGATTAGCTTGTAAATTGCTGTGAGTCTCACCTTTCATCAATTATCTCAAGCAACTTGCTTTGGTACTTGTTGCCAAGAACCTGTTATTTAAATATATATAGCTAATTACTTAAACTATCTCCACAGAGAAAAAGCTACCAAAAAGGTTTTGAATACTTGCATTGATCTTTGCTGTAGTCTTGGGGTCAAGGAAGGACTTAACCGTGCTCCACAACATCCTGAATCCTGAACCAGCATTGATGATAAACATCCTGTTCAAGCTCTGAGCCAAACACACATTAAAAAGTTTTAAATTTCTAAGCTCATAGATAAAAGAATAGTCGAGCATAGAAATAAATATAAATCTCACCTCGGGATAGTTGTTACCATCAACCGCCTGAAGACGAGTAACCAAGTCCCTAGCAGCCTTGTTGAAGTTTTTAAGTCCCTGACATGCTCATAAGAAGAAGAAAACTTGATGAGAAATTCTAGAAGTGGTTAATACATGTTTAGATTCATGATTAGTCATTCATACCACTCCTTGGACATCAAGAATAGTTGTGCTTTGATCAATCTGCTTCTTCGCAGCGATGGAGCAAGCCGGGAACTTAACGTTGAAAGTCCTTTCAAACTCCATAACATGGTAGTTGACATACCTATCCAAAGTTGTGACTTGCATCAACTTGGTAGAGTCTACTTGACCAAGCCTTTCGATATACACAGGCCTTCCTTCCTTGTCAACTCCATGGTGTCCTTGAGGATAGTATTTCAACACTTCATCAATTTCCTTAAATTCAAACTCCTGAGGTATTACAAAAACCAAACAGAAAGTGTTAGCCAAGATAAGAGACCATAATGGCTACAAGATCTACATAAGTAAATTACAAAAATTGAATTTCCCGTCGTAATCGTAAAATCGATTTTTTCCGCCAAACTGTAAAATCGATTTTTCCCACCAAACCCGCAAAATCAAGTTTTCCCGTTCAAATGAGTTTTTTTCAGCAAAATCGTGAAATTACTATATGTATCTAAATCACAAATTAGTATTAATTAGGACTAAAGTAGGGTTAGGATTAGAATAAAGCTGGGTATAAAAACCCTATATAACATCCCTATAAATAATAATACCTCCATAACGGTGTCAGCACCAAACTCTTTCCTCCAACGAAGCATCTCAGTCCACATGAGTTTGGTTTTGTCGAGATCAAATTTTCTGGCCTTCAAAAATCTTAGCATCATATGGTAGTCATCGTGTTTCTCAGGGAGTAGCTCGTCGAGAATAAGCGCTTGACGGAAAGCATCGACTGATTTCAACTCCTCAGCGTCATGCACGTCTTCAATCTCCACGGGCGTCACTTTGCTACTTGTCCTTCTCTTCATTGAATACCTTAGGTTCTTAGATGAGCTCCTCTTCTTGAAAGAGCCCATCCTTGGTTTCATCGCGGTTTCTATAAAAACAACGTGTATAGAAACATCAAGAAGGAAGAACAAAAAAGAAGACAGCAACAAAAAGAACCAGCGGGTGTTGTTCTTACGTTGGATGGAAGACATGATAGATGAAATAGGCAGGAATGGGCACGAGGGGAGGAACACTCTACGAGGAGTGTCTTTTTATTAAGTTTTATATCAATGCCCTTTTTGCCAATATTCCTGCAAAACTCAATTTACAAAATCACATTCAAACCTTAAAAAAAAAAAGAGAATATGTGTACATTCTGTCAAAAACTCTTAAAAATAGTATAAAATCTTAACATTTTTACCAAAAATAAAAGAGAATCTCATTACAATGAAACATTTAAAAGAAAAAAGATGATTACCTCTGCAAAGAGGAAAATGAAAGGAAGGACAAAGATAAAAAGGACATAAAAATAAACTGTCCGAAAATCTCTCCAGCGCCATTAACGTAGAGGACAAGCTACACCTCTCATTCTCTCTCTTTCCACCAAACCATTCTTTCTCTTCTTCCTTTTTTAGGTCACAGTTTGTTTTTCTTGTTATACAAGTTTTTGAAAACAGAGATGACTTGTCATATCAAGCAACTTATTCATAAGATGGAAGCTCAGCTTTTTCATGAGTCCATAGAGCTAAAAAATCATTGATAAAATTATAAATAAACTCTAAGCTACATGATCATCAAGAATAATAAAGTAGGACAAAAGGTTGAAAAAAAAAACATAAGATGTAATGAACAAAAAAAAAAGATTAGGACTTAGTAGAAGCTCTGAAGCGAGTCTCTTCAGGGACTCTGATGCTTTAATAAGATCAGTATCTGAATGTCCCGCTGAGACAAAGAGTTTGATCCCCACAAGTAAGCGGCATTTATCAAGAAAGGACTTCTTAGAGCTCACAACCAACAAGGAGTCTTCCTTCAGAGCCTGCATAGATGATCCACTCATGTCAACAAAACCAAGACAAGGTCCGTTTTCGACAAAGAAAAAGAAGAAAGTCTACTTACACGATCAGCCATTTTCTCAAGAAGAAGCAAGTCTTCTTTAGTTGAACCACTAGACTTCTCTAGTTTCAAGAACACAATAGGTGATTCATGGTTGCTTGCTAGCGACATCCCCTTGATATCTGACAAACCTTTCCACAACAGAGCAATGTTTTGCTTCATCTTGACTAACAACTCAGGGTTTTGATCAATGACATCAATAGCTGTGATAGCAGCACTCGCAAGGTACGGTGGCAAAGAAGCAGAGAACACGTATCCTGAGCTGCTAAGTCTCTGGTAATCGATGATGCGGGCATTCCCAGTGCAGAACCCACCTTCTGTGGCTAATGCGTGGCCCATTGCTGCAGTCACAACATCTATCTTCTCAATCTGTTGTTTCAAGGAGACAAAAAAAATCATCACCATTGGTTATAAATAGCAAAATGATAAGTCTCTTCTAAGAATGTGTGTCGTTCTTACGCACAGGGACACCGTGATGCTCTGAAAGACCTCTCCCGGATCGGCCAAGCACACCCAAAGAGTTGCTTTCATCCAATATAACACGAAAACGATACTTCTCTTTCAGTTTCACTATCTCATCAAGAGGCGCGATTTGGCCTGAGTTCTGCAGATTAAAACACAAGCAAGTGGGGAAACGTTACTTCTAATGGTAGGCATGGGCATTTCGGGTATCAGTTCAGTTATTTCGGTTGATATATCAAATAATTAGGATGATTCGGATAAAAAAACTCAGATATTTTGGATTACTTTGGATATTTCAGATAAAAATATTTGGATACTTTCGGGTAGTATCTTCAAATACTTTTAGATACTTTTAATTTTAAATTATAAACATATATTATGTTATACATAGATATAGTTAATATTTTTAATATTTGGGTACCCGTTCGGTTTAGTTATTTTGGATTTAGAAATATAAGAACCATTATGAGGGTTTTGGTCCGGTCTTAGGTGTTTCGGTTCTGGTTTTTTTGCCCAGGTCTACTACTCATGGCAGGAGAAGAAACAAAAAAACAGAGAGGTGTTTACAATACCTGATATACAGCTTCAGCTACAATGTAACGCCTCAAGTTCTTTGAGCGCTTGTTCTTTGTCATGATTTTCTCCAAAGTACTACGAAGAGAGTCCATGTCATTGTGCTTGAAGTACACGATTGTACGTCTCGAAAGCTGAAGTCCATTTTGTATCCCCCAGTGAACACCTTCGTCGCTAAGAGAGAAACAAGAATGAATGAGCCCAAATGTTCAGATAAGAAGACGCTTTAAAAGAAGTTTTGTGTAACACTTACGCGACAATGATATCACCTCTTTTACAGAAACAAGGGATAGTGCTGAACATGGTGGACACCGAACAAGACAATTCTAGCTGACGGAGCATCAAGAATCATTGTAACCCAATTAAAAGAGGCCCTAACCATCTCCACGAGATTCGTATCCATTGCTAAAACCAAACCAAAAGCTCCGTCTTTTTCTTTACTTCGCCTCAAAGTTGAACTAGTCTGCTGCACTTTGAGGCAAAAACCTATACAATTTTTCACAATTCAGATCAGAAAACGACAAAAGATGGAAACTTTGTATCCAAAATTTACCAATAAAACAGAAAAAAAAAAAAAAAAAAAAAAGACAGAACCATACAAGCAAAGATCTGTTGTCTGATCACTACCTCGTTGCAAGAAATCGATAAAAACGGAAGGAAAAGTAGCAATTAGAGTGATCATCGAGAAGAAGAAGAAGAATAAATCAGAGACCATAACAAGGGACGTTACCTGATCACAAATAGAAATGGAAAGGAGCAGATGTAAAGATTGGCTTTGCGATTTTGATGAATCAGAGGGATAAATAAAAAAAAGAAGAAATTGTCAATTACAGAGATTACTGTAAAGAACAAAAACCAATTTGAAAAAGAAAACGAAGAAGAAGACGACGACCGGGTGTGTCTGGCGGGCAGATCACTCTATGTCCGTGTATGTAACCATGTTACGTTAGAAATACATTCATGGGCCCAGCTGTGTCCATAAACTTATAACGGGCTATATATTGGCCCAATACTTCATTTACCTTTTAGCTTTTACATCTGAAACGTTAAAAATACGATACAAATTCGTACTAAGGGTAAATTGATTGCTATAAACAAATTTCACTGTTGATCAAAAAAAAAAAAAAATTTCACTATTCTTTGTTTTACATAGAATTTTGAAAAAGTCTTGGGGGCACTTGCCCCAACCTCTTACGTAATTGTTTGTAACTAGGTTGAGGTATATGGTTGCTTTCAAATCTCCAAATAAAAAACCTCAAAATTGAAGTGGTGATTTTCAAAATGTCTTATTTAACCACGTAGACTTATAGTACAACTTCAATTTTTCAAGGGTTTAAATGTTTTATACTACGTATCACAATATTATATGTATATTGTTGAGTAAATATCGTTAGTGTGCCTTAGTGCATGGAATTTTATAGACATCACCGAGGGTCGGATTGGTCGGGGCGTAAGAAATGATTTTAGCTTTAATTTCCATCTACGGCATTAAATATTACCAATCATGTTTTATCTTAGTTTTTAAAGTTACAACAAAAAAACTAAAAGTACAACAAAAACACACAAAATATAGTTAGAAATTTTTTATTTTTTTAAATCCTATCTTTTTAGCTATATGAAATTTTAAAATTACATTCTTTAAAACTAAATCAAAAATTTTACAGACAAAATTCTAAAGTAAATTTTCTATAGTTACAGCCCAACCAATATTATACGTAAATTGTTGATTAGGTCATGGTAATAGTGCATGGAATATTTTCATAACATTTTGCTCGGCGATACTTGTTTGAGGTCATGATCGCATCAATAAATTAAAATAGCTACATGTCTTTGCAGCTTGAACTGTCGATAAAGCTAACAAATGTCATTTCCTAATATAAGGTTGATCACCTTTTTTTTTTTTTAAGGTTAATCACTTTAGTTTGTACGTAGCTTTGAGATTGGTATATGAAAACTACTTCTACTTTATTAAGCCACTTAGTGAATCATGTTATAATTTCATATGTTTTCTTGTTTATCGTGGGAAATCATAACTTGATTCATATCTTCGGTCTATTAAAGAGCCCACTCATATATTCACTCCATCTTCTTTAAAATAAGTATCTCTTTTTTCTCTATCTTAAACTAATTAACCCATTTTAATTAGTGAAGAACTTGTATGTCTTTTTAGAAGCATCGGTTTATTTGATATATAAACATAAACTCCCTATAAAGAGCCAATAAACGAACATAGAAGGGAATGTATGTGACTTTATCAAATTCCAAATTAAACTTTATGGTCTACTTTTGTCCACCTCCTATAGCAACAAGCTTTAAAGTTGGATTCGAGAGAATCATCCAATCTTGGTATAGGGACTAAGTTCAAAATCTGTGAAATGCTATCCAATTAATCAAAAACAATCTTAACATCCAACAAGAAAGCAAACAAAGAGATTAACTTTAACCTAAAATAAGACATAATCAAAGAGGGAGAGAGAAGATAATGTAAGAAACCATATACATATGAACTTTTACAAACAGCTTTGCATCAATCCCTCTAGTGACACGCGTGCATGCCCCTCAAAACACCAAACGATATCGTACCAAAAACTATCGTGTATCTCTCTGTGACAAAGCATACACTACTACACTCATGACTCAACCAAGCATTCCACCACCACCGAAGTCTTAAAAAGTAAGGAAACGAGAAGAGTGGGAGAAAGAAAGACTAATAAAAGCCTAAAGATAAGGAAGAGACAGAGATAGAGTACTAAAGCCTAAAGGTAAGGAAGTGATAGAGGGAAATGATGGTCACACACACCACCCATCATCTCCCGTTCTTGTTTAGTAGCTTCCTACCTTTAAAAGTCAATCTATCTTCTTCCTCCTTAATCATATATATTCTGTCCCAAAGTTTCCTCTACTTTTCTATGATGTTTTGTAGCATTATATTTATGCATGTTCTGTTCAACGATATTATAATGCATCATCTCAGACACCATGTGATGCCGTGAATACCCCCAATAAATTCTCTAGAGAGTCATGATATCTTGAATGCCATGTCTTTAAACGAGAAATGATAATAGAGTCCACCACTGACAGCAATAAAGTGTAGCAATGGTATCAAGAACAAAGTAAAGAAAGTACAAACATAACATGAAGCCATCATGATGTTGACCGAAAATTTCCGATTTTCGGTTTTTTTTTTTTGTTATTATTTTTTTCTTAGTTTCCTATTTTTGGCCACTTTGGACTTCACCTAAACATTTCTCTTTCTAAACTAAATTCACCCACCCAAAGAAACATTTATCTTTTTCGGTTTCTTTCTTTTATTTTCAAATCATGAACAATGATGAAAGAATCCCAATCGGTAATTTATTAAGTCTATTGAAACCCAAAACCCAAAACTCAAACACTAGATATCTTGAATTCAAATTGTGATAAAGATATTTTAAGTAGTTTTTCAAATATTTTATACTCATTAAAAATATAGAAAAGAAAACGTTTACTCGTAAGAAATTCTCCCTTTTATGAGAAAATTACTAATATGTCTTCACTATATTAGTGGCTTAATTAATATTTTATTATTTAATTTTTTAAAATATTGCACAATAATAAAATTTATTGTGAGATGGCATCTATGAGTATTTAATAATACGAATATGATGCTCTAAATAAGCTCAAATTTTCAACAGATCCAACCAAACAATAGCTGTCCCGGTTCATTAATAATTCCCAATTTATGACAAATACGTTTGCATTTTTATTATTTACGGTCCTTTTATTAAATCCACACAATTTCCTTGCAAAGGAAAAAAAAAGTGTAGGTAATGGAAGATTGAGGTGACAGGCCAGAGATTACTCCTTTAAGAAAAGCAAATTCTAACACCAAAAGAAGAAGAAAAAACCCTAATCGGTGAGACTTTAACATTTTTTTGAGTCATTGTGATGGATAAGAGGGATCTAGAAAGAGAGTTTCACATGACAGGTGGAGATGGGAAAACTAGTTATGCAAGAAACTCTACCTTCCAGGTTCTTGATATTTCAAATATCCTGATTTAGTTCATAATCTTGACTTCTAACTACCCTCTTTGTTGTTTTTAAATCTTTGCAGAAGAAAGCATCTGATCAAGCAAAACACATAACACTAGAGACACTGCAAGAACTCTACAAGGAGACAAAACCAAAGAGTTTAGGAATAGCTGACTTGGGATGTTCTTCAGGACCAAACACTCTCTCCACCATTAGAGACATCATCAAAGCCGTGGAGTTTTCTCACCGCCGAGAGATCCCAAGCCAGCCCTTGCCGGAATTCAGCATCTTCCTTAACGATCTCCCAGGAAATGACTTCAACTCCATATTCAAGAACTTGCCTGATTTTCACATAGAGCTAAAGAGAGATGCCAAAAACGGTGAATGCCCTTCAGTTTTCATTTCAGCTTACCCTGGATCATTCTATGGAAGGCTCTTCCCTGAAAATACCATCCACTTTATCTATGCCTCTTACAGCTTACACTGGCTTTCCAAGGTGCACATATTAAATATAAAAGTTGAGACTGAGAGATATATAGAAACATATACTGAGATGGTTCTTGTTTTTGTTCTTTCCAGATTCCTCCAGATTTGTATGATGATCAAGGCAAGTCCATAAACAAAGGTTGTGTTAACATCTGCTCTTCAAGCCCTGAAGCTGTTTCCAAAGCTTACTACAGTCAATTCAAGGAAGATTTCTCCATGTTCCTTCGGTTTAGATCAAAAGAGTTGGTTGCTTCAGGCAGAATGGTGCTCATAATGCTCGGAAGAGAAAGTCCTGATCATGTGGATAGAGGAAACTCTTTCCTCTGGGAGCTTCTGGCTAGATCCATAGCCAATCTTGTCGCACAGGTATACATGCATATATGGCCGATTTTTAAAAAAAAGGGACTATAACATTTTAAAAAATATATATTATCGGTAATTTGAGACCATACAATTTATATATAATAGCTTTTATTATTTGAGGATAATGCAAACGTTTTATCTGGTTGTTGTTGTTTCCATTTAATTGTAGGGAGAAACTGAGGAAGAGAAGCTAAATTCTTACGAGATGCACTTTTACGCCCCGAGTGCTGCTGAGATAGAAGATGAAGTGAAGGAAGAAGGGTCTTTTGAACTAGAGAAGTTAGAGATGTTAGAGGTTGACAAGGAGAAAGGCGACGAGGATGGTGTTAGTTATGGTAAGACGGCTGCAAAGACGGTAAGAGCGGTTCAAGAGTCAATGCTTGCTCTACACTTCGGGGAAGAGATTCTTGACAAGCTGTTTGATACATATGGTAGAATGGTTGACGAGGAGTTGGCCAAAGAAGACATAAGACCCATCACATTTGTTGTTGTCCTGAAAAGGAAACTTTGAAACATTGAAATAAAACCTCTATATGTGTATCAAATGTTGGATATATGATAACATAACCAGAAAGATCAATTAAACAGAAGGAACACTATTGTTCATTATTTTCACTTGTTGTAGCATTTACAGTGTTTAGAATCAATCAAACTCCAACTACTTTTCTGCTAATGAAAAACGGAGTTGTGTTATATATGTACAATAAACATATAAATTAGTTAAAAAGTTTATACAGGGGAAGTCTCCCTTAACCTCCACGTAACCAAACGGGGATTCACCAGTCAGACTAGAACTAGCTGACTTTGACATTTTGACTCGTCTAAAATTCGTTTTGAAACTATAAAATCATATTCAAATCAAATATGCTCAAACCATACAATCTTGTGTCCAACACTTGTATTTTTATCAACAAATTAATGAATCGATATTGTAATATACAATAATACAAATATTATTACAAAACTAAAGGAGAACTCTCATTTGAATTAAACAAAAACTTGAAAAGTTTTTTCTTGATTTTTCATTTTCCATAAACCCATCATCTACTTGTAATAAATAATAGGCGCATTAGTTCTCGCATCCCACATACCACCTTCTTTCAGATACTCAAGATACCTAGAAAACTCAGGCTTCCTTGTCGTCGATGGCTTCTTCTTCTTGCCGTATAAGAAGCTAAAGATAGGGTGGCTAAATTTGCTTGGAGGTTTGACTTTCTTGGATTTCTGACGAGGAAGCTCCTCTAGTATGGCTGGAACACCACCAGCACCAAGCTTGATAGATGGAGCGTAGTAAGGAACACTCGTCGATCTCTTTAGCTTGGCTCCCAGTAAACTGAAAGTTGAATCATCACTTACTCGCTCGTAGCCTCCACGGCGGCTTCTTGTCCTTGTGCTAAAGCTTCTTAGCATTTCCATCTTTTGATTTCTTTTAATTTAACCGTAAAATAAACAAGTCGATAAGATGATGTATAGAGAAAAAGTGAAGAAAAGAGTTTGTTGTTTGTTGTTGTAATGAGGAAGAGTTTTATCAATGTGTTGTTTATATATGGAATGTGATGGTGATAAGATTTTATGGTTGTATCTTATTTGATTTGAAAGTTAATACGGTCAGAGTTTGGCTGCCAATTTGAAAAGTCCAACGATTTTATGTTTTCATTGTATATAATAATAGAAATTACGTGATGAGTAGGAGAGATTCGTCGAGCTTCTTTGACTTTTCAAATCTACTCTATCGCAATTGTTGACCTTATCCTCAAAAAGCAACTTCAACGAGACTCAGTTTTTTTTTTTTTTTTTTGTCACTGTCGAGACTCAGTTTATATTACATATAAAGAACTAGCATCTAAATGGGTCAAATAAATGAATAACATGTTTTTATTGTTCAGACCCGGTCAAATAAATATAACGTTTTGTTAAGAAATCAACTATACATCTCATTATTCCAGAAAACATGTTTCTAAGAAAAAATAGTGTTATTCAACAGAAAATAATTAGTATTTGTCATCTAGCCATTTCAGAGACCCTAACTTTTGTTGAGATTTTAGATTTGTGACTAATAAAAAATTATTTAGAGACAACATTTATATATGGATGTGTGAATATCGTGTATTTCTGAAAACTCATCCACAACATATGCATATAATTTTATATTGTCTAACCTCTTCAATTTGAAAGTGCTCCTGCTAATTGTGAAAAGAGCACTACAAAGTTTTTGCGTTATTGTATTCAATGAATACATTGAAAGGGCCATGCATCAAGAGGCTGCAGCTGCTGCTTTAGAGCCTCAGGATATGGCATCTATCTCTTTAGCTTGGCTCCCAGTAAACTGAAAGTTGAATCATCACTTACTCGCTCGTAGCCTCCACGGCGGCTTCTTGTCCTTGTGCTAAAGCTTCTTAGCATTTCCATCTTTTGATTTCTTTTAATTTAACCGTAAAATAAACAAGTCGATAAGATGATGTATAGAGAAAAAGTGAAGAAAAGAGTTTGTTGTTTGTTGTTGTAATGAGGAAGAGTTTTATCAATGTGTTGTTTATATATGGAATGTGATGGTGATAAGATTTTATGGTTGTATCTTATTTGATTTGAAAGTTAATACGGTCAGAGTTTGGCTGCCAATTTGAAAAGTCCAACGATTTTATGTTTTCATTGTATATAATAATAGAAATTACGTGATGAGTAGGAGAGATTCGTCGAGCTTCTTTGACTTTTCAAATCTACTCTATCGCAATTGTTGACCTTATCCTCAAAAAGCAACTTCAACGAGACTCAGTTTTTTTTTTTTGTCACTGTCGAGACTCAGTTTATATTACATATAAAGAACTAGCATCTAAATGGGTCAAATAAATGAATAACATGTTTTTATTGTTCAGACCCGGTCAAATAAATATAACGTTTTGTTAAGAAATCAACTATACATCTCATTATTCCAGAAAACATGTTTCTAAGAAAAAATAGTGTTATTCAACAGAAAATAATTAGTATTTGTCATCTAGCCATTTCAGAGACCCTAACTTTTGTTGAGATTTTAGATTTGTGACTAATAAAAAATTATTTAGAGACAACATTTATATATGGATGTGTGAATATCGTGTATTTCTGAAAACTCATCCACAACATATGCATATAATTTTATATTGTCTAACCTCTTCAATTTGAAAGTGCTCCTGCTAATTGTGAAAAGAGCACTACAAAGTTTTTTTTGCGTTATTGTATTCAATGAATACATTGAAAGGGCCATGCATCAAGAGGCTGCAGCTGCTGCTTTAGAGCCTCAGGATATGGCATCTATCTCTCTTTAGCTTGATGAATACTTAGAGTCCCAAGTTTAAGAACTTGCTTTTGATGTTATAAGCACCAGCTTTATACATAAACTGGAATTGCACAAAACTAGTAAGAGATTCACTATTCAAACTTCCTCGGCACCGTTTAAAGCGGACATGCATATATAGTCAGACCAGTATTGTCTGACCTTGGACTTATTGATTCATCTAATGTTTGCTTTGAAACTTTTGATCATGTCCGAATAGAAATTGCTCCAAAACATACAATTTTTTTTTTTGTTTCCACCACTTGTATTCGTATAAATCAAATTAATGAATCGTTGATTACATATACACAAATATCATCACAAATCATAAGAAAATATACTTCATTTAAATTAAACAAAACTTGTTGATTATTTTCCATAACTTCTACTTGTAATAGATAACAGGAGTATTAGTTCTCGCATCCCACATACCACCTTCTTTCAAATACTCAAGATACCTAGAAAACTCAGGCTTCCTGGTGGTCGGCAACTTCTTCTTCTTCCCATATAAAAAGCTAAATATAGGGTGGCTAAATTTGCTTGTTGGTTTGACTTTCTTGGACTTCTGACGAGGAAGCTCCTCGAGTATGGTCGGAACACCACCAGCACCAAGCTTGATAGATGGAGCGTAGTAAGGAACACTCGTCGATCTTCTTAGCTTTGCTCCGAGTAAACTGAAAGTTGAATCATCACTCACTCGCTCGTAGCCTCCACGACGGCTTCTTGTCCTCGTGCTAAAGCTTCTTAGCATTTGCATCCTTTTAATAGTTTCTTAAAAGTAAAATAGAGGTGTAAGATGATGATTCTGTTGTTGTTTGCTTCTTGTTGTTGTAATGAGAGAGTTTCATCAATATATATATAAAGATGGGTTGGTTGAAGCTTCTTTGACATTTCAAGAATATTAAGGAACTTCCACGAGACTTGGTTTGTGTAACATTAAGTCAAATAAACGAATAATAACACGTTTTCGTTCTTCAAAGCTTGGTCAGATTAAAATGAATAATTGTTTTTGTCAAGAAGCAAGACTTTACAAATTTTTATATAAAAAAAAAGAAAAAATTCGATTAATTGCAATAAATTGAAGAAAAGAGTTTGTTGTTTGTTGTTGTAATGAGAGAGTTTCATCAATATATATATAAAGATGGGTTGGTTGAAGCTTCTTTGACATTTCAAGAATATTAAGGAACTTCCACGAGACTTGGTTTGTGTAACATTAAGTCAAATAAACGAATAATAACACGTTTTCGTTCTTCAAAGCTTGGTCAGATTAAAATGAATAATTGTTTTTGTCAAGAAGCAAGACTTTACAAATTTTTATATAAAAAAAAAAAAGAAGAAAAAATCAAAGCCTTCTTCTGAGCATATACCAAGGACTCTCTCTACCTTTCTTCAGAGTTGAATCTGTTCCAAGCTTCCTGAAAATTTATTAAAAACAAAATTCTAAATTTCAAGATTATTGTGTTTAACAAAACATAAGATATGTTGTGTTACCTTAAGAAGATCAAAGACCTTTTCACAGATATATTTCTGGTGAATATTTGCACCTCGTTGCTGCAACTTATCTGGATGAACACAAAGCGTTGCTTTCCTATAAGCTCGTTTCACAGCTGCTGATGTTATGACTTCTGTTAACGGTAACGGTTGCCAACCGCTTTCAGAACCGAGGATCTGTTTCAATAACAAGACTTAGACTTATGAGATATAATAACTCTACTTTTAACTTTGATCTCTTTAATTAGGAGAAACGTTACGTATTGTAATGTTGAGAGTAATGCTCTAATGTTTCCTTCTTTCCCACTTGACCATCTCTTTACTTCAGCGTCTAAGGTTTCAGCAATCCTCTGTAAAGATAAAAAGAAACAAAAATTCGATTAATTGCAATAAATTGAAGAAAAGAGTTTTGGTTTTGGTGGTTTCATACAACTCTCTCTGCTTGTTCTCTCTGAGCCACGAGATCACGCATGTTCTTCTCTGCTAGAGCTTTAGCTACACGATCAGCTGTTCTTCGATGCCTTTCTAGTCTCGATGTATACCTTTGAGGTGATTCACCATCAGCACCTTTAAACATACACAAGAAAAGAACCAAGAGTTAAAAGCTTGAAGATGAACAATAGTAGAGAGTTCAAGTTTGTGTTACCAGGAGAGTTTTGATATCTTGAAGCACCAAAAGAGGCTGAGTTCTGAAACTGCTTCTCGGTTCGCTCACCAAAAGAACCTAACTGCTTATCAGAAACTGATCTCTCCATCCGATCTCTTGCCTCAAAAGCAGCTTTTTCAGCTGCACGTTCACGAGCTTCAGCGGTTGCTCTCTCCACTGCTGCACGTTCTGCTCTGAGTCTAGCCTCCGTTGAAGGGAAAGACCTTTCTCTGGCCTCGGCGCATGCTTTCTCCAGTCTTTCGCGTGCGTCAGCCAAGGCTCTCTGATCGAAAGCCATTCGATCCTTCTCCCTTTCTCTTTCCCTCTCCCTTTCTTCCTCTATCTTTCTTAGATTCTCCATCTTGGTGTCTAGCTCTCGCTTTAGCCTCTCTGCTTCTTTCTCCCGTTGCATGAATACTCGAGATGGCAGTGGTCTTTCTAGTTTGGCACCGCCAACAGTTCCGTTTTTGACTACTTTCTCGTCTTCTGATCTTTCTTCAACTGTTTTGCTTTTCTGGTTGAGCTTTGCTTCAGTCACAGAAGCAGACTCCTCACCTGATTCTACTCCGTTCAGCTGCTCAGATTCAGTATCCAGCTCATTGGTTCCTTCTTTTTGGCTTGCGTCTTTAAGATTCTTTTCAAATACCTTCCAGTGACAGGCTTCTTCGGACACAGAAACTCTCTGGCTTGGTCCTTCCTCTTCTTCTTCTTCCACTAGTACTTTGTTCACTGGTTCGTGGTTGTCTACTCTCTCATCCTCTTCCAAAGCCTCATTGGTGGTTTCACACGTTTTCTCCATTTCACATGTGTCTCCTTGTCTCTCGTCTCTCTCCTTCTCCTGGCGCTCTTGATTTTCTCTCTGTGTTCTTTCTCTTTCATTGGCCTCTTGCAGCCTCATCTCTTCTTGTTCAAGATCCTCTTTTAGTCTTCTCTCAGTCTCCGCCCTCTCAAAAGCTTCTATCAGCATTTTTTCTTTCTCTTCAAGCTCAATAGCTTCTTTCAGCTTCTTCTCATTCTCCTCTTTCAACTTCCTCTCGTTCTCTGCCTGTTCAAGAGCCTCTTTGGCTCTCCTCTCATATGCTTCCTTCTCTTGCAACTCTCTAATCTGCCTTTCCTTCTCTTCTTGTATCCTTCGCTCCACCTCTGCCTTCTCTTGAGCCTCTTTTATTCTTCTCCGTTCGTTTTCTTCCTTTTCACGTGCTTCTTTCATTTTCCTTTCATTCTCTGCTTCTGCCTTCTCACGGGCCTCTCTCATTCTACGGTTCTTTTCTTCTTCCTTTTCAAAAGCTTCTTTTAGCCTCCTTTCATACTCTTCTTGTTCTTTCCTTCTCCTTTCTTGCTCTGCCTTTTCACGAGCCTCTGCCTCTCTTGAGCCTCTTTTATTCTTCTCCGTTCGTTTTCTTCCTTTTCAAAGGCTTCTTTTAGCCGCAATTCATACTCTTCCTGCTCTAACCTTCTCCTTTCTTGCTCTGCCTTTTCACGAGCCTCTGCCTCTCTCCGTTCATTCTCTTCTTTAAGCTTTTTGAGCTTCTCTTCTTGCTCCAAAGCTGCCTTTAGTCTTTTCTCATTCTCTGCCTTCTCAAAAGCTTCTGTTTCTTCCTTTACACTAGCCTCCTCTTTAGAGCTAGTTTCTTCCTCCATCCGCCTCAAGGCCTCCTTCAGTTTTCTCTCACTCTCGTCCATTTCGCCATTCGTTCCAAGGGGAACCTCTAGCGTGCTTTCGTTATCTGATAGACCAAGTGCCTCCCTGAGCTTTCTCGCATTTTGCTCCCAATCAAACACATTATCCAGATTCTTTTCAGCTGCTCTCCGGTCTGCCATCTTTTGCTTTGAAAGTTTCTCAGTTAAGGGCTTGCTTTCTTCTGGTCTAATCAGGTTTCTTTGTTTCACTATCCCACCATGATCAGTGCCTATCTCAAATTGCAGCTCAACGTCTCTCAACCTCTCATTCTTTATCTCTTCAGGAGCTTTTTCTGCAAGCATGTCCTCATTTCTCTTATGCCTAGACGCTACCTTTCTCGCTCCAGGATGTTTTGGCAGCTTCTTGGCTTCATGATCTGCCCATGTCAGCTTCTGGTCGAAGAACCCTGCATTACGAGGGAAAGGAACATCTTCTCCACCACTGTTCTCATCAGCGTTTCTAGGCTGCTCTGTTCTCACCAGCTCAACAAACTGTGTAGCCTCTTCCCATTCCTCGTTTCCGTCAGAGTTTACAGACCCTTGAGAAGAGAGAGACTTATGGTCCAGACCAGCTGCATGGCTTGATTTCCCTTCCTCGCTCATTCTACCGTTCATGGAGGTTTGCTTCCTCTCAAACATCTCTTTTGCACTTTTAAGTTTTGCCTCAGCTTTAACCATAGCTTCCCTCACAGCAGCTGAACTCGCATCAA
This sequence comes from Brassica carinata, assembly GCA_016771965.1. Taxonomy (NCBI): domain Eukaryota; kingdom Viridiplantae; phylum Streptophyta; class Magnoliopsida; order Brassicales; family Brassicaceae; genus Brassica; species Brassica carinata. The sequence goes on along the minus strand of JAAMPC010001488.1, from coordinate 193,017 downwards.
CCTCAACATCAAAGAACGGCGGAGAACTACCTTCCTCATTAGACCCTTCAGATCCAGTAGTCCTAGAATTAGAAGCCGACCTCCTAAAATCACTCTTCAACACAGGAGGAGGTCTCGAAGGAGGCGGTATCCCAGTAGGATGAGTCTTCAAACCAATCTCAGAAACCGTCACAAAAGGTTCACTAAGACAAGACGTAGTAGCTCCACTATAACAACGCTTCTGATCACAACCATCCTTGCCTTCAAAGGCAGCAACACAAGAAGAAGAGCCAAGATCAGGCGCAACACGTGAGACGCTCGTGCCGCCGTTCACCTGATTAGCTTTGTGGTAAGAGATGTTGAACTCAATCGAATCATACGAATCTCTTCCGTTAGAAAAGGAAGGACTTTTCTCCTCCACTTCTTCTTCTTCTTCAGGCGTCCTACAATCACAAACACCAACCGATCTCGTTAAGAAAGGAGAAAACTTTCGAACTCAGAGGGAAGCTAAGAGCCAAAAAGGAGGAAACTTTCGAACTCAGAGGAAGCTAAAAAGGCTCTAATGGGTCTACGACGTTTACCAAGCACCGTCGGAGGAATCTCCGTCAGCCACCGTGTCCCTCTGGATAAAGAGCTCATCGTAAGAGGGAGCTGAATCGAGACCGTCGAAGCCTCCGAAGACTTCGAGGTAGTCGAAGCTCTCTCTCCGGACGTCAAAGGAGAGGCCTTTATCGAGGGGGAGATCGAGGATTGGAATCGAGGATACGGCGGCGCGTGAGGAGCCGTTGAAGCCGGAGAAGATTTCGCAGTAGTCTTCGAGGCGGGGGGATAGAGTCGGGGGCCCGAACCGAGGCGGGCCGCCGAAAACGTCTTCGTATGTTGTGGTTGATGTAACGGTGTTTGGTGTTTTGACGGAGGAGGTGTAAACGCCGTTACCGTTGTTGTGAGGTTTCTTCGGGAGAGAGGAGGACCTGGTTGGGTTGTTACGAGAGTGGTGGTGGGAGAGATTCTTCTCCATGGGAATCAGTAAGGAGTCTCTAGGGGTTTGTGAATTGCTTTTCTTCTTCCTCGAGTTCTCGAGTTCTCTCTCTCTCTCTCTCTCTGTGCTGAGGCTTGCAGGCAGGCTCTTCTTGAGAGTCTGAACAGAAGTCAAGGAGAGAGAGAGGTGGACGAAAAAAGCGAAAATGTTAAAAAAAAAAAAAAAAAAGTGATGTGTCTCAAAAAGAAACGACGAAATGACGAGAAAGGGTCGCTTCTGCTTTAATTTGAAATATATTTTTCGAATCATTCTTTTTTTTAATTAAAATTTGTAGTGTACAAATCACATCTCTACATCGTATAAACAACAATTAGCAAAAGAAATAAATAAATAAAAGAAAGAAAGAGATTCAGAAATAGCCAAATATATTGCTCGTTTAAAAAATAGTGCTTGTTTAATATTTTTGTTAATTTTTCTGAAATTTTTGATGATATATCAAAAAAAAAGTTTGAAATTAAACTAGAGTTTTTTTTTCGTCTAACTTATTATTACTGGTTAGAAAAAAATTATTAGAGCATAATTGTTGATAGGTATTTTAGTACAAATTAAACTGTTAATACAAGTAAAACTATTTATATAGTGACACGTGATAAAAGAGTTTTTCCATTTTTATTAACTTTTCAGCATTTTTTACCTCTTTCGTCATTTCATTATCATATTTATGAAAATCTGGATGAAAGTTAGATGAGAAATCCTTTTCTTATTACTGATGCTTTTAAATAATATTAAAACAAAAAAATATACTGAAAACAGTCGTGCTGCTGCCATCGTAACGGCCGGCGCGGCGGCGACTCATTAAATAACGAATTAAGTATTTTTCAGCAGAACTTAAAATAAGAATTATTTGAATTCTCTTTTAATAATTAATATTAATGATGAAACCGATATAAGCGCGACAGGTGTAACCGGTAAGCAGGTGAAACGCGCGAACCGAAAGGAGGAAACTTTCGAACTCAGAGGAAGCTAAAAGGCTCTAATGGTCTACGACGTTTACCAAGCACCGTCGGAGGAATCTCCGTCAGCCACCGTGTCCCTCTGGATAAAGAGCTCATCGTAAGAGGGAGCTGAATCGAGACCGTCGAAGCCTCCGAAGACTTCGCGGTAGTCGAAGCTCTCTCTCCGGACATCAAAGTAGGCGCCTTTACCGTCGACGAGGGGGAGATCGAGGACCGGAATCGAGGAGACGGCGGCGCGTGAGGAGCCGTTGAAACCGGAGAAAATCTCGCAGTAGTCTTCGAGGCGAGGAGATAAGGATGGGGCTCCGAACCTGGGAGGACCGCCGAAGACGTCGTCGTACGTCGTGGCGGTGTTGGCCGTTTTGACGGAGGAGGTGAAACCGCCGTTGTTGTTGTGGTGAGGTTTCTTCGTGGAGGACCTGTTTGGGTTACTACGAGAGTGATGATTCTCCATGAGAATCAGTGACAACGAGTCTATAGGGCTTCGTGAATGCTTTTTCTCCTCCTTCTTCTCTCTGTGTGCTCTCAGGTTAGCAGGCGCGCTCTCTCTTGAGAGTCTGAAACAGAAGTCAAGAAAGGGGAGAGAGAGAGAGAGAGGTGGAAGGCAAAAAGCGAAAATGTAAAAAAAAAAGTGATGTGTCTCAAAAAGAAACGACGAAATGACGAGAAAGGGTCTCTTCTTCTGCTTTAATTTGAAATCTATTTCGAATATTTCTCTCTTTCTTTTTTTTTTTTTAATTATGAGTTTGTACTGTATAAATCACATCTCTATACCGTATAATCAACAATTAACAACAGAAATAATGAAATAAAAAGAAAGAAACATAGAAATTTAGAATTAGCCAAATATTGCATGTTTAAAAAATTTGTGGATTTTTTTCTGAAATTTTCGATGGCAAGAATATTGTTTGTTTAAATTTTTTTTTTGTTAATTTTTCTGAAATGTTTTGATGGTATATCAAAAAAAAAATCTAAAAATAAAAATAGAATTTTTCGTCTATCTTATTATTAGTGATTTTTCTCCTCAACTTATTATTAGTGATTAGAAAAAGTTATTAGAGTATCATTATCGATAGATATTTTAGTACAAATTAAATTTTTAATACAAATAAAGCTATTTATATATTAACAAATGTAAAAGAGTTTTTCCATTTTACTTTATTTTTTTACTTTTTCAGCATTTTTACCTATTTCCTCATTTCATTATCATATTTGTGAAAAATAGATGAGAAATCCTTTCTTATTAATGATGCTTTTAAATAATATTAAAATTCAAAAAACAAATACTGAAAACAGTCGTGCTGCTGCAATCGTAACGGCCGGCGCGGCGGCGACTCATTTAATAACGAATTAAGTATTTTTCGACAGAACTTAAAATAAGAATCATTTGAATTTTAATAATTAGTATATTAATGATAAAACCGATAAAAGCGCGACAGGTGTAACCGGTAAGCAGGTGAAACGCGCGAACCGAAAGGGAGAAGGGTAAAACTGGAAATACACTGCTTGTTGTTGTCACTTCTTCTTCTCCGGTGGGACCGACCGACCGTCGCAGCACACTATACATATATCTTCATCAATTTTCCATGAAAATAATGTTTGTATATATCAACTCTTAATAATAGGCCAAGGATTAAAATTGAATTACAGATCGCAGAAATCTCATTGTTTTCATTTGTATTGAAAACTTTGGATCATTCGGACTAGTCTAGTCATCTATTTAGTAGTATAAGATATGAGTGTCGTTTTTGCAAGGATGTACTATAAAATAAGGACAAAACAGAAAGAATAATTAAAAGAGTATAATAAATGAACTAGTAAATTGGGTTCCCAAGAGGGAAACAAATGTGGTGAAAGTGGTAAGAAGAAGAAACGGTGGGGCTGCGTCTACCAATGCCTGAATAACATCTGTAACGCACTTGTGTTTTGTATGATTTCTTCATTTTGTAACTATTCGCGGTAGTCGAAGCTCTCTCTCCGGACATCAAAGTAGGCGCCTTTACCGTCGACGAGGGGAGATCGAGGACCGGAATCGAGGAGACGGCGGCGTGAGGAGCCGTTGAAACCGGAGAAAATCTCGCAGTAGTCTTCGAGGCGAGGAGATAAGGATGGGGCTCGAACCTGGGAGGACCGCCGAAGACGTCGTCGTACGTCGTGTGTTGGCCGTTTTGACGGAGGAGGTGAAACCGCCGTTGTTGTGTGGTGAGGTTTCTTCGTGGAGGACCTGTTTGGGTTACTACGAGTGATGATTCTCCATGAGAATCAGTGACAACGAGTCTATAGGGCTTCGTGAATGTTTCTTTTTCCTCCTGTGTGCTCTCAGGTTAGCAGGCGCTCTCTCTTGAGAGTCTGAAACAGAAGTCAAGAAAGAGAGAGAGAGAGAGAGAGGTGGAAGGCAAAAAGCGAAAATGTAAAAAAAAGTGATGTGTCTCAAAAGAAACGACGAAATGACGAGAAAGGGTCTCTTCTTCTGCTTTAATTTGAAATCTATTTCGAATATTTCTCTCTTTTTTTTTAATTATGAGTTTGTACTGTATAAATCACATCTCTATACCGTATAATCAACAATTAACAACAGAAATAATGAAATAAAAAGAAAGAAACATAGAAATTTAGAATTAGCCAAATATTGCATGTTTAAAAATCTGTCGATTATAGTGATTTTTTTCCAAACTTATTATTAGTGATTAGAAAAAGTTATTAGAGTATCATTATCGATAGATATTTTAGTACAAATTAAACTGTTAATACAAGTAAAACTATTTATATAGTGACACGTGATAAAAGAGTTTTTCCATTTTACTTTATTTTTTACTTTTTCAGCATTTTTACCTATTTCCTCATTTCATTATCATATTTGTGAAAAATAGATGAGAAATCCTTTTCTTATTAATGATGCTTTTAAATAATATTAAAATTCAAAAACAAATACTGAAAACAGTCGTGCTGCTGCCATCGTAACGGCCGGCGCGGCGGCGACTCATTTAATAACGAATTAAGTATTTTTCGACAGAACTTAAAATAAGAATCATTTGAATTTTAATAATTAATATTAATGATGAAACCGATATAAGCGCGACAGGTGTAACCGGTAAGCAGGTGAAACGCGCGAACCGAAAGGGAAAAGGGCAAAATTGGAAATACACTGCTTGTTGTTGTCACTTCTTGTTCTCCAGTGGGACCGACCGACCGTCGCAGCACACTATACATATATCTTCATCATTTTCCATGGAAATAATGTTTGTTATATATCACCTCTTAATAATAGGGTAAGGATTAAAAATTGAATTGCAGATCGCAGAAATCTCATTGTTTTTATGCGTATGAAAACTTTGGATTATCCGGACTAAGTCTAGTCATCCATATAGTACTTATAAGATATGAGTGTTGTTTTTTGCAAGGATGTATAAAATAAGGACAAAAACAGAAAGAATAATTAAAAGAGTATAATAAATGAACTAGTAAATTGGGTTCCCGAGAGGGAAACAAATGTTACTGAAAGTGGTAAGAAGAAGAAACGGTAGGGTTTGCGTCTGCCAATGTCTGAATAACATGTGTACCGCACTTGTGTTTTGTACTGTATTATTTCTTCATTTTGTAACTATTCTTTGCCATATTCTTTGTCATTTTTATGATGTATATTACCAAACCGTTTTAAATGTGTTAACGATTAGGCGAGTAATGTTCTTGAGTTGTAACATATTTTAATCTAGAAAAGCTAGATCATATTCATACCAAAAACACTAGTGAATCACTGGCATTTCCTAAAACTGTTCTGACAAATGCAGTAGTAATCTGAAAAAATGACTGTTGGAGTGGTAGTTTTTCAAGATTTTAGCATATACTACTAAACGTTAATTTTAAATCAGTGCCACTTGAAGTAATTATAACATAAAATAGATTAGGCGAGTAATGTTCTTGAGTTGTAACATATTTTAATCTAGAAAAGCTAGATCATATTCATACCAAAAACACTAGTGAATCACTGGCATTTCCTAAAACTGTTCTGACAAATGCAGTAGTAATCTGAAAAAAATGACTGTTGGAGTGGTAGTTTTTTCAAGATTTTAGCATATACTACTAAACGTTAATTTTAAATCAGTGCCACACTGCCACTTGAAGTAATTATAAACATAAAATAGATTAGGCGAGTAATGTTCTTGAGTTGTAACATATTTTAATCTAGAAAAGCTAGATCATATTCATACCAAAAACACTAGTGAATCACTGGCATTTCCTAAAACTGTTCTGACAAATGCAGTAGTAATCTGAAAAAATGACTGTTGATGTGGTAGTTTTCAGGATTTTAGCAAATACTACCAAACATTAATTTAAAATCAGTGCCACACTGCCACTTGAAGTAATTATAAACATAAAATAGATTAGACGAGTAATGTCAAGAATAAGACAGGCTAACCGTCCCTCCAGATCATATAGAGGCGCTTCTTGCTTGTATTCTTCTCACGATCATATATAGTCTCTTGCAAATCGAAATTTATAATTTCATTACATCACATCTCTAATAATTAAGTGCGACACAATTATGGTACATATACAATATTTATATGCTCATGTATATTCATTACACGAATTATGACCCTAATGAATTAGAATCCATACCTATTCAATCACCAGCGTAACGTTTTGGTGTTCACACTCGATAACGAGATTTTTTTCGTGCCATGCATGATTTCATTTGATCCATTATTAAATGAATTCTATATTTGGTTGACAACTCATAGTATGATTATTACTCGTCGTTGCCATCTTCCAATCGATATCGAAGTTTATTTCTGGTCTTTAAATCTATCTTTGATTCATTAGTTAACAAGCCTTTATATTGATTTTGACGATACCGTTCTTCTTTGAATTAATCCACTATTTGGATATCGTTTATGAACTATAGTACATAAAGCTTTTTTATTTTTTTATATAAACACTTTACAGCTTCCAATAATCAGAAACATTTTTCATAATCGAGTTTGCTATATTTATTGATTTGTAATAAAGCAAATTTATAGACTATAATTGTTTTAATAAAAAAACTTATATATATAACGATTCATTTCTTCATAATTTTGGTAGTTGGCTTTTTCCATGTTGAGTTATAGCAACAATTAATGTGGACGATGACTAGTGATCAGTTAATATACACTTATTTTATTAATTACAATACTGCTGTTACGACAAAAACGAATTCTAAAACATTAAACCAGTAGTTGATAAAATCGAACAACTCTTTGACAAATAAAACGAGATTACTGAACGTTACAATTAAGTTAATTTTATTAGTATATCTATGATTCTATGAATCACAAGTAAAACAAGATTACTTAACGTTACAAATTACAATTAAGTGGATTTTATTAGTATTTCTATGAATCACTGTCTAGATTTAATCCGACTTACACCTACTCTTTAAGTTATAGACGAAACATAGTATATATGGGCTAATTAGATGCGAAATTTAGAGCATTATTAATGGTAAAAAAAAGTCAAAAGGATTTCTCAAAATTAAAATATAAATGTTTTGTTTATTGATTTATTTTTAAAGTTTTAAAATTGTTAGATCAGCGAGTGATAATTGTACTTGGATTTTTGAAATTGTTTTCGATAGTCTTTCGTGAGAGATGATCATATCTGTTTTCTCTTTTAATTTTGCATTTTTTTCTTTATTTTAATTTTTAGAGATAAACCAAACGACTTGAAGGTAGATACTGGAGTACTAATCAATTAGTTTTTTTTTTGTTTTTTTATTCAGTTCTTATTCAGCCTATATATATTTTTCTGCATTCAAATCCAATTAATCGGTTTGATTTGTATTTGAATACCAGCATGTTAAATGCAAAGGTAAACGTGTGCGCGCATACGCATGCTTTCTTATGAGTGCGTGTCTTGTAAAGCATGCATAAACCTTGTGCAATATAAAAACAGTTTAAGATAAATCTAGATGTTAATTATAAATCTTATAAAAATTACTAATCTTATCTTAAATGTCTGTAGAAGTTAAAGATTAAAATGTTAACAAAAACGTGCTTAACTATTATGGTCCGAACATAATGATGAACGTGATAACCATGCTTGCCCTACTTACAAGATTCACTTATTCATCCCTGCACAATCTCGTGATCGGTGTATTTGATTATGTATTTTTTTGTCAAGTGTATTTGATTATGTATAAACTTTCGCAGTTAAAACTAACTCTGATTTTCTAGATGGTAAACATATTTTATGGTATACTTAAGAGTTAAATGGTTGTATTGTATCTCTATTAATCACTAGTATAAATAAACGTGTTTAAAAGAGAGAATCATATGGGTTATATCGATCTAATTTGCCTAGCCAATTAAATATCTCGAACTCTATATTTAACTGTTATCCAACTATTTTAACTATATTTTCATTTGATTAATATATACCATGCTTAATGAAATTGGATAATTTTCCCAAGTATGCTTACTTCTGCGATAGAATTAATATACACGTATATCTATCCACCAACAAGCTGAGAAAGATTTAAAGGTATCATTGAGAAAATAGTATTAAATTTTAACTTAAGATACACGCATATATTTGTCTCTGATCGTGTTCGATATGATTATAAGTATATAAATATGTATTAACAATTGTTTTGTTTAACAATATCTACATATAGACCAAATACTAGGTTTATATCAAGTCTCTTTTCATCTTTTCCGTTTCTAACTTGATTGGATTCCTTCACTTTTGTCCACAGTACAGCCTACAATTTAGCAAATCTGAATATTGATTAGGACCACTTTTCTCTTTTTGCGTAATCTTCTCTTTTGATTTAGTCTGTATTAGAATTAGTACATGGTAAAGTTATGATGAGGAGATTCTATTCATTTCATTTCCCTTTTATATGTTTAGATGTTGAAACTCATGCATACAGAACAAAAGAATGAAGAAACTGTTAAATAAAGCAAGATAAAAAAATCTATCATGTTGAAGTATCCGGTTAACACGATTTTGAATGTTATTTTATTCAGACAACTTTAATAAAGAATAAATCTCTCATGTTGCATCGCGCTGTTTTCACCATTTTTACATGCTTTAAAAATCATTCGCATAATCGTGTTAACATGTAATTCTAGTTTTTTTGTAGATTAAAATGTTCAAATAATAAAAAACAAAGAAATTTTAAAACTAAATTCCTCATTCTTGAGTTTAGAAATCGATGAAGAGTATGATTGGATGGTAGTGTTAGAGTAACAAAAAGTAGAGTAAAACTTTTTTACTCTGAGTTCCACCTAGTTACATCCAATTAGGATGAAAAAGAATAAATAGTTTTTCCTCTGAGCTACGCTAGAAAACAAAGCATTTACTTCATTCTTTCAACTTTTGGTTTCTCTACAGATATATGGAGTAAACAAGAGTAACCCAATAAATAATTTAATGGAGTAAAACAGAGTAAATAGGAGGAAAAATAAAGTGGGAAGAATCAGTTATTTATTGGGTTACTCTAGTTCACTCCACATATCTGTAGAGTAACAAAAAATTGAAAGATTGAAGTAAATTAAAATGTTTTCACATAATAAAAATCAAAGAAAATTTAGAACTATATTCCTCATTCTTGAGTTTGGAAATCAATTAAAAAAAACAATGGAATAAAATACTACTGTTTTTAAAAGAAAATAAAAGGAGAAGAGAAGGGGGTCCTTATGTTGGCCACTTTGGAATGGCAGCACTCAATAATCATACGACCATTTCTTAACTAATTATTACATTTAAAATAAGACAAGATATCTTTTTAGCTTAGGTGTTGACACAAAGCAGCTTAGGTAATAATCGTAGGACCCTTTAATTACTGAATAAATAATCAAATTGATGAAAAATACTATCATCCACACTTTCAAATTACTCAGCCATTGATTCTATCTACTTTGAACCTATGACTGTAAGTCCAGATAAGAGTTTTCTTTGTTATTGAACCTCATAAAATATATATCATATTTGCTCTAAAATCAGAATCCTGATCATATAATAAACTATATAATCCAAGAAGCAGAGGTAACAATGTATTTACAACTATATACTTCCTTTTGCAAAAAAAGAGTCTTTACACCTCTGAGACTTCAGAAGATGATGATGGTTTGGAAACTACATTAGACAACCAATCCAACAAAGCTACGTTTACAGCTTCAGGGACTTCGTCATGAGGACAGTGCCCTGCTTGTAAGTGCACCAGCGATGACTTCGAGTAAAACGCTTTGATTTTCTCGGCTTTAGCAGGGCCAACCCACGGATCAAGATCTCCCCAAAGCAACAGCAGCGGGCAAGTCATCTTGCTTAGAACACTATCTAAAGTGTATCTACTCTGGTTCGTTAAGAACCTTGTCATCAATCTATAAGACGTTTAACAAAACAAAAAACAACAGTTAGGACCCTTTATGTACCAAAACAGAGTGGCTACTTTGTAGTACCTGTAGTATACTTCTCCAGCATTTGGGTCTGTTGCAGGTTTTGAAATGGATTCAACTAGGTAGTCATCAACGTTAGCAGCGTTTATGTACACCTGCAAATAAGAAACTTGAGTAACAAAGTAACAAACTTTAAAGATATCTAACGAAAGTCAGCAGAGACATTACACTCTTTAAGACAGATTCGATTCGAGACGGTTGCTTAGCTTGCCAGAACAAGAACCCAAGAACCACACGTTGGAAAACCTCTTTGAGTGGCTTAACTATAAACTTGGTCAACACGGTCTCCTCAGCTTCCTCTTCTCGCTTTCTACTCTCGGATGCAAACTGTCCTGCAGAGTTTAGAAGCGCAACTCCTGTTACCTGCTCTGGTAATCCCACCGCAACTGACAGAGCTGTGAATCCTCCAAGGCTGTGCAAAAGAAAGTCATAAGCTTTGTTTCAGTTACGGATTGACAAAAAGAGAGCTTCAGAGTAGACATTATCTTACCTGTTTCCAACCACAACGGTTGGCTCTTTGACAATCTCTTTGATGAAGTCAATAACTTGGTCAGTCCAAACCATGGCATCATACTCTATGAGAGCTTTGTCACTCCATCCAAAACCGAGCAAGTCCAAGGCGTACACTTTGTACTTCTTAGCCAGTTCAGGAATGTTATACCTATATAGATTTACAGCATCAACGTCCCCAACTCCAGAAAGAGAGACACAATCTAAAAGGAAAGAGATGTTAAATGCATCATTGACAAAATAGTATTAAATTTTAACTTAAGATACACGCATATATTTGTCTCTGATCGTGTTCGATATGATTATAAGTATATAAATACTATGTATTAACATTGTTTTATTTAGCAATATCTATATAAAAACCAAATACTAGGTTTATATTATCTCTTTTCATCTTTTCCCTCTCTAACTTGATTGGATTCCTTCACTTTTGTCCACAGTACAGCCTACAATTTAGCAATCTGAATATTGATTAGGACCACTTTTCTCTTTTTGCGTAATCTTCTCTTTTGATTTAATCTGTATTAGAACATGGTAAAGTTATGATAAGGAGATTCTATTCATTTCATTTCCCTTTTATATGTTTAGATTTTGAAACTCATGCATAGAAAACAAAAGAATTAAGAAACTGTTAAACAAACAAGAGAAAAAAAATCTCTCATGTTGAAGAAGTATCCGGTTAACACGATTTTGAATGTTATTTTATTTAGACAACTTTAATAAAGAATAAATCTCTCATGTTGCAACAGTTTTCACTTTTCACCGTTTTTACAGGATTTAAAAATCAATCGCGTATCGTGTGTTAACATGTATTTCTACTATTTTGCAGATTAAAATGCTCAAATAATAAAATCAAAGAAATTTAAAAACTAATTTCCTCATTCTTGAGTTTAGAAATCGATGAAGAGTATGATTGGATGGTAGTGTTAGAGTAACAAAAAGTAGAGTAAAACTTTTTACTCTGAGTTCCACCTAGTTACATCCAATTAGGATGAAAAAGAATAAATAGTTTTTCCTCTGAGCTACGCTAGAAAACAAAGCATTTACTTCATTCTTTCAACTTTTGGTTTCTCTACAGATATATGGAGTAAACAAGAGTAACCCAATAAATAATTTAATGGAGTAAAACAGAGTAAATAGGAGGAAAAATAAAGTGGGAAGAATCAGTTATTTATTGGGTTACTCTAGTTCACTCCACATATCTGTAGAGTAACAAAAATTGAAAGATTGAAGTAAATTAAAATGTTTTCACATAATAAAAATCAAAGAAAATTTAGAACTATATTCCTCATTCTTGAGTTTGGAAATCAATTAAAAAACAATGGAATAAAATACTACTGTTTTAAAAGAAAATAAAAGGAGAAGAGAAGGGGTCCTTATGTTGGCCACTTTGGAATGGCAGCACTCAATAATCATACGACCATTTCTTAACTAATTATTACATTTAAAATAAGACAAGATATCTTTTTAGCTTAGGTGTTGACACAAAGCAGCTTAGGTAATAATCGTAGGACCCTTTAATTACTGAATAAATAATCAAATTGATGAAAAATACTATCATCCACACTTTCAAATTACTCAGCCATTGATTCTATCTACTTTGAACCTATGACTGTAAGTCCAGATAAGAGTTTTCTTTGTTATTGAACCTCATAAAATATATATCATATTTGCTCTAAAATCAGAATCCTGATCATATAATAAACTATATAATCCAAGAAGCAGAGGTAACAATGTATTTACAACTATATACTTCCTTTTGCAAAAAAAGAGTCTTTACACCTCTGAGACTTCAGAAGATGATGATGGTTTGGAAACTACATTAGACAACCAATCCAACAAAGCTACGTTTACAGCTTCAGGGACTTCGTCATGAGGACAGTGCCCTGCTTGTAAGTGCACCAGCGATGACTTCGAGTAAAACGCTTTGATTTTCTCGGCTTTAGCAGGGCCAACCCACGGATCAAGATCTCCCCAAAGCAACAGCAGCGGGCAAGTCATCTTGCTTAGAACACTATCTAAAGTGTATCTACTCTGGTTCGTTAAGAACCTTGTCATCAATCTATAAGACGTTTAACAAAACAAAAACAACAGTTAGGACCCTTTATGTACCAAAACAGAGTGGCTACTTTGTAGTACCTGTAGTATACTTCTCCAGCATTTGGGTCTGTTGCAGGTTTTGAAATGGATTCAACTAGGTAGTCATCAACGTTAGCAGCGTTTATGTACACCTGCAAATAAGAAACTTGAGTAACAAAGTAACAAACTTTTAAAGATATCTAACGAAAGTCAGCAGAGACATTACACTCTTTAAGACAGATTCGATTCGAGACGGTTGCTTAGCTTGCCAGAACAAGAACCCAAGAACCACACGTTGGAAAACCTCTTTGAGTGGCTTAACTATAAACTTGGTCAACACGGTCTCCTCAGCTTCCTCTTCTCGCTTTCTACTCTCGGATGCAAACTGTCCTGCAGAGTTTAGAAGCGCAACTCCTGTTACCTGCTCTGGTAATCCCACCGCAACTGACAGAGCTGTGAATCCTCCAAGGCTGTGCAAAAGAAAGTCATAAGCTTTGTTTCAGTTACGGATTGACAAAAAGAGAGCTTCAGAGTAGACATTATCTTACCTGTTTCCAACCACAACGGTTGGCTCTTTGACAATCTCTTTGATGAAGTCAATAACTTGGTCAGTCCAAACCATGGCATCATACTCTATGAGAGCTTTGTCACTCCATCCAAAACCGAGCAAGTCCAAGGCGTACACTTTGTACTTCTTAGCCAGTTCAGGAATGTTATACCTATATAGATTTACAGCATCAACGTCCCCAACTCCAGAAAGAGAGACACAATCTAAAAGGAAAGAGATGTTACCTCCAGTGAAAGACAGAAGCACCAAAGCCATGAATAAGAACAAGAGGCAAGCCTTCTCCTTGAACCACATAATGAATCTTATGACCTCTCCATTCCCAAAAGTTATATCCTTCAGGCTTAAAAGCTAACCTCTCACCACCTAAAAGAACCATCTAATTCATTCAGACATCATAACCAAGAGAGAAGCCAAGCCACAATCTTTAACTAAAACCTTACAAAAGCTCAAACCTTGAAGAGTCTGAGAAGCAGATGATGGTGAAGGAGGTGTACCACCCATGACTGAAACTCCAGAAGCAACAATCCCTCTCACTGCAAAACCCCTTCTGCTGATTTCACATTTGTTCCCTTCATTTGCAAAAGATCAAAACTTTTAATGTGATACACGCTTAATCTGATGAAAGGTGTTGTTTTAAAGCTTACTTGGTCGACGAGTTTGAGCAGGAAAGGTGGATCTTTTAGATAATGAGCTGAACAGTTCTGTCCTAACAGACGGTGTTACAGCACACAAAGCAAACATCGGTTGTTGATTCACCAGAGAACAACCTTAAAACTAGCGGACAATGAGAGACAGATGTTTCAGAATAATGCTTGTGAGCTTAAAAGATGCACCGAGTATGATTGGATGGTAGTGTTAGAGTAACAAAAAGTAGAGTAAAACTTTTTACTCTGAGTTCCACCTAGTTACATCCAATTAGGATGAAAAAGAATAAATAGTTTTTCCTCTGAGCTACGCTAGAAAACAAAGCATTTACTTCATTCTTTCAACTTTTGGTTTTCTACAGATATATGGAGTAAACAAGAGTAACCCAATAAATAATTTAATGGAGTAAAACAGAGTAAATAGGAGGAAAAATAAAGTGGGAAGAATCAGTTATTTATTGGGTTACTCTAGTTCACTCCACATATCTGTAGAGTAACAAAAATTGAAAGATTGAAGTAAATTAAAATGTTTTCACATAATAAAATCAAAGAAATTTAAAAACTAATTTCCTCATTCTTGAGTTTATAAAATGAATGGTCCTTATGTTGGCCACTTCGGAATGGTAGCACTCAATATTCATACGACAATTTCTTAACTAATTATTACATTTAAAATAAGACGAGATATCTTTTAGCTTTAGGTGTTGACAAAAAAACAGCTTAGGTAATAATCGTAGGACCCTTTAATTACTGAATAAATAATCAAATTGATGAAAAATACTATCATCCACACTTTCAAATTACTCAGCCATTGATTCTATCTACTTTGAACCTATGACTGTAAGTCCAGATAAGAGTTTTCTTTGTTATTGAACCTCATAAAATATATATCATATTTGCTCTAAAACCAGAATCCTGATCATATTAAATTATATAATCCAAGAAGTATCGGTAACAATGTATTTACAACTATATACTTCCTTTGCAAAAAGAGTCTTTACACCTCTGAGAGTTCAGGGGACGATGGCTCGGTAACTACATTAGACAACCAATCCAACAAAGCTATGTTTACAGCTTCAGGGACTTCGTCATGAGGACAATGCCCTGCTTGCAAGTGCACAAGCGATGACTTCGAGTAAAATGCTTTGATCTTCTCGGCTTTAGCAGGACCAACCCACGGGTCAAGATCTCCCCAAAGCAACAGAAGCGGGCAAGTCATCTTACTTAGAACACTGTCTAAAGTGTATCTACTCTGGTTCGTCAAGAACCTTGTCATCAATCTATAAAAAGATTAAACAAACAAAAACAACAGTTAGGTCCCATTATGTATCTGTTTTTCAAAACAGAGTAGCTCTGTTTTTGGTGTGACTTTATGTACTACCTGTAGTAAACTTCTCCAGCATTTGGGTCTGTTGCAGGTTTTGAGATGGATTCAACGAGGTAGTCATCAACATTAGCAGCGTTTACGTACACCTGCAATGAGAAAACTTGAGTACCAAGTAACAAACTTTTAAAGAAACCTAACAAAAAAAAAAAAAGTCAGCAAGACATTACACTCTTTAACACAGATTCGATTCGAGAAGGCTGCTTAGCTTGCCAGAACAAGAACCCAAGAACCACTCGCTGGAAAACCTCTTTGAGCGGCTTAACTACAAACTTGGTTAACACGGTTTCCTCAGCTTCTTCCTCTCGCTTTCTACTACTCTCGGATGCAAACTGTCCTGCAGAGTTGAGAAGCGCAACTCCTGTGACCTGCTCTGGCAATCCCACCGCAACAGACAAAGCTGTGAACCCTCCAAGGCTGTGCAAAAGAAAGTCATAAGCTTTGTTTCAGTTACGGATTGACAAAAAGAGAGCTTCAGAGTAGACATTATCTTACCTGTTTCCAACCACAACGGTTGGCTCTTTGACAACCTCTTTGATGAAGTCAATAACTTGATCAGTCCAAACCATGGCGTCATACTCTATGAGGGCTTTGTCACTCCATCCGAAACCGAGCAAGTCCAAAGCGTATACTTTGTACTTCTTAGCCAGTTCAGGAATGTTATACCTATATAGATTTACAGCATCAACGTCCCCAACTCCAGAAAGAGAGACACAATCTAAAAGGAAAGAGATGTTACCTCCAGTGGAAGACAGAAGCACCAAAGCCATGGATAAGAACAAGAGGCAAGCCTTCTCCTTGAACTACATAATGAATCTTGTGACCTCTCCATTCCCAAAAGTTGTATCCTTCTGGCTTAAAAGCTAACCTCTCCCCACCTAAAAGAACCATCTAATTCATTCAGACATCATAACCAAGAGAGAAGCCAAGCCACAATCTTTTAACTAAAACCTTACAAAAGCTCAAACCTTGAAGAGTCTGAGAAGCAGATGATGGTGAAGGAGGTGTACCACCCATGACTGAAACTCCAGAAGCAACGATCCCTCTCACTGCAAAGCCCCTTCTGCTGATTTCGCATTTGTTCCCTAACATTGAAAGATCGAAACTTTTAATGTGATTCAAGCTTAATCTAAGGAGAATTTGATGAAAGGTGCTTACTTGGTCGACGAGTTTGAGCAGGAAAGGTGAGTCTTCTACTTAGTTCTGTCCTAACAGATGGTGTTACAGCACATGAAGCAGACATCGGTTGATTCGCAGAGAACAACCTTAAAACTAGCGGACAATGAGAGACAGATGTTTCAGAATAATGCTTGTGAGCTTAAAAGATGCACCGAGTGTGTGTGTGTGTGTGTGTGTGGTGAACTTGCGGGAGAGTTGTGGCGACGTCTGAGCCAGACAAGTCGAATCCTCTCGCCGGAACAGAGTGTTTCCTGGTTTAGCAATAAAATCCGGTTATCTCTAATTATTTGAACCGACGGTTCAGTCGTATTTTCCGGTTTAGCAATAAAGGCGTATATATGAACCAAAAACTTAGAAAGAAAAAAGCAATGGTGTCGCCCAAAATGGTTTTTAAGTTTCTCTAAATGGATGCAACAGTCAAAAAGGTTTCACCTGAATTTCTTCAGATATTTGGAAAACAATATATAATGATGAGTTGCAGAGTTTCAGACATTATGATTATGATACTATTTTGATGGTTGCATTTCCAGGAACAGTAAATAACAATGAAGATAACAGAGTCATTGCCTCACAGAACAAGAGACATATCTAGATACAATTTGCCATTGCCTCGACAAAGCATTTGTTATTTTTTTTGAAGTTCAGATTTGGTTTGAAGTTTAATTAGAAAGTTAAATGATCTGAAACAAAAACAAACATGATATCTATAACTATTAAAATATAACAAGTTTCATATTATATAATTGAATTTTCTAATCTAAAGCTAATTGAACATACTGTAGAAAGACAAAAGAACATATCTCTAACAATCAAAAATATGATAGGGTATCAATTAGTTTCAACTTATGCAATCATATTTTCATACAAAAGTCTAAGAAAGCATTTGTTATTTAAAAGAGGAAAAAGAAACAATTTTTAGAAATATACTTTTATCTATATAAAAGGATTTTGGAAAAGATTAATTAGAAAGTTAAATGAACTGAAACAAAAACAAACATGATATCTATAACTATTAAAATATAACAAGTTTCATATTATATAATTGAATTTTCTAATCTAAAGCTAAATGATAGGGTATCAATTAGTCTCAACTTATGCAATCATATTTTCATAATTAATCATACAAAAGTCTAAGAAAACATTTGTTATTTAAAAGAGTAAAACAGAAACGATTTAAAATATATTTTTATCTATATAAACGAATTTTGGAAAAGATTAATTAGAAAGTTAAATGATTGAAACAAAACAAACATGATATCTATAACTATTAAAATATAACAAGTTTCATATTATATAATTGAATTTTCTAATCTAGAGCTAAATGATAGGGTATCAATTAGTTTCAACTTATGCAATCATACTTTCATAATCAATCATACAAAAATCTAAGAAAACATTTGTTATTTAAAAGAGTAAAACAGAAACGATTTAAAATATATTTTTATCTATATAAAAGGATTTTGGAAAAGTTTAATTAGAAAGTTAAATGATTGAAACAAAACAAACATGATATCTATAACTATTAAAATATAACAAGCTTCATATTATATAATTGAATTTTCTAATCTAAAGCTAAATGAACATATTGTCAAAGACAATGGGCATGATATTTCTAAGGATCAAAACATGACATGATATCGATTAGTTTCAACTTATGCAATCATACTTTCATAATCAATCATACAAAAATCTAAGAAAACATTTGTTATTTAAAAGAGTAAAACAGAAACGATTTAAAATATATTTTTATCTATATAAAAGGATTTTGGAAAAGTTTAATTAGAAAGTTAAATGATTGAAACAAAACAAACATGATATCTATAACTATTAAAATATAACAAGCTTCATATTATATAATTGAATTTTCTAATCTAAAGCTAAATGAACATATTGTCAAAGACAATGGGCATGATATTTCTAAGGATCAAAACATGACATGATATCGATTAGTTTCAACTTATGCAATCATACTTTCATAATCAATCATACAAAAATCTAAGAAAACATTTGTTATTTAAAAGAGTAAAACAGAAACGATTTAAAATATACTTTTATCTGTGTAAAAGGATTTTGGAAAAGATTAATTAGAAAGTTAAATGATTGAAACAAAACAAACATGATACCTCTAAAGATTAAAATTTAATAAGTTTCGTATTGTATGATTAAATTTTCTAATTATTCATAAAAACTTTAGGAAAAAGAAACAAAAGTATGGTAACACTTTGGAGGTTAATTAGAAGGCTAAATGAACATATTGTCAAAGACAATGGGCATGATATTTCTAAGGATCAAAACATGACATGATATCGATTAGTTTCAACTTATGCAATCATACTTTCATAATCAATCATACAAAAATCTAAGAAAACATTTGTTATTTAAAAGAGTAAAAACAGAAACGATTTAAAATATATTTTTATCTATATAAAAAGATTCAGGGAAAAAATGTGTCTAAATAAAAAATAAATTTTATAAAAATTGAACCTGATTGCAAACCAAGAGACTTAAACCATGCAAGCTGAGGAGTGTTTGTTGCCGGGACGTGGAGGTTTGTTGCGTCGAAGAAAGAGGCTCCGGTGTTGAAAGAAGACGGCATTGTGTTGGCGTTGAGGTAAGGGTTTTTATGAATGGAAGATGAAGCATGTACTGCCAAGTAATCAGAGAATAATAGAAGAAAAGCTATAATGATTTTGGTGGTTGTCGACATTGATGTTGTTTGAGAAGAAGAATAATACTAGAAGGATATCTATAATCATTTTGGTGGTTGTCGACATTGATGTTGTTTGAGAAGAAGAATAAGAATGCGTTGTATTTATAGACTAGAGAAATGTAACCGTTACAATTTTTTGGTATCCGTGTGTTATATTTAATGAGTAGAGATATAAGTATATAATATTACTTTTACCCAAGAAAGAGATATAGCCGTTGCACTTTTTGATTATAATATTTTTGATATTTCATATTCAATGTTATTTACTTTTTTGTGGGAAAATTTAAAAAGAAGAAGAAATTTTCATTGTAATGTTATTTACCATACTCATACATCAACCATCTCTGCCCATATTTGAAAACATGGTGAACTTTATACTTAAAAGAATTGACCATTTTTGTGCCTTAATTATTTACAAATTGCATACTATATTTCCTGACAATACGTTCCCTATCAAATTACAACTAAACTTGCATTAATGGAGGCTAGACTAGAGAAATGTAACCGTTACAATTTTTGGTATCCGTGTGTTGTATTTATAGACTAGAGAAATGTAACCGTTACAATTTTTTGGTATCCGTGTGTTATATTTAATGAGTAGAGATATAAGTATATAATATTACTTTTACCCAAGAAAGAGATATAGCCGTTGCACTTTTTGATTATAATATTTTTGATATTTCATATTCAATGTTATTTACTTTTTTGTGGGAAAATTTAAAAAGAAGAAGAAATTTTCATTGTAATGTTATTTACCATACTCATACATCAACCATCTCTGCCCATATTTGAAAACATGGTGAACTTTATACTTAAAAGAATTGACCATTTTTGTGCCTTAATTATTTACAAATTGCATACTATATTTCCTGACAATACGTTCCCTATCAAATTACAACTAAACTTGCATTAATGGAGGCTAGACTAGAGAAATGTAACCGTTACAATTTTTTGGTATCCGTGTGTTGTATTTAATGAGTAGAGATATAAGTATATAATTACTTTTACCCAAGAAACGAGATGTAGCCGTTACACTTTTTGATTATAATATTTTTGATATTTCATTTTCAATGTTATTTACTTTTTTTTGTGTGGGAAAGTTAAAAAAGAAGAAGAAATTTTCATTTTAATGTTATTTTACCATACTCATACATCAACCATCTCTGCCCATGTTGAAAACATGGTGAAGTTTACTTAAAATAATTCTATGATAGGGAGCGTATTGTGAGGAAATATAGTATGCAATTTGTAAATCCTTTAAGTCACAAAAATCTAGTATGCAACCATCTTTTTTACCCAAGAAAAGAGATATAGCCGTTACACTTTTTGATTATAATATAATTTCCCATTTTGATATTTCATTTTCAATGTTATTTACTTTTTTTGTGGGAAACTTAAAAAAAAAAGAAGAAGAAATTTCCGTTTTTAATGTTATTTACGATACTCATACATCAACCATCTCTGCCCATGTTGAAAACATATTGAAGTTTACTTAAAATAATTGACCATTTTTGTGACTTAAGGATTTACAAATTGCATACTATATTTCCTCACAATACGTTCCCTATCAAATTACAACTAAACTTGCATTAACGGAGGCTCTTTGGGTTGGTATCAACGCATACAAGCCCTAAATCAACAAAGACAGAAAACCACACGAAAAAATTGTAACTGTCCAAAGACTAGGTTAAAAAACAGCCTAACAAAGCTAATTATGCTTCTATCTATCTTTTCTTCTTCTTTAGAATGGAGAAACTGAGTCCAAATAGACCAGACTTCTTTGGAGATGGTGTTGTTATTATAGGATCCTGATGCATAACTGGAGTAACAACCTGTGAAGTAGTTGTGGAAGATTCTTTTTCTTCTTCTTCTTCTCTGTTGAAATCTACTTCTTCAAGAGCTCTAAGCAACTCTGATGCACCCACCTTAGCTTCCTCTGTTCCATTGTTGGATATCAAGAAGAGAGATGGATAAATATCAACTCCTTCCCTCACCACAAGGTTACAATACTCTATCTTCTCCACACACAGCTGTAAGAGGATGGAGATTGCTGTCTCTTGCTCCTCTGGCACATTTGAGTCCAGCAACTCAGCTATTGAAGCTAAACAACTCGGTGTCTCGGTTATACAAACCCGCCCTTTCTCGGTGTTGCATAAGTTCCTCATAATGATGATTGATTGCTTGCTGAAGACGCTTTGTTGCAAGAATAATGTGAGGTTCTTGACGAAACCTAGAGTTACCATTTCTAGACAAATCTCATTGCTTGTGGACAGGTTCTTGAGTGTGATCACAGCTTGTTCTTGGAGATGTTCTGGTCCAGACTCAGCCATCTTCATAAGGGAAGAAAGAGTTATCTTGGAGAGACTATGTGGCTGGTTAGAGAGAAACTCAAGTACATTCAAAGCTTCTTCAGCTACTAATAACTCAAACCCTAGAAAACAGATAACGTTTCAAACACGTCTTCTTCCAAAGCCTCTATAGCCTTTCTGTTACCACTGAGGAAAGTCAACAACAAAGCCAACCCACTCTTTATCGTGTTTGCATTGGTTCCAGCAGCATTCTTCAAGAACGTGACAAGTGGCTCAAGAAACTTACTCGGTAACATAGACTGAAAAGCCCTAGAGTTGTTCTCAAAACGTTTTTACATCTTGAATGGTCTTCACCTGAGCCTCCCATGGAAGCTTAATGAGTTCACTTAAAGGCTCTATCTCCACCTCGCTTTGACTTGAGTCTGTGACTTCAGTTCCTGACTCAGAAGCTATCGTCTTCATTGGCATGAAGTAACCACCCTTAGAGTAGGAAGGTGGATCAGTTGAAAAGCTTGAGCTGAAGTCCCTACTCGAGAAGTCAAGATTGTACAGAGAGCTTCCAAAACTAGCAATGGAGAAGTCAAGATTGTGTGAAGACTTTGCGTGCTTTGTTGTTGATCTTGAACATCAAGACCGTTCTTGGAGCACCACTTTGATATCTGTTCCTTCATGGCCACGTTAGGCTTCATTGTGAAGTCATCTAGTTTCCTTCTTGATTTAGGACAAGACTCATTACCTTCATCAAACCATTTCTGAATCCACATCCTCTCAAAGGTGTGGCCTGAGGAGATCATGACAGGATCATACATGACGGTAAGAGAAAGAGGGCATTTAAAATGCTCAGGAAGTGTAGCATTGTGTTCCTCCTCAGAACACCCTGCTTCTGCATCACTAGCACACACAGAATCATTCACAGACTGAAGCTGTGTGAAGGAGTTCTCCTTGTGATCTCTCCAGATGATCTTCTCATGCTTCTTTAAAAGACAGAGAAGGTACTTCAGAATCTTTCTCTTGTTCACTTCACACTCGCCTAGTTTTGCAAAAAGAGACTTCAGGGATCTTCTCTCAATCACAATGGCTTCAGGTGTTGAGAGATGGAGCTTCAGTGCTGCATAATGGAAATCTCTAACCTCATCAGAAGAAACAGATGAGGTTGTGCTCCTTTTCATCAGTTCTCTAACAGCTTTCCCAGCTTCTTCTTCAGATGATTCTAGAGCCAACTCAGTTGACCTAAGGTCTTGGACTACTTGAGTGATCTGCAAGCAAAACTCTCATCAGCTTTTTTTTTTTGAACACAAAAACTCTCATCAGCTATTCTGCTTTTTCATAACAAAAGAAGATTCAGAAACATAGTTTGGTACACAAACCTTAGTAGCCAAAACAGTTGGTACCATGCTTCTGATGTCACTTAAGCTTTGCTCTAATAACTTTTTGGCTCTACAACCTCTTGAGAGTATAGCTTCTCCTGTTACTGCCTGAAGATTGAAGCAACATATTAGGATTCACTGCTTTGAAATAATGCACATTTGCAAAGAAAATTATTATTTTTATTTTTTGCAAAGAAACTTATTTTTTATTTTTAACTTTCCAACCAATTTTTTTTTTTTTTGCAAAGAAATTTAGCTTAAGATAATGTGAGAGGAACAAACCATGTAGAGTTTACTGGATTCACTGCAGTATTGAAGAAGCAACTTAGCTTTCTCCAAAGCTTTGTTGATCAAACATAGAGTCTGTATCCCTGTGGAGGATCCTGGTCTAGCATCTTCTATATCAGGAAAGATTCTCATGACCCTATCAACTAAGTTCTTTAACTCTAAGCACATGGAAGAGTGCATCTGAAACAAAGCAAGACCAAAAATGTTATTACAAGCAAAGTAAAAAAAACAATGAAAGAGATTCTTGCAACCAACCTTGTAGGAATGAGGCAACTTCTCTATCCGTTGAGTAATTCCCATCTAAACAACAAGTTTCTCAATTCTGAAAGTTTGATAAACATATAAAGATGAAAAATATTTTGAATCTTTGGAGAAAAAATGAAAAAAAATGATATGAGAGTGGCCTCTTAGGGAAGAGAAGAGAGAAAAGAAACAGAAACTACGAGTGTTAAAGTGACAGCTTCTGGTGAATGACGGCAGAGTTTAAATCGTTGAGCTTTCAAATTAAAATAGGAGAAACAATAATTGGGCTGTGACTGATTCTACGTGACCGCGTTTAGGTCCAAAAGGGGAGATTGTTTAACATCGTGAGAGTGCCGTGTCAAGCGCAGACTAAATTGAAAGGACGAGGTCTTAGTGCTCGTAATAGTCAGGTCAACCCATGCAACACACACTTTTATATATTTTGTAGTGATTTGCATAACTTTTTATTGTTTTTTCTTTTTACCCTATAGAATAGGAAACTCTGATAGAGATTGATGATAGTGATGTAACTAATATTGTTTTATTTCTAGTGCTATTGATATATTAATGGTGTCTAATGGTGTTTTAAGTAAATCTTGGTCATCTTTTACCTTACTATTTCATGGTGGATAGAGGTTAAGTAAAATATCAAAATCTATGATGTCAAATGCACCTTTGTTTGTCAAATGTCAATTATGTGCATAAAACAAACTCTTTTCAACACTGCCTATTCAACTTTTTTTTTTTGGAAATACCTATTCAAATTGCGTTAATGCTTTTTATTGCAAATTAATAGATAAGTATTGTTAATTGTCAATATATAAGTATTACGTTCAAGTTGGGCGGTTTCACTTTTTTTTTTGGTTTATTGGATCGCATCATACATTTTTGTATTTGTTTGCATCATACAATCTTGTCAAAATGGAAAAAAACAAAAGTATGGTAACACTTTGGAGGTTAATTAGAAGGCTAAATGAACATATTGTCAAAGACAATGGGCATGATATTTCTAAGGATCAAAACATGACATGATATCGATTAGTTTCAACTTATGCAATCATACTTTCATAATCAATCATACAAAAGTCTAAGAAAGCATTTGTTATTTTTTGAAGTTCAGATTTGGTTTGAAGTTTAATTAGAAAGTTAAATGATTGAAACAAAAACAAACATGATACCTCTAAAGATTAAAATTTAATAAGTTTCGTATTGTATGATTAAATTTTCTAATTATTCATAAAAACTTTAGGAAAAGAAACAAAAGTATGGTAACACTTTGGAGGTTAATTAGAAGGCTAAATGAACATATTGTCAAAGACAATGGGCATGATATTTCTAAGGATCAAAACATGACATGATATCGATTAGTTTCAACTTATGCAATCATACTTTCATAATCAATCATACAAAAATCTAAGAAAACATTTGTTATTTAAAAGAGTAAAAACAGAAACGATTTAAAATATATTTTTATCTATATAAAAGATTCAGGGAAAAAATGTGTCTAAATAAAATAACAATAGTTCTAAAAAATATTATTTTTAAAAATATTATTTTAAGATTTAGAGTTTAGTGTTTAAGATTTATAATTTAGAATTTATCCAAATGTTTAGTGTTTTTCCAAGGGTTTACCCAAGGGTTTAGGGTTTACCCAAGAATTTGGGTTTACCCAAAGATTTAGGGTTTAGGATTTGAGTTTAGGGTTTAGTGTTTTGTTGACAACATTTTTTTTTTTTTTTTTTTTTTTTTTTTTTTTTTGCAAAGAAACTTATTTTTATTTTTAACTTTCCAACCAATTTTTTTTTTTTTTTTGAATTCGCTTTTTATATATTATTTTTATTTATTTTTAAATTTTATTTTGAAAAGATAATATAATTTCCCATTTTGATATTTCATTTTCAATGTTATTTACTTTTTGTGGGAAACTTAAAAAAAAAGAAGAAGAAATTTCCGTTTTAATGTTATTTACCATACTCATACATCAACCATCTCTGCCCATATTTGAAAACATGGTGAACTTTATACTTAAAAGAATTGACCATTTTTGTGACTTAACGATTTACAAATTGCATACTATATTTCCTCACAATACGTTCCCTATCAAATTACAACTACAATTGCATTAATGGAGGCTCTTTGGATTGGTATCAACGCATACAAGCCCTAAATCAACAAAGACAGAAAACCACACGAAAAATTGTAACTGTCCAAAGACTAGGTTAAAACAGCCTAACAAAGCTAATTATGCTTCTATCTATCTTTTCTTCTTCTTTAGAATGGAGAAACTGAGTCCAAATAGACCAGACTTCTTTGGAGATGGTGTTGTTATTATAGGATCCTGATGCATAACTGGAGTAACAACCTGTGAAGTAGTTGTGGAAGATTCTTTTTCTTCTTCTTCTTCTCTGTTGAAATCTACTTCTTCAAGAGCTCTAAGCAACTCTGATGCACCCACCTTAGCTTCCTCTGTTCCATTGTTGGATATCAAGAAGAGAGATGGATAAATATCAACTCCTTCCCTCACCACAAGGTTACAATACTCTATCTTCTCCACACACAGCTGTAAGAGGATGGAGATTGCTGTCTCTTGCTCCTCTGGCACATTTGAGTCCAGCAACTCAGCTATTGAAGCTAAACAACTCGGTGTCTCGGTTATACAAACCCGCCCTTTCTCGGTGTTGCATAAGTTCCTCATAATGATGATTGATTGCTTGCTGAAGACGCTTTGTTGCAAGAATAATGTGAGGTTCTTGACGAAACCTAGAGTTACCATTTCTAGACAAATCTCATTGCTTGTGGACAGGTTCTTGAGTGTGATCACAGCTTGTTCTTGGAGATGTTCTGGTCCAGACTCAGCCATCTTCATAAGGGAAGAAAGAGTTATCTTGGAGAGACTATGTGGCTGGTTAGAGAGAAACTCAAGTACATTCAAAGCTTCTTCAGCTACTAATAACTCAAACCCTAGAAAAACAGATAACGTTTCAAACACGTCTTCTTCCAAAGCCTCTATAGCCTTTCTGTTACCACTGAGGAAAGTCAACAACAAAGCCAACCCACTCTTTATCGTGTTTGCATTGGTTCCAGCAGCATTCTTCAAGAACGTGACAAGTGGCTCAAGAAACTTACTCGGTAACATAGACTGAAAAGCCCTAGAGTTGTTCTCAAAACGTTTTTTTACATCTTGAATGGTCTTCACCTGAGCCTCCCATGGAAGCTTAATGAGTTCACTTAAAGGCTCTATCTCCACCTCGCTTTGACTTGAGTCTGTGACTTCAGTTCCTGACTCAGAAGCTATCGTCTTCATTGGCATGAAGTAACCACCCTTAGAGTAGGAAGGTGGATCAGTTGAAAAGCTTGAGCTGAAGTCCCTACTCGAGAAGTCAAGATTGTACAGAGAGCTTCCAAAACTAGCAATGGAGAAGTCAAGATTGTGTGAAGACTTTGCGTGCTTTGTTGTTGGATCTTGAACATCAAGACCGTTCTTGGAGCACCACTTTGATATCTGTTCCTTCATGGCCACGTTAGGCTTCATTGTGAAGTCATCTAGTTTCCTTCTTGATTTAGGACAAGACTCATTACCTTCATCAAACCATTTCTGAATCCACATCCTCTCAAAGGTGTGGCCTGAGGAGATCATGACAGGATCATACATGACGGTAAGAGAAAGAGGGCATTTAAAATGCTCAGGAAGTGTAGCATTGTGTTCCTCCTCAGAACACCCTGCTTCTGCATCACTAGCACACACAGAATCATTCACAGACTGAAGCTGTGTGAAGGAGTTCTCCTTGTGATCTCTCCAGATGATCTTCTCATGCTTCTTTAAAAGACAGAGAAGGTACTTCAGAATCTTTCTCTTGTTCACTTCACACTCGCCTAGTTTTGCAAAAAGAGACTTCAGGGATCTTCTCTCAATCACAATGGCTTCAGGTGTTGAGAGATGGAGCTTCAGTGCTGCATAATGGAAATCTCTAACCTCATCAGAAGAAACAGATGAGGTTGTGCTCCTTTTCATCAGTTCTCTAACAGCTTTCCCAGCTTCTTCTTCAGATGATTCTAGAGCCAACTCAGTTGACCTAAGGTCTTGGACTACTTGAGTGATCTGCAAGCAAAACTCTCATCAGCTTTTTTTTTTTGAACACAAAAACTCTCATCAGCTATTCTGCTTTTTCATAACAAAAGAAGATTCAGAAACATAGTTTGGTACACAAACCTTAGTAGCCAAAACAGTTGGTACCATGCTTCTGATGTCACTTAAGCTTTGCTCTAATAACTTTTTGGCTCTACAACCTCTTGAGAGTATAGCTTCTCCTGTTACTGCCTGAAGATTGAAGCAACATATTAGGATTCACTGCTTTGAAATAATGCACATTTGCAAAGAAAATTATTATTTTTATTTTTTGCAAAGAAACTTATTTTTATTTTTAACTTTCCAACCAATTTTTTTTTTTTGCAAAGAAATTTAGCTTAAGATAATGTGAGAGGAACAAACCATGTAGAGTTTACTGGATTCACTGCAGTATTGAAGAAGCAACTTAGCTTTCTCCAAAGCTTTGTTGATCAAACATAGAGTCTGTATCCCTGTGGAGGATCCTGGTCTAGCATCTTCTATATCAGGAAAGATTCTCATGACCCTATCAACTAAGTTCTTTAACTCTAAGCACATGGAAGAGTGCATCTGAAACAAAGCAAGACCAAAAATGTTATTACAAGCAAAGTAAAAAAAACAATGAAAGAGATTCTTGCAACCAACCTTGTAGGAATGAGGCAACTTCTCTATCCGTTGAGTAATTCCCATCTAAACAACAAGTTTCTCAATTCTGAAAGTTTGATAAACATATAAAGATGAAAAATATTTTGAATCTTTGGAGAAAAAATGAAAAAAAATGATATGAGAGTGGCCTCTTAGGGAAGAGAAGAGAGAAAAGAAACAGAAACTACGAGTGTTAAAGTGACAGCTTCTGGTGAATGACGGCAGAGTTTAAATCGTTGAGCTTTCAAATTAAAATAGGAGAAACAATAATTGGGCTGTGACTGATTCTACGTGACCGCGTTTAGGTCCAAAAGGGGAGATTGTTTAACATCGTGAGAGTGCCGTGTCAAGCGCAGACTAAATTGAAAGGACGAGGTCTTAGTGCTCGTAATAGTCAGGTCAACCCATGCAACACACACTTTTATATATTTTGTAGTGATTTGCATAACTTTTTATTGTTTTTTTCTTTTTACCCTATAGAATAGGAAACTTCTGATAGAGATTGATGATAGTGATGTAACTAATATTGTTTTATTTCTAGTGCTATTGATATATTAATGGTGTCTAATGGTGTTTTAAGTAAATCTTGGTCATCTTTTACCTTACTATTTCATGGTGGATAGAGGTTAAGTAAAATATCAAAATCTATGATGTCAAATGCACCTTTGTTTGTCAAATGTCAATTATGTGCATAAAACAAACTCTTTTCAACACTGCCTATTCAACTTTTTTTTTTTGGAAATACCTATTCAAATTGCGTTAATGCTTTTTATTGCAAATTAATAGATAAGTATTGTTAATTGTCAATATATAAGTATTACGTTCAAGTTGGGCGGTTTCACTTTTTTTTTTTTGGTTTATTGGATCGCATCATACATTTTTGTATTTGTTTGCATCATACAATCTTGTCAAAATGGAAAAAAAACAAAACATATTATCACTACATATTGGGACCCCGGGTGGCTCCATGCAAAAAAAAAAAAGATCTACACTATCACGAAAAGATGTTTGAAAATCACCCATAATTTAGTAAAGCTAATACACCATTTAGATATATTTAATCACCAGTTAATAAACTATACGTACTGTAAAATATCATTACAAACAAGACGTACTAATAATGTCGCTTTAATATTTTGCTTTCAAAGAAAAAAACTACGAAATATTTTTTGGTGTATTTTTAATTTGCCACCAAAATTACACTTACAAAGTTTGAAATCAATCGAAATTTATGAAAATTTAGTGTGTTCTTTAAAAAAAGAAGAAATTTTCATTGTAATGTTATTTACGATACTCATACATCAACCATCTCTGCCCATATTTGAAAACATGGTGAACTTTATACTTAAAAGAATTGACCATTTTTGTGACTTAAGGATTTACAAATTGCATACTATATTTCCTCACAATACGTTCCCTATCAAATTACAACTACACTTGCATTAACGGAGGCTCTTTGGGTTGGTATCAACGCATACAAGCCCTAAATCAACAAAGACAGAAAACCACACGAAAAATTGTAACTGTCCAAAGACTAGGTTAAAAACAGCCTAACAAAGCTAATTATGCTTCTATCTATCTTTTCTTCTTCTTCTTCTTCTTCTTCTTCTTCTTCTTCTTCTTCTTCTTCTTCTTTAGAATGGATAAACTAAGTCCAAATAGGCCAGACTTCTTTGGAGATGGTGTTGTTATTATAGGATCCTGATGCATAACTGAGTAACAACCTGTGAAGTAGTTGTGGAAGATTCTTTTCTTCTTCTTCTTCTCTGTTGAAATCTACTTCTTCAAGAGCTCTAAGCAATTCGGATGCACCCACCTTAGCTTCCTCTGTTCCATTGTTGGATATCAAGAAGAGAGATGGATAAATATCAACACCTTCTCTCACAACAAGGTTACAATACTCTATCTTCTCCACACACAGCTGTAACAGGATGGAGATAGCATTCTCTTGCTCCTCTGGCACATTTGAGTCCAGCAACTCAGCTATTGAAGCTAAACAACTCGGTGTCTCGGTTATACAAACCCGCCCTTTCTCGGTGTTGCATAAGTTCCTCACTATAATAATAATAATAATAATAATAATAATAATAATAATAATAATAATAATAATAATAATAATAATAATAATAATAATAATAATAATAATAATAATAATAATAATAATAATAATAATAATAATAATAATAATAATAATAATAATAATAATAATAATAATAATAATAATAATAATAATAATAATAATAATAATAATAATAATAATAATAATAATAATAATAATAATAATAATAATAATAATAATAATAATAATAATAATAATAATAATAATAATAATAATAATAATAATAATAATAATAATAATAATAATAATAATAATAATAATAATAATAATAATAATAATAATAATAATAATAATAATAATAATAATAATAATAATAATAATAATAATAATAATAATAATAATAATAATAATAATAATAATAATAATAATAATAATAATAATAATAATAATAATAATAATAATAATAATAATAATAATAATAATAATAATAATAATAATAATAATAATAATAATAATAATAATAATAATAATAATAATAATAATAATAATAATAATAATAATAATAATAATAATAATAATAATAATAATAATAATAATAATAATAATAATAATAATAATAATAATAATAATAATAATAATAATAATAATAATAATAATAATAATAATAATAATAATAATAATAATAATAATAATAATAATAATAATAATAATAATAATAATAATAATAATAATAATAATAATAATAATAATAATAATAATAATAATAATAATAATAATAATAATAATAATAATAATAATAATAATAATAATAATAATAATAATAATAATAATAATAATAATAATAATAATAATAATAATAATAATAATAATAATAATAATAATAATAATAATAATAATAATAATAATAATAATAATAATAATAATAATAATAATAATAATAATAATAATAATAATAATAATAATAATAATAATAATAATAATAATAATAATAATAATAATAATAATAATAATAATAATAATAATAATAATAATAATAATAATAATAATAATAATAATAATAATAATAATAATAATAATAATAATAATAATAATAATAATAATAATAATAATAATAATAATAATAATAATAATAATAATAATAATAATAATAATAATAATAATAATAATAATAATAATAATAATAATAATAATAATAATAATAATAATAATAATAATAATAATAATAATAATAATAATAATAATAATAATAATAATAATAATAATAATAATAATAATAATAATAATAATAATAATAATAATAATAATAATAATAATAATAATAATAATAATAATAATAATAATAATAATAATAATAATAATAATAATAATAATAATAATAATAATAATAATAATAATAATAATAATAATAATAATAATAATAATAATAATAATAATAATAATAATAATAATAATAATAATAATAATAATAATAATAATAATAATAATAATAATAATAATAATAATAATAATAATAATAATAATAATAATAATAATAATAATAATAATAATAATAATAATAATAATAATAATAATAATAATAATAATAATAATAATAATAATAATAATAATAATAATAATAATAATAATAATAATAATAATAATAATAATAATAATAATAATAATAATAATAATAATAATAATAATAATAATAATAATAATAATAATAATAATAATAATAATAATAATAATAATAATAATAATAATAATAATAATAATAATAATAATAATAATAATAATAATAATAATAATAATAATAATAATAATAATAATAATAATAATAATAATAATAATAATAATAATAATAATAATAATAATAATAATAATAATAATAATAATAATAATAATAATAATAATAATAATAATAATAATAATAATAATAATAATAATAATAATAATAATAATAATAATAATAATAATAATAATAATAATAATAATAATAATAATAATAATAATAATAATAATAATAATAATAATAATAATAATAATAATAATAATAATAATAATAATAATAATAATAATAATAATAATAATAATAATAATAATAATAATAATAATAATAATAATAATAATAATAATAATAATAATAATAATAATAATAATAATAATAATAATAATAATAATAATAATAATAATAATAATAATAATAATAATAATAATAATAATAATAATAATAATAATAATAATAATAATAATAATAATAATAATAATAATAATAATAATAATAATAATAATAATAATAATAATAATAATAATAATAATAATAATAATAATAATAATAATAATAATAATAATAATAATAATAATAATAATAATAATAATAATAATAATAATAATAATAATAATAATAATAATAATAATAATAATAATAATAATAATAATAATAATAATAATAATAATAATAATAATAATAATAATAATAATAATAATAATAATAATAATAATAATAATAATAATAATAATAATAATAATAATAATAATAATAATAATAATAATAATAATAATAATAATAATAATAATAATAATAATAATAATAATAATAATAATAATAATAATAATAATAATAATAATAATAATAATAATAATAATAATAATAATAATAATAATAATAATAATAATAATAATAATAATAATAATAATAATAATAATAATAATAATAATAATAATAATAATAATAATAATAATAATAATAATAATAATAATAATAATAATAATAATAATAATAATAATAATAATAATAATAATAATAATAATAATAATAATAATAATAATAATAATAATAATAATAATAATAATAATAATAATAATAATAATAATAATAATAATAATAATAATAATAATAATAATAATAATAATAATAATAATAATAATAATAATAATAATAATAATAATAATAATAATAATAATAATAATAATAATAATAATAATAATAATAATAATAATAATAATAATAATAATAATAATAATAATAATAATAATAATAATAATAATAATAATAATAATAATAATAATAATAATAATAATAATAATAATAATAATAATAATAATAATAATAATAATAATAATAATAATAATAATAATAATAATAATAATAATAATAATAATAATAATAATAATAATAATAATAATAATAATAATAATAATAATAATAATAATAATAATAATAATAATAATAATAATAATAATAATAATAATAATAATAATAATAATAATAATAATAATAATAATAATAATAATAATAATAATAATAATAATAATAATAATAATAATAATAATAATAATAATAATAATAATAATAATAATAATAATAATAATAATAATAATAGTACTAGGGTTGATGATATATGATTTGCCCATAGTGTAAAATATTGTCAGTAGTTGGTAGTAGATATCATGAGCTTAAAAATGATGGTGTCTTTCTTTTAAAAGTTTTCCAAAAATGATGGGTGTTTATTTGTTTTAAATTTGATAAGGTTTGTCGTAATATAGACACAACATCAATATCTCGGTGTGAATGCATGCATTACATGCTTCTTTTTTTTCTTAACGCTGGGAACATTACATGCTCTTCTTATTGGCCAAATCAAGAAGAAGAATTCGTTTTCTGATGTAACATGCTTGAGAGCTTAGGGTAATAATAATAATAATAATAATAATAATAATAATAATAATAATAATAATAATAATAATAATAATAATAATAATAATAATAATAATAATAATAATAATAATAATAATAATAATAATAATGCACATTTGCAACAAAAATTATTTGTTTTGATTTATATTTTTGCAAAGAAAACTTAAGAAAATGTGAGAGGAACAGACCATGTAGAGTTTGCTGGATTCATTGCAGTATAGCAGAAGCAGCTTAGCTGTCTCCAAAGCTTTGTTGATCAAACACAGTGTCTGTATCCCTGTGGAGGATCCTGGTCTAGCATCTTCTATATCAGGAAAGATTCTCATGACCATATCAACTAAAATCTTCAACTCTAAGCACATGGAAGAGTGCATCTGAAACAGAACACACCAAACATGTTTATTACAATAACAAACCTCAAAGCAAGAAAAAGCAACAACAATGAAAGAGATTCTTGAAACCAACCTTGTAGGAATGAGGCATCTTCTCTATCCTTTGAGTGATGTTAATTCCCATCTAAACAACAAGTTTCTCAGTTCTGCAAGTTTGATAAACATATAAAAGAGAAAAATATTTTGAATCTTTGGAGAAAAATAAAAGAGAATGATATGAGAGTGGCCTCTTAGGGAAGAGAGGAGCGAAAAGAAACAGAAACTGCGAGTGTTAAAGTGACAGCCTATGGTGAATGACGGCCAAGTTTAAATCGTTGAGCTTTCAAATTAAAATAGGACAAACAATAATTGGGCTGTGACTGATTCTACGTGACCGCGTTTAGGTCCAAAAGGACGAGGTCTTAGTGCTCGTTATAGTCAGGTCAACCCATGCAACACACACTTTTATATTTTTTTTTTGTAGTGGATTTACATAACTTTTTATTGCTTTTTCTTTTCCTTTTTCGTTTTGCCCTACAGAATAGGAAACTTCTGATAAAGATTGATAGTGATTTAACCAAGGTTGTTTTATCTACTCCTAATGATATATTTAGTATGGTGTATAATGGTGTTTTAAGGATATCTTGGTCATTTTTACCTTACTATTTCATGGTGGATATAGATTAAGTAAACTATCAATTCTATGATGTCAAATGTACCTTTGTTTGTCAAATGTCAATATGCGCATAATACAAACTCTTTTTCAACATTACC
Organism: Brassica carinata; assembly: GCA_016771965.1. NCBI lineage: Eukaryota > Viridiplantae > Streptophyta > Magnoliopsida > Brassicales > Brassicaceae > Brassica > Brassica carinata. The sequence continues at coordinate 157,691 of JAAMPC010001488.1, read as the reverse complement.
TCTATTCAAATTGCGTTAAATGACTTTTTATTGCTAATTAATAGGTAAGTACTGTTCATTGTCAATATACAAGCATTACGTTCAAGTTGGGTTTTACATTTTTTGGTTTATTGGATTGCATCATACATTTTTATATTTGTTTGCATCATAAGATCTTGTCAAAATGGAAAAACCAAAACATATTATCACTACAATTGGGTACCAGGGTGGCTCCATGCATAAAAATCTACACTATTTTTTTGACAAAAGATCTACACTATCACCAAAAGATGTATTCAAATTTCAAAACCACCAATAATTTTAGTAAAGCTAATACGTCATTTAGATATTTTTAATCACCAAGTAAGAACTGCGAAAATGTTTTTGGTGTATTTTTAATTTGCAACCAAAATTTTACTTACAAAGCTTGACGTCAATCCGAAATTAATGGAAAATTTAGTGTGTTCAATTACCCTTACGAAGATACTAAAATACTGACAACATAGAAGAGTGTGGATAATCACATCACATTCGATTAGTGAGAAAGAATACTTTTTATCACCACAACCTTCGCAAGCAAATGCAAATTATTGTGACTGTTCGTCGTATTCCATTGACTAATCTACCTTTTATTCTTCCTCCACCTACTAAATGCCAAAGTGTAATTTGAGATATATTTTTCTAAATGAAGTTATAGGTGATGAATAATAGATCATGATAATTTATGATAATCTCTTAATACTAGTAACCTAAAGCTGAATAAATTATACTACTAATAATGTAGAAAATTTATTCAAGCACTGAAATTTCGAAGACTATTATCTTGGGTTTATCTAGAGTTAATTTTAGATAACAGTACTAGACTTGATGATAGATGATTAACAATATTGTCAGTGGTTGGTAGTAGAGATCATGAGTTTTAAAATTATGATGTCTTTCGTTTAAAGTTAACAAAAAGGATGGGTGTTTATTTGTTTTAAATTTGATAAAGATGTGTCGTAATATGGACACAACATCAATGTCTCGGTGTGAATGTATTACATGCTTCTTATTGGCCAAATCAAGAAGGAGGATTTGTTTTCTGATGTAACATGCTTGAGAGCTTAGGGTAAGTCTCTAACCTAAAGTCTGAATTAGTTTTAAGAAAATATACATTATCTGGATTTTACGAATCACAAAAATAATTAATATGGTAGAGAAGGGAAGGGTTATCCAGTTTACTAATATATTCTGTAGCAAAGAATCAAAGATCCAGTTTATTAGTTTGGACGAATAAAAACAGAAGAACGTTAAGCTAATTAGCGAAAATTTCAGGTCTAGTCAACTATTTGGTATAACTATGTTCTCCTAAAGCGTATAATATGATCGGCTCTACCTACTCATTGACAAGCGACAACTACTCTCAGCCTCACAACAAAAGATGGTTTAATTAATTTAGAATGATATATATACATATATTAAAAATCTTAATAAAATTTAATTAGAATTTTATTTATATATGATTTTGTAATCATTTGTATTTTGTCATAACAAAAATTTTAAACCATGGATCGCAAAATTTGAATGTGAGACTTTTAACAGTTTGTAATTTATAGTCGTTTTTTAAAATTTAAAATATAACATATACAGAAAAAATTTAAATTTTTATAATATGGTTATTGTGATTTTTTAAATTATTTTGATAGTTTAAAATTAAACAATTTTGATAGAAGATATATTATTTTTTATCAGATCTTTATTATTCAAAATCATTAATTGTCATATATACTTTAGCCACATTAGGCAATTCCATAATCTTTATTTAATGAAATAATAAATGACATTAATGATGAATTTATTGTTAGTTTAATAAAAAGCTTATAATATAATTAGATGGACTAACATATTTCTCTAATAATTCTAAGAATCATCCTAATGATGACACGTGGCTACAAAAAGAAGTTGTAATGTTTCACAAATAATATATAGGGGATTGATACATACAATTAAAAACATAGTGAGTGGAGAGGAATACGAGAAGTTAAACAATGTCCAAAACAAAGGAGCAGAAGATGCTTTAAGGCGCATATGTCGTCTCTAATATTCATCGATGAGATCTTCTCAAGATTTGGAATTTGTCCACTTGTACTACTTACCCAAATGTTAAATATATAAACAAGAACACCTGAGTATCTTCGTAAAGGTTCTCATCAACCATTCTCGTGGTTAAAGCATGACTTCCGTTAGTAATATTTCGTCTATATATTAAAATATAAGACAACAAAATGTTGAAATCTTTTGATGAAGAAACTAAAAGTACATTGTGTTGATGTGTTTTGGTGAATGTTATATTCTAACTTACTTTCTTACAGAATTATTTTAAACACTTTCTCTTTTTTTTGTTCAACATGTAAACACATTCTTAAAACCAATTTATTATGGTTTAGATTTTTTTTTTTTTGAAAAAGAAAATATTTTGAATCTTTGGAGAAAAAAAAAAAAGAGAAATGATATGAGAGTGGCCTCTTAGGGAAGAGAGGAGCGAAAAGAAACAGAAACTGCGAGTGTTAAAGTGACAGCCTATGGTGAATGACGGCCAAGTTTAAATCGTTGAGCTTTCAAATTAAAATAGGACAAACAATAATTGGGCTGTGACTGATTCTACGTGACCGCGTTTAGGTCCAAAAGGACGAGGTCTTAGTGCTCGTTATAGTCAGGTCAACCCATGCAACACACACTTTTATATTTTTTTGTAGTGGATTTACATAACTTTTATTGCTTTTTCTTTTCCTTTTCGTTTTGCCCTACAGAATAGGAAACTTCTGATAAAGATTGATAGTGATTTAACCAAGGTTGTTTTATCTACTCCTAATGATATATTTAGTATGGTGTATAATGGTGTTTTAAGGATATCTTGGTCATTTTACCTTACTATTTCATGGTGGATATAGATTAAGTAAACTATCAATTCTATGATGTCAAATGTACCTTTGTTTGTCAAATGTCAATATGCGCATAATACAAACTCTTTTCAACATTACCTCTATTCAAATTGCGTTAAATGACTTTTTATTGCTAATTAATAGGTAAGTACTGTTCATTGTCAATATACAAGCATTACGTTCAAGTTGGGTTTTACATTTTTGGTTTATTGGATTGCATCATACATTTTATATTTGTTTGCATCATAAGATCTTGTCAAAATGGAAAAACCAAAACATATTATCACTACAATTGGGTACCAGGGTGGCTCCATGCATAAAAATCTACACTATTTTTTTGACAAAAGATCTACACTATCACCAAAAGATGTATTCAAATTTCAAAACCACCAATAATTTTAGTAAAGCTAATACGTCATTTAGATATTTTTAATCACCAAGTAAGAACTGCGAAAATGTTTTTGGTGTATTTTTAATTTGCAACCAAAATTTTACTTACAAAGCTTGACGTCAATCCGAAATTAATGGAAAATTTAGTGTGTTCAATTACCCTTACGAAGATACTAAAATACTGACAACATAGAAGAGTGTGGATAATCACATCACATTCGATTAGTGAGAAAGAATACTTTTTATCACCACAACCTTCGCAAGCAAATGCAAATTATTGTGACTGTTCGTCGTATTCCATTGACTAATCTACCTTTTATTCTTCCTCCACCTACTAAATGCCAAAGTGTAATTTGAGATATATTTTTTCTAAATGAAGTTATAGGTGATGAATAATAGATCATGATAATTTATGATAATCTCTTAATACTAGTAACCTAAAGCTGAATAAATTATACTACTAATAATGTAGAAAATTTATTCAAGCACTGAAATTTCGAAGACTATTATCTTGGGTTTATCTAGAGTTAATTTTAGATAACAGTACTAGACTTGATGATAGATGATTAACAATATTGTCAGTGGTTGGTAGTAGAGATCATGAGTTTTAAAATTATGATGTCTTTCGTTTAAAGTTAACAAAAAAGGATGGGTGTTTATTTGTTTTAAATTTGATAAAGATGTGTCGTAATATGGACACAACATCAATGTCTCGGTGTGAATGTATTACATGCTTCTTATTGGCCAAATCAAGAAGGAGGATTTGTTTTCTGATGTAACATGCTTGAGAGCTTAGGGTAAGTCTCTAACCTAAAGTCTGAATTAGTAGTTTTTTTAAGAAAATATACATTATCTGGATTTTACGAATCACAAAAATAATTAATATGGTAGAGAAGGGAAGGGTTATCCAGTTTACTAATATATTCTGTAGCAAAGAATCAAAGATCCAGTTTATTAGTTTGGACGAATAAAAAACAGAAGAACGTTAAGCTAATTAGCGAAAATTTCAGGTCTAGTCAACTATTTGGTATATAGTCTATATGTATGTTATCCCAAAGCGTATAATATGATCGGCTCCACTTACTCATTGACAAGCGACAACTACTCTCAGCCTCACAACAAAAGATGGTTTAATTCATTTCCAATTGCTTTAGATAATATTATATCGACTTAACTTTTGGGATGTTTTTTCGCTCGTATGATAATTAAGTTCGATTATTTTGTAGGTTTTGGTTTAGGTATGGCACGCGGTAAGAGTTGGTTGTATAGCTCTATAGGTTAGATCTTTGTTTTTTTTTTCTGGTCAATTGTCTACAAATAGGTTAGATGAAAGTACATTTTAACGCGGAAGCGTCTTTTCTAGAACAGTTTTAAGAATTTTATATATTTGTATATGTCAAGGAAAAATTTACAAAATGTTTCGATCAGATATGTTTGTCATGTTTTTCTTTGTAAACCGTGATGACTATTAGTCTGTTACCTTGCATTACGTATATTATAACGTGGCGTAAAGAATAATCTACAACGTATAAACTAGTATACGGTAAGCACAGCGAAGGAAGAGGTAGACACTGCTGCCAGATAAGGAACGGAAGATTTAGCCTAATGGGTTTTACGATGCGCAACGTAATAATGAATGGACCTCAAGCCCATTAATAGTATTAGATTTTGAATGAGTTAAGCTCGTGTGAAAATATACATACGTAGCGATAACGCCATAACTAGTCTTCTACGGACAGTTACATGCTCTGTCAGGAGGCAAACTGAATGATTTTATAGTTACATTTTATCTCCAGAGACGACTAAATTTAAGGTTCTGATGTTTAAGATGATATGATGACATCAAAATATTTGGATTCGGGAATAAATGTATAATAAACTAATAGAAATTCCATTTGCACTTAATTTTGTGCCCCATATATTATAACGCCCACCATGAGATTTCTTTATATTTAACCGCGATAAGAAGTAAGAATACACAGTCATCTCAGCAAAGACATGTTAAATGGAGGTTTTACAGTGAAGCATCTTCGAACGTCAAATATATCCCATTTCAAAGGGATCAGCTGGTAAGATCATAATCTGATCAAAAAAGAAGTAAGAGAATTTGTCACCACCATCTACACTTTAGACTGAGACAACGACAATATTATTTGTGTACATCAAGTCCGGTCTTGAGTTAGGATTCGAAAATTTTAAAGCAGAAATTGTTAGTTGGCGTTCATAATGGAAGAGTAACTAATATGAGTGCTTGCTTACCTCAAGCAATGAAGCGTAAAAATGACGACGGTACGGATCAAAATGAAAGAGCCCAAAATAATATTCCAAGAGGACAAGTTGTTAAGTGGGCAAGTGAAGTTGAAAGGATGATAAGTATCATCCAAAAGGAATGTTTTATTACAAACCTTAGAAAGAATACTACGGGAAAGATATTTTATATGAAAAAGTTGGAGAAGAATACAGTCCATATCTTAATATTTTGTTACTATAGCTTATAACAATAATAGATTTTTTAAAAATAAGATGAAAAGCAATAATAATAATGTGGACACATGCAATAAAAACAAAGTGAGTGGAGAGGAACAAGAGAAGTTAAACAATGTCCAAAACAAAGGAGCAGAAGATGCGTTAAGGGGCATATGTCGTCGCTAATATTCATCGATGAGATCTTCCCAAGATTTGGAATTTGTCCACTTGTACTATACCCAAATGTTAAATATATAAACAAGAACACCTGAGTATCTTCGTAAAGGTTCTCATCAACCATTCTCGTGGCTAATGCATGACTTCCGTTAGTAATATTTCGTCTATATATTAAAATATAAGACAACAAAATGTTGAAATCTTTTGATGAAGAAACTAAAAGTACATTGTGTTGATGTGTTTTGGTGAATGTTATATTCTAACTTACTTTCTTACAGAATTATTTTAAACACTTTCTCTTTTTTTTGTTCAACATGTAAACACATTCTTAAAACCAATTTATTATGGTTTAGATTTTTTTTTTTTTGAAAAAGAAAATATTTTTTATATATGGAAAAAGTAAAAAGCTATTTCGTTCTACATTCAGCATCCATGCTATAGAGTTTTGTATCTAAATTCTATAAATAAAATAAAAATGCTCAAACTCATGAAATTCTTACAAAAAGAGTGGTCTGCAAGAAAAGCAGTTGCTCAAGTTTACTTAGGTTTAAAAATCAAGCAATCTTTTTTATCCCCTTATTAGTAAAGAAGGGCAAAGCAAATATTCTTAGAATAAAAATATATATCTGGTACGATGACGATATCAATGTAGCCGAACCTAATTCTTATGGTTTTCAAAGAATGTTATTGTGGTCAGGGTCGAAGAAGAAGATGTTTTAGACGACTAATCTCTCATTATTAAGCCAAAACACTTTTTAATTAGTATTATATTGCACTCTGATATATGTCTTCTATTGGAGGAATCTAATTTAAAGCTAAAGCTACTTGAGAGCATCAAGACATATTATATACGTATAAAGGGTTTGATATTCACTACTCATGACTGAGGCCTGCACGGGTCTGTGTGTCCTTCTCAACAGATGCTCCCCACGAGCCAATATGTAATAGTATAGCTCACATGATTACATTACCAAATTTGTTATAAGAGCCATGAGACGAATCCGTGAAAGAAGTGAGATATATGGTGTTTCTTTTATGACTATATTGAAAAGACATATCACTATACAGCTACACCAATGAACGCGTAGAGAACCTATCAATCATACAAACAAAAAAATCAATCAAAATGGATGGAAATCACAAGAAAGCATCAAACATAATCTAACAATCTCATGTGTTTAAAATAAGCATCGGATGCTACAATCTAATAGTGTTAGATCACATCAAAAGCCTTAAAGAGGTATTAAGCATGGTTACTGCATTAGTCTCTACTGTACGGCTAGTAGCCTCTTATATTTTTTCTTTACTGTAAACAAAGGAGGAACGAAGCCTCTTATATTTTTTCCTACTGCATGGGCAAGGAATCTCAGATTTCATTGGATTGTTTCACATCTCAGGTTTCATTGGATTGTTTCACAATTGTGTACCTTCGCTAAGACTTTATGTGGTTGCTAAAAAAAATAGTTACTCTTCAAAGTATATATTCGTCCAACTGGATTAACCCCACAACATGCTTTTTTCTTCCTATATATAAGGAGCTTCTCACTCTCTCAACTAACCAAATCAACTCATACATACATCTTTCTTCTTTTACTCCCTCCAAAGAAACCAGATTTCCATTTTCAAAACACTCTTTTCGATCTTTTACTAAATGGCTTCCAACTCCATGAGTTCTAACACTTCTTGGACGCGTAAGGAGAACAAACTATTTGAAAGGGCTTTGGCTATATATGAGCAGGACACTCCTGACCGATGGCATAACATTGCTAGAGCAGTTGGTGGGAAATCAGCTGAAGAAGTAAGGAGACACTACGAGCTCCTCGTAAGGGATGTCAATGACATTGAGTCAGGGCGTTATCCGCATCCTACTTACCGTTCAAATGGAAACTGAAAGCATTTACGCTACTCAAAAAGGTGCCGCTCACAACTATTAATATGCATGACATTATTATCTTAAAGTGTAGACATGCAATATATATTTTGTTATGTTTCTATCTTATTTCACTGCCTACCTAGATCTGCTTATTCAAACCAATCATACAATAAAATGAAAAGAAAATATATCTTAACGTACGATCTATAATAGTAAACGCCACTGTTTGTTTGTTTCCCATTTCTATGAACTGTCCCAACTTCTGAAAGTGGGGACAACAAGCGAATCTAGTAACAGAGAAATACAAAAGCTCGTTTTGTCTAGTTCTTGAAATTGATCGTTAGGACATTATCTCCATGCTTGTTACTATTATATTCATAAGAGCATGATTAACCCAGGCTTTTAATTTGGGGTTCTTAACTTATGATTTGACATTTTTTTGTTTTTTTTTTTTTACATTTTTCGGCTAAAAATATATTACTTGAAAACTTTTTTGCCTAAGAATAAAAAAGAAAATCAAAGTCACAACTGATGATACGTAATAACATGTCCCATGTCTCTTGTCTTAAGCGTTGCAAAAATCTCCATTGCCTAAGTTATGTAACATGGTTATCAATATCCTTGCCTAATTTTAATATCTACCTCTTTTTAGTCTTTAACTTCTAATTTCATCTGGATTTTATATATTTATTGCAGGTTACTCTGAAACCAACATGATTCGAAAACCAGAAACAAACAGAGAGGATCTAAACGAAGATATATCTAATGTATTTACGTCTATTGTGTTATATATATACGACTATGTAAGAATTTTCTGCTTTCATGCTAATATTGATGAATCAACGTGAGTTTCACATGAACCAACTCGTTCGTTGGAACTCTATTTAATATCATACAAATCACACATAATCCAACTAACCAACAAGATCGAACGATTCAGAACATAATTTGCATTCACTTTTGCACTCACCTCGCCGTTTTGGCGCCCAGCTTGATGATAATTTCCATGGATATCAAGAGAGCATAGTTGATGGTGATCATTAAATAAAAAATTAGAGAAACTACTTTCTTAGACGGATTAATTAATCTATGGTGGATGGTTTTCGTTTGGTTCTCATGGGATACACGCGTCCTTATGCACCCGAAAAAGTTTTTGCAATGGCATGTAATTTGAATATCTACTTATATAAAAGAGGTTAAATCTTACACTATCATAATATAATTGTCACAAAAATGTGCAATATTTTTTATTTCGAAAAATGTTAAATTAATTCAACCAAAAATACATTTTACAAGGAAAGTTGCTTGTTCGAGAGTGAGACGAAAACCAAATTTAGCTTTACATCACAATAGAGGGTTATCCAAAAGAGAACCATGTTTCCATGGCCCTTTGAGTGTGTAATGTATTAATGTTGGCTGTGTAAAATAAATAAATATAGGAACGCAGGAACAACATAGCGTTGACACTTGACATAAGCGACTACTAAAAAGAGTGAAAAGGAAAATTAAGTAACAAAAATGTTAAGGTTTAATACTACTATAAGTTTTACACCAAAAGTAAAAGTCAAGATGAGAGGTCCACAATTGAGCTAATGCACCTTTTGTCACTTTTGGGTATTATTCGTTTGTACCAAAACAAAAATGTAAGTAATATGTATACTTTTCTCAAAGGAAAATGAGGTATATATCGCCTTTTCTGTAATATTTTAGAGCACATGCCTTGTATATTCTACATACGTCGCAAAATTGCGACCCATATGAACCATGACGAAGAATTGGAATTATTCATTTCACTATAATCTAAATTCAAATTAGTTCAAGAGAATATAAAGGTACACGTACTATATTTTCTCTGAAAAAGAGGGATAATATTCTGCAACATCTTACTTTCACACCGCTTGTTTTGTATATATTCCCGGCAAAGAACTGCGACCCATACAAAACATAATGAAAAACTAGATCACTATAAATTTAACAATTGGAGTGTTGATCTAGAACAAAATGGTGTGGTTGTGGTTGGAATTGAACCGTTTAAAACAATTAAGATCATTTCGTAGTTTATTACCATGACCTAGACAAAAAAAAATGTTTCATCACATGAACTTGAAGTCTCAAACACCGAGCCATTGGTTCAACATTCATATTCATATCACAACAAATAAGATACATAAATTGCAAATGGACAAGGATTAATAAAATTTATTGGTTAGGAATAAATTATATATAGTACAATTAAGTGGATTAGACTTTTTCTTAAAATATATAAGGTAGTGGATAATAATTAGCATTGTTAAACTTATAACTTCGCAAGTACGTACGTTCGAATAATCTCTATGTACACTAAGCTTAAATGGTGTGTGTTTTTAAGTATACCATCGAGAATATTCAACTAAATTCAGTATTTGGTAGTTTTAATTATATGAATGTGGATTGTGGAATATTTCTTGTATTTTAAATCATTATAGAGCAATTATAGCTTACGTTTATTTTTATACATGAGTAAACAAAATGAATCGTACGAATATTTTTTTCCGTGGCCGAGTGGAGAACAAAATTTAGTCACAAATTTCAAACAAATCTTAATTTAAATCAGTGGTTACTGAAGCAAATAATCATCCAACTGGTTCGACAGAAGTATAATTCCGCCCGTTGACATATGCAACTTTTTCATCACTACGTTACGTTTTTGTTGTTAGTTCAGGCCGGTCCATAAAATCCTCCGAGTGATGACTGACCGGGTTATTAGATATTTGATAGCATGCAGTTCATGATATATAGTATGGCTTATATTAGTGTTATCTCTACATCATTACTCGGATTCAAACATACATAATACTCAGACTCTTTGAGACGTTTGACGTATATCATCCAAAATTACATTAATATGATAATTAGACACATCAAAGTATTCATGTTGTTAGTCACATGTCATTAGCCTGGTCAGATTAGCTTAGAGAGTAGAAGAAAGTATACATGTACACGGTTCACATTTACACATCTGAATAGAGGAATTTTCCCTTTGTTCGATATCTTCTACTAAGACATAAACCACACAATCGATAGAATGAATCCAAACATTAGTTACACGATGATTTGAATCAAAAGATGGATTTTAAAAAAAATTCACATGGTCGTGAAGATGTAAAACTAAGTTTAGGCTGTGGCCCAATTCACGGCCCATATTTAATTAAGGCCCACGTTTTAAGATTATTCTCCAAGCAATGTACATTCGGAAAAGAAATTTTCATTTTTTATAAAAACTCTCTCTTCCGCTTAAACCCTAAGAGCTTAGCCACCACCGTGGGGTTTATCGTCGCCGGCGAACCCAGAAATCGACCGTCAAAGTTTTAGCCTTTAGCTCTGTTTCTCAATCTCAGAAAAAGGGTTCTTCTCAAATCTCTTCCTTGGCGTTTGTTGATAAACCAATGGCTAGATGGTTTCCTTTCTTCTCTTCTCCTCCGTCAGATTCTCCGGCGAATCAATCCTCGTCTGAGTCCAAACCAGAGCGCGATGAGCCCAAAGGCTCGGGCTTTGATCCCGAGGCTCTGGAGAGAGCTGCGAAGGCTCTTAGAGAGATCAACAGCTCTCCTCACTCCAAACAGGTAACCTGGCAAAGAAGGGTCTTTTCGTAATTTACGGAATTAGAGTTCTTGTTTCTTGATCAGGTGTTTGATCTCATGAGGAAGCAAGAGAAAACTCGATTAGCTGAGTCAGCAGCTGACAAGTCTCGTAACGATGCTATTCGAGCACACAGTGATATTGTGAGTGTTACAAATGATCATAAGCCTTTAGATATGTAATAATATGATTTGTTTGAAAATGTGCAGGAGAGACAGCAGAGATTAGCAGAGGCACAGAGAAGCCTTTTGCAGACAGAAGCACTAACCAAAGCTCAGACTCTTCGGTACGAGGATGAGTTAGCCAGAAAGAGGCAGCAGACAGATCACGAAGCGCAGAGACATCACAACGTCGAGTTGGTGAGGATGCAAGAGGAGTCTTCCATGAGGAAAGAGAGATCGAGGATCTCAACAGAAGAGCAGATCCAAGCTCAGCAACGCCAGACCGAGAAAGAGAGAGCTGAGCTCGAGCGAGAGACCATTCGAGTCAAAGCCATGGCTGAAGCTGAAGGGAGGGCTCACGAGGCCAAGCTTACCGAGGATCAGAACAGAAGGCTGCTTATGGAGAGGATAAACGGTGAGAGGGAGAAGTGGCTTGCTGCAATCAACACCATGTTTGGTCACATCGAAGGAGGGTTCAGGACTCTGTTAACGGATCGGAATAAGCTGATTGTGGCTGTTGGTGGTGCTACAGCGTTGGCTGCAGGTGTTTACACTACTCGGTATGCTTCTCCTAACTGTTTCTGAAACAGTCTTGTTTGACTCTAGTGGATGCTATTAGGCCTGGGCATTTCGGGTATTGGTTCGAGTATTTTGGGTGGCGGGCTAGAAGATCCATTTACTATCTGACATATTTTTGGTTCGGCTAGTTTCGGGTTCGGATTTGTTTGGATAGTAAAACTAGGAACCGAAAAATATCTAGAAAAAATTGGTTCTCATTTGTTTGGTTATTTCAAGTAATTCGGATAAAATATAGGTATAATATCAAATAATTACGATGATTTGAATAAAATCTCGGATATTTTGGATTATGTCGGTTATTTCGGATATAGCAATATAAGAACCATTCGGATATTTAAAGGATTTCGGTCGGTTCCGTTTTTGGGTATTTCGGTTCCGGTTCGGTTCTTCGGTTCTGTTTTTTTTTTTTTGCCCTGGCCTAGATGCTATACTCTTTGATAATCTTTTTAACTTAATCTGTTTGGTGATTCTTTTGTGTGTTTAACAGTGAGGGAGCTAGAGTCACATGGGGATACATTAACAGGATGCTTGGCCAACCATCACTTATCAGAGAATCTTCAATGGGTAGGTTTCCATTGGCAGGCACAATGTCTCAGCTGAAAAACAGAATCTCAGGGGCAGCAGCCTTATCTGCAGCCAAAGGATCAAAGCCGCTTGACAATGTAATTCTCCATCCTTCTTTAAAGAAGCGAATCGAGCATCTGGCTAGAGCTACATCGAACACCAAGTCACACCAAGCACCGTTCCGCAACATGATGTTTTATGGACCTCCTGGTACTGGTAAAACTATGGTGGCAAGAGAAATAGCTCGAAAATCGGTAAGCAGCCATTCCCCAAGGGAAGCCTCACTTATGTTTTAAATGCCTTCTTCTTTTGACATTATTGTATTTGCTGCAGGGTCTGGATTATGCTATGATGACAGGAGGAGATGTTGCTCCTTTGGGATCACAAGCTGTTACTAAAATCCATCAGATATTTGATTGGGCTAAGACGTCTAACAAAGGTTTACTTCTTTTCATTGATGAAGCTGATGCTTTCCTATGCGAGTAAGATCCCTCCCTCTCTTGTTTTGTAGTAAGACGAGCAAAAGTTTTAAAGAAAGATGATTGCTTGTTTTATGCAGACGTAACAGCGTTTACATGAGTGAGGCTCAGCGTAGTGCTCTGAACGCTTTACTCTTCAGAACCGGTGATCAGTCCCGAGACATTGTTCTCGTCTTGGCTACCAACAGACCTGGAGATCTCGACAGTGCGGTTACAGACAGGATAGATGAAGTCATTGAGTTCCCACTTTCAGGTGAAAAGGAACGTTTTAAGCTAATCAATCTCTATCTAAATAACTACTTGAAGAAGAATGAGGACAACAGAGACACAAGACTCAAATGGAGTCATTTGTTTAAGAAGCTGTCGCAGAAGATTACCGTTGAAGAAGACTTGACTGATAAAGTGATCTCCGAGGCTGCGAGGAAGACTGAAGGATTCTCTGGCCGTGAGATCGCAAAGCTTGTGGCTGGAGTACAAGCTGGAGTGTGGAAGGAAGGACTGCGTGTTGGATTCTCAGCTTTTAAAGAGATTGTTGAGTATAAAGTTGAAGAGCATCACTAAATGATTAGGCTTGCTTCTGAAGGTTGTCAACCATTACTCTTCTCTTAAGCCATTCTTTTGGTTTATATTTTTGTTATTTGCTAATTTAAAAATCACAAATCCAAATTTTTTTAATACAAATATTGTGGTGAGACAGTTTGGATTCTTTTTTTAAATATTTTCTACGGAAGCAAGAAATTTGTTGAGAAGTTTATTGTAGACAAATGGTCTCTCCAATTGCACCAAGTGACCTCCATTATTTATACTTTCCATGCTTGTCATTTCTCCCAATTTTCTACATTATGTAAATATGTAAAATAAGTTGAAAAATTATTACAACTATGATAGAAAATAAAAATCGATTAGTAGAAACTCACATTCGCAGATCTTTAGCAAATTCAGGACTGAAGAATTGATCATTTTCACCCCATAAAAGATGTATTTTCTGCAAGCAACATATAAAAGAAATATGCGTACAAATTTCATATGATTTTGGTAAATTATCTTATATAGACCAGAGAAATACAAAAGTACCATTAGATGAAAAAATGACAGCACACTATCCTTTTCTGAGATAAACTATAATCACCAACTCTATATTAGAAATGAATTGAAAGAAGAAAAAAAAATATCTTGTAGCATATAATTTTTTTTTTTTGAGAAAATATAGTAGTAAATTACCTGAGGAAAACTAGGGAATGTAGTGTCATTGCTGATGACTAGAGCTTCTAAGAGTTCAACCCTTTCTTTTCTGTTTGTGAACATTGTCTGTGTAAATACATAATCATTGGTTACATATACGTTTTCTAAATGCAAAAGAAAATCACATGTGTTGATAACCTGCTATTCCATAATTGAAAGTTTGAAACATTCATATATAAAATTTGATTATATAAGAATTTTCTTTTAAAAAAATAACGTATGCACCTTAAGGTAATCTTTTAATGGCCAACTTGGGAGCCAAATGCGTTTATGCATAGCGGTGGAGAAAAGAAACTCAACTCCTTTAACCGTTTTGGTAACAAGACATCCGAAATTGAACTGTACCCAAACCGGTTCACATTCGAATCGGTCATAACCGGAGGCGAACCAGACACCACCAAAGCCTTAACCATGTCCCCATGCAACTCCGCAATCTTGAACGCCACAACGCCACCGTAGCTAAACCCGACTGGGTTAAACGTTTTCACGCCAAGGATACGCATAGACTTGGATACGATAGACTTAACCAAACACTCGCTTGAAACTCCGTGACCGGTCTGGTTTATCTGTGTAAGACTTACCAAAAAGAGCAAGTCCGGTATATAAATCCAGTAATTTCTTTTGATAAAGAACGAACCTGAACGCCTAAGTCATCACTCATCACGCAAGAAAACCGCGAATGAATGAGTAGCACGGCCGGTTTATCGCCGGTTTTCTTTGGTAACCAGAAATGAATACTGGTTCCTGGTTCGATTTCTACGGTAAAATGGAACAATGCCGGCTGATTTTACGATCATGCACATCGAGGATCTGTGCAAACCGCTAAGTTCACCATTATAAAGCTATCAAATTCTTTCTTTATTTTTTTTGCTCACGACTCATATACCTTTCGTCTCTTTTTTAAAGCTAGAGCTATGTTTTATTTGTGCACCAGAGATATATGTTTAGAGTGATACTTCTGTAATTTGTAAAGAGAGATATACTCTTAAAGAAAGATGATTCCTTGTTTTATGCAGACGTAACATTGTTTACATGAGTGAGGCTCAGCGTAGTGCTCTGAACGCTTTACTCTTCAGAACCGGTGATCAGTCCCGAGACATTGTTCTCGTCTTGGCTACCAACAGACCTGGAGATCTCGACAGTGCGGTTACAGACAGGATAGATGAAGTCATTGAGTTCCCACTTCCAGGTGAAGAGGAACGTTTCAAGCTACTCAACCTCTATCTCAATAACTACTTGAAGAAGAATGAAGAGAACAGAGATACAAAGCCTAAATGGAGTCATTTGTTTAAGAAGCTGTCACAGAAGATTAGAGTTGAAGATGACTTGACTGATAAAGTGATCTCCGAGGCTGCGAGGAAGACTGAAGGATTCTCTGGCCGTGAGATCGCAAAGCTTGTGGCTGGAGTACAAGCTGGAGTGTACGGAAGGAAGGACTGCGTGTTGGATTCTCAGCTTTTTAAAGAGATTGTTGAGTATAAAGTTGAAGAGCATCACCAGAGGATTAGGCTTGCTTCTGAAGGTTGTCAGCCATTACTCTTCTCTTAAGCCATTCTTTTTGGTTTATATTTGTTATTTACTAATTTAAAAAATCACAAATCCAATTTTTTTTTTTTAGTAAAAATATTGTGCTTAAACAATTTGGATTCTTATTTTAAAGATTTTCTACGGAAGCAAGAAATTTGTTGAGAAGTTTGTTGTAGATAAATGGTCTTTCCAGTTGCACCAAGTGACCTCCATTCTTTATACTTTCCATGCTTGTTATTTCTCCCAATTTTCTGCATTATGTAAATATGTAAAATAAGTTGAGAAAATATAGTAGTAAATTACCTGAGGAAAACTTGGGAATGTATTGTCATTACTGATGACTAGAGCTTCTAAGAGTTCAGCCCTTTCTTTCCTATTAGTAAACATTGTCTGTGCGAATAATCACACTGGTTACATATGATTTTGGAAATGCAAAATTTCACCGTGAAACTTCTATAACTTAATAATATAATAAATTATGTTCACAATAAAAAATAAATTTACATTTTAAAAATAAAATTTGTGATTAATTATTTTAACTTTTTAAAAGAATAATATTTCACATTTGAAATATAATATAACTTATATAATTACACATATATTCATTATTTTTAATAAATAAAATAAAATAATATATATCTATATATTATATATTAGAAATTAAACATATCTATATTATTTATAAAGAATAAATTATATGTCATATATTAATTTTTCTGAAAATATTATATGAATCATTCTTGCTCTACCAATAGATAAATAATGATAATTTATATATAAATTATATAAATAATTAGTTTATTTTATTTAATAATATAATAAATTATGTTCACAATAAAAAATAAATTTACATTTTAAAAATAAAATTTCTGAGTACATACATTCACATTACTGATTAATGTTTCTTTTCAACATTTTTTCCTATAATAATTAAGAAAATAAACGATAGTAATTCTAGCTAACTAAAACACCAATCATTGGTAGACACATAGATCTTAGTCACCCCAATATAGATACGAGAGTTAGTTAAAAGAACTTTCTGAAAATAAAATACCTGATGCACCTTAAGGTAATCTTTTAGTGGCCAACTTGGGAGCCAGATGCGTTTATGCATAGCTAAGGAGAGAAGAAACTTAAGTCCTTTAACCGTTTTGGGTAACAAGACATCCGAAACTGAACTAAACCCAAACCGGTTCACATTCGAGTCAGTCATAACCGGAGGAGAACCAGACACCACTAAAGCCTTAACCATGTCCCCATGCAACTCCGCAATCTTGAACGCCACAACGCCACCGTAGCTAAACCCGACCGGAACAAACGTTTTCACGCCAAGGATACGCATAGCCTTTACCAAACACTCGGCTTGAAACTCCGGTGACCGGTCCGGTTTATCGGTGTACGACTTACCGAAGAAGGGCAAGTCCGGTATATAAACAGAGTATCTCTTTGATAAAGAACGAACCTGTAACGCCCAAGTCATCACTCCATCGCCGGCAAAACCATGTATGAGTAACACGGCCGGTTTATCGCCGGTTTTCTTTGGTAACCAGAAATGAATATTGGTTCCTGGTTCGATTTCTACGGTGTAGGGAACAATGCCGGCTGATTTTACGATCATGCACATCGAGGATCTTAGTGCAACCACCAAGTTCACCATTATAAAGCTATCGAAATTCTTTCTTTATTTTTGCTCTCACGACTCATATACCTTCGTCTCTTAGCTTAGAGCTATGTTTTATTTGTGCACCAGAGATATGTTTAGAGTGATACTTCTGTAATTTGTAAAGAGAGATATACTCTTAAATAAAAGAAAGTGATTGATGGATGTGATCATTAATGATATGTGGACAGTGCAATGTACTGCAACATTCAATGCAATCAAAATCTCACGGTCATGGTTAAGGGTATGATTGGCGAGCATTAGCACAATCATTATGCTCTTCATTATCCAATCAACATTTATCATAAAAACATTTACAAGAGCATTTACAAGATGCTAATGCTCTTCAAATGTTCTTTACTCAATGATCTCATATGGAGCTTTTATTAGAGCATTTGCAGTTAGAATATATAAAAATTTAAAAATAATTATATATAATTAATATATTTTATTTAATAATATAATAAATTATGTTCACAATAAAAAAATAAATTTACATTTTAAAAAATAAAATTTGTGATTAATTATTTTAACTTTTTAAAAAGAATAATATTTCACATTTGAAATATAATATAACTTATATAATTACACATATATTCATTATTTTTAATAAATAAAATAAAATAATATATATCTATATATTATATATTAGAAATTAAACATATCTATATTATTTATAAAGAATAAATTATATGTCATATATTAATTTTTCTGAAAATATTATATGAATCATTTACTGCTCTACCAATAGATAAATAATGATAATTTATATATAAATTATATAAATAATTAGTTTATTTTATTTAATAATATA
Organism: Brassica carinata; assembly: GCA_016771965.1. Classification (NCBI taxonomy): domain Eukaryota; kingdom Viridiplantae; phylum Streptophyta; class Magnoliopsida; order Brassicales; family Brassicaceae; genus Brassica; species Brassica carinata. Next base: position 139,241 of record JAAMPC010001488.1, on the reverse strand, counting down.
AAAATTATTTTTATATCCAAAAATAAATTTATATTTTAAAATAATATTTACATTTATTTTTAAATATTAATATTTTATATTTAAAATTTAATTTAATTTTATAATTAAATAAGATTCATTATTTTTAATAAAACATCTATTATTAATATATATTATAATTTAATATATATTATTTTAAAATAAATATATTATACACTAACTTTTATGATAATTTTAAAATTGTATATTGCTACTGCTCTACCAATCACTTTATTAAAAATTTTAATGAGAGCATACAACTTTTAAAAGATAACGCTTCTACAAAGATATCAAGCACGCTTCTTCATCTCACTGCACCAACGAGGCTCAAGACACTTTTCAATCACATTGCCACAATTTTATCCTCCATCAAGGTTGCTGGGAGCAATCAATTTATAAACATAGGGATTACTTTGATAATCAGCGGTTTACTAGTATATATCAATGCTTACATTGTATTAGATCCATGTTTGAGTTTTTTTTGGCCATTCCTTAATATACATGTGCATGGGAACTTAAATTTTAAGTTAAGTGTATGATTTAATACTATATATTAAAGCACTGAAAGGATTTTTATTTTTGAAAAGGGCTTTTATTACTGGAAGGAAAATCTTACAAAAATGTAAAATAAGAATAAAAGTTTGTCACGTTTTTCTAAAGTTTTCGCATCCTTGGGGATTTTCATGTTTATATGAGATGGCCCCGTGGATGATCCAACTGCTACCGACACTATCTCTTGATCCCACGTTTTCTCCTTAAAGTCACCCATCTAGTCTGCATACTCTTTGTACATAATATCGTCATGTCGGCATTGAATTCCATGCCTGGCCTCCAACTTACAGTTTAACATACTATATAGCAAAAAAAAATATTGTACTAGATCCATGTGAGCTGTAACCAGTTCTCTTAATAACTAGCATAACATTATAGGCTTTACCTTGTTTTACTTTTTGCCAAGGTAAATCTTATTTGGATCTAAATCTTTTGTAATAAGTTACAAACCCGCTCCTATTAAATGGTAATTCACATTTTGGCAAAAAAAATACTATATAGCAAAAAAAAATACTATATAGCAAAAAAAAAATACTATATAGCAAAAAAAATACTATATAGCAAAAAAAAAATACTATATAGCATATTAGCCTATTAGAGATATATATATATATATATATATATATATATGTTCTCAAATCAAAGGAAACGATTGATGGATGTGATCGTAAATTAATGATATGGGGACCAAACAATGCAATGTACTGCAACATGCAATCATAATCTCCTGGTCAATGTTAATACACTTTCAATCACATGCCACAACTGTATAATATATCGATCCTTATAGTTATATTGTACTAGATCCATGTGAGCTGTAACCAGTTCTCTTAATAACTAGCATAACATTATAGGCTTTACCTTGTTTTACTTTTTTGCCAAGGTAAATCTTATTTGGATCTAAATCTTTTGTAATAAGTTACAAACCCGCTCCTATTAAATGGTAATTCACATTTTGGCAAAAAAAATACTATATAGCAAAAAAAAATATTGTACTAGATCCATGTGAGCTGTAACCAGTTCTCTTAATAACTAGCATAACATTATAGGCTTTACCTTGTTTTACTTTTTTGCCAAGGTAAATCTTATTTGGATCTAAATCTTTTGTAATAAGTTACAAACCCGTTCCTATTAAATGGTAATTCACATTTTGGCAAAAAAAAAAATATTGTACTAGATCCATGTTTGAGTTTTTTCGGTAATTCTTTTATAGACATGTGCATGAGAACTTAGATTTTAAGTGATGTGTATTATTGAAAATATTAACGCACAAGAAGGAGAAAAATTTGAATTTTAAAATAAGAATAAAAGTTTGTCACGTTTTCCTAAAGCTTTTCTCGTCCTGGGATTTTCATGAATTTATGAGATGGCCCCGTGGGCGTGGATGATCCAACTGCTACCGACGCTATCTCTTGATCCCATATCTTCTCCTTAAAGTCACCCATCTAGTCTGCATACTCTTTGTACCTAACATTATCATGATGGCATTAAATTCCATGCCTGGCCTCCAACTTACAGTTTAACATACTATATAGCAAAAAAAAAAAATACTATATAGCATATTAGCCTATTAGAGATATATATCTCACATCGGAAATTCTAAAGGACATTAAGTAATATATAAAAGATTAGAACCAATCCACTAATTATCAATTGATTTTAAATTAGAAGTCTATAATTAACCTGTATCTAACATAGCACGAGCTGATATGTAACTCGCGCAGCGTCAAGCTGGATAGGCTCGAAGATCGTTGATTCCACGAAGAATGACCGTTCGACCAGGACTCGATAACCGTTGATTCCTAAGAATGGTCGTTCAAGCAAGGGTACTTGGTAAATCGTCGATTCCGAAGAATACCGAAGACAAGGAAAAAGAACTGAAAGTTATAGAGTTTTTCTTACTCAATATATCGATAATCTTTACAAACTATAGACCAAGCTATTTATACTAAGCTAAAGAGATCGTGACCGTATTTCCTACATTCTAGCCTACACGATTTACACTTATCTTTATAACTGATACAATGATTAAATAAAATAGAAACTTGATGAACACTTAATCTCCGTAACGTGTTTCTTATCAAGCCCACGGCCCATAGTAGATTCATGCGCTGCATCAGTACCAATGATAGGTACAATAACAAGTACAAAACTAAATTTAAATTGATTGTATGTATGTTTTAGTTATTAAAATTAATTATTATGATAATAATCTTTTACAAAATCTGGCTCGAATTCCACCAAATATTACATATATTGATCGTAACAGAAAAAAAATCAAACAAACCAAACCAAATGATTATTCACTTTTGAGATAAATATTTCATATATATATATCAAGATTAAGTATAACTTAATAACATCCTAAGATGTGTTTATTGAATGAGTTTTTCTTCAGAATGAACGGATGCAAGAAACTTTTTGAGGCGCCTATTGTAAACACAAGGCCTTTCCAGTTGCACCAAATGACCTGCCTTCTTTATGCTTTCTATTGTTGCGTTCTCACCTAATTCTCTGGAAATACCAACAACGACAAAAATTAGGAACAATACAAATCAATCAATTCAAATGGTAGAAAATATGACTAAATGTTATGGATAGCCTTCGAACTTACGTTTTCATGTTTTTAGCTAACTCGAAGTCAAAGATTTGATCACTTTCACCCCACAATAAATGTATTTTCTGCATGCATACACACACACAAAAAAGAAGATCAAACCTAAATAATTTTGTTCTATGGATCTGTGATACAATTTCGTAGCTAGAATTTAGGACCATTTTTCACTCGGATTTTCAACTATAGTAAGAGTTATAAGATTGACAGATGTTGTTACAATGTAATTAATTTGATAGGCATTAAATCCCACATGTATGTAAACATAAACGGATTTGAAAACTTATTTATGCGTACCCATGGGAAATGAGGTATTGTCACGTCCTTGTTGCTGACTTCAACAGCCTCTAATAATTCAGCTCTTTCTTTCCTGTTGTTGAACATCACCTACCAATAAAAAAAAAATTCTGAGCACGTACATTCACATTACTGAACAATGTTTCTTTTCAACATTTTTTGTCCTATAATAGTTAAGAAAATAAACTATAGTAATTCTAAATAACTAAAACACTTATCATTGGTAGACACATAGATCTTATAGTCACCCAAATATAGATACGAGAGTTAGTTAAGACTTAAGAGTAGTTGAACAAAACTACCAAATCATATTATCTAGCTATATATATATATATATATCAATAATCTGTTTTCATCATTTCGTTCTAGAAAATGTTAGGTGAACAAATTAGAGCGCATGATGTAAAGTTCAAACTGAAGGATAGAAAAGCAACATGAGAAAAATTAACTAAATGTTACAAAAAGGAGGAAAACTAACTACTACTGAAAATTAAATTAGTGAAAGATAATTGACAAAAAATACTGTGTTCTGAAGCCTAAGTGTAGTAAGCGTAATTAATGTGTACGCATAAATTCCTAGGTTAATAAGAAGAGGGACGTCTATTGTATGTGGACAACCTTTAGATTTTGTATTAGCAAAATTATCCATAAATTGTGTAGTTACCATTACCAAGTTCGGATATTTGATTTTTTTTAGATCACTGGATATTTGGTATACAAAGAGGCAATATACTTCATGAGGCCCACATAACTCTCAAAATCACATAATAAGGAATTTGATACCTATGAATATATTAACCTATAAATTTTTAAAAATTGTTACGATCTTTTATATCAATTATCCTAAGCATCATGAGGCAAAATTAGTTCGTAAATGATATATAAGTTTTCACGACACTAGAAAATATTTATTCATAATTGAAAAACATGCGTCTCATCAATGTGAAATGGTGGAACATTCCTATAAAAATGAAAATGAATGAAATCACAAAACGGTCAATGTTATTTTAAGGATTGTGGAACGCTCTAGCGGAATGTATCAGTATAGTGGACAAACGAAGTTAGTATATTTTTGTATGATTTATAAAATTTTGTTCAAATCAAACCTGTATTCGAGACTTGAATTCCATTTGTTTGACAGATAGTTTAGTATAGTAAGTATTTTTTTTTAGAAAAATATATCAGACAATTACAAGTTTATAACTAACTACAACAATGGAAATAGATTCTTTTAAAATGTTGACCGTTAGATCTTGTTAGAATCACAGAAGCGAAAAGGCCAAAATATAGCTTAAAATATATATCTGCTTAAAGTCTACAGAGTGCAATATCATATTTTATTCTACAGAATATCGATAGAACTTATAAGACAACTACTAATTATTATTTACTTTTGAATGCCACATATATTAGTTTTGTACCATAATTATTTTCACAAAACAGAACATAAGTAAATCAACTTTACGCACTAAGTTAAGTACCTCAATGAAGTCTTTGAACAATCGTTTAGGAAACCACAAGGGTTTATGCACGGCAATGGTGAAGAGAGCCTTAAGTTCCTTAACCGAAGTCGGTAACAAGAGATCCTTGGAAGAACTAAACCCTAACCGGTTCAAGCTCGACTCACTAATGGAGTCGGTCATCGCGAGTATCGAACCAGACACAACCATTCCTTTAACCATGTCCGGGTAAGCCTCAGCAATCTTGAACGCAACCATGCCACCATAGCTAAACCCTACGGGAACAAATTTATCCACGCCGAGGATACAAAGCCCTTTGACCAAACAGTTGGCTTGAAACGCCGGAGACCGGTCCGAGTTATCGGAGTAGGAACCACCGAAAAAGAGGAGGTCCGGTATGTAAACCGAGTACTTCTTGGATAATGCACCGACTTGAAACTGCCACGTTACGATTCCTTCGGCTGCGAAGCCGTGGATTAATAAAACCGCCGGTTTGGTTGGTTTATCCGGTTTGGCTGGTTTTCCAGTACGGGATTTCTTCTTTAGGGTTTCTTTAGGAACCCAAAAGTTCATCTTTGTGCCTGGTTCGATCTCTATAGTGTAGGGAACGACACCGGCCATTTTCATAAGACCGTTCAGCAATGGCTTTTGTGCCTCGACCCAGTTCACCATTGTGCTACTTTGTTTTTGGCTCTTTCTTTTTATTTGTGGAGAGATGAGTGATTTCAGAAGGATCAACTGGGAAGCAATATATAAGCTTTGTTTTTACGTGTGTGCGTGTTTTAACTCAGCTTGTGAAATTGGGTTTGGTATTTATTTTAATGTGTTCGGTGTTAGGTTGTTATCTTGGTTATCTAATTTTCCTTTATTCACTCTTCTAAGTAGAAGGATACTTCTAGAAACTAAAGTTGTCATGTTGAGCAAATGAATAATTCATGTTTAATTTTTTGTCAAAATTCATATTTAATAAATTAATAAATACAATCACAGTGATTCAATATATAGTCAATTATTAACATGATAAATACAAAGATATTTAGATAAATACTAGTATGGTCTTGATAATGATGTCTTTAATATATCTCTTTAAGATTAAGATCTCTCTATCTCTCGATGTTGTATATAAGAGGGTCATTGCCCATACAGATCAATAACACAAACTATTACTTCTATTTCACTCTTCCGTTATATGGTATCAGAGCCTAAAGATTCTTTGACCTAAAATTTTTTTCTACTCATCGTGTTTCTCAAGGAACATGGCGGATACTAATTCTACTTCATCTTCTTCATCGACTCGGACATTTTGAAACCCTGTTTCTTCCGACTACCTTCATCCATCCGATAACCGGCGACCGATTACCTCTGTTTTGCTTCGGTGATAACTCTAGAATGGGCCATGAATTATCCAACTCGATTCAGGGCAAAGCGAAAGTTTGGATTTCTCAATGGCTCGATACCTAAACCAACGACTGAACCTGACCTCTCGAGATGGCTTGCAACCAACTCTATGCTTGTTGGTTGGATACGCATGCCTATCGACCTAAAATACTCGGCGGTAACCTTTGTTCGGATGCTCATAAACTCTAGAGACCCTCAGGCGGCTCTGTCCCAGTAACGGCGTTGGATCCATCAACTACTGAGATGCCATTGGTACTGTCAACAGAATGGACAAACCGTCATAGAATACTATGGACGGCTTACCAAGCTTTGGGAAGAGCTCGATAATCTTAAGACAACTCGTTCGTACATGTGACGCAGCACCAGATATTGAAAAAAGCGGAAGACATTCGAGTTCATAAATTCCTCTTTGGACTCGATGAATCTCGTTTCAACGATACGATCTCGATCATTGATGAGGATCCTTTACCATATGAATAATGTTTATTCACGGATTGTTCGTGAAGAACAACACAACAACTCGCTCGTATTACAGAACTTAAGAACGGCTATTGGATTCTCTGCAGACCGAGTCACCAAAGCAAGAACAATCTCGACTGCACCAGAGCTACTCAAGTCGGGATCCAAATAGACTCGCACTCATTGTTCTCGAAAAGGCCATGACACACAGAATGCTCTTCTTCATGGGTATCCTGAGTGGTGGTATGATCTACAAAGACAATGGAACAAATTACTCTGGTCAACGAGGACGGAGGCGCGTTTTCTTCTCGAAACAGAGGTCGAGGTCGAAACAACTCTTCCCGAGCTATGACCAACAATACAACGTCTGCACAACAAACAACCAACCTCAATAATGACCAGATCTCGCAACTCATTCAGCTACTCCAATCATCCAGCAACGCTCCAACATCTCTACTGAAAAACTAGCTGGTAAACCAAATTTAGTGATGTCATTATTGACACGGTGCTTCGCACTATTATGGAAATCTGTCTTTGCTAATTGACGTTGTTGATATACTACCATCGCCAATCAAGTTCCCTCGATGGACGATACTCAAAGCACGTAAGGGCACTATTAAGCTCGGCGTGATTATTATTTGACCGACGCCTTATATGTTCCTGATTTCAATGCACATTGATTTCACCGCTTGCTTACTTAAACAAACAGGATGCATTGCTATATTTACCGATACTTTTGTGTGTCTGGGACCGTTTACGAAGATTGGAACGGGTGAAGAACGTGAGGGGGTTTATTATTTTTACTGGAGTCACAGCCTGCAAGTGTCCACCGAATGTGTTGAAAAGTCCTTCAAAAATGAAATGGAAATGACATAGCGAAACACCAGACGAACTCTTATAACTAACTAAAACGTGGAAATACATTCGTATAAAATGTCGATCGTTAATCTTGTAAGAGTCGCAGAAAGGGTTATAACACCCATTTTCACTAAACAGATAGCATAAGTAAAAATAAGTACCTCAATGAAGTCTTTGAACAATCGTTTGGGAAACCACAAGGGTTTATGCACGGCAATGGTGAAGAGAGCCTTAAGTTCCTTAACCGAAGTCGGTAACAAGAGTTCCTTGGAAGAACTAAACCCTAACCGGTTCAAGCTCGACTCACTAATGGAGTCGGTCATCGCGAGTATCGAACCGGACACAACCATTGCCCTAACCATCTCCGGGTAAGCCTCGGCAATCTTGAAAGCCACCATGCCACCGTAGCTAAACCCTACGGGAACAAATTTATCCACACCGAGGATACGAAGCCCCTTGACCAAACAGTTGGCTTGAAACGCCGGAGACCGGTCAGAGTTATCGGAGTAGGAACCACCGAAAAAGAGGAGGTCCGGTATGTAAACCGAGTACTTCTTGGATAATGCACCGACTTGAAACTGCCACGTTACGATTCCTTCAGCTGCGAAGCCGTGGATTAATAAAATCGCCGGTTTGGTTGGTTTATCCGGTTTGGCTGGTTTTCCGGTACGGGATTTCTTCTTTAGGATTTCTTTAGGAACCCAAAAGTTCATCTTTGTTCCTGGTTCGATCTCTAAAGTGTAGGGAACGACACCGGCCATTTTCATAAGACCGTTCAGCAATGGCTTTTGTGCCTCGACCCAGTTGACCATTGTGCTACTGCTGTTTTTTGGCTCTCTCTTTTTTTTTTGGTGGAAAGATGAGTGATTTCAGAAGGATTCGAAGCAACATTATATAAGCTTTGTTTTTTCGTGTGTGTGTGTGTGTGTTTTAACGCAACTTGTGAAATTGGGTTTGGAATTTATTTTAATATATGTGTTTGGTGTTAGGTTGTTATCTTGGTTATCTAATTTTCCTTTATTCACTCCTCTAAGTAGAAGAATACTTCTAGAAACTAAGATGGTCAAGTTGATCAAATGACTAATTCATGTTTAATTTTTGTCAAAATTCATATTTAATAAATTAATAAATACAATCACAGTGATTCAATATATAGTCAATTATTAACATGATAAATACAAAGATATTTAGATAAATACTAGTATGGTCTTGATAATGATGTCTTTAATATATCTCTTTAAGATTAAGATCTCTATCTCTCGATGTTGTATATAAGAGGGTCATTGCCCATACAGATCAATAACACAAACTATTACTTCTATTTCACTCTTCCGTTATATGGTATCGAGCCTAAAGATTCTTTGACCTAAAATTTTTTTCTACTCATCGTGTTTCTCAAGGAACATGGCGATACTAATTCTACTTCATCTTTCACGACTCGCTGACATTGAAACCCTGTTTCCCCGTACTACCTTCATCCATCCGATAACCCCAGATCGATTACCTCTGTTTTGCTTCGGTGATAACTATACGAATGGGCCATTGAATTATCCAACTCGATTCGGCAAAACGAAAGTTTGGATTTCTCAATGGCTCGATACCTAAACCAACGACTGAACCTGACTCTCGAGATGGCTTGCAACCAACTCTATGCTTGTTGGTTGGATACACAGCTATCGACCTAAAATACTACGGCGGTAACCTTTGTTCGGATGCTCATAAACTCTAGAGACCCCGCAGCGGCTTCGTCTCAGTAACGCATGCTCGATCCATCAACTACTTAGACATTGGTACTTGTCACCGAATGGACAAAGCTGTCATAGAATACTATGGACGGCTTACCAAGCTTTGGGAAGAGCTCGATAATCTTAAGACAACTCGTTAGGCACATGTGACGCAGCACCAGATATTGAAAAAAAGCAGAAGACATTCGAGTTCATAAATTCCTCTTTGGACTCGATGAATCTCGTTCCAACGATACGATCTCAGATCATTGATGAGGATCCTTTACGATATGAATAATGTTTATTCACGGATTGTTCGTGAAGAACAACACAACAACTCTGCCGCTTCAGAACTTAAGAACGGCTATTGGATTCTCTGTTCAGACCGAAGTCACCAAAGCAAGAACAATCTCGACTGCACTGAGAGCTACTCAAGTCGGGATCCAAATAGACTCTGCACTCATTGTTCTCGAAAAGGCCATGACCACACAGAATGCTTCTTCATGGGTATCCTGAGTGGTGGTATGATCTACAAAAAGCAAACTGGAACAAATTACTCTGGTCAACGAGGACGGAGGGCGTTTTCTTTCTTCGAAACAGGCCGAGGTCGAAACAACTCTTCCCGAAGCTATGACCAACAATACAACGTCTGCACAACAAACAACCAACCTCAATAATGACCAGATCTCGCAACTCATTCAGCTACTCCAATCATCTCAGCAACGCTCCAACATCTCGAAAAACTAGCTGGTAAACCGAAATTTAGTGATGTCATTATTGACACGGGTGCTCGCACCATATGACAGGAAATCTGTCTTTGCTAATTGCGTTGTTGATATACTACCATCGCCAATCAAGTTCCCCGATGGATCGATAATTCTAAAGCACGTAAGAAGGGCACTATTAAGCTCGGCGTGATTATTATTTGGTGGCGTCTTATATGTTCCTGATTTCAACTGCACATTGATTTCAGTCGCTGCTTACTTAAACAAACAGGATGCATTGCTATATTTACCGATACTTTGGTGTGTTGCAGGACCGTTTACGAAGACCCTGATTGGTCGGGTGAAGAACGTGAGGTTTATTATTTTACCGAGTCACAATGCAGTGTCCACCGAACTGTGTTGAAAAATGCTTCTACATCGAACTCGCATCGGCGGGCACATCCATCCTTTCGTGTTTTGTCTTTCTACCGCTTTAGATAGATTGGTGTTTAATTCAAAAGCTGCGTCTTGTGAGATTTGTTTTAAGGCCAAGCAAACTCGTTCTTTTTCGATAGTTTTAATAAAGCTTCTTCTCCATTCTCTTTAATACATTGTGATGTTTGGGGCCTTACCGTATTCCTTCTTCATGTGGAGCTAAATATTTTCTGACTATCGTTGACGATTACTTGTCGCATGGATCTACTTAATGCTTGAGAAGTCCGAGGTTTCTGGTCTTCTACGCAGCTTTTTTTCTCGCAGTGGCGCCAATTTAATACATCAAGATAAGATTCGACTTGACAATGGGTCGAATTTATGTGTCTTGCGCCATACTTCAGGAAACAGGGCATTGAGCATCAAACCGTGGTGTAAACACACTCTCAGAAAACGGACGCTCGAAGCGAAAACATCGACACATTCTAAATATCGCCGAGCATGTCTCTTCCGGCACGTCTACCTTCTACCTTCGGAGAGAGCATCTTAACGGCAGCTCACTTAATCAATCACACGCCATCACAAGTCTTAAGCGGTAAAACACCATAACTTCTTTTCAACAAGACGCCCGATTATGATCAACTACGAGTTTTGGATGCTTGTGTTATGCGATAGCCGAAAGCAAGACAAAGATAAGTTTGGAGATCGCAGCAGAAACTGCCACGTTACGATTCCTTCGGCTGCGAAGCCGTGGATTAATAAAACCGCCGGTTTGGTTGGTTTATCCGGTTTGGCTGGTTTTCCAGTACGGGATTTCTTCTTTAGGGTTTCTTTAGGAACCCAAAGTTCATCTTTGTGCCTGGTTCGATCTCTATAGTGTAGGGAACGACACCGGCCATTTTCATAAGACCGTTCAGCAATGGCTTTGTGCCTCGACCCAGTTCACCATTGTGCTACTTTGTTTTGGCTCTTTCTTTTTATTTGTGGAGAGATGAGTGATTTCAGAAGGATTCGAAGCAACATTATATAAGCTTTGTTTTTCGTGTGTGTGTGTGTTTTAACGCAACTTGTGAAATTGGGTTTGGTATTTATTTTAATGTGTTCGGTGTTAGGTTGTTATCTTGGTTATCTAATTTTCCTTTATTCACTCTTCTAAGTAGAAGGATACTTCTAGAAACTAAAGTTGTCATGTTGAGCAAATGAATAATTCATGTTTAATTTTTGTCAAAATTCATATTTAATAAATTAATAAATACAATCACAGTGATTCAATATATAGTCAATTATTAACATGATAAATACAAAGATATTTAGATAAATACTAGTATGGTCTTGATAATGATGTCTTTAATATATCTCTTTAAGATTAAGATCTCTATCTCTCGATGTTGTATATAAGAGGGTCATTGCCCATACAGATCAATAACACAAACTATTACTTCTATTTCACTCTTCCGTTATATGGTATCGAGCCTAAAGATTCTTTGACCTAAAATTTTTTCTACTCATCGTGTTTCTCAAGGAACATGGCGATACTAATTCTACTTCATCTTCTTTCGCCGACTCTCGGACATTGAAACCCTGTTTTTCCCATACTACCTTCATCCATCCGATAACCCGCGACGATTACCTCTGTTTGCTTCGGTGATAACTATACGAATGGGCCATGAATTATCCAACTCGATTCGGGCAAAACGAAAGTTTGGATTTCTCAATGGCTCGATACCTAAACCAACGACTGAACCCTCTCGAGATGGCTTGCAACCAACTCTATGCTTGTTGGTTGATACACACAGCCTATCGACCTAAAATACGGCGGCGGTAACCTTTGTTCGGATGCTCATAAACTCTAGAGACCCCGGGCGCGTTTCTGTCCCGTAACGGCGTTGGATCCATCAACTACTGAGATGCCATTGGTACTGTCAATGAATGGACAAACTGTCATAGAATACTATGGGCGGCTTACCAAGCTTTGGGAAGAGCTCGATAATCTTAAGACAACTCGTTCGTGCACATGTGGCAGCACCAGATATTGAAAAGAGCAGGAAGACATTCGAGTTCATAAATTCCTCTTTGGACTCGATGAATCTCGTTCCGAACGATACGATCTCGATCATTGATGAGGATCCTTTACCTGATATGAATAATGTTTATTCACGGATTGTTCGTGAAGAACAACACAACAACTCGCCGTATCAGAACTTAAGAACGGCTATTGGATTCTCTGTTCGACAGTCAAAGCAAGAACAATCTCGACTGCACCAAGAGCTACTCAAGTCGGGATCCAAATAGACTCTGCACTCATTGTTCTCGAAAAGGCCATGACCACACTTCTTCATGGGTATCCTGAGGTGGTATGATCTACAAAAGACAACTGGAACAAATTACTCTGGTCAACGAGGACGGAGGCGCTTCCGAAACAGAGGCGAGGTCGAAACAACTCTTCCCGAGCTATGACCAACAATACAACGTCTGCACAACAAACAACCAACCTCAATAATGACCAGATCTCGCAACTCATTCAGCTACTCCAATCATCTCAGCAACGTTCCAACATCTCTACTGAAAAACTAGCTGGTAAACCGAAATTTAGTGATGTCATTATTGACACCGGTGCTTCGCACCATATGACAGGAAATCTGTCTTTGCTAATTGACGTTGTTGATATACTACCATCGTCAATCAAGTTCCCTGATGGACGATACTCTAAAGCACAGAAGAAGGGCACTATTAAGCTCAGCCGTGATTATTATTTGGCTGACGTCTTATATGTTCCTGATTTCAACTGCACATTGATTTCAGTCGCTTGCTTACTTAAACAAACAGGATGCATTGCTATATTTACCGATACTTTGTGTGTGTTGCAGGACCGTTTTACGAAGACCCTGATTGGAACGGGTGAAGAACGTGAGGGGTTTATTATTTTACTGGAGTCACAAATGCAAGTGTCCACCGAACTGTGTTGAAAAATGCTTCTACATCGAACCGCATCGACGGCTTGGGCATCCATCCTTTCGTGTTTTGTCTTCTACCGCTTTTAGATAGATTGGTGTTTAATTCGAACAAGCTGCGTCTTGTGAGATTTGTTTTAAGGCCAAGCAAACTCGTTCTTTTTCGATAGTTTTAATAAAGCTTCTTCTCCATTCTCTTTAATACATTGTGATGTTTGGGGCCTTACCGTATTCCTTCTTCATGTGGAGCTAAATATTTTCTGACTATCGTTGACGATTACTCTAGAGCCGTATGGATCTACTTAATGCTTGAGAAGTCCGAGGTTTCTGGTCTTCTATGCCAGTTCTTTGCTCTCTCGCAGCGCCAATTTAATACATCGATGAGATTCGGTTGACAATGGGTCGAATTTATGTGTCTTGCGTCATACTTCAGGAAACAGGGCATTGAGCATCAAACCTCGTGTGTAAACACACCTCAAGAAAGCGGACGTCGAGCGAAAACATCGACACATTCTAAATATCGCCGAGCATGTCTCTTCCAGGCACGTCTACCTTCTACCTTCGGGGAGAGAGCATCTTAACGGCAGCTCACTTAATCAATCACACGCCATCACAAGTCTTAAGCGGTAAAACACCATACGAACTTCTTTTCAACAAGGCGCCCGATTATGATCAACTACGAGTTTTGGATGCTTGTGTTATGCGATAGCCGAAGCAAGAGACAAAGATAAGTTTGGAGATCGCAGCAGAAAGTGCCTCTTTGTTGGTTACCCCTATGGCAAGAAAGCGTGGAAACTGTATGACATTGAAACAAACGAATTCTTCACAAGTCGGACGTTGTTTTCTCTGAGTCAAAGTTTCTCGGCCGGCTCGGATGATTATGTTCGCCACCTACTAACTACTATGATACAGCTATTGATGATTGGCTATTACCGATACTGAATCAAGGGGAGCTTGCCTTCACTACGCTGCTACTCAGACTACTCCGATGGATGTTACTCCAATGATACGTACATTCTACACCTATTGCATAACCGATACTTACTACTTAACTTCTGATACTACCGGACATACTAGCTCACCTGAACCGTCTTCTCCAACTCCTCCTATCTCGCCCGAACAAACAGATGTCCCTTCACCGGCATACGAGATACTTGGCCGCGGGCTTCGTCACAAGACACCTTCTATTCTTCTCAAAGACTATGTAGCTCACACTGCTCAGCTTAATAATAAACCCTCTCATGATCTCTCCTCATCTGATCATGGTCCTCTACAAACGGTCTCGGTAACACTCCTTATCCCATCTCTAGCTACCTTTCGACCATATGTTTTCAGATACTCATCGAGCATACATGGCATCTATTATTACCGATGAGGTTCCAAAGTCTTTTAAGGAAGCTGTTGGACACAAAATCTGGAATGATGCAATGGGAAAGGAGGTTTCTGCATTTGAAGAAACTGATACATGGGAAGTTACTCATCTCCCTCCGGAAAGAAAGCCCTCGGTAACATGTGGATATATTCTAATAAGTACCATGCTGATGGAACGTTGGAACGACCAAAAGCTCGACTTGTGGTTCTTGGAAACCATCAAACGGAAGGAGAAGATTTTACTGAGACATTCGCACGGTTGCCAAACTCTCCACGGTTCGTATCATACTCAAATTAGCAGCAGTGAATGGTTGGTTCGTGCATCAAATGGACGTTAACGCCTTCTTACATGGCGACCTTGAGGAAGAAATTTACATGAAACTTCCACAGCTACAAGTGCTCGGATCCAACTAAAGTCTCTTTAAAGAAGTCCTTATATGGTCTACGACAATCACCTCGATGTTGGTATTATTCAAAAACAAACACAAAATATATTAACCTATCACCTAATACTACATAACACATTATTCAAAAACAAACACAAAATATATTAACCTATCACCTAATACTACATAACACATTATTCAAAAACAAACACAAAATATATTAACCTATCACCTAATACTACATAACACATTATTCAAAAACAAACACAAAATATATTAACCTATCACCTAATACTACATAACACATTATTCAAAAACAAACACAAAATATATTAACCTATCACCTAATACTACATAACACATTATTCAAAAACAAACACAAAATATATTAACCTATCACCTAATACTACATAACACATTATTCAAAAACAAACACAAAATATATTAACCTATCACCTAATACTACATAACACATTATTCAAAAACAAACACAAAATATATTAACCTATCACCTAATACTACATAACACATTATTCAAAAACAAACACAAAATATATTAACCTATCACCTAATACTACATAACACATTATTCAAAAACAAACACAAAATATATTAACCTATCACCTAATACTACATAACACATTATTCAAAAACAAACACAAAATATATTAACCTATCACCTAATACTACATAACACATTATTCAAAAACAAACACAAAATATATTAACCTATCACCTAATACTACATAACACATTATTCAAAAACAAACACAAAATATATTAACCTATCACCTAATACTACATAACACATTATTCAAAAACAAACACAAAATATATTAACCTATCACCTAATACTACATAACACATTATTCAAAAACAAACACAAAATATATTAACCTATCACCTAATACTACATAACACATTATTCAAAAACAAACACAAAATATATTAACCTATCACCTAATACTACATAACACATTATTCAAAAACAAACACAAAATATATTAACCTATCACCTAATACTACATAACACATTATTCAAAAACAAACACAAAATATATTAACCTATCACCTAATACTACATAACACATTATTCAAAAACAAACACAAAATATATTAACCTATCACCTAATACTACATAACACATTATTCAAAAACAAACACAAAATATATTAACCTATCACCTAATACTACATAACACATTATTCAAAAACAAACACAAAATATATTAACCTATCACCTAATACTACATAACACATTATTCAAAAACAAACACAAAATATATTAACCTATCACCTAATACTACATAACACATTATTCAAAAACAAACACAAAATATATTAACCTATCACCTAATACTACATAACACATTATTCAAAAACAAACACAAAATATATTAACCTATCACCTAATACTACATAACACATTATTCAAAAACAAACACAAAATATATTAACCTATCACCTAATACTACATAACACATTATTCAAAAACAAACACAAAATATATTAACCTATCACCTAATACTACATAACACATTATTCAAAAACAAACACAAAATATATTAACCTATCACCTAATACTACATAACACATTATTCAAAAACAAACACAAAATATATTAACCTATCACCTAATACTACATAACACATTATTCAAAAACAAACACAAAATATATTAACCTATCACCTAATACTACATAACACATTATTCAAAAACAAACACAAAATATATTAACCTATCACCTAATACTACATAACACATTATTCAAAAACAAACACAAAATATATTAACCTATCACCTAATACTACATAACACATTATTCAAAAACAAACACAAAATATATTAACCTATCACCTAATACTACATAACACATTATTCAAAAACAAACACAAAATATATTAACCTATCACCTAATACTACATAACACATTATTCAAAAACAAACACAAAATATATTAACCTATCACCTAATACTACATAACACATTATTCAAAAACAAACACAAAATATATTAACCTATCACCTAATACTACATAACACATTATTCAAAAACAAACACAAAATATATTAACCTATCACCTAATACTACATAACACATTATTCAAAAACAAACACAAAATATATTAACCTATCACCTAATACTACATAACACATTATTCAAAAACAAACACAAAATATATTAACCTATCACCTAATACTACATAACACATTATTCAAAAACAAACACAAAATATATTAACCTATCACCTAATACTACATAACACATTATTCAAAAACAAACACAAAATATATTAACCTATCACCTAATACTACATAACACATTATTCAAAAACAAACACAAAATATATTAACCTATCACCTAATACTACATAACACATTATTCAAAAACAAACACAAAATATATTAACCTATCACCTAATACTACATAACACATTATTCAAAAACAAACACAAAATATATTAACCTATCACCTAATACTACATAACACATTATTCAAAAACAAACACAAAATATATTAACCTATCACCTAATACTACATAACACATTATTCAAAAACAAACACAAAATATATTAACCTATCACCTAATACTACATAACACATTATTCAAAAACAAACACAAAATATATTAACCTATCACCTAATACTACATAACACATTATTCAAAAACAAACACAAAATATATTAACCTATCACCTAATACTACATAACACATTATTCAAAAACAAACACAAAATATATTAACCTATCACCTAATACTACATAACACATTATTCAAAAACAAACACAAAATATATTAACCTATCACCTAATACTACATAACACATTATTCAAAAACAAACACAAAATATATTAACCTATCACCTAATACTACATAACACATTATTCAAAAACAAACACAAAATATATTAACCTATCACCTAATACTACATAACACATTATTCAAAAACAAACACAAAATATATTAACCTATCACCTAATACTACATAACACATTATTCAAAAACAAACACAAAATATATTAACCTATCACCTAATACTACATAACACATTATTCAAAAACAAACACAAAATATATTAACCTATCACCTAATACTACATAACACATTATTCAAAAACAAACACAAAATATATTAACCTATCACCTAATACTACATAACACATTATTCAAAAACAAACACAAAATATATTAACCTATCACCTAATACTACATAACACATTATTCAAAAACAAACACAAAATATATTAACCTATCACCTAATACTACATAACACATTATTCAAAAACAAACACAAAATATATTAACCTATCACCTAATACTACATAACACATTATTCAAAAACAAACACAAAATATATTAACCTATCACCTAATACTACATAACACATTATTCAAAAACAAACACAAAATATATTAACCTATCACCTAATACTACATAACACATTATTCAAAAACAAACACAAAATATATTAACCTATCACCTAATACTACATAACACATTATTCAAAAACAAACACAAAATATATTAACCTATCACCTAATACTACATAACACATTATTCAAAAACAAACACAAAATATATTAACCTATCACCTAATACTACATAACACATTATTCAAAAACAAACACAAAATATATTAACCTATCACCTAATACTACATAACACATTATTCAAAAACAAACACAAAATATATTAACCTATCACCTAATACTACATAACACATTATTCAAAAACAAACACAAAATATATTAACCTATCACCTAATACTACATAACACATTATTCAAAAACAAACACAAAATATATTAACCTATCACCTAATACTACATAACACATTATTCAAAAACAAACACAAAATATATTAACCTATCACCTAATACTACATAACACATTATTCAAAAACAAACACAAAATATATTAACCTATCACCTAATACTACATAACACATTATTCAAAAACAAACACAAAATATATTAACCTATCACCTAATACTACATAACACATTATTCAAAAACAAACACAAAATATATTAACCTATCACCTAATACTACATAACACATTATTCAAAAACAAACACAAAATATATTAACCTATCACCTAATACTACATAACACATTATTCAAAAACAAACACAAAATATATTAACCTATCACCTAATACTACATAACACATTATTCAAAAACAAACACAAAATATATTAACCTATCACCTAATACTACATAACACATTATTCAAAAACAAACACAAAATATATTAACCTATCACCTAATACTACATAACACATTATTCAAAAACAAACACAAAATATATTAACCTATCACCTAATACTACATAACACATTATTCAAAAACAAACACAAAATATATTAACCTATCACCTAATACTACATAACACATTATTCAAAAACAAACACAAAATATATTAACCTATCACCTAATACTACATAACACATTATTCAAAAACAAACACAAAATATATTAACCTATCACCTAATACTACATAACACATTATTCAAAAACAAACACAAAATATATTAACCTATCACCTAATACTACATAACACATTATTCAAAAACAAACACAAAATATATTAACCTATCACCTAATACTACATAACACATTATTCAAAAACAAACACAAAATATATTAACCTATCACCTAATACTACATAACACATTATTCAAAAACAAACACAAAATATATTAACCTATCACCTAATACTACATAACACATTATTCAAAAACAAACACAAAATATATTAACCTATCACCTAATACTACATAACACATTATTCAAAAACAAACACAAAATATATTAACCTATCACCTAATACTACATAACACATTATTCAAAAACAAACACAAAATATATTAACCTATCACCTAATACTACATAACACATTATTCAAAAACAAACACAAAATATATTAACCTATCACCTAATACTACATAACACATTATTCAAAAACAAACACAAAATATATTAACCTATCACCTAATACTACATAACACATTATTCAAAAACAAACACAAAATATATTAACCTATCACCTAATACTACATAACACATTATTCAAAAACAAACACAAAATATATTAACCTATCACCTAATACTACATAACACATTATTCAAAAACAAACACAAAATATATTAACCTATCACCTAATACTACATAACACATTATTCAAAAACAAACACAAAATATATTAACCTATCACCTAATACTACATAACACATTATTCAAAAACAAACACAAAATATATTAACCTATCACCTAATACTACATAACACATTATTCAAAAACAAACACAAAATATATTAACCTATCACCTAATACTACATAACACATTATTCAAAAACAAACACAAAATATATTAACCTATCACCTAATACTACATAACACATTATTCAAAAACAAACACAAAATATATTAACCTATCACCTAATACTACATAACACATTATTCAAAAACAAACACAAAATATATTAACCTATCACCTAATACTACATAACACATTATTCAAAAACAAACACAAAATATATTAACCTATCACCTAATACTACATAACACATTATTCAAAAACAAACACAAAATATATTAACCTATCACCTAATACTACATAACACATTATTCAAAAACAAACACAAAATATATTAACCTATCACCTAATACTACATAACACATTATTCAAAAACAAACACAAAATATATTAACCTATCACCTAATACTACATAACACATTATTCAAAAACAAACACAAAATATATTAACCTATCACCTAATACTACATAACACATTATTCAAAAACAAACACAAAATATATTAACCTATCACCTAATACTACATAACACATTATTCAAAAACAAACACAAAATATATTAACCTATCACCTAATACTACATAACACATTATTCAAAAACAAACACAAAATATATTAACCTATCACCTAATACTACATAACACATTATTCAAAAACAAACACAAAATATATTAACCTATCACCTAATACTACATAACACATTATTCAAAAACAAACACAAAATATATTAACCTATCACCTAATACTACATAACACATTAAAATATCAAATAATGTTCTTAACAAATAAAAGCGACAAAATAATTACATTATCTAAAAATCTCTTCTTAACAATAATAAAACACGCGGACACCTTGTGATGTTATATTTTTGATTATCTCTAGGAAAACTTAAAAATATTATAACTGATAAATCTTCTTGTTCTACATTCCTGGAAACATGAACATCTAGACAATTCAAGTCCGATATAATTTGTTCTGCCGTTTAAATATTAGGAATGCAGAAAAGTCATTATTCTACGTCCCTGGAAATATCTAGACAATTCAAATCGATTTTGTGATTGCTCTGCAATGATGCTACGGCGCTTCAAGAGTTTAAAGATTACCTTCGACGATGCTTTCGCATGAAGGATCTTGGTAAACTTAAATACTTTCTAGAATCGAGGTTGCTCGTAA
Organism: Brassica carinata; assembly: GCA_016771965.1. Classification (NCBI taxonomy): domain Eukaryota; kingdom Viridiplantae; phylum Streptophyta; class Magnoliopsida; order Brassicales; family Brassicaceae; genus Brassica; species Brassica carinata. The sequence continues at coordinate 117,526 of JAAMPC010001488.1, read as the reverse complement.
TGACTGGTTTCTACTTGTCTCAGCCAAATACGCTCTTGATATTATCTCTCAAACTGGTTTGTTGGGGTGTAAACCATGCTATGTCGGTAACTGAACCACAAACTTGCGTACACCGTCCCCTTGCTAATGCACATCAGTATCGGAGATTGATTGTCACTGATCTATTTAACCAATACTCGACCGAACTTGGTTATATTGTTCATATTCTTTCTACTTTCATGCGAAGCCTCCTACCTCACGGGAAGCGGCTCTTCGTGTTGTTCGATATCTAAAAGGATGTCCGGCGGGCATTTTCTTGAAAGCTGATGATTCGTTAAGATACCTATTGTGATTCCGATTGGTCATCATGTCCTACTACTCGCCGCTCTATCAGCGATATATCATCTTTCGAGACTCTCCGGTTATATGGCGAAGCAGCAAGATAATGTCTCCTCATCAGCGAGGCTGAATACCGTATATAAGTCTCAAAGTCCAAGGAACTGAAGTGGCTTAAGGAGCTCTTTGATTCATTTCAATTCCTAATCCTACACCGATGCTTTATTTTGTGATAGTAAGTCGGCCATCTACATAACTCGCTTTTCACGAGCGCACTAAGCATATTGAGCGCGATTGTCATCATGTTCGCGATGCTGTCCAGAAGAAACTCATCACTACAGAACATGTTACATCGAAAAACCAATTGGCAGACATCCTTACTAAGGCCCTACCTCGACCATTGTTTGAAGAATTGTTGTCAAGTTAGGTGTTCGCCATCTCACACTTCCAACTTGAGGGGAGTAACATGATAAATACAAAGATATTTAGATAAATACTAGTATGGTCTTGATAATGATGTCTTTACTATATCTCTTTAAGATTAGGATCTCTCTATCTCTCGATGTTGTATATAAGAGGGTCATTGCCCATACAGATCAATAACACAAACTATTACTTCTATTTCACTCTTCCGTTATAATTATAATTAGAGAACACTATTTTTGTCACGATTATATGTTATGCTTTCTGAAATTTCAAACTATTTAATATACAGAATATATGTTTCTATTTTAGAATTGGAATGCTGAATAAATTTACATGAAAAAGAACAAACTAAATGCATGGGTGCTTTTTAGGAAAAATACATAGGGGACCCCATCCTAGTTAACTACAGTGGGACAGAGAACCGGTGGATGGGGGTCCGTTTACCTTCCATGTAGTAGTTTAGACAACCTGCATTTCCTACTTCCGTCGTTATGTTGAAAACTTTTATTTCCTCGTATAGAAATATTGCGTACCGCATATAAGTATTATATTTATGATTTTCAAACATTATAGTAAGCATAAAAATTTGTCTTTGGTAAACAAACTAAACGTATGCGTAGAATATGGCGGTGGTCCATTCTAATCTCCCAAAATTACGTTAAAGTTTTGAATTTTCTCTTGACTTTGAATGGGATCAGGTAAAATTAACTAAATGGGCTTAGACCAATTGACCAAATATTAGCTCAACTAATGTTTTGATATATTCTTAACATTAACAACGTAAAACATTAAACATTTTATTAATCCGTGATAAACTAAAATGAAGAGCGGATATTATAAAATCTTACCTTTTATATAAAATTGTATTTTTTATTTTTAAGCGAATTTGACGAATGTTTATTGATTTGAAACTGTAAATAACATGAAAACGAGGTAACATTTGAACAGAATTTTAGAACACATTTTTCTTTGCTTTAGAATTCGATCATTTGAGAAAGAAAGCATATGCGATGCTGTATTTTGATTATCTAGACAATATAAATCTGATAATTTGTTCCACCGTTTAAATATCTACAGAAGAAAAAAATAAAGTTTTTATATGGAATCTAAAGACGTTATGAAAAGGACTAATATTCTTCACACCAAGACAACTCAGAGAAGTAGCCAAATTCATGGCAAATTTCCAAGACAATTAGGACCACAACACGACAAACATTCATCTTATCCACCCTGCTGACAGCAGATATTTTGTTCAAGAGTAAACGCTTAAGATGATACGTGAAAAGAATCAAAAGAAGATCTGTGTAATATGGTGAAAACCACAAATCTTGAATCACGGTCAAAGTAGGACACACATGCAGAAAGGTTATAGAGTAAGTATACGTATCATTAGTTGATAACCGAGAGAACATTCAAAACGTCATGAAAAGAAAACACGTAGCTTCATACTAAATTTAATTTTAAAAGAAAACACAAAGACTATAAAATTCAGTATATATGTAAAGAAAGTAAAATTAAAGAATTTGGCCAAGGCTAAGATTTTTCCCCTTTTTGTTTTGGCTAAAAGGTATCCAAGGCCAAGACTCTGATGGGGAATAATATATGAAACGGTCATAACTCATCACATTGTAAAATCGTGGACAAGTCTGGTCCGGTCGGCAAGGTTAAGCCTCCAAGACAAGAAGGGGTCGGTTGTGACATCATGACTCTCGTTACTGACGTCATCAACGAAAGAATATTCGCTGTTTGCCGGCGAGTAATAAGGAACTCTTTGCGTATTTTGCTGTTGTTGGTTAATCCAAGGCGAAGATGAAGCATAATAATGATTATTATTGTTGTTATTATAATAGTAATCTGCACCTCCGTGATGATCCGATGCCAGAACACCAGAAGCCGTTAATGCTCCACCGGAAGTAGAGTTTCCGGCTACAGACGCACGTCTTTCTTCCTTCTTGAATCGGATTCCACACGCATTGCACAGTGACTGGACAATTCAAAATCATAAAGTTATAATCAAGAAATTTACATGAAACTTCCACAGGGCTACAAGTGCTCGGATCAACTAAAGTCTGCTTTAAAGAAGTCCTTATATGGTCTACGACAATCACCTCGATGTTGGTATGCAAAACTTTCGGATGCTTTAGAAATTTGGTTTTTCTCATGACTATGCTGATCATTCACTTTTCACCAAGATCCGTGGATCTACTATTCTTCACATTCTGGTCTATGTGGACGATTTTGTGATTGCCTCAATGATGCTACTGGCGCTTCAAGAGTTTAAAGATTACCGGCGATGCTTTGCATGAAGGATCTTGGTAAACTTAAATACTTTCTAGAATCGAGGTTGCTCGTAATGACTCTGGTTTACTTGTCTCAGAATACGCTCTTGATATTATCTCGAAACTGGTTTGTTGGGGTGTAAACCATGCTATGTCCCGGTAGTGAACCACAAACTTGAAGCCACCGGTCCCGCTAATGCACATCAATCGGAGATTGATTGGCGCTGATCTATTTAACCAATACTCGAGGAACTTGGTTATATTGTTCATATTCTTTCTACTTTCATGCGAAGCCTCTCTACCTCACCGGGAAGCGGCTCTTCGTGTTGTTCGATATCTAAAAGGATGTCGAGTAGGGGCATTTTCTTGGTGATGATTCTGTTAAGATTGCTTTGTGATTCCGATTGGTCATCATGTCCTACTACTCGTCGTTATCAGCGCGCATATATCATCTTTCTTGGAGACTCTCCGGTTATATGGCGCCAAAGCGAAGATAATGTCTCCTTGTCATCAGAGAGCTGAATACCGTCTTATGTCCAAACGATCAAGGAACGAAGTGGCTTAAGGAGCTCTTTGATTCATTTGAATTCCTAATCCTACACCGATCGCTTATTTTGTGATAGTAAATTGGCCATCTACATTATAGAATCTGTTTTCCGCGGCACTAAGCATATTGAGCGATTGTCATCATGTTCGCGATGCTGTCCGAAGAAACTCATCACTACAGAACATGTTACATCGAAAAACCAATTGGCACATCCTTACTAAGGCCCTACCTCGACCATTGTTTGAAGAATTGTTGTCCAAGTTAGGTGTTCGCCATCTCACACTTCCAACTTGAGGGGAGTAACATGATAAATACAAAGATATTTAGATAAATACTAGTATGGTCTTGATAATGATGTCTTTACTATATCTCTTTAAGATTAGGATCTCTCTATCTCGATGTTGTATATAAGAGGGTCATTGCCCATACAGATCAATAACACAAACTATTACTTCTATTTCACTCTTCCGTTATAATTATAATTAGAGAACACTATTTTTGTCACGATTATATGTTATGCTTTCTGAAATTTCAAACTATTTAATACACAAAATATATTAACCTATCACCTAATACTACATAACACATTATTCAAAAACAAACACAAAATATATTAACCTATCACCTAATACTACATAACACATTATTCAAAAACAAACACAAAATATATTAACCTATCACCTAATACTACATAACACATTATTCAAAAACAAACACAAAATATATTAACCTATCACCTAATACTACATAACACATTATTCAAAAACAAACACAAAATATATTAACCTATCACCTAATACTACATAACACATTATTCAAAAACAAACACAAAATATATTAACCTATCACCTAATACTACATAACACATTATTCAAAAACAAACACAAAATATATTAACCTATCACCTAATACTACATAACACATTATTCAAAAACAAACACAAAATATATTAACCTATCACCTAATACTACATAACACATTATTCAAAAACAAACACAAAATATATTAACCTATCACCTAATACTACATAACACATTATTCAAAAACAAACACAAAATATATTAACCTATCACCTAATACTACATAACACATTATTCAAAAACAAACACAAAATATATTAACCTATCACCTAATACTACATAACACATTATTCAAAAACAAACACAAAATATATTAACCTATCACCTAATACTACATAACACATTATTCAAAAACAAACACAAAATATATTAACCTATCACCTAATACTACATAACACATTATTCAAAAACAAACACAAAATATATTAACCTATCACCTAATACTACATAACACATTATTCAAAAACAAACACAAAATATATTAACCTATCACCTAATACTACATAACACATTATTCAAAAACAAACACAAAATATATTAACCTATCACCTAATACTACATAACACATTATTCAAAAACAAACACAAAATATATTAACCTATCACCTAATACTACATAACACATTATTCAAAAACAAACACAAAATATATTAACCTATCACCTAATACTACATAACACATTATTCAAAAACAAACACAAAATATATTAACCTATCACCTAATACTACATAACACATTATTCAAAAACAAACACAAAATATATTAACCTATCACCTAATACTACATAACACATTATTCAAAAACAAACACAAAATATATTAACCTATCACCTAATACTACATAACACATTATTCAAAAACAAACACAAAATATATTAACCTATCACCTAATACTACATAACACATTATTCAAAAACAAACACAAAATATATTAACCTATCACCTAATACTACATAACACATTATTCAAAAACAAACACAAAATATATTAACCTATCACCTAATACTACATAACACATTATTCAAAAACAAACACAAAATATATTAACCTATCACCTAATACTACATAACACATTATTCAAAAACAAACACAAAATATATTAACCTATCACCTAATACTACATAACACATTATTCAAAAACAAACACAAAATATATTAACCTATCACCTAATACTACATAACACATTATTCAAAAACAAACACAAAATATATTAACCTATCACCTAATACTACATAACACATTATTCAAAAAACAAACACAAAATATATTAACCTATCACCTAATACTACATAACACATTAAAAATATCAAATAATGTTCTTAACAAATAAAAACGACAAAATAATTACATTATCTAAAAAATCTCTTCTTAACAATAATAAAACACGCGGACACCCCCCTTGTGATGTTATATTTTTGATTATCTCTAGGAAAACTTAAAAATATTATAACTGATAAATCTTCTTGTTCTACATTCCTGGAAACATGAACATCTAGACAATTCAAGTCCGATATAATTTGTTCTGCCGTTTAAATATTAGGAATGCAGAAAAGTCATTATTCTACGTCCCTGGAAATATCTAGACAATTCAAGTCCGATATAATTTGTTCTGCCGTTTAAATATTAGGAATGCAGAAAAGTCATTATTCTACGTCCCTGGAAATATCTAGACAATTCAAATCGATTTTTGTTCTGGCGTTTAAATATCTACAAGACTACAAATCAAATAGAAATAAAGCTTTTATATGACAGTGAAAGGCGTTATGAAAAGGATAAATATTATTCACATGGAGTGGAAACAACAGTGTTATACAGAGACTGAGAGAAGTAGCCAAATTCATCGCAAAATTCCAAGACAATTAGGGCCATAATACGACAAACATTCATCTTGTCCACCATGCAGTCAGCAGATATATATATATATATATATTTTTTTTTATTAACCAGCGGGTATCCTAGGTCCATGAAGAAGTCCATACTAATCCACAAGAGGAGGTGCAGCCCACAGATAGACCCTTTCTTCGGGTATTCAAATGAGCCCTAAAACATAGACTCATATCCGTGTTAGATGACCAAGATAATTGTGATTTAGTTTCTCACAACAGGTAGATCGAACCTAAAACGTGTTGGCGTCTCAGTCTCTTTACCACTCGACCACCACTCGACCACGATCACGGTCAGTCAGCAGATATTTTGTTCAAGATTAAACGCTTAATATAATACGTGCAAAAAAATCAAGGAAGATATGTATAACATGGTGAAAATCACAAATCTTGAATCACGGTCAAAGTAGGACACACATGAGAAAAAGGTTAAAAAGTACCTGAGTATACGTATCATTAGTTGATTACCCGAGAGAATATTCAAAAAGTCATGAAAAGAAAACACAAGTAGCTTCATACGAAATTTAATTTTAAAAAAACTTACACAAAGACTATAAAATTAAATATATATGTAAAGAAAATGAAAATAAAATGAAAATTTAAGACTTTCTCCTTTTTTTTGTTTTGGCTAAAAGGTATCCAAGGCCAAAACTCTTATGGGGAAAAGATATGAAACGGTCATATATAACTCATCACATCGTACAATCATGGACAAGTCTGGTCCGGTCGGCAACGTTAAGCCTCCAAGACAAGAAGGGATCGGTCGTGATATCATGGCTCTCTCTGACGTCATCAACGAAAGAATATTTGTTGTTGTTCGCCGGCGAGTAATAAGGAACTCTTTGCGTATTTTGCTGTTGGTGGTGAGTCCAAGGCGACGTTGATGCACAATAATGATTATTATTACTGTTGTTATTATAATAGTTATCTGCACCTCCGTGATGATCCGATGCCGGAACACCAAAAGCCGTTAGTCCTCCACCGGAAGTAGAGTTTCCGGCTGCCGACGTACGTCTTTCTTCCTTCTTGAATCGGATTCCACACGCATTGCACAGTGACTGGCCAAATTAAAAATCATAAAGTTATAATCAATATATTTTCATAAGCTACAAAATGGACTAATAGTCGGTAGTGTAATATCGAACAAAAGTGGTAATGGTATATTATAGGATGCTTTTTTTAAAGTGTGGTATTTAAAGCTGCCATCTCGAGTTTCAATATTCACAAGATGACTTCATTGATTTATACTTATATTTGGTCGAAATAAATAATGGATCTAAAAGTTTGGATAAGCCGAAAAATAAAATAGACTAATAGTATATGGTTTGTAACGATTAGTGATGCAATGGCTACATGTTATATACCTTGGGACCACTTGGACCGTTTCTCCAAAGAGGAGTAGAAGTGGTGTCACAGTTAGCGCAGCGGCGAGCGACTGTTGTTTCCGCCGCCACCACTCGACCACCACTCGACCACCACTCGACCACCACTCGACCACCACTCGACCACCACTCGACCACCACTCGACCACCACTCGACCACCACTCGACCACCACTCGACCACCACTCGACCACCACTCGACCACCACTCGACCACCACTCGACCACCACTCGACCACCACTCGACCACCACTCGACCACCACTCGACCACCACTCGACCACCACTCGACCACCACTCGACCACCACTCGACCACCACTCGACCACCACTCGACCACCACTCGACCACCACTCGACCACCACTCGACCACCACTCGACCACCACTCGACCACCACTCGACCACCACTCGACCACCACTCGACCACCACTCGACCACCACTCGACCACCACTCGACCACCACTCGACCACCACTCGACCACCACTCGACCACCACTCGACCACCACTCGACCACCACTCGACCACCACTCGACCACCACTCGACCACCACTCGACCACCACTCGACCACCACTCGACCACCACTCGACCACCACTCGACCACCACTCGACCACCACTCGACCACCACTCGACCACCACTCGACCACCACTCGACCACCACTCGACCACCACTCGACCACCACTCGACCACCACTCGACCACCACTCGACCACCACTCGACCACCACTCGACCACCACTCGACCACCACTCGACCACCACTCGACCACCACTCGACCACCACTCGACCACCACTCGACCACCACTCGACCACCACTCGACCACCACTCGACCACCACTCGACCACCACTCGACCACCACTCGACCACCACTCGACCACCACTCGACCACCACTCGACCACGATCACGGTCAGTCAGCAGATATTTTGTTCAAGATTAAACGCTTAATATAATACGTGCAAAAATCAAGGAAGATATGTATAACATGGTGAAAATCACAAATCTTGAATCACGGTCAAAGTAGGACACACATGAGAAAAAGGTTAAAAAGTACCTGAGTATACGTATCATTAGTTGATTACCCGAGAGAATATTCAAAAAGTCATGAAAAGAAAACACAAGTAGCTTCATACGAAATTTAATTTTAAAAACTTACACAAAGACTATAAAATTAAATATATATGTAAAGAAAATGAAAATAAAATGAAAATTTAAGACTTTCTCCTTTTTTTTGTTTTGGCTAAAAGGTATCCAAGGCCAAAACTCTTATGGGGAAAAGATATGAAACGGTCATATATAACTCATCACATCGTACAATCATGGACAAGTCTGGTCCGGTCGGCAACGTTAAGCCTCCAAGACAAGAAGGGATCGGTCGTGATATCATGGCTCTCTCTGACGTCATCAACGAAAGAATATTTGTTGTTGTTCGCCGGCGAGTAATAAGGAACTCTTTGCGTATTTTGCTGTTGGTGGTGAGTCCAAGGCGACGTTGATGCACAATAATGATTATTATTACTGTTGTTATTATAATAGTTATCTGCACCTCCGTGATGATCCGATGCCGGAACACCAAAAGCCGTTAGTCCTCCACCGGAAGTAGAGTTTCCGGCTGCCGACGTACGTCTTTCTTCCTTCTTGAATCGGATTCCACACGCATTGCACAGTGACTGGCCAAATTAAAAATCATAAAGTTATAATCAATATATTTTCATAAGCTACAAAATGGACTAATAGTCGGTAGTGTAATATCGAACAAAAGTGGTAATGGTATATTATAGGATGCTTTTTTTAAAGTGTGGTATTTAAAGCTGCCATCTCGAGTTTCAATATTCACAAGATGACTTCATTGATTTATACTTATATTTGGTCGAAATAAATAATGGATCTAAAAGTTTGGATAAGCCGAAAAATAAAATAGACTAATAGTATATGGTTTGTAACGATTAGTGATGCAATGGCTACATGTTATATACCTTGGGACCACTTGGACCGTTTCTCCAAAGAGGAGTAGAAGTGGTGTCACAGTTAGCGCAGCGGCGAGCGACTAAGTTGTTTCCGCCGCCTCCACCGGCTTTCTTGCCACCGTGCAAGAAGTCCCATGAGCCTAAGGCGTTGGAGATATTGTTCGAAGTATGAGTAGAGAATCTACGGTCATCGTCGTCGTTGCAGAGGCGAGTAGAGGGAGTTCCAAGGGAGAGAGTGCAGTCAACAGAAGCATAAGGCGAGGAGTGATGATGGACGACATCATTTTCAGAGGAGAAGAACATTGACAAACCCATCACTATACGTAGGTAAATGATTTTAAGGAAAATCGTGTTTCGAGAGATGAAAAGGAGGTGTGTGTGTGTGTGTGTTTCGTGTGGTGATTATAAGGAAACGGTGAAAGAGTACTCAGCTAATAAAATACAAAGGAGTCCACGTTGCTGTTGTGAAGTGGAGACAGCGAGTGAGTATTTATAGAACTTTGGTACGTAAGTACTCGACAAAAAGACCAAAATTTGGTCCCGGTGTTATGTATGTAATGTATTACTCGATCCATATTGTTTTCTTTCCTGTTCTTTAGATTAATTTAGACGAGTATATATATATGCTCCTTTAATTTGTCTAAAAAAGATGTTACAAAAAATATTTAAATATGTGTTGGCCGGGTCCTTGGTTCAGTTCTAATAAAAGACTTTTGTTGATGTTACATAAGTAATACGTTATATATTTCCACGGGATTACAATTTTCTGGATAGTATTCCAAATAATAATTCTAATAATTTAAGAATAGTGAGCTTTTTGCGATTAGTAATTGATTTTGATTCACCTGTTCTATTATTATTATTCCGTTTATTTAAGTCAATTTATATTTGAATACTTATAGTACAATTTTATTGCATTCCTACGTGATTTTTTAGAATGTATACAAAAAATAACTTAATCTATAAAACTGTACATCATTGAACGTAGCGAAAACAATTATGATATCTTTTCACCTTTCCGTATTCATTTTGTTTCATTAACGATACTGTTTTCCCACTAACACTGATTTCTTAAAAATGTATATACAAATATGCTATTATTAAGTCAGCAAGTAGATGATAATAACTGAAGTTCAAAGATAATTACTTTTGGGCCAGAAGAAAATTAGAAATAAAAAATCACACAATATTTTCAGTGTTGTTTAGATATATTTCACTCTAAAACAATACTTTTAGTACGGACGAAATTGTTTAACACTGCTAAGCAAACTACAGTGTTATAATTAATTAATAAAAAGAGATTGTTAACAATTAAAAAGTAAGCAATAATAATGACAAGTTCAATCTGCAGACAAAGTGGAGGGAGAGAGATAGAGAATGTAGAAAAAAAGAGGACCACGTGACTTGGGATGTCACGGTCTTCAAAGGATCTGGTCTCTTCTCCGATCACGATCATCTCCAAACCCGAATCTCTCAGTCCCCTTCTTCCACACGTCGTCGCTTGCTTCACCGCGTCGACGTGTTATACTCTCAGTTTTTGCATGAGACTTTTATTGTCCTTGTGATGATAACGTTCACCGCACTAAATTATGTTCTAGTATCACGCATTCTCATATGTGATATAATATGACTCGTTCATTCTAATTTTTTTTTTGAAAAAAATTTACTTTCAACCTTTAAATTAACCTCTCATTCCAAAACCAATCAAAATGCCACGTAGATAATTAATTAAAAAATATTTAATTTATTTAAAAATAACTTAAAAAAAAAGAATAATGCTAATTTTAATAACGCTGACGCCGCCACCTAAACCGTAAACCCGAAATCTTAAATTTTCAACCCTAAACCTTAAATCCTAAACCCAAACCCTAAACCTTATACCATAAACTCAAATCCTAGACCGTAAACCCAAATTGTATACCCTAAACCCAAACCATAAACCGTAAACCCAAACCATATACTCTAAACCTAAATCTTAGACCGTAAACCCAAACCTTATAGCGTCTAGGTTTAGAGTTTGAGGCTAGGACGTTATTTTTGTTATTTTTAAATAAATTTAATATTTTTTAGTTATCTACGTGACACTTGAATTGGTCTAGGAATGAGAGGTGAATTTAAAGGTTCATCCTAAGAGGTGAACCTAAGTTTTGTTCTCTTTTTTTTATCGGATATCCCCGAAGGGACATGTTCATTCTAATTTATATCGTTCAGAAACCGTCTTTTAAATTCCACATTCAAAAATATAGCAACATCTTCTCTATATGCATGTAACACTAATTTCTAATGTAATCTTAGATGAAATGTCATGAATTTCAAAACAAAAGTGGAATTCAGAATATGAATCAGCTGGTCTTTTACCACTCTATAGAAACACTGTCGAGATAGTATTTAATTTTATTAACCTTTTTTAACAGAAAAGAAGAGTGTCGAAATTTCACTCAAAAGATAGTATTTACAATTACAACCAATGAATGTTAAACTAAATACTCACGCGTACTTCAGTCGTTGCGAACTTTGTATGCATTTAAACGTTAACGTTGTAACGATTGTGGCAAATGCATGAGATATCTTAATCGCCAAGGTCGGTACTTTTAAGGAGCTAGCTAACGAATAAAACTAGCCAATGCTCGAGTTAGAAGTGACATATTAAAGGGATAAAGGTAAAGGTGACCCAAGTGAGATACTTTACAATGATTTTAAAAGCAATAACATTGTGTTCTTTCTTTAGCTTGGCGAGAGATAGATCTATTGGTTAGTCAAAGAAGCAACCTCCAACTCAAATATAAAATTATAAAATAAAAGGTTACAAAGAGAATGAACCCTTCAAATGAATACACTATGTAGCTCTATAAAAGATCTTATATTCTTCATTGCTTATCTTTTTTTTTAGTTGGATCAAATCACGTTGTAATTACGTTACTAACAGATCCATCTTGTTGTTTTTTTTTGTTTTGCACAAAGTAAAAAGTAATATAGAGAATATATATAGTTCTACAAAACGCAAAACAGCTGAGTTTGATCTAAGTGGAAAACAGATTAAATCAAAAGGGTAAGTAGACTCATTACCGATAAACAAAATCAGATTCTCAAGTAAGATTTCGAACTGCCATTTTTTAGTTTTAAATTGACATTTTATTTTATCGTATTTTATAAGTTAAAAACATCTTAATTGTGGTGATCATAATTATGATTATTAACACACTCCCCATAATACGTTTGTAGCCGGATCGTCATTCGGGTACTTCGCGAAATCAATTTCTAATGTGTTATGTCGATTTTGGTTCAACATAACATATTAAGTTATACAAATTTTCATTTTCTTTTAATCGGAAAGAAGGGTACTCTAAATGCGGTGTCATCAACTTATAGTATTTGTTATTGACCATATCCAGTGAGTTTATAGTTTAACGAAAACAATCAACTGAGTTTCACATCACGATAAATACAATAATCTTTTTTGAGGGCGTGTAACGCCAAACATGAACAGACAAAAACATGTGTGACCAGAAAGGGTATAACACTATGAATATTAAGATGAAACATCAGGAATGGGGCTTAGAGAGAGAGAGCGAACAAAGAGAATCAGATCGGTCTTGAGATTGGTGTTATTTTGTTCAATTAAGACGACCACACCGCTTTCCCAAAGATGCTTCTCTCTCAAATACACATAACTTGACACTTTGCTTTGTGACACACGAAACCTAACTATTACCCCAAGACACTAAGTGTTCGACTTTGTAATTGTCATGTCTCTCAACTCACGTGACTTCTAATCTATAACCTTCATTTGCATGTATTTTATAAGTAAGTGGTTTAGTAAAGCACGTTGCTTCCTATATATAAAATCATGTGCCAAGGTTGTGCATACAAGCAAAAAGTAATTAATAACCAAATACAAGGTACGATGTAACGTGGTTTAGTTACAGATTTAGCAAAGCTAACGTGAGCTTTTCTTTAGGCCGTACCGTATCCAAAGATGAAAGAAGAATGAAAGAGAAAAAAATATACTATACATCAAAGGCAACAAGATCCAACTGGAATGTCTTTTTTTCTTTGAATATAATGTCTGTGTTGTGTCGTTTTACCGATTGTCCCTTTAGATTACTCGACCATATATGTCATTTCACTTACTAATAATCATTTAAAATAAAATATTTTATATTAGCTAAATCTATTTTTACTTTAAGAACATGAATTACCTCACATGATTTCCAGTAACCAACAAAAAAGCATCTAATAAAACAATAAAATATTTTTAAATTTTGAAATGAGTATAACTATATGCTTTCAGTCTAAAGCTTAACAAATTTTATTTGTGATTTTAAAATAATATTGGAAATTAGAAATCCGCTTTAAACTACTTCATTAGTTGTAAATGGACCACTGTATTATCAAAAAAAATCACAATAAAAATCTTTTCTAATTTTTGTCAATATTTAAAAATATTTTGGTGTTTTTTTAAACGGTTTTTTTAATAAATACATCTATATTATGAAATGTAAATATTATACACTAAAATTAATAATAACAAGAAAAAGAAAAATAAAATCTTTTTATTGGACTCAATAAACCCTTGAGTTTTTTTTTCCTTAAAAATATCCAAGAAAAAAAACAAAGAGGTTTATAACACTCAATCTGATTGCTTAAACCTTACTTCTTGTGTCCTAACTTTAATCGCATCTGCACATACTAAAAAAGATCTCCTTACTTCTTTTGTAGTTCACATGGATCAAAATCTACCAGTGTGGTTCACATAGTCAATATGAATCTGTAAAGTTGATGACAAAAAAAAAATACTGAAAAAGACAACGATGACGAGTGAATAATGAATTACTCAATGAGGAACTCGCATCAAAACATAATACATATTTTACTACTATAAAACAATCATCATAACATATAAACTTAGATACTAACAACCACACAACTTGGTTTCGTTTCCAAGTTGTAGCATACATATTCTTGCCTACTAAGCAAGACATTCATATAGTCATCCTCGTGATGACTTTCATATATCTTTGGGTTCAGCCATAATCGTGATGATACTATCCTCGTGATAGCTAAGAACCTCATGAGTGGAGGCAGCCGTAACTGGCACTCCCATACCGGGCTCGTCAGCTGTTCATGACGTGTGCATGTAACCCGTCGGCCCAACACAGTCCAGTTTTCGAGGGAAGACCACGGCCCATAGCTCGATTCTTCCTCTCTTACATCATACATGCTCATATTATATAATACATTTTATACCATACATATCATTTCCATTATACCATAGTCATTATATCGTCTTGTATATACTTACTAGGTGTCTTCATGCACCATGTGCAGTAAAAAAATTTTAAAATATTTTTTAACAGATAAATATAAATTATATTTTAAAATAAATTTTTATTAATATTGTAAATTTTCTTTTTCGTATCAATATTTTAATATAAATTTGATTTAATTAAACATAAAAATTATATTTAAGAATATGCATGTATATATTTGAAATTATAATCTTAGATAGATTTTTCTATCTATTTATTTTAATTAAATATATTAAATAAATTTGTAAAAGTTGCATAATTACCAAAAATTAAAATTAAACAATATTTATAAAATTTGTAGATATATAAGAAAATAATAATTTTACGATTAAATTTTATAATTTTCTAAAACAATTGTATAACATTTTTAAAAAAATTAGTAATAAAATTGTATAATTTAAAATTATATAATTAAATTATATTTCGAAATTTATAATGTCATATTTGAATATATTTATTTTAATGATAATTTATGAGTTCTTTCCATATTCTAAAAAAAATTCCAAAAATATAAATTGACATTAAATGTAATATATGAGTTATTACCATATTTTAAAAAGTTTACCAAAAATATAAATTAATATTAAATGCAATTGTCCATGTCATATTAAGCTATAAGACATGTCATCAATTTCAGTAGTCATGTCATATTTGTTTTGTGAAATTGATTGTAAAAAGGACATGTGGCAAAATCACTTCGCAAATATAGTCTAGGGGATACTACACATTTATTTCATCATATTATTTCTTATATACATGTCATACATATAAACAAATCATCATTTCACGCAACTTATTCTATTAGACATTAAAATCATATAATCATAGAATCATACAATTCCTAACTAACAATCAGATCTAAGCCTACATATTATAACTCATGTAGTATAACAGAAAAATATGAACTATGCTCCCATAAATCCCTCACCTTAAGCCACTTGACTGACAAGTTTTTCATTTTCTCTAACTTTGGACAGATCCATTGTACCGCTCGTTTTCCATGTTCCCGAACTCCAGACCCTCTCTCCTTATAGTCGAACATATATCCACGTGTCCATAAGGCTCCTGCCAAATATGAGCTCAGTCCGAGCTCATTTTCCCAACCAAACAAGACGATCCATCAACATACCACTCTGTTTCACAATGTACCAAACCGGTTCAGAAATACATGAATAACTAATAAACTGACCGTCCACTTTTCGATCCCACCGTTGAATCATGAGTCTGCAGTGTCCCGTACATCTATACAAAACTTCAGTTAGATCAGCACCCGAATTAACCTTCCACGTTCTCTTGAAGTTGCTGCAGCAAAACAGTTCAACCTCCCTGCTGCTTCTGATGCTTGCGTAGGAAGCAAAGCTCATCACAACGAAGTCATTACTCTAGTGACAGAGACGTCAGTTTCTATGGCTTCCCTGACATGTCCTCTATTAAGAATAACTCCATATATGATCTTTCTAACTCAGATGCGATCGAGATCCTTCTTTCAAAAGTCCATCTCAAACTGTGTTCTTCTTCCTCTACTCCACGTGTCCCCTTAATGAGCTTTAATGACTTGGGTCAAAATCTCTTAAACCCATTTTATTAATAACGCAGAATTGGGGTGTTACAAGATTCCCGAAGTAGAAACCCTAACTGTACACCCACGTATACAGCGGAACAAGATGATTAAGCTTTGCGCCAAGGTAAGCAAGAACCTTTTTTTTTTATATTCCGGATCCTTCCTTCTATATATATCTATTCGTGATTGTATTGTCTGTATCGAGAGATGTCTGCAGTATTGTCGGAGAGGGTTTACATCCGTGGCCTCGAGTTTTAAGCATGGATGGGAGGAGCAGAACAAAGTTGTTCTTGGTTTTGTATTTATGGGAGGATGGTTCGGCCAATCTATCATAAGTAAAGTTCTTTGAATTCATGTATGTATGGATGTTTCAAACATTCTTGTAACTATGTCTTATTCCTCGTTCCAATGAATGGATGTTTCAGATGCTTACAAGAGAAGAGAGCATTGGTTAAGAGTACACAAGTTCTTGACGAGGAAAAGCGTATCCGAGGGGAAATTTACCTTAAGCGTGATAAGGTAATTAAAGTTTTGTTTAAACTTAGTGTTTTTTTTTAAAAAATAATTATTGATTTGGTATGCATATGTTTGTTTGATGTTTGGTGATTCTCGATCTAGGCTATGTTTTATCCCTTGACTTAGTTGTGTGAAATAATAACTGTGTTCAACCATTTAGTTTAATTCAGGGAAAGAAGAAGGATGATTGATGTCTAGGCTACTACTATCTGTGTGTTGTTCGTGGGAAACTCGAACTAGACTTTGTTTTCTCTATCCCTGACTTATTTGTGTAATAATAATGGATGTTTGTGTTGGTTTGGCGTGTTTTTTTTATGATATCTCTACTACTACTTATTTGTGTAATAATGAAAACGAAAAAGGCGGAGGAGAAACTCTTCTTAGCTTTGCAAACATATTTGGTGTTTTATCTACTACTTATTTGTGTAATAACGAAAACAAAGAAGAGGAGATCCTAATCCCCAGCTTTTCAATTTTCTTCCTCTTCTGATAACCTTTTTTGTTCATTTTGAACTGTTAGACACCATCCAACCTTTTACACGTTTGTAATTAGAGTAAAAGGGTGTGCAAACTCTCCTCCTAAAGAAAATGCAAAGGACCTCACATTGTAAAGACTGTAAATAAGAATCTCAAAGATATTCTGGTGTGCAAATTCATTATTCATCTAGACTTTTTTGTTGTTAATCCTCTGACGACACACAGCCTGTTAAATTCTACAACTGCAACAAAAGCATACATCTGAACGAGGTTTTATATAGTCTGTCAGATGCATAGAAACTGATCCATGCAATGCAATGCAAACATCATCCAAAAAGTTTAACTGTTGTGAATAAATTCGAGAACAGGACATCAGGCTCACATCAGCAATCCATCATACAAGAACATTATATATAGTGGTAGGTGTGAGTTGGGGTCTTTATCTAAAAACAAAAAAAAAAGAGATTTATTTAAAAGATTAAAGACAGAACCATGTTCATAGACATAACAGAAACAATGAAAAAAAAAACACACACACCAACAGCCAAATACCATCACTTGTAACTCTTCTTTCACAGACGAAATCAACTCGACAAAAACTGAAACATGGAGAGACGAAGAATTATATAGGAAAGATAAGAAAGAAAAAGAAAAAGACCTTTAAACCCAGTCCCTTGGTTATTTACCTCTTTAACATCGTCTTCAATCTCCTGAAGACCGCTTGAGAAGGGGCTTGTTGTTACACGAGCTGAAGAAGAAAAACCAAACAAACAGGTTTATGAAGAAGAAGATTGTTTCTACTGAAGCCAAAATAAAAAATAATAAATAAATAAAAAGCTTACAAACCACATACCGAGCAGGATTCCAGCACCACCAAAGACCGTTTTAAAGAAGTATCCATAAATTTTCGAGACAGCTAACAAACCAAAAAAAAAGAAAAAAATTTGATTCCAGCAAAACTTAGAAACAAGAAACACAAAAAAAAAAAAAAACTTGACTTGAAGGAGAGATTTTGATATGCAAATAAAAATGAGGATACCTTTCTCACTCACGGATGAAAAATCACGATACTGCAACGGCAGCATCCCCTTGCTACAAACCTGCATAATTATTGTTCCTTAGTTCAATCTCGGTGAAAAGACACAAAAGCAAAAGACTTAACAAGCAGAGACAACATCTCTCCATTACCTTCTTCTTTTCTAGGGTTTTTGAGATTGGTCTCGCAGTTTCAAATTTTGTTATCTTATTATATATCTAGGGCATCAATTGGGCCTGTTTGTATTGTGAGTTGTTGGATCAAATTCGTGCCTATTTTATAGTGATGGGGCCTCTCTCCTTGGTCATACATAACACTAATTCTATATATACTGTAATCTCCAACCAATGCAGCATTAGAATCTCATGTGATAAAAAAATTTAACGGTCTTTGAAACAGGGCTTGTCAGTTCTTGACACAGAGAACCACTTTACAAATATTGGCTTATCCATCAGCTCTAGCAAAAAGGCTTTCAGAACTGTCCCAGATGATGAGAACAAGATAGAGGTACATTTTTATACCAAGTGTCTTTCAAACAAGGGTTTTCTGCAAAAAAACCCTCAATGTGGTTTTGCAAATTAATCATGGCTCTTACGGGTCAACCCTCAAGTGCAGTCAAACCGCAATATAACCCTCGGCCGTATTTATGTGTATTTGACTGTGTATAATTTTAACATTTTTTCAATACTAGGTCGTTTTGGCGCTAATTTTTTAATGAAAAAAATTTGTTGAACCCGTGGTTTGAAATTTGAACCTTAAATACCATGTGCATGCTATATAACCATCTCGGCCAACAAATATATTTGTTTACTTAACAAGTGTAATTATATTGATTTCTAAAACGAAATGACCTTGTTTTTCTCGGACATGGGAGCTTGCGTAAATGTACAATGAAGGTGGGGTTCAACAAATTTTTTTCATTAAAAAATTAGCGCCAAAACGACCTAGTATTGAAAAAATGTTAAAATTATACACAGTCAAATACACATAAATATCGCCGAGGGTTATATTGCGGTTTGACTGGCACTTGGAGGGTTGACCCGTGGGTTTTTGAGTTCGCGGATTAATTTGCAAAAAAAAACCACATTGAGGGTTTTTTTGCAGAAAACCCTTCAAACAATTTCACAAGGTAACATTCTCTAGACTAACACATACATAAACTTTTATGACAAGAAATTTCTGCTATTTGGCTCACTACTTATCAAAAGAGCAAGGACTTTGGAGGAACCTTATTAGCTATAATGAGAATAATTAAACCTTTATTTTTCTTATCTTGTGTCTTCTTCTTTCTGCGTTATACATACACTAGTATTGACCCCATGCTACGCATGGGATATTTTTTTGTTACAAAGAAGACCATATTTAAGTTATATATATATATCATGTTTCCAATTTGATATTTAACCATTCTTAGATATATTTTTTTGAGAACGTTACCTTAGAGAATAAAAACATTGAAGAATCTGATTGTCTGAGTTCCTAATATTCCCTGCAGTCAAGAGAACGCAAAGTTGAAAGAATTTATTTTTCGTTGTGTATTGGTATATCAAACATCTAAAAATTATGTATTGCAAAGATTGCCGACCAATTTCTAGAGAAATTAAAAAAAAAATACAGACATATAGCTAATATACCTCTCTTAATTTTCCATGGCATCAACATTTGAAGTTCCTATCCCATACAACCGTAAACAGACCAAAATTTCTCACCGAATATCAAAGTATTCGCAGTAGAATTTAAACAATCCAGATCCTTAAAGTGGTGAATTAGTATAATTGATTTTACCTTTTATGAAATTCAGTTCCTCCTATTGTACCATGTCTACGTTTGCTTTCTTTCTTCCTCCCCCTTTCTTTCTCTTTTTCCTACCTTGAAGTCTCTTTGCACTTGTCGAATCTTCAGCAGCTAGGATCCACTATATCCATTATTTCTCGAAACTTCTTGGCCTTAAACAGGTTTTGATGAAGCAATTTGGTGTTTCGCTAAGGCGCCAAGCCAACAAAACTGTACTGAATAGTAAAATAGTGTAACTGGAGAATTTGGTTGCAGAGATCCGTTTATTTAGAAGAAAAAAAACTCAACACTGCTCAAAACATTGATGAAGCAAAAGTATAAACCTTTCCTATTATATTCTCAATCGATAGGTAGTTTAATGTCGTTGTTGTTCGTTTATCAAATTTTTAGAGATATAAAAATAAGAAAAAGAAAAGATAGTGGATGAAGAAGTAGGATCATGGGTAGTGGGCGCTCTTTTTAGAAACGGTTGATAAGTTTTTTTTATAATCATTATCTTGTTTTAATTGTTTTTTAATTTTTTTTAAACATAAATTATGTGTCAAAATTTGATTGGTTAGATGACTTGTGATTTAGTATATAAAGTATATGTATTCAACTCTCAGCTAGCTGCTTATGCAAGAGAAGTGGCCGGCTCAGAAACAACATCAGCTGCATGGAAGCCGTTTGGTTCCGTATCCTCTAATCCCCAGTACTTTGCCTTTTTGACATCGTCTTCATACATTTGTCTTGAAAACTCCTCATGATCATACGCTAGTGTTGCTTTGCCTCCAAACTCCTTGGGGAGATTCTCAACATCAAAATGTGATTTCATCAGTTCATCACTTGTTTTGTCTTTTGGGTACACAAATTTGACCTTTTGAGCTGTGCGTGGGTCCAAGAAGTACTTAATAGCCTACATGGAGAAGAGTAGGTAAAATGAATGGCTCTTTTAAAAAAAATAAAGTGACATTTTGATAATGAGTTTGTTTAATGACGATGTTACCTTGTAGCCTGCTTGGAATAGTCTTGGTGGATTGTAGAGAAAGGCCATACCGAGTCTCTCAGGGTAATGGTTCTGGAGAATGTAGACAATGTCCCGTGTTGTTTTCATAGGGACATTAGCGGCCATAGACCAGCCAGTGAAATCGATGAGCCAAGACATTTGTTCTTGTCCCCTTGGAAGATTGAGGATTGCATTTTCAAGAAGATAAACCAAATGCCTGATATTACCTTCCGCTGATGTTGAGTTCTGTTTTATAAAATATTAATTGAGAATTTTTAAAACTTATTAAAAATATTTTTAAAATGAGATAAATATGTGAAAATGCGCTTACTTACCTGCATTGTAGGTCTCATTATAAGCACTACTCTACCTTGCCGATCATGAAAACTAGCTCTTGAAACTTTACCGGTCTCACCTTCATGTGCTACTTGATGCTGGAGAGAAGAAGAAAAGAGATGATTCAAAGCGGAAAAAGATACAAATAATCCGGTATAGTACATTTAAGTTAAATTTACCCAAAGGATCTCGTGAGGTTTGTATGTTGATCTCCACTTAAGAGTCTCCTCAATCATTTTCTTGGCTTTTTCGACATTCCAATTACGAGCATCCAAATATCTCCTCAAGGAAGCATCAGAGCAGAAAACTAAACTATGTCCCGAGAGCGGTCCTAACGCAGATCTCAATTTGCTAACCTGAATGTTTGGAGAGGTTATATTTAGTAATACTTTGGTATTTTATATTAATGCTCCCACATAGTGAAAAAAAGAAAGAGAGAAAAGCTTCGTGTACCTTGTTATCTTGCTGAGAATCGTCATCAAGTTGGTGAGCATTCTTTCTCTTGAACATGTTTGATATTAACAATCCTTTAGCTCTAAGTTGACAGCAAGAATAAGCAGGTTTTAATCCGATAGGAGTTATTTTAGATTCAAGAATCAGCTATAGTAAATTTGATCGACTATTAATAGATAATTAATAGAACATAAATCTAAGCTTTATACAACATGGAGATCTTACAAAGAGGTGAACAGTTTGTCAATAATCTAAGTTCGAATCTTCTTCAAACATACTGTATATGAAAATTCTCTAGAAAAAAAAATAAAGTCCTTCTAGAAACGTATATAATTCAAAGCATTTATTACATAGCCCTTCTAGAAACATATATAATTCAAAGCATCTATTACAAATTTCATGACTAGTTAGTTAACATTGACATTATAGCTAAATCTGTTATAATAATAACTCGACCATTAAAGTTCTTTTTCATTTCAAAATTCTAATAAACGGCCGTGAATCTAAACATATATTTGCAAAATTCAGTAAATATCAACTAAAAAGTTAATTTATATAATAAATAAATAAATGAAATTTATGAAGTTTACTCGTCTCGAGAGTCTTGAAAACAGCAGAAGCCTTGAAAACACGTACGTACGATCAAGAAACTTGATTTTTAGACAAACGAAATGAAAATATAAGTTCGTTAAGTGGTAAATGATGTTGGTCCCTCCTAGATGGAGAGAACCAAGTGGGCATGAGACATAATAATAATTCTCATGACCCTTTGCACTGTAGACTCACAATAATAGAGTTTAGAGAGAGAGACAAAAGAGAAAAAGGAGAAAAAGAGAGAGAAGGAGAAAACTCGTAAGGTAATTTCAAGACTGGATTTGGAGGGTCAAACGGATCCTGATCGGGCTGATATTTTGTGGGAAGCTTCTTCAGTCAGTTGGTTAGAGGTTCACCGAAGGGATTTGGATTTCAACGGTTGGATCTTCTGTTGTCTGGGTTTTCTTGAAGCTGGTCGCCATAGTTCTTCAGCAGAGCAGTCTTGGGTGTTTGGTAAATCCAACGGTGAGATCTTCTCTTATTGAGCTGAAATTTGGCAGAGGTATTGTCGACTTGTTTATCTTGGATTTGTACGGTTGGATTAGTTTCTGGAAGCCGGAATCTTTGTGAGCTGAGGTCGTTTGGTTGCTGCCGGTTTTGAAGCTTTGTGTTGCTCTCTTGTTGTTGTTGTTTGTGTTGGAGATAGCTCTTTGTAGCTAGATTCTCTGTTCTGTTCAGGCTGTTGAACAGGGAGGACGTGGTTGTACTCATACCATTTATATAGTCGATTTTTGAGTGGACTACGGTCCCGTGGTTTTTCCTTCTCACATCGAGGAGGTTTTCCACGTAAAAATTGTGTGTCTCATTTAGTTATTGCAACTTTGATATCTTGCCATCGTCGAAGTATTTTCCTCACAGGTTCGCACAAGGTCAGGGGAACACGACCATTAGTATCTCCGCTGCGCCGTGTGACTTTCCCCAACAAATGATAATATAGAGAATCTAACCTGATAATATGGATTTTTTTTTTTTTTTTTTTGGTCAAAGATAATATGGATCTCTTTGTATGAGTGATCTAGAGAGAAAGAAAGAAGGATCAGTTTTGGTTGTCACGCGAGTATCACTCCCACTTTTAAAGGGCTAAAAAGGCTAGAAACGTGGGAAAGATGATTTTGCATACATTAACTAATGAGAAATACACCAGGATACCACTAAGAAAGTTTTTGTCACAAATATAGATTCTAAAAATCAAAATGATCAAAATATTTCATTAAAAAAGTAAATATATACTTATATTCGTAAGATTAACTAATCCAAACTTTGGGGTATAGAGTTAAAGGGTGGAGATTTGAGATTGAGATTGAAATTTAAAATTTTATAAAATAAAAAATAAAAATTTTAAAAATAGTTTCAAAAAGTATTTTTCGAAATACAAAAAGAAAATTTGAAAAAATAAAAATAAAAAAATTTCGAAAAGATTTTTTTATAAAAAAGTTCGAAATTGACATATAATCTAAAACTATAAAAATATTATTTTTTCAATTTTTTTTAATTTTTTTTTAATTTTTAATTTTTTTTAATTTTTTTTATATATTTAGGGTACAAGGATCCTTTTACTTACTAAATGAAATATTTTAATCATTTTTCTTTTTGTGGTTTTTTTTTTTTTTGTCGGCTGCCCATGTAAACTAGATCAAGTGGTGGCAGACGAGCCGATTTTCCGAGGAGCGGACGATTCTCCGAGGAACATCTTCGTCTGTCCGGGTCTGATCTATATGGGAAAAATATATCTTTTGCTCTTGGCTTCTTTTGCAAGCGTGTCCGCTCGACCATTCATACTCCGAGGAATATGAGACAAACTCACATCCTCGAAGTCTTCATGTATTCTCTGGAACACCTCAATCTCTGTCGCAAAAGTTGGCCAATCCATCGGGTTAGTAGTCATGTCCACTAGATCCGAGCAGTCCGTCTCGAACCGTATCAAAGTTATCCTCATGTCTCTTATACATGAGGTTGCCCAAAATAAACATTCCATCTCAGTGTGCAGAGCTGAGAAGCTCCTGTTGCACGTCCGTAATCCAAAATGTTCAGAACCCATATAATCCTTGTGGTTTATATTTGTGATCAAAACTTGAAAATAGTAGTAATTTTATGAGAATTGCCCAAAACTCATTTATGTGGTAAGTAAAATTAATAAATTTGTATTCAAACACTGGGCCATATATGTTTATGTGAAAGGCCCATTGGTTGGTCAATAGTAAATACTAACTACTAGTATTTTATTTATTTTTATATAATTAATTATTTTGACCAAAAAAAATATAATTAATTAACAAATTTGGTGTTTGGTAGTTTATTTAACTGAAATAAATTAGATCTGGAAAGAAAGATGGTTAGATCCAAAAGACACTCTATAACTTCAAATATGAAGTTATTTGCTCTCATAAAAAGAACTTCAAATTTGAAGTTTCATATTTTATTTGAAGTTATTTGCTCTCAGAAAAGGAACTTCAAATTTGAAGTTTCATATTTTATTTGCATTTTAATCTCTACAATCACACATCACATTTATGATTCATAAATATTTTCTTGTTTATTGTTTTAAACTTTAAAAAAATTATATCTCATATATGTTCTTGTGATCAAAACTTGAAAATAGTAGTAATTTTATGAGAATTGCCCAAAACTCATTTATGTGGTAAGTAAAATTAATAAATTTGTATTCAAACACTGGGCCATATATGTTTATGTGAAAGGCCCATTGGTTGGTCAATAGTAAATACTAACTACTAGTATTTTATTTATTTTTATATAATTAATTATTTTGACCAAAAAAAATATAATTAATTAACAAATTTGGCGTTTGGTAGTTTATTTAACTGAAATAAATTAGATCCGGAAAGAAAGATGGTTAGATCCAAAAGACACTCTATAACTTCAAATATGAAGTTATTTGCTCTCAAAAAAGGAACTTCAAATTTGAAGTTTCATATTTTATTTGCATTTTAATCTCTACAATCACACATCACATTTATTATTCATAAATATTTTCTTGTTTATTGTTTTAAACCTTAAAAAAAATTATATCTCATATATATTTTATTTTTTGTTTACAGATTTAAAATTTTACACATAAAATTAAATAAAACTTTAAAATAAGATTTAAAATATTTTAAACTAGATTTAGACAACAATAATATACAAAACAAACTTAACAAAAAAGTTTTTTTTTTAAATTACATGAAGACATAACTATTACACAAATTTAAATATTACAACAACACTAATAGTCAGGTAAGTTTGATCCGGAACCTTCAAAATTTTCAAATATTGTCCAATTTTTTTGTGTAACTGAAGATAGTTGTTGTTGTTGTTTTTGATGTCCTTTTCATACAATTCTTTATTGTTCATATTGAATATATTCACGAGTATTAAAATCATCGAAAAAAATTAGTCTTTTAGAAATATTTTATGTTTCTTTCTTACTTTCTTGTTCCGGTCTTATGTATTTACAAGTATCAATATTATCTGATTTCAACAACTTTTAGCTCGTAATCTACAAAGTAAAAATGAGGAGAGCCATTTTTACTTTGAAATGCACTAATAAATCATATATGCATTACGAAAATCATTTTAAACAATATGGTATTTGTTTGAAGTTTAATATTAATTAAGTTATTTTTATTTAAATTTTTATAGAATATTTTATTAATTAATATTGTTGTAATATGTTTATATATATGCTAGTTATTTACAAAAGTTTTATGAATTCAAGTTATTTATGACAAATATAAGGTTCATATTATAAAATACAAATAGTTTTGAAGTTAAGTTTGAAATTTTGTTTTCGGAAAATAACATTTTTAAACTTTAAATATAGAGTTTTAGAAACTTCAAATATAGAGTTAATTTCTTTTTGGAGATGGTCTTAGTTATAAAAAGACGAGATGAAAAAAGTTCATTAATACAGATATGGTGATGATACATTTGGAAAATCCTAATCTTATTTCACGTTTTAACAAAATGGTTCAGTAATAAATTTACAAAGTTTTACCTTGGGTGACAAATTCAGAAGTGGTTGGTGTAGACTCAGAAAACTTAACAACACTAGTACAGAACATTATTAGATTGTTTGGACTCGCTATACTTCGATGTCTACAGTTTTGGAGTAGTTTTAGCTAAGACCATCACAGAAGAAAAGACAGACAACATTCCCAACTACGATGCGTTTTAAACTGAGATGAGTCCCGCGAAGACTACTCCAGAACTGTAATAACACATGACTCGCATCGCTGTAAGTACTTGTGTGTAGTTAGTTTGGATCTAACCCTAAACGTATTTTTCTATATATATATGTGATTAATTGTTCGTGTACCAACCTCTAAGCCCAAAGAAGCCCGATATTTCTATAGAGAATTTGTCACCAGTTTTTTGTTAATAATCAAACTTCGAATCTGCTCAACACAAACGATAAATTCTCTAGCAAATCAGAACCCCCACAATATTAGTCTAGTCCTCTAGTAAAGCATAAAATTCATTTTGAAGAGACCAAGACATATTGACAGGCACAGTTATATGTCTTGAAACCCACGGAACTATCTTACTCAAGATGGACTTGAAAACAATAGAAGCAAACACGAGATGTAATTTAGAAAGGTTCAAAATCAAGACACAGTGACAAACAACTCAAGTTACATAAGTGCAAAATTATCGGAGAGAGAAGTTATACATTAATGGAGTTGGGTCATCACAGCTCGATCATCATTATTTATAATCGAAAAAATATAACAGCTCTTCAATTAATGAAGCTCAAGGTTTTAGTTGGGCAGATACCCCATCAGTTCTTGTCGTTGCCATACCGAAACTTTAGCATTCATTGTTACCCCATAAGCCAATTAATGTGTAACATTGTTATCCCAACACCACCACCAAACACAACCAGAGGTAAGGAAACTGAAGTAACAGCATCAACAAGAAAATAAACTCAAGCTATAACATTCCAAATTATGTATGGGTTTGGTTACAGCTAATCTCTACGTTTTAATAGATAGTGGTTTAACTGATAAACACTA
The DNA here is from genome assembly GCA_016771965.1 of Brassica carinata. Taxonomy (NCBI): domain Eukaryota; kingdom Viridiplantae; phylum Streptophyta; class Magnoliopsida; order Brassicales; family Brassicaceae; genus Brassica; species Brassica carinata. The sequence goes on along the minus strand of JAAMPC010001488.1, from coordinate 89,800 downwards.
GAAAACTTTCGAGAATGAAAATTTGGATTAGTTACTACTTTCGTAGTAAACAATTTTGATCCATCACAATCATTTTCCATCTCCACTTGAATCCTAAAGTATATTTTTTTTTGTTTTTTTTTAACACATCCTAAAGTATATAATCTATGAATTTTACTCCTTACCATTTTATTTTTGATCTATGCGCTTTATAATTCTCCACATTATTATTTTCATCAAAAACCAAACACATACATATAAGTATAGCCCATGTTGATGATTATTTGGGAGTGCCAAGGTTCTCCTTCATTGTTTGGTTGGCTGTGAAAAACAGATTATCTACTGACAACAGGATGAGAGCTTGGAGGATTCAGCAGGGTTGTGTTCTTTGTGGAGAGAGGGATGAGACTAGAGACCATATTTTCTTCGCATATCCCTACTCATTTACGGTATGGGATACTCTTGCGAACAGACTTACAAGTAGCAGAACTGATCCAGATTGGATTCATACTTTGCAGTTTGTGAGCAAGAACAACCTTCAGCTGCTTTCAAACCTGCATCTATCATGTGTGGAAATAGAGAAATGAGATGTATAGATGGTTTACGGTCACAGGGTAATACCATGGCAGGAAAAATTTATACTTTGTAAAGATTTCTTTTAGAGTTTTGTAGTCTCTTGTAAATGTAAAGATCAATAAATTTCACATTTTATCAAAAAAAAAAAAAAAAGTATACATGTATTAGGAAGCTTTTCCTTAAGTGGATGAAAGTCTTTGCTTAGTTGATTGTGATCCAAGTTACATAGTTATTTATCGTTATTGCTTACCGATGACAAATTCCTACTCCCTAGCGCCAAATGCCAATGCAGAAGATCATAACAAATGAAATTCAAAATCAGTTAAATCTAAAAAAGGGCGAGGAAGAGAGACAGATCTGGGTGGATTCGAACCACCAACCTCTCATAACGAGAGCTCTACCATTTTGAGCTTACAGATCTACTAATACAAACCTTACCCGCGTGATTAAGAGGCTCACCTGCCATGCAAGCGCACCTGTCATGGCAAAGGTCGGATGACAAAGATGCTAATTCAGAAACTCAAGCCTCATCATCATCATCAGAGGCTCTATCGTCCCTAACAAACATCTCATACATCCCATCATACTCAACTCATTTCAATTCACACATCTGCCCATCCTCTTCATCTTCGATCGCTCCCCCCCTCGGATTCGTCATCACCTCATCAAACAACAAACGAAACTCACAGATCCGACGAACCTCGCGAGCCGAGATCAGAAATTAACAAACAAACAATATTACAAAGGGATTCAATCGAATTAAACGAATCATTTATCAGATCCAGCTACCGTATGCATAATAAACCGATCTACGGAGATCTCAGCCGCTACGATCCGTCTTCTCGCCGCGATTTAAACCGGATCCACTAGATACATACGGATACGGCCCCGATCGAGAGCCGAATTTGCGAAGATCGGAGAGACTTCGAGACATCGACGTACCAGAGAGGATCTAGCGAGAAGCGATGACGAAGAAGTTGAATGGATCATAAGAAACGCGGGTATAAAGAGAACCTAACGAGATCAAGGGGTTACTTTTATACACAGTGTTAGGAATAATGGACGGACGAGATCGTATTATTAGATATAAGATCAACGGTCTATGTGGGGTACGTGTTTAGGGGCGTTTTTAATGAGAGGCGGTTGTTTTACACATAAAGTAAATAAAAATTAAATTAATTAAAGGATAATGGACAGCTAATATGGGTTGTTGGATTTCATTGTCAGACCTAATCACGTTTACTTTAGGGTGGTTCCCTTTACTTTATTGGGAAAAAAAAATCTGAATTTTCCAAGCGATTTACATCACGGCTTTTCCATATTTTTTGTATTTTTAATTTTTTTTCTAATTTTGCCTGACTAAGAAAGTCAGAAACGCATTATTTTTCTGTAGGAGAAATATTTGGCACACACCTTCTAGATAAATCGTCTACTTTATCTGCTGACTTTTGATAACAGCCCATGAAGGTTACTGGGCTGACACAATGTCATGAAGGTAACTGGGCTAACATAAAGCCCATATTCAAATCGCGTTACCTCTCTCCTGACTATTTCAAACATTAGTATTATGGATCCTAGTATTGTTGAATCACGGTTACTGGAAGCATTAGGCCACCATTGGTGGCAGTCTATCAGTGTGGTTCTTACTTCTTATGATATAAATTATTTAAGAAACAGAAAAAATGGGGAAGAGAATGACAACACTGTAGCACCGTTTTTGTATAGAGAGATTCTGAAAGAAAGTTCAGATATCAATTCCATTAACCAAACCATAACATCCTTACCTAGTTACCTCTGTGTAGCAGCCTCTTCTTTATTGATGAAATCTTTTTATTTTTAAAATTTAATAAAAATTTCAAAATATTTGTGTGATATATCCACTTAGGCTCCAATTGATGACTTTGTTTTGTTAAAAATCATTACCGTGGTAATGAAAATTTGGTTACAAGTGAACCTTGAAATCCCATTTGCTACATAGCTAATCGCCTTATCCTATGGAAATTTTTGTTACCATGTTTTAGAAAAACAACTAGGTAAATTTTTTGTTTCTCAAATTTCACATCAACTAAGTTGATTTTTTTAATAATATTATAAATAAGTGGGTTTCATTCTATTCCTCTAAATTCTTTATGAAAGAATAAATCTATGAGAAAAAAATTATTATCCGATGAATAAAAATGCATATTTTTTGTTTATTCAGTTCCTTAAATGAATATTTGTTTATCATTTTCTTCATACAAATGTTGTTATCACTGGACTCGGCTGTAACATATTCATCTGCAAAAGAGAATACTTTTGTAATACATAAACAATAAATCTAAGAGACTAAATGCATTATTTTATACACAAAAGTAAATTTTGCTCTAATGGTTTACTTTGTAATAGAGTTATTTTATTATAAAAGAGAAAATATAAGTATTTCACTTTTTCACTTTAATAGAGTTACTATATTTTAATGAAAATTATAGGAAAAAAATGGGTATGGATTAGAAATGGTCTAATTAACCGATGTCAAATGATGATTAGATATAAAAACAAGAGTCTATGTGGGTTAGCTATTGTGAGGAGGAATTTTCTTGGCGATTTACTTCACGGCTCTTCCATATTTTTGAAAAAAATATGGATTTATTTATTTATCTATAATTTTGCCTAAACAAAAAAAAAAGTCAAAAGTACATTAATCATTCTTTTAGGAGAAATATTGGGCTCACACAACTTCTCGATAAACCTTCTACTGTATTTTATTTGTGCTGACTTTGGATAACGGCCCACGATGATAAATGGGCTAGTACCAATGCCCATGATCAAATCGCTGTTAGCTGCCCGGAAATCCAAGCAACGCGGATTGATGGTATCCTCTTCACTCTTCTTTTTTTGAACAAAAAAGGTTAGATGTTCAGTGTTCTTCCTCATGATTGATAACAAAAAGATGAAGAAGACCAGACGCTGTCAAGTAAACCAGCTCCAGTTAAATCACTCAATCTTCGATTTATTAACGCACTATTCCTTAACTGGAACTGACACAGACAAGACTAATACGTTTTCAAAGTATCAGTGATGTTTATGTCAGACACCATGTCAATGTAATTTGATTGATTGTTAATCCGACCAATTTTAAGGAAAGATAGCTTAGGAATCTAGGAGAAGAGTTAACCGTAAGCAGATTCTGCTCATCAAGCTTACTGTTCTTTTTGTTGTTTCAGATATATATGCTTATGTGATGACCTGATTGCCCACACGTACATCCATGCACACTTTTATGAGAATGATCTGTTTGACATGGACCGTCCGATTACACTAAACTAAAGAGCACCACATCTTCCCCCACGTGCTTGCATAGTAAAGCTTTACAATACCCCAATCCCACGTTATGTAACGAACATCTTTTTGCCAAGTTTATAAAAATTTAAAAAAACCATACATATTCCGCCAAATTGGCCTTTAAAGTTAAGTTGAAGAGTGTTTGGAGGCGGCAAAAAGACCAGACTTCCTAACTGCCATTTAAAATCCCAACGTCTTTTGCTTCAACACAAACTACTACTCATCTTCATCATCACTTGACACATCATCGCTTGCATTATCATCATCACTGTTGGAAACAGAATCTCCATCGTCATCTTCATCTCTCTTCCTCTTTAGGTTAGATGATGCAATTGAATACAAAGCCTGAACTTCATCGTCTGAATCTTCCTCGTCTACCTGGACTGCTTCTGCCATAGACTGAGCTCGGCCTCCTGTTCCATGCTCCTGTCAAAACCCATATGTTAGTCACACAAAAATACAGTCATCATAATAAACACACAAGGAAACAAATCTCACCTCCTCCTCCTCTTCTTCTTCTTCTTCTTCCCAGCTCTCGTCGTCATCATCCTCTTCCTGCTCATGTTCAATCTCTCCAACCAAGATGTTCCTCAGCAACTCATTCCCATGTTGCACACCAAGATCCATCTCTTCCACGCCATCTTCCTCCTCTATTTCATGTGTATCATCAACAAGCAAACCATCCGGTTCATATTCATCTTCCTCACCACTCTCGTCATTTTCTTCTTCGTCAATATTCATAAGTACATTTTGAGCTCCGTTGGCAACTAAACCGCTCACTCTGTGCTCCATCTCTTCCTCGCCCTCGCTCACCTCTTCCTCAATTTCATTTGTATCATCAACAAGCAAACCATCCGGTTCATATTCATCTTCCTCACCACTCTCGTCATTTTCTTCTTCGTCAATATTCATAAGTACATTTTGAGCTCCGTTGGCAACTAAACCGCTCACTCTGTGCTCCATCTCTTCCTCGCCCTCGCTCACATCTTCCTCCTCTATTTCATGTGTATCATCAACAATCAAGCCATCCTCCTGTTCATACTCATCTTCCTCATCACTATCATCATCATCATCTTCTTCATCCATATTCAGATGCTCATCTCGCAGCTCATTGGACTGCCTTCCCGTAACCGTCACTTCGCCATCAGCATCAATCTCTGGATCATCTCCTTCGTCATCATCAGCCCCGCTCTCTTCTTCATCACCCTCCACAACCCCTTCGCCGTGCCTATTGCTCATCACATCTGGCCTCTCCTCACCATCATCTCCGTCATCATCATCAGCTCCGCTCTCTTCTTCATCACCCTCCACAACCTCTTCATCGCGCCCATTGCTCATCACATCTGGCCTCTCCTCATCACCATCTCCGTCATCATCAGCTCCGCTCTCTTCTTCGTCAATATTCATAAGTACATTTTGAGCTCCGTTGGCAACTAAACCGCTCACTCTGTGCTCCATCTCTTCCTCGCCCTCGCTCACCTCTTCCTCAATTTCATTTGTATCATCAACAATCAAGCCATCCTCCTGTTCATACTCATCTTCCTCATCACTATCATCATCATCATCTTCTTCATCCATATTCAGATGCTCATCTCGCAGCTCATTGGACTGCCTTCCCGTAACCGTCACTTCGCCATCAGCATCAATCTCTGGATCATCTCCTTCGTCATCATCAGCCCCGCTCTCTTCTTCATCACCCTCCACAACCCTTCACCGTGCCCATTGCTCATCACATCTGGCCTCTCCTCATCACCATCTCCGTCATCATCATCATCCTCCTCCTCCTCATCATCATCATCATCAGCTCCACTCTCTTCTTCATCAGCCCCTTCACTGTGCCCATTGCTCATCACATTTGGCCTCTCCTCATCACCATCTCCGTCATCATCATCAGCTCCGCTCTCTTCCTCATCAACCCCTTCACTATGCCCATTACTCATCACTTCAGGCCTCTCATCTCCATCGTCATCATCAGCTCCACTCTCTTCTTCATCACCCTCCACAACCCCTTCATTACGCCCATTTCTCATCAAATTTGGCCTCTCCTCACCATCATCATCATCATCAGCTCCGCTCTCTTCTTCATCAGCCCCTTCACTGTGCCCATTGCTCATCACTTCTGGCCTCTCCTCATCATCAGCTCCGCTATCTTCTTCATTGCGCCCATTACTCATCACTTCAGGCCTCTCATCTCCATCATCATCATCAGCCCCGCTTTCTTCTTCATCAACCTCCACAACCACTTCACTACTACGTCCATTGCTAATCACATTTCGCCTCTCCTCACCATCATCTCCATCATCCCCCTCCTCCTCATCATCATCATCATCCTCCTCCTCCTCATCATCAGACTCCGGAATCTCATTCTCCTCAGCATCCATCTTATCCAAATACTTCAAACTCTTAACCAACCCGAACACCCTAGCTCGATAGTCCCTCATCTTCGTCACGGGGCACTTATACAGATCAAGCGACACAAGCTCCAGCTCAGCCAACGGTAACAGATCCTCAAAAAGCCCAATCCGATTATTCGATAAATCAAGGTCACGCAGCGAGCCCAGGCCCGCCCGAACCAAAAACTCAAGCCCACCGGAGATTCTGTTGTCAGATAGCACGAGCTTCTGCAACTTCCCGAGCCGCGGGAACCGATCGAGCGAGGAGACGCCGACGCCGGCTATAGATAAGTGCTCGAGGTTCGGATACTTCTCCAGAATCCCGGGACGCGGCAAGAGGCCCTTGGCGCACTTCACTGCGCCGTCGAGAGTGAGGACGCGAGTAGTCTCCGGCTCCGTTTCGCCGCCCAACGCCGTTTCAACGGCTTTCTCCCAGATCTCATCCATTCGAAACGACACCGTATAAAACCTAATCCACTGATGTATAGATTATAAACCTCAAAACGCAAACCTCTGTTTATTTTTTTTTTCTCCGATCGATTTTCAGAAACGAGAACAAGGATGAATCCGAAGGTTTACCGGAGAGATCAAAGAAGGCTGTTTCGTGAAAACAATCAAAACCACCCCCGAAAGCTTGTGCTCAACGAGCTATACACCAGAAACCCTAGTTTTTTTATTATTTTTTTCGTTGCTATGAAAGTCGTAAGAACGATGGAAGAGAAGAAACACAAATCTTAAGAGAGAAGGTGAATCGAAAACGAATCCGAGCCGGTGATTTTGTGAGACGAGGATTGGTGACGTGGAGATAATCGACGGCGCAGATCGCTGATCTTTGTGTTTGTTCGTGATATTACGAAAGTATCCCCTCGCTCGTCGTTATCTGTAACACGTCATACTTTGCGCATGAATGTAAATACCTTCCCACCGTCATAAGGTTAAACCAAATTCAATTGCTAACCGAAGTATAAACCGTAACAAAGCATATATTGCATTTGTCACACCAATTAGACCATAAATTTGTATAAACCATAGAACAACGATCAAGAATTTGTCGTGTAACCAAGATGCATCACGTGCAAAGACAAGAGTAGCTGCTTTGAGTTATGGTTGAAAACTAAAGACTGAAGAGAGACATTCACACTGAAGACTAATCTAATAGCTTCTCTAGAAGTCTTCATGTGGATTATTATCAGTATTAGTATTCTTGTTTCCCGTTTGAAACCCACTACCTCTAATCTCAGCATAACCAGGAGGCAGTTTCGGCGGATGAACAGCGGGCAAGTTGGTCGAAAACCCGCTGTTGCTACCAGAAGGTCGGAATGTCCAGTTGATTGTGCTGATACCAGACGATGAAGATGGATTCGAAGGGAATTGACTTTGCCGTCTAAGATATATAGGCAATGTCTCCTTATCGTAGAGCTGCTGCTGCTGCTTATCGAGCTGTTGCTTATCAAAGTCGAGAGTACTGGGTTTCGCTGGCTCGCTTATCGTATCCCCTGGATTGGCAGTTCCAAACAGCCAAGGCCGTCTGAATTTCGGGTGCTTATCTTCTTTGCCTTTGGACTGTTGCTGGTGTGCATTATCTAAACTTTCAATGGGTTTAACCGATGGCTTGTCTCTGTCCATGAAACTCGGTTCACGGCTCTAGGAGTTGTCGAACGTGTTGTGGAGATTGTGGTTGTGGGGAATGCTTTCTCCGGTGGGACGGCTGGTGTGTAGTTAGACGGGAGAAGATCGTCCCAATTCTCTAAGTTACCTCGTTATTTTACAAATCTCCGCTTGCGTCTTCCGTTTGTCTTCAAGCTGGCAAGCTAGATAGATAGCTGCCGCGGAGATGCTGATGGGGTTTCTACGCGTGCAGAAGCATTTGTTGATCACCACTTCTCCAATATGCGTAGCCAGAATACAGACACATTAGGATCAGAAAAGGTAATAGCATTTGGAAAAGTATAAGTTTAGTGGTCACACCTGAGCAGACTTGTTAAGTTGAATGAGAGTGCAGAACCTTGGCATATGAACTGATATAGAGTTGCTGTTGATTGGTTGGCCTAGCTGTAAAGCTTCTCCTAAGATTTTTTTTTTTTTTTTTTTTTTTCTCCTAAGATCTTGATGTACTTTCCCAATCTCCTTTTGCTGTACATTGGATGCAATTGAGATCTCCTATTGTTCAAAGCAAAGCAAAAGGTATTAGACAGAATCCTGAAGAGTTGGAGGCTCTTGAGCTTCTCTAATAGCTTGAACAAGGCAAGCAGTAGCCAACGCCTCGACGCTTCTGTTCCTCAAGCAAGTAGCTGAGCAGCAATCCCTAAACAACTCGAAAGCATGCTCGGAGATATCGCAATGCAATCCCAAAATCGACGCCACGTCCACGATCTGCATATAAGCCCTAAGGTTATCCACCACCACAACCGTCGACGACGAATTCGTCGAATTCGAAGCGACCTCCAGCGTCCGTTCGAGCTCGGCGAGGTGACCTGAGAAGGAGAGGGAGGAGCGAGCGAAGATCGGGTTTGGCGCTCTTCTACCACGCGGCCGCATGAGGAGCATTCAGTTATTGATTCAGTTATTTAATAAATGAACAGAGAACAGTACACACTTCGTGTGTGGTGTTAGTAAAGCTAATTATTTATACGACGAGTAAAAAAAGAAAATAGAAAACCGGGTAAAATTTATTTGGTTAACCGGAAATGTCTTGGTGATATCATAAATTTTTCTTTTATTTTTTTATTTTAATACTTTTATAATTAATAATATGAATAAAATTTATTAAATCATACGTTAAAATGACAATTATATAAACTCATACATTTAAAACTCTATATATAGCCGTCGGAGCAGAGCGGATATCCGGTTCTTAAAATTTTGGTATTTGTGATTTGCTTTGTTTTTAATGGATATTGATTTTTATTATTTGTTTTGTTTCGAAAATTTACGGATATTCAAAACTTTCGGATCAAAACAAATCAAATAACTGATCGAATCAAATTTAACGGATAAAATACCCAGTCCTAAGTACAACTACCCGTCTGGTTCCAGGTTTTCTAGCAAAATATTTCTTGTAATTTTCATGTTTGCATTACAGAAATCGCATTTGCAATTGTGTTTTCTGCGATAGTGTGATCGGACAACAGATATCAGGTTTGGTTTCATTGTGAAATCTTGATTTGATGCAGTCTACCGTACCAAAACGTTGGCAGTGGGTGAGAAACGGGAATCAGCCAGTATGGGCACTTATTCAGAGTCCCCGAGTATTGAACATCTCATAAGAAGTATAAATCATAAAGACTCATGTTTATACATGTATATATATATATATGAAAGTACTATCTACCAATTGGTAGAATCCAAAAGGAGCAATTGATATCGAGACAATAATTTTTAAATCTCCCAAAACTGAACTACTCATTTGATAGTGTTCATCTTTTGGCTTCAGCAAGTAGGAATGAGCTTAGGTTTATATGTAGTAAATGTGTGTTACCAGTACATCAGCTTTCAGCTACTTGCTGCTGGCTTGTGTAGAATCTTTTTCAATCTTCTTCCCAATACCCTTGCGCTCTGAGAACAAACCCAACAAGAAAAAATAAAAATATAGTTTAGATGAATTATCCCATTCTTTTTTTGTGCAACAATTATCCCATTCAGTAAATGCAAGAAGTTAACTTGGAATGATGGAAACTCTAACCATACTTGACCAACCAACCAACTTATTCTACAAGTGGGGTTTTGCAATAATTGCAAAAAAAACTTAACCGAAAGCTATAGCTACCTAGAATCTCATAACATGTTTTTTAAGCAGACTGAATCACATGCTACCATGTTACTGAAACATACCCAATCTCCAGAATCACTAGTACTGATTGTTAAACGTATGGAGACTTGGTACTGGTATTTCAATGTCTGGATAATCAAAGCATATATACATATGTATCAGATCACCAACAATAACAAGATTCCCATTTGAACATTACTATTTACTCCATCCCATTTATAGAAACTATGAAGACTACTGCAACTAGAGGCAAATTATACCATCCATTACTGATCCTGAAGTCACTAACCTACTACTAGAGAATCCATTCAAAAAAAAAAACACAAACTTTAAATCAAGAATCATCACCATTGATCGGGAAGGAGTAGTTGGATCAAGAGAAATAGACCGAGCCACCGACATCTTGGCGATTTCACCAATAGCAGCGTCTCTAACCCCAGGAACATCGCTGGTAAGCTCCTCATAAGCAGCAACAAACGCCTGTTGCCAAAACTTAGGCAACTTGATCCGACGACTGTTAGTATACACATCCCACATATGCTTCACCACTCTCTCCCTCTCCTCCATTTCCTACAAAACCCAAAAAAAAACACAACATCAGCTTCGAAATCTCGAAAAGAGAGAATTAAACAAAGAGGGAGAAGTAAAAGGGTTAAAACCAGAACGTCGAGGCTCTCGTGGTTCGTTGGGATCCCGATATCTTCCGATAACCGGTTTAGATCTTCAGTGGATAACCGGAGAGTGACTGTACCGGTGAACATCGACCAAAACGCAAGAAGCATAAGAGCAGCAAAGGCAAAGAACTTGTAACGTCCTCTTCCGAACAAGACCGAATCGGAGCTGTCCTTCTTCTGATTCGTCGGCAAGACATCGTCCTCCTTCATCTCGATCTCAATGACTTTGCGTGGTGGTGAGGATTACAACAGAACCTGAGCTCAGTTTCAGTACATACAGTGTCGGCTCGATTTTGATCTGAGCACAAGTACACACTCTCTTTCACTATTAAGTGGGCCAGTGTTTGCTAGTAACTGGCAATGTATGACCCGTTGATCTAAAATTGGTAATGAAATACTAAAAGCTCTACGCTGATCTTGACCGTTGGTTTATAATCTGATAAAAGCCACACACAGATAACACTAAACGGCGTCGTATCGAATAACTAAAAAGGTAGTCGCTTTCATTTAAAGCGAAATTAAAAAAAAAAAACAAAAACATTAAACGGTGCCGTTCTCGCCGCGTACTTTATGATCACCGTCTCTTTGAAAAAGCGCTTCGATCTCTTCGAGCGACTTTCCTTTAGTCTCCGGCATGAGGAAGAAGAAGAAGTTCCACGCCACCGCAGCTACTCCGGCGAACATAAAGAAAGCTCCTCCGGTGGTTATCGCCTTAGTCAACGAGAGAAACGACATCGACACGGTGGCGTTCATTACTCTGTTCACCGCAACGCCGAGACTCGCTCCTTGCGCTCTAAGCTTCAACGGGAACACCTCAGCGCTGTAGACCCAAGTTATTGGGCCAAGCCCAATAGAGAAAACCGCTACAAAACTGTAAGCTGAAACTATGCTGAGCACCAAAGCCCAAGCTAGCTTCCCGCCTGAGTTCTGGGCCATCGTAAGCCCAAATCCTAACATCGTCAACGCGCAAACCATTCCTCCGACGCTGGTCAACAAAAGCTTCCTCCGACCTACCTTGTCGAGCAAGAAAGTCGCCGTGAAAATAAACGTCGTTTTCATGATTCCGACACCGATTGTGACCAAGAACAGCTTGTCTTTAGCCGTGATTCCTGCTCTTTTAAAGATCTTCGGACCGTATAACAGCACGGCTTCGATTCCCGTCGCGTGCTGGAAGAAATGAATCCCTAATGCGGTTAAAAGAACCCGTCTTACCGCAGGAGTAGGTCTTAAAATGAGCTCTTTCCAAACTCCTTCGCCGTGAGTCTTCTTGTTCTCCATCTTCACCACTTCATCCTCGCACTTGGGGTCGATTCCGGCAGCTATTTTAATGTCTTGAAACCGTATTTTCGCCTCTTCGGGCGAGTTCGACACCAAGTCTAGTACCTTCTTCCCCTCTCCGAGGCGGCCTTGTAGGATCAACCACCGTGGAGACTCCGGCATTTTCAAGATCCCGAAGGCCAGCACTAGGGACGGGACCGCGGCTATACCTAGCATCAGCCTCCAACCTATATGCATCGGTAGCTTGGAGAAGAAGTAATTCACTAGATAGCCTAGTAGAATCCCTATACTGATGCAAAGGTGAGGTAGGGAAGCTAAGAGTCCTCTATGGGCGGTTGCTATCTCGCCGAGTAAACCGGAGCAACCATTAGAGCAAAACCAACTCCTAGTCCGGCTGTGCATCTACCCGTGAGGAGTACAGGATAACTCGGACCCCAGCCCATTAGTATTGAGCCCAACATGAAGAGTACTGAGGCCAAGACGATTGTGTAGCGCCGTCCGATCACGTCCGACGTTCTTCCGGCGAGTAGTGATCCGACGAGTGCACAAAGGTTGAGAATACCGGTGAGAACTTCGATCTGAACATCGTTTGTCTTCAACTCTTCTTCTATAAACACCATCGCTCCACTCATTACACCAGTATCTATACAACAAATTAATACAAAAAACATATAACAATAAGTTCTTAATCATAAAACAACAACATATTAAATTTTAATAGCTTTGAAAATTAAAATCTCAATTATAGTCAAACGTAATTATAGTTTTGAGATTTCTTATAAAATATTTACCGTAACCAAAGATGATGGAGACGATGGAGGCGACAATAGCACATTGAAGTGCGTATCTATTAACTCCTGTCGGCGTCTCGCTCAGCTTCTCGACCGTCTTCTCGGTCGGATTCTCGCCTGATATTTGATCGGCCATGATTAATTTCACCGACAAGTATTTAGAAAACTATTAGAGTATGCAGACCTTAACTAATTAGTGTCTCTCCCAGTTGTAAGCTTTTGTCTGAAAGTTGGTTATGAGTTTGGTCTTAAACTCTCTACACTATCAAAGAAGATACGTTGATTATATATAGAAAAAATAGATATGACAACACATAGAAGAAGACTGTACTCGTGAAAGCCACAAGTTTGAAAGATGATTTAGTTATTTGAATCCAGTTGACAAGGGTCATCCACAACTTCTTTTCTTCTATATATTTTTAGAAATTTGGTTTGCGCGATCAAATACTTAAGACCCGATCAACGACTTCAATTTCGGACGGTATCTACGTGTGTAATTACTAATTAATAACTAACAGTTTTATAAGATGTGTCTAAAACTTGATCAGTGACATATACTAGTTAACTTATGATTTTGGATAAGATTGTACGTATCTATAGCCAAGTTGACTTTTTGGGGCAACCGAACGTGAAATTTGACCAGCTAAGATTTTTCTGTAACTTGATATGAAAAGATATGGGTAGATGACACGAGACTATTAATATTGGATACTGGATATTGTGATAAGAACTATATTTAATATTTGCTTTTTGTTTTAATTCTCGTGAATATTTTAAAATTCTTATGTCACTGTGTAACCAAACACATGTTTTGGCTGGAGCCCAATAGAAAACCGCTACGAAACTATAAGCAGAAACTATGCTCAGCACCAAAGCCCATGCTAGTTTCCCGCCAGAGTTCTGGGCCATCGTGAGCCCTAAACCTAACGTAGTCAACGCGCAGACCATTCCTCCAACGCTGGTCAGCAAAGCTTCCTCCGACCTACCTTGTCGAGCAAGAAAGTCGCCGTGAAAATAAACGTGGTTTCATGATCCCGACACCGATCGTGACCAAGAAAAGCTTGTCTTTAGCCGTGATTCCCGCTCTTTTGAAGATCCTCGGACCGTATAACAGCACGGCTTCGATTCCCGTCGCGTGTTGGAAGAAATGAATCCCTAGAGCGGTTAAAGAACTCGTCTCACTGCAGGAGTAGGTCTTAGAATGAGTTCTTTCCAGACACCTTCGCCGTGAGTCTTCTTGTTCTCCATTTTCACCACTTCATCCTCGCACTTAGGGTCGATCCCGGCAGCGATTTTGATGTCCTGAAACCGTAGTTTCGCCTCTTCGGGCGAGTTCGAAACCAAGTCGAGTATCCTCTTGCCCTCTCGAGACGGCCTTGTAGAATCAACCACCGCGGAGATTCCGGCATTTTCAAGATCCCGAAGGCTAGCACTAGGGACGGGACCGCGGCTATACCTAGCATCAGCCTCCAACCTATATGCATCGGTAGCTTGGAGAAGAAGTAATTCACTAGATAGCCTAGTAGAATCCCTATACTGATGCAAAGGTGAGGTAGGGAAGCTAAGAGTCCTCTATGCGAAGCGGTTGCTATCTCGGCCGAGTAAACCGGAGCAACCATTAGAGCAAAACCAACTCCTAGTCCGGCTGTGCATCTACCCGTGAGGAGTACAGGATAACTCGGACCCCAGCCCATTAGTATTGAGCCCAACATGAAGAGTACTGAGGCCAAGACGATTGTGTAGCGCCGTCCGATCACGTCCGACGTTCTTCCGGCGAGTAGTGATCCGACGAGTGCACAAAGGTTGAGAATACCGGTGAGAACTTCGATCTGAACATCGTTTGTCTTCAACTCTTCTTCTATAAACACCATCGCTCCACTCATTACACCAGTATCTATACAACAAATTAATACAAAAAACATATAACAATAAGTTCTTAATCATAAAACAACAACATATTAAATTTTAATAGCTTTGAAAATTAAAATCTCAATTATAGTCAAACGTAATTATAGTTTTGAGATTTCTTATAAAATATTTACCGTAACCAAAGATGATGGAGACGATGGAGGCGACAATAGCACATTGAAGTGCGTATCTATTAACTCCTGTCGGCGTCTCGCTCAGCTTCTCGACCGTCTTCTCGGTCGGATTCTCGCCTGATATTTGATCGGCCATGATTAATTTCACCGACAAGTATTTAGAAAACTATTAGAGTATGCAGACCTTAACTAATTAGTGTCTCTCCCAGTTGTAAGCTTTTGTCTGAAAGTTGGTTATGAGTTTGGTCTTAAACTCTCTACACTATCAAAGAAGATACGTTGATTATATATAGAAAAAAATAGATATGACAACACATAGAAGAAGACTGTACTCGTGAAAGCCACAAGTTTGAAAGATGATTTAGTTATTTGAATCCAGTTGACAAGGGTCATCCACAACTTCTTTTCTTCTATATATTTTTAGAAATTTGGTTTGCGCGATCAAATACTTAAGACCCGATCAACGACTTCAATTTCGGACGGTATCTACGTGTGTAATTACTAATTAATAACTAACAGTTTTATAAGATGTGTCTAAAACTTGATCAGTGACATATACTAGTTAACTTATGATTTTGGATAAGATTGTACGTATCTATAGCCAAGTTGACTTTTTGGGGCAACCGAACGTGAAATTTGACCAGCTAAGATTTTTCTGTAACTTGATATGAAAAGATATGGGTAGATGACACGAGACTATTAATATTGGATACTGGATATTGTGATAAGAACTATATTTAATATTTGCTTTTTGTTTTAATTCTCGTGAATATTTTAAAATTCTTATGTCACTGTGTAACCAAACACATGTTTTGGCTGGATCCATGGAGTCAAAGGTCAGCTATGGAGAGTGTAAAACGTCATGGGTCCATTTTAATAAGTTTTTCAAAGTTTGAAATTTTAGATTATTTAATGAAAAAGTCAGGTGGCTATTTGGATTTAAGAAAATCTAAAAGGGGTTTTGATTTGATTAGACTTTGAATCATGCGAAAAGCCATGTATGTTTTGGTTAGTCAAGTAAATAGGCACAAATAATTTGTATATCTACCGCAAATTCTCTATAAAGAATTCAACTAAGTAGATTATGATTTTTGTAAAAGTAATATCATATATGTAACATTTCATCTGCATATAGAATGCCTTTTCTCAAAAAAAAAAAAACATTTCATTTGCATATGTAGCAGAGAAAAACTGTCATGTTATTATTATACTTTATTCATTCTGTATTTAGGACCAAGGAAAGTATTATTGTTAAGAGCCACTGTAAATAATTTTTTTCTCTCCAAATCAAAAACAAATTCAATCTACACTAGAAGAAATTGCAAAAAAAATTCAATCTACACTAGCTTCACCTAAAAAGTCCAGACATAACTTCATAAGCTTTACCTAAGATCATCATCATTTCATAAATACCCCACGGACTTCATTCACCAACTTTGTACTGTTCTATTTCCGAGCGAGTGGGATTATTGGACTCTTTCGTCAGAAGTTTAAACTGTTATTAGCCATCATACTTTTCAACAAAAATGTTCCACAAAAGGAGTTTATTAAAATATTAAGGAACAGTCACTGAAAAGAAAAATATAAAAAGAGAATATATCCCAATATCTAAATTAATCATGTCGATTATAGACTTTTGTTTATACTTCTTCCATAATGTTGATAAAACTATAATCTATATACAACGGAAACAAAATTATAACAATAAAATTTCATTGATATCATTTCTTCGTCTTAAAATCACACGCAAAGGATCTTTAACTGAAGTAAACAAAAAAAATTAAGAGAACTTAAGGTCTTAGAAAGCAAAGAAACAAGGGATGAGTTCAGGCTCCGTACTCTCCTTGATCAAACTTCTTCAGGGTAGAACACAGCAACCACTTCGTTCCTCCAAACTTCCTACCATTCATCCCGCTTTGCCCTCGACGATCCATCTGTATCACCATACTTCAAGAATACCTGCACATGTACATATATCTCCAATGAGATTCCAACTATACATAGAGAGAGACCTTGCCAAGGCCTTCAACTGGCTCACCGCTGGGGCTGGGACGCGGGATCACAACGTTTGTCAACGAACCTGCATTAAAAGTGTTAAACAACAAGACACTGTTATTCTCTTCTAAGAAAGATAAAGCAATCTGCTGTTGTTCCTTGGTTTGCACGTCTCACTGTAAGCGTCTTATCTCCCATTTTGATGCCGTTTAGGGCAGCGCACGCGATGTCTGTAACAGCGACATCTTGGTAGACGCAGAAAGCGTATCCTTTAAAGTTGCCAGTCTCTATCTTTACGAGATCAAAGCCCTTGAGGGCGCCAAAGCTCTCCAGCAGCTCCCTGGCTTGCAGCTCGGTGCAGTAAGGAAGCCCACCGACGAAAATACGGTCTGGGCCCTCGAGCCCACCGGAAGCACCTGGAGTCAGACCAACAGCAGCTAAGTTTAGATGAGGACTGGGGTGGCTTGGACCGAGTGATGCAGCTAGAGATGGGTTATAGTCACTAGGTCTTCTCACCTTCACTGGAGCTCCCTGGAAAAGAGAAAATATATATGATTCAAATTCTTATGATTTTGGTAGACTGGGTTATTGTTTTGAGTTCGGTTTAGCTCGGTATGATTTTGAAAAATTAATATCATGTTTACATAATATGATTGAAGTTATTTCTTCCATCTTTTCTTGTAGTTTTTCATAATTTTTTCCCAAAAGAAATAAAATAAGATAAAACCCAAAAATCTGATTTGGGAAGCTTACACGTACATCAGATTACATACACTACATACGATAATAGTACTAAGCAAGTGTTGATGTACATAAAACATTTGTAATCAATAATGCATACTTATAAATGGGTTTTTCTACAACCAATTAAAAAATACTTTAGAATAGTAGCTTACTATAGTCCAACAATAGTTAAATGAAATTTCTATATCCACAGTCCACACCACCACAAACTATACAATCCTGACACATCTTGCGACTAAACTAAATGGGTCCGATTTAATAGAAATATCTTGAATAATTAATTTGATTTGATCTTGAAAGATTTTTTTGTTGACAATGTATTACTAATTAATAAGAACTTGACAACAAAAGATCTAAGAAAAGTCTATGCATTGTGCTTTGATATTTTCTGCATAGTTTATAACATTTTCTCTAATATTGACTAATAATACATCGCGATATCATAACCTTGCGTGGTATTTAACTAAACTATCAAAGATAGAGGTAATGTTGAATCGCTGTTGCCATTTTAAACTCAAAGTAATGTTATATATTTTTAATTTTTTATGAAATTATTAAATTTTGTAGTTATATGTTAGAACGACTTTATTTATTTATTTTTTTAATTTAAAATTGTGAGATTATTAACACATATTTTGATCGCTCTCTAAACTCTGTAGAAATGATATAATGTACCAACAGGAATCACAGTAAATTAACCGTAACCATACCTCACGCACCCTGGGCTTTAATCTTAAGTTAAGTTAACTTCTCTAATCTTAGTAAGTTTATGAGTATGAATTGGGTCAAAATTAGTCAAAAAAAAAAAAAAAAAAACTTCTCTAATCTCTATTATAAAATAAGTGGACTTTCATCTTTTCCATAAGATCATCATTTGAAAGAAAAATATATTCGACAGTACTGTCTCCGGACGAATGGTGTTATTGGACTTTTTCTTCAAAAGTTTATGTTGGACTTATTAGTATGGAGACATGATACTTTTCAACAAAAGTGTTCCACAAAAGGAGTTTATTAAAATATTAAGGAACAGTCACTGAAAAGAAAAATATTCCAAAAGGCAGGGGGCATAAATAATGTACCTTGCATAGAAAGTCCAGAGAAGGCCTTCGAGGCTGAATTGATTCAAACTCAATGCATGTCTCAAAGTATCCATTATTCTCCTTTGGAGGCACACCAGAGTATTCATATTTGAAGACTTGTGAAGTGTCTAATACTTTGGTGTGATCCAACTTGAGTGCTGTACGAAATAAGTAAAAAGTCAGTAGGGAGCGAGTGAAGTAACAATAGTTAAATGAATTTAAAAGCTAGGGAGTTGTTTTTTTTACCTTGTAGGTCCAATTTGAGAGAGTGACCGACCACGATAGTATCCACAGAAAGTAAGTTAAGCAGTTTCTCCTGCCAAAGGAAATTGATTCAGCAGAATGACAATTGAAACCATGATATAAATATAAATATATATATATATAGCGGGAAAAGAACCTGAATATCTGCAAGAGAGAGAGTGTGGGAGGCATTCTCAAGATGTTGGACTGCTTCATGACACGGTGTAAAGAGCTCATCTAGAATCACCTTAAAATCAGAGTTAATAGCAACAACTCTAACAGAGTGAGCTTCACTCTCATCTTGAGAAAGAACCATCTCGCAACAAAGAGAAATTGCATCGATCGATATTCTCGAAATATCCTGATCCGCTTTTGTTTCTTCCAATCCCAGTGACAACCCAATCCTGGTTTTAGCAAAAAAAAAAAAAAGAAGGTTATCAGGTAATTAAAGAAAGAACAAATCAAATTTAAGAAACATACATACAGACCTCAAACGGTGGGGACAAAAAGTAGTCCAAAGGGTAGTCTTCACGAGACAGAGTGGTTTTAACGAGAATTTGCCATCTAGAATATATAGAATAATAGGTGAATTGTGTTGGTCTCATCGTCGTGCGCAACACGCTTTCATGAATAATGCCAGTAGACCGATCTGAGAGTAAACGAGCCAGAAAACGGCTGGGATTAAGAATCCAAGCTTGTAATAACTGAAACAGAAAAAACAATATATATATATATATATATCAGCTGAGAGGAGAATATACAGTTGGGTGGGTGGGGATCTTAGCACTATACATATATAAGTGAAGCAAAAAAAAAACAGTTGTGTTTGATTTTAACCTGCAAGTCATCTTTCTTTTGGAGGCTCAGGAAGAAAGCGATGAGTTCTCTTCTGCTTCGACATGCAGGAGTAAGAAACCTGGGTGTTTAGATTTCATGAACTCGTCCCATGTCCCATGGTCGCCTTCCAAGCCTCGACTACGCACTATGTGCATCAGTCTTAGCAAATCCTATTCAAAATCCCTTTGTTTTATTAGCACCATATATGAATGAAAACAGATACACAATACAAAATAGTGTGGCTACCTTTCTGTCCAGTGACTCTAGCATGAACTCCATCGCGGCGGCGTAGCTTGCGGATTTTCCAATCTCCTTCGCCGCTTTTTTCAGCTTCTAGAGAGTTAGGGTTTCTGTTTTAGCAATCAAACCGTTTAATAAATGGAAAAAAAAAAAGATATGCTCAATAATTTAAGTTGGATTAGTTAATTAAATGAGAAAACTGTCAATTAAATAGAAATTTTGATAATTTTCTTTTTTGACGAAAATAATGAGAATTATATCTTTTTTGAAAAAGGAAAAAATGATTTAAACTTCCAATATATGTTAACCCAAAAGGAAAAAAAGACAACGTATATATATGGGATGTGGATCCTCGTAGCGAGCAGCATCCCTTGGAGGAGAAGTCTCCACCGTCGCGCAAACGCCTGCATTCACCACAACTGACTCTAGTGCTGAAGTGAGCCTTGATTCTGAGTTATACTGGTGGCATGACAAGTACCGGCCAAGAAAACCAAATTATTTCAACCGAGTTCACACAGGTTACGAGTGGAATAAGTATAACCAAACGCACTAAGATCACGACAAGCCGCCTCCAGAACTCGTTCAAGGGTACAAGTTTCACATCTTCTATCCAGATTTAGTAGATAAGATCAAGGCTCCCGTTTACGCTATAGAAAAAGATGGGACAAGCGCTGAGACTTGTGTGATCCGGTTCCATGCTGGTCCGCCTTATCAAGACATTGCGTTCCGGATTGTCAATAAAGAATGGGAATATTCTCACAAGAAAGGTTACAGATGCACGTTTGAGCGTGGGATTCTGAATTTGCACTTCAACTTTAAACGACATCGTTACAGGCGATAAACTGATCGGAGTTTGGCCGGAGAACACGAAGTTGGCAGTCATAATACATAGTCTTGATTAGTTTTTTATTTTATTTTTGGAACCAAATCTGGACTTCTCTCAAGTTAATGTCTTTAAGATTAGAAGAATATGCATTATGGGATATTTTTATTTAAACTGATGATCCAACATAACGGAATAGAACAACAGTTATGTCATTAAAATATTTAAATCCTTCTTTTTTTTCGTTTTTTAAGCATCTTTCATGTTTGTTTGCTTAAACCCCGCTCTCAGAATCTTAGCCCTCCCACTATTGCTTTTAGGTTTCAGGCCTCGCAACCCGCTCAGTTCTCTCTCCAGTAGTGCCATAGGAGAGCTGCTTTTTGTTTTTATCCTCGTGAATATTTTAAAATTCTTATGTCACTGTGTAACCAAACACATGTTTTGGCTGGATCCATGGAGTCAAAGGTCAGCTATGGAGAGTGTAAAACGTCATGGGTCCATTTTAATAAGTTTTTCAAAGTTTGAAATTTTGATTATTTAATGGAAAAGTGAAGTGGCTATTTGGATTTAAGAAAATCTAAAAGGGGTTTTGATTATTAGACTTTGAATCCTACGAAAATCATATATCATTTCTTCGTCTTAAAATCACACGCAAAGGATCTTTAACTGAAGTAAACAAAAAATTAAGAGAACTTAAGGTCTTAGAAAGCAAAGAAACAAGGGATGAGTTCAGGCTCCGTACTCTCCTTGATCAAACTTCTCTTCAGGGTAGAACACAGCAACCACTTCGTTCCCTCCAAACTTCCTACCATTCATCCCGCTTCTTGCCCTCGACGATCCATCTGTATCACCATACTTCAAGAATACCTGCACATGTACATATATCTCCAATGAGATTCCAACTATACATAGAGAGAGACCTTGCCAAGGCCTTCAACTGGCTCACCGCTGGGGCTGGGACGCGGGATCACAACGTTTGTCAACGAACCTGCATTAAAAGTGTTAAACAACAAGACACTGTTATTCTCTTCTAAGAAAGATAAAGCAATCTGCTGTTGTTCCTTGGTTTGCACGTCTCACTGTAAGCGTCTTATCTCCCATTTTGATGCCGTTTAGGGCAGCGCACGCGATGTCTGTAACAGCGACATCTTGGTAGACGCAGAAAGCGTATCCTTTAAAGTTGCCAGTCTCTCTATCTTTTACGAGATCAAAGCCCTTGAGGGCGCCAAAGCTCTCCAGCAGCTCCCTGGCTTGCAGCTCGGTGCAGTAGTAAGGAAGCCCACCGACGAAAATACGGTCTGGGCCCTCGAGCCCACCGGAAGCACCTGGAGTCAGACCAACAGCAGCTAAGTTTAGATGAGGACTGGGGTGGCTTGGACCGAGTGATGCAGCTAGAGATGGGTTATAGTCACTAGGTCTTCTCACCTTCACTGGAGCTCCCTGGAAAAGAGAAAATATATATGATTCAAATTCTTATGATTTTGGTAGACTGGGTTATTGTTTTGAGTTCGGTTTAGCTCGGTATGATTTTGAAAAATTATTAGATTTTCTGCTCGGTTTGGTTTGCGATTTTCAAATAAAAATAACCAAAATAATAAAAAATAACCAAAATTGACCTAATATCCGAAATTATCCAATTTTTTAAAATAATATAACAAACTCGAACCCAAATCCCAAAAAAAATTATAAAATTGAAAATAACCGAAAACCGAACCGGTTTTGTTTTCGGTTCAATTTGTTGCTAAATCAAATTAACCGAAAAAATATCCGAACAAAAAAACCGAAACTGCGGGCCTAATTCAAATACTAAAACTTCAAAAAAAATACTTGGTAGAAAGGTAAATATTAAAAAAACATACCTCAAATATAATCTCATCCAAAGACATTGCGTCACTTGCTTCTTCAACAGAACGCATCTCCACGAAAGCAAACTTCTTCTCATGGTTTATGTAAACATTAACAACAGCATCACCTGGACCAGCAGTGTTTCCACCAACAGCAGCCATAACTTGACTAAAAAAGTAGCCACTGACTGCAACGCGGGAGAGTAAGTCAATGTCAGTATCAAATGCTGGAACATAGAGAAAAAAAGAGAGTGGATGTAATTAACCTGTTCATTTGCTTGAGGGGAAAGGCCACCAACATACTCTGCGAGCATGCCTAGTCGCCTGAAGAAACACAAGGAAAACAAGCAGAAATGATTAGAAACAGAGAAACAAAATAGCAATCTTATGAAAAATCAAAAGCTAACCTGCTGTGTCATAGCCTGGATTGGCATCATAGGGAGTCCCCCAAACGCCTGTGGGACGCTGAAGAATTAGTTCAAGAAAACACAATACGATTTTTAAAAAAGTGTAAAGAGCACATACACGTCTGGTACGACAATTATTTTAGAGGTTGGAAGAAATTAGATTAGTCCGGTATTCTTTTTGGCCCAATCTGTATATAATTTTCATACCTAGTTTCTTGATTTGACTATGTGTTTGGGTGAAAGCCTTATTTTTTGGTCCAAAGGCAAAGAAAAAATATTTTGACAGATCCCAATTATTTTTATAGGGTTTGGGCCGAACGTAAGCATGCTCTCAAGCTTATGTGAGTAGTGGGTGCGCCCACCATGCACCATGCATGAGAATTGAGAGTCACTCTCTAACCATTATTTTTCTGTGACTGGATTCTGTATGGAAGATCGAAAGTTGAACAATTCCATGATCTTTAGTTGGCAGATTAGCTCAAACTATAAGCGTACAAGACTACGAGTTAATTCAAACGTATGTATAGAGTGTATCTCCCAATTGTATGCTTTTGTCTGAAAGTTAGTTATGAGTTTGGTCTCAACTCTCTCACACTACCAAAGAAGATACGTTGATTATATATAGAAGAAAAAATAGATGACAACACGTAGAAGACTGTACTCGTGAAAGCCACAAGTTTGAAAGATGATTTAGTTATTTGAATCCAGTGGACAAGGGTCATCCACAACTTCTTTTCTTATATATTTTTAGAAATTTGGTCTGCTCGATGAAATACTAATTAAGACCCGATCAACGACATTACGGACGGTGTATCTACGTGTGTAATTACTAATTAATAACTAACGGTTTGATCTGATCTGGCTCAAAGCTTAGGACTCTGATCATGTGTCACAGTGTCTAAAACTTGATCGGTGGCATATACTAGTCAGTGAAGGTTTTGGATAAGATCGTATGTATCTATAACCAAGTTGACTTGTTCGGGCAACCGAACGTGAAATTTAATCAGCTAAGATTTTCTTCTGTAACTTGATGAAAAGATAGGGGTAGATGACACGAGACTATTAATATTGGATACTGGATATTGGATAAGAACTATTTTTAATATTTGCTTTTTGTTTTTACCCTCGTGAATATTTTAAAATTCTTATGTAACCAAACACATGTTTTGGCTGGATCCATAGAATCAAAGGTCAGCTATGGAGAGTGTAAAACGTCATGAACCATTTTAAAAACAATAAGTTTTTCAAAGTTTGAAATTTTAGATTAATTTAATGGAAAAGTCAGGTGGCTATTTGAGAAAATCTAAAAAGGTTTGATTGATTAGACTTTGAATCATGCGAAAAGCCATATATGTTTTGGCTAGTCATTTGCATATGTAGCAGAAAAAAAAATTATGTTATTTATTCATAGTGTATTTAGGTCTGATGGACCTTGTTTAGGTATTTCGATGCATGCGAATAAATTCATGCTATTTATAAGAGAACATATCCTGAATAAGTAATTCTAATCTTATGATTAATACTTTGTTTTAAAAATTTAAGAAGAGTTGTCGATAAGGAAACAAACAAAAATCTTTAGAAAGCCACTACATCATTGTTTAGACTGACAACATACATCATTTACGATGTCATAACCTCGTGTGGTATTGTCATTTGACGAATGTTGTCAAATATAAAGAAGATAAAATATATTAGCCGATGATTACTTACAACAAAAGAACTACAAAGACGACCGCTAACGCAAATACATAATTTGAATCGTATGTATACAGTATATATACACATAACCGATCCTGAGATTTTAGGGGTTATAGACAGTTTAAAAAAGATCTATATTATTATTTGCGAAGTAATTTTTCGCATTTAAACTCTCACATTAAAAGTTATAGCAGTTAATCATGTTTATACCATTAATAAATAAAATATATAAATTAGTCAAAAAATAAAAATGAATTTAAATTCTTCTGAATAGATAATTGAATAATAATAGTAAGAATTATCCAAAATCTTAAAAATATATGTAAAATAAAAAAATCATTCTTATATATATTGTGTTGTTATCCGAAAATATCTTGTAATAAAAGTTAAAAAAATAAAATACATAAAATACATAACTAAATACTAACCAAGTAAAATCATTAATAATTGAAAAAATAATATTAAGTGATTTCTAAGATTTATTTAAAATGAAAACATAAATAATAATTTATCATTATAGTATTTTAATTAGCAATAGATGTATTAATAAATAATTATAAAATATTTAGATCCGCATGTGTGGACGAATCACCTAGTTTCAATAATTTGAGGACCCGAATGTTTTAATACAAATTTAGAGACCTATTTATATATAAAAATTTCAAAATTTTTGGGAGCTTTACGCAAACGTTTCATCCGACTTGGCCCACAACCAGTCATGTATATATATATATATTATATATATAATAATATATTATTTCTTAACCTAGCTAAGCGGATCCAAAAGAGCTAACTACTACGTGAGAAGACTTCATTCAAACACTTTATAAACAATTAAAAGCAAAATTAACATCTAATTTAAAATGGTTCATGGTCTCAACTCTCGCGTCTTAATTAACAAAAACCCCAAAATCAAATTTATAATCCATTAATTGCTTGCTTAAAAAAATTATAAAAAGAAAGAAAAATGAGTTCTTAGAAAAAATATTACATAGAACTATATAGAATAGAAGTAATATATAAACTTATTCGGTTAGCCAAAGTTTACACGTACCTTACTTGTCAAAAATGGCAAATACCAAATAAATATAATCAAACAAAGTTGGTAACGTATGAGAATTATAGACACTAACTATGATGCGAATTGATCTATAGGAATTGTGTAATTGACTTTATGAGTGAGGAAAATATATATTCGTTGGAAGTCAAGTTGAGGACGACGTGCGTGTGTTTGGGTAATTGTTGGCTCGTGGACAAACAACTTTTATATCTCAAGTCTCAAGTTTATCAGCTGTTCATCACATCATACCTTATATGGTCATAAACAGTCCACATGTTTGGTTCTACGAAATGGAAGAGTTACGATCTACAATCACATCATCTAACACTAACAACGTACGCAAGAATATAAAATTGTTAGAGCAAAAAAAAAGAATATAAAATTGTTCCCATATAGGACTAATTAAGATGGGATCAGCGAAGTCCTAAACATTCACATTAACATAGTGAATTTTGAATTTTAGTAGACAAAGAGCACAACATTATACAAATAATTTAAATTCAGATTCTTCCTATGATGGAATTATGATATTCACTTTGATTAAGAAATTTGTCTAGGTGTGAATAATACTCACCATATTCACAGTTGGGTGTTATATGGTGATTGGAGCACCTAGTAATATAACAAATTTGTCTCAAATAGTATCAAATGATGGAAAATGGTAGTATTATATATATTGTTTCTGAAAACATTTATCATCTTTAGCAAATTCGCGCAGAGATAACAAAATTCCAGAAGATATATGATCGTAAACCCGAACAAATCACTAGATATCATAAAAACAAAATATCAAATATATGATCATACAAACTGCAAAGATTAAAATTCTTTAAAAGAAAAATATTTTTAAAATTCTTATGTAACCAAACACATGTTTTGGCTGGATCCATAGAATCAAAGGTCAGCTATGGAGAGTGTAAAACGTCATGAACCATTTTAAAACAATAAGTTTTCAAAGTTTGAAATTTTAGATTAATTTAATGGAAAAGTCAGGTGGCTATTTGAGAAAATCTAAAAGGTTTGATTGATTAGACTTTGAATCATGCGAAAAGCCATATATGTTTTGGCTAGTCATTTGCATATGTAGCAGAAAAAATTATGTTATTTATTCATAGTGTATTTAGGTCTGATGGACCTTGTTTAGGTATTTCGATGCATGCGAATAAATTCATGCTATTTATAAAGAACATATCCTGAATAAGTAATTCTAATCTTATGATTAATACTTTGTTTTAAAATTTAAGAAGAGTTGTCGATAAGGAAACAAACAAAAATCTTTAGAAAGCCACTACATCATTGTTTAGACTGACAACATACATCATTTACGATGTCATAACCTCAAATATTAAAGTATTAACCGATGATTTTACGAATGACGACCGAAATACAAGAGTGTAAAATAGAATTAAAAAAGTTACTGTAAATGCTTTCTATCCAAACAAAACCATTAAATTGCAAAACAAATTAATCGGTTCAGACCAGACATAACTCCATCATATTCTAATGATGCAAATATTTTGAAACTAGTAATGTTGAATCGTGAATTACAATGGATGTATTTTACGGCTACTAAACCAACAAACCTAAAATTATAAAAATAAAATATAATTACTAATACTATATTAGCCATGTAGCTCAAAATCAGGTCTTTTTAATGTAATTTTGGGGTTATACGTATAATGAAAACAATCAATTGAGTCATGTATTAGAAAGACTAATTCATATATTATTGATGTTTCTGAATTTAAATTGTTATCTTCAATAAATTATTTAAATCGTTAAACTAAATAAACTTTTGGTATTACAATAAGCTAACTTTTTGGTAAATCGAATTTTCCATAAGATCATCATTACTTTGTATATATTCCACGGACTTTATTCACCAACTTTGTACTGTTCTGTTTCCGAGCGAGTGGGGTTATTGGACTCTTTCTTCAAAAGTTTATATTGTCATTAGCCACCCATCATACTTTTCAACAATGGTTCCAGAAACGGGGCTTATTAAATACGGAAAAATGTTACTATCACAAAAAGTTCAAAATATATAAACAATTGTTTAATTTAAATTGGTTCATGGTCTCAGCTCTCACGTCTTGACAAGGACCAAAAGAATCATAAATTTATAATCCACTAATTGCTTGCTTGATAATATATATAAAGAAAATCAAACATGAGTTCTTAGAAGAGAAAATTACAAAGGAGAAGATAAAGACCATTAATCGGTTTGCCGAAGTTTACATGTACCTAACTTGTCAAAAATGGCAATACCAAAATAAATAGAATCAAACTAAGTTAGTAACGTATGAGAATTGATCTAAGAATTGTGTAATTGACTTTATGAGTGAGGAAAATATATATTCGTTGGAAGTCAAGTTGAGGACGACGTGCGTGTGTTTGGGTAATTGTTGGCTCGTGGACAAACAACTTTTAGATTATTTCAAGTCTCAAAGCTGTTATCACATCATACCTTATATGGTCATAAACAGTCCACATGTTTGGTTCTGCGAAATGGAAGAGTTACGCTCTACAATCACATCTTCTATAACACTAACAACGTACGCAAGCATATTAAAATTGTTCCCATACAGGACTAAGATGGGATCAGTGAAGCCCCTAACATCTTCAGAATCACATAAACATAGTGAATTTTGAATTCTAGCAGACAAAGAGTACAAAATTATACAAATAATCTAATTCAGATTCATCCTATGATGGATATATGATAATTCACATTTGATTAATAAATTTGTCTATATAGATGTAGAGAGCCGATCTTTAGATTTTAGAGACAATAAACGATTTAATAAATGTTAATAATTGTTTTTTTCAGATTTGGAAGTCTATATCTATATAATTTTTCTCAAATTTTTTGGGAATCATAACTGAATGTTTTATTTGGCTTTGTTCAGAACTGACCATGTAAGTGAATAACACTCCCCATATAACCACATATTCACAGTTGAGTGTTATGGTGATCGAGTAAAGCACTTAGTAATACTAAATTTTTCTCAAATAGTATCAAATGATGGAAAATTGTATTTTATATAGAATGCTTTGTTTCTAAAACATTTTATCATCTTTACAAGTAACAGGGAAGATTCGGAAATTGGTACCTTATAACAAAATACAGAAGATATATGATCGTAAACCCTGAACAAATCAATAGATATCATACCAAAAACAAATATATATGATCATACAAACTGCAAAGATTAGACTAAAAAATTCTTAAAGAAAAATCTTTTAAAAATGAATGATAACATTTCACAAAAAGTGTTACAAAGATAGTTATTAACTAATAATAAAACGTGTAAAGTAATATATTCTTTGAAGGGGAGGGAGAGTCTCACAAAGCATGTTGTGACTACTCAATGTGTTGCAAAATAGAAGATCCTCCATTTATTTCCTTCTTTTATTTTCTTTTGTCGGTACATTATTGACTATATATTAATATTTTATTTTTTATCTTAGTTTCTTATTTTTAGTTTTAGGCCGAGTTAAAATCTTACCACCACCAGCTAAATTCACAGCGGTGAAATCTAGCTACTAAACTAATTAAAAGCTGGCTGAAAACATAGTACATGTTCTACTGCAAAACAGGAAAAAAAAACATAAACAACAAAAAAAAACTAATCTAGTCCAGACAAAATAATATAGTTTACTAGATTTAGATGTATCTGGGTATAATACATACTTATTTCATTTATTGAAGATTCATTATAATACAGGTTTAGTAATATATAGCACTTATTTAATCTCAGTAATATGCTTTTTTTTCTTTTAATCTCAGTATATGCTGTAAGAACCAAATCAAATAGATACAGTTGATCGAATATTTGAAACTCAAGATTTCACAGAAAGATCACCGTTAATCAGTTACAAATTAACCATTAGTGATAGATGATTCCTTTCATTGCGTATTATCGAACTAACATATGATCAATGCAATAATCAAATATTTGTATCAAAACCTTTTTCTATCAATCATGCCCTTTGTGGGAAAGATGTTTTTAGAACGATGTTCATTTGTATTATTTAAATAAAAGTATTTTTATTTATGAGTGACACAAAATAAGAATCTACCATAAAAACAAGGTATTGCTTTTGTGACCATGAAGCCTCTCTCTTTTAGTAGAAGGAAGAAGCGCCTGGTGTCGTGGATCATCAGCCTCTCTTTCCTTTCCTTACTTCCTAAGTATAAGACTTTAACTTTCTCCTCTGTGTGGCTAGTGGTTTTGAATAATATTTTCCCAAGAAAATACGTAGCTGTGTTAATTTTACTATGCAAATTAACTACTATTCGAGCTTAAATTTAAACGTACGAAAACAAATATTACTACCATGCACATATAGATCTCCTATCATCTTAACTATGACTTAATGCATGTATTACACTTACTATACACCACAGTACATATCCAAATATTACGGATACAAAAATTTAAAGAATAAGACAGTGGAAGAATTTTGGTAAGAACGAAAGAATCCATTGGTCGATCAGTAAAAGAATATTGGCAGAGTGGGAATATAAGATATGATCGTTCATTCGTTTGTTTTAATATATGATCACGTGTGTAATAAACATAAACTTGTTCTAGTTACCAACATTATTTATGAAAATTAATCATCTTCTTATTCCAAATTCCAGTCATGTAGGTGAGATTTTGTCCTATCTGGAGACATTAGTATACGCAGAACATTTTTCAGTCAATATTTTATTAAAAGTTCGTTATACCGTATACTACCGGATTTAGATAAATAGTTGTACATATATGTTCATCTGTTTTAACCGAATCACCTATATGTGTTTCTATTACTGAAGCAGCGAAAATATGTAATTTAGTAATTTGGATTAGTGTTGTCATATTACCGTTTGAGTTGAAATTCACGATACATGTTTGCAGGATATTTGTATAGCAAAATGGTGTGCTATTACATTCGAAACATATTTGATTTTGGTATTAAATTTTGCGATTAAAAAGATTGAAAAGATTTATATCTCACTTGGCAAATGAGTTGTGCTAAATAAATGAGTAAATTTCTGTTCCGCAATTAGAACCCGACAGTCTCATTGTATTTCAAGTCTGATCCTCGAAGATAAGCATAATAAAATGTAAGGTTTAATCAATATTCAAGCTATCGGCTTTAATACTTTAAGCATTATGTTTCTCGGGCAGAATTGAGATCCATGGTTCTATCCCAGTCAGGTGAATCACTACCATCTATCGCTACAATAGGGGGTCGATCGTGAAAGTTGATTGATCACTTTGAAGTTGTCCGATTAACTAATATGATGTAAACTCTATTATGATGGGCTATAACGGAAAGTTATTTGGTTGCTAGGACTAACAGAGGCTGCAAGGCTGGGTAAGTCTCAGGCGGAGCTGAAGGACGATACAACTAGAGGGCCTATTGTCCGGTTTTTGTCGTGCCAACGTGCTATGGAACTTAAGCCTTCCTAGGAGAATCCAGATCAGTTCGAAATGTCGGCTGTCATTTTCATCAGGTACCACCAAGATGTAATTTTTTTTATGTTTGTGGTGTGGTTCGACTCAAGATTGAAACTTTTGCTGATGAAATAATGATTTTGTGGATGCATGTCAATTAGATTTACGATGCTACAAACTGTTCACTGTACATTGGCAGGAAAAAATGGCTATGTATGGTTCAGTTGTAACACCGGTGTGGTGCAATGGGGATGGACATGGTAACCAAAGGTGTGCATAATGTTATTGAGTTCCTCAGCGATGATTCCCCTGACAAGGATGTGATTTTGTATGTTATTGGTTTGATTTTAAAACAATGCTTTTTAGCTTAGTGTCATCTTGAGACTTAAAAACTTGAAATTTATTGGTCAGATAACTTCTTCTCCGACATTAACAAACCTGATGCGGTGAACTGCATCAAGAGATAGAGAACAAGGTGTTGAAAACGAGTGTGTCTGACTTGTTGGAGCTCAATATACTCAAGAACCTCACCGTCTATGTTGTTGCAGGCTCTCTAGGTCGATTCAAATCTCATGCCAGCAACATAGTGTTTGATGTATTCATAGCTATTTGCCAAGATCCAGCCCAAAACATGGAGAGCTCTCAAATTGATGGAAGCCATTAATAGCAATCACCGTACCTTCACTATCTCCACCATCACTGAAGATACCATCATAGAGAACCATGGCAAGGTTCTCTAATTTTACTTGTCATCACGCTCATGTATTTCAGAGCACAGTGAGAACATTCTTCCAAGCGATGAAGGTGACGTAGGATTAGCAGCATCATCGGCCTGTCTGTTTTGGGAGACAAGGTCGATGAGGAATGTGCTGCAACAGATCCTCCAGAGTTTTCAGACGCTCAGAATAACCGCAAGCGCTTCCGTGAGTGATTGGAAATATCTATTATATGTCTATCAGCCCGTCAACGTCTTTTCTATGCATTTTTAAAAACTGCTATTATCTTTGTTTTCCATCATAAACTTTGGATATTTTTTCTCTTGCATGTTTTCTCTGTTCGGAGATTTTATTTTTATTTTGGATTATTAATGAAACGTCGACGGGTTCTAACTCATACAACATTTGTCAGTGGTGTATTTTTTTTGTTTACCTATTCCTCACATTTTTTTGTCCACCATAAACTATTTTTAACAAAGTCGAGTAAAACACTAAAAATAAATAATTTTGCAACCGTATAATTTTATAAATTTTTCTAGAGTTATTAATTTTTTGTAAAAAAATAGTTTATTAAAATTCTATATTTTTGAAATTAATTTAGGTAAAATAAGAAAATAATTTAATTTATTGTTCGATAAATTGTTTAATTTTTTGAATTCAAATTTTATATTTTGTTTCTTACACTATTTGTTTTATATACTAACAACTACCTAAGTAAATACTAAACA
The DNA here is from genome assembly GCA_016771965.1 of Brassica carinata. Lineage (NCBI taxonomy): Eukaryota > Viridiplantae > Streptophyta > Magnoliopsida > Brassicales > Brassicaceae > Brassica > Brassica carinata. Next base: position 57,116 of record JAAMPC010001488.1, on the reverse strand, counting down.
ACTTCATAAACTTTATCTTTTGAACATGAAAGCGCTAATAACGCTAATGGTCGATCAAATCATTACGAAAATAATGCATATGAATTTGCCGGTCATTCTTATATCAACTTAATCAAACTGTGTGACTTCCAAATGTTATGTTCATCACTATTATATACAACACGGAAAAACAAAAGCGGAAAAAAATAAACGACAAAATTCCGTAGATAAAACTACATAACGATCAATAACTTATCCGGCTCCACGCTTGCGCGGAGTTATACCCCTGGTTTAAAGAATAAGGCAGTGGAAGAATTTTGGTAACGAGAGAATCCATTGGTCGATCAGTAAAAGCATATTGGCAGAGTAGGAATATAAGATATGATCGTTCATTCGTTTGTTTTAATATATGATCACGTGTGTAATAAACATAACTTGTTCTAGTTACCAACATTATTTATGAAAATTAATCATCTTCTTATTCTAAATTCCGGTCATGTAGGTAAGATTTTGTCCTATTTGGAGACATTAGTATACGCAGAACATTTAACAGTCAATATTTTATTTAAGCGTTCCGTGTTCGTTATAACGTATACTACCGGTTTTAGATAAATAGTTGTACATATAGGTACATCTGTTTTTTTTAACCGAATCAGCTGTATGAAAACGTTGACAAAATAACCAAGTGATACTGTGTTCCGTGTTCGTTATAACGTATACTACCGGTTTTAGATAAATAGTTGTACATATAGGTATATCTGTTTTTTTTAACCGAATCAGCTGTATGAAAACATTGACAAAATAACCAAGTGATACTGTGATAGTCTAATGGTTTAAAGCTTTAAAGCAACAAGACGTTCGGAGCATAATGAAAACGTATAGTTCACCTATATGTGTTTTTTTTTATTACCGAACAGCAAAAATATGTAATTTAGTGGTTTGTATTAGACCATCTCCAATGGTATACTATTTTTTCTCTATAATCTATTATAAAATAAGATAATCCTATTATAGAGTTAGTCTATTCTATAGTAAATTGAAGAAAAAAAAATAGTGTACCATTTGATATGTTCTTAGTGTTGTCACTTGTCATATTACCATTTGAGTTGAAATTCACGATACATGTTTGCAGGATATTTGTATAGCAAAATGGTGTGCTATTACATTCGAAACATATTTGATTTTGATATAAAATTGAGATTAAAAAAATTGAAAAAATTCATATAACTCACTCGGCGAATGAGTTGTGTTAGAATCATTAAATTTATGTTCCGCAATTAGAACTCGACAGTCTCATTGTATTTCAAGTCTGATCCTCGAAGATAAGCATAATAAAATGTAAGGTGTAATCTACATAAGACTAGTTACAAAAAATCTACATGAGACTATGATCCAAGTGGATCCCATTGCACGTAAGTGTTCACACGATCGAATATATCAAGCATGGTTATTTCTCTATATTATAAAAATACACAGAGAAAGTAACAAAAATGAGGAGTTAGTCATGAATTTAACATTAAAAACTAAAGAGAGAGAGAGAGCTGCCGCAAAGGAGCTTTAGTAGTTTAGTGTGTTCATTGAGCCGCTACAACGCATAAAATCTACATTATTCAGCACAAATAAAGTTTAAAGATTAAAAAGACAGTTTTTATGTTATAAATAAAAAGATGAATAAGTGACTAATGATAGGAACCTTTTTTCCACGTTAGTAAAGGTTTCATAACGTCTTAATGAGAGGAAACTTTTCTCCACGATATCCCCATCCATTAAAGTATAATCTATGCAATTTTTGTATAATGCATGATCATTTGTTCTGCTTTCAACAATTCATGATTAGTTTGGCATGGTTGCAAAAGGCTATTTCAGTCGTTTACGCTCGGAATTAATGTATTATCAACCGAATAAGATGAATATGGTTTCAAACTTTAAATGTTTTGTAAATACAAGGGAAAAAAGTATATTCAAAAGAATGTGGAATGGGCTTTGTAGTTTTCTGGTGCATCAAAAAATAAAGAAAAAGAGATCATTTCCCATGAAAACGAAAGCAATAAGTGAAGATGAGAGAACATATTCTTCTTCTTTCTCCAGTGAGAGAAGTGGGGGCTAAGTAAGTAGTGGGCGTGATTCTTACGCGCTGACTTAATGATCAGTCAATCTCGGTTCGGTAAATTTCCAATGGCCCATGGACTTCTAAGCAACTATCTCCGACAAAATTACCTCAAAAGTTAGCCAATCGTGGGCCCGCTTACTTTCCCCTGCTTTTACCAGTGTCCAAATGTGGGATCCACATAGAGCCCAGTGGTCACTCCCTTTCTTTCTTTCTCCCTCCTTTTGGTCGCAAGCACTGGGAATTATGATTGTTAACATTTTTGTTTTAATTGCTATCAGTCCTGTCTCAGTTTATATAACATACGGTATCATGTAAAATATTTTGTAATACCGCATAAAAATTACACAATATTTTCTTACGAGTTAATGTTAAAATCTACTAAATTTGTATAATTTAGTACTATATTTCATTGCGTTAGAAATTGCATAGTGTATACATTAGGATGAGAAAGACTCAAAAGATCCTACACAGACAAAAGAAAAGAAAAAACTCGAAAAATCCCACAGAGACAAAAGAAAAGAAATCATTAACCTTTTTGTAACTTTCTTTTATCAACTTTTACCTTCTTGATGATGATCAACGATTCAACGTAGTGGAGGCCTGAGTGGAGCTTGTATCTCTTTCAGCCGATTTTTTTAAAGCAGAGCAACTTTATCTGTATTTCAGCCCTTTAGAGCACTTGGAAAATTTGCTAGTTTTCTAAATATAGTATATAGTTTTGGGAATATATTATGCTTAATAACAGTATTACATGACACACAAAACCAATTGGCCTCGGCGCTTTTCTTCTCATGTCATGACTTTGGCCAATCTCCCAAGTGTAATAATACACTTTGGTTAAACCAAGGTGAATTAAAACATAAACACACACAAAACAACCGATTTAATCCCTTTATTTTGGTAAAAATATCTATAAAATAGTGAAGAGAAGGGTTTACTAAGAATTTTAAAATAAGAAAAATCGGAATAAAATACAAGTCAATTTCCAATTGGATTTTATATTCCCTAAACCAAAACCCGGATTAGACACGGTTACCAAGTTAAAAAACGTTTTTGAACGCACTTTCTCAATCTAGGATAAAAGCTCGTCCATCACACCTTTCAAAAGCCCCGCCACCTTCTTCTTCCACACTTGCACACAGAGAAAAAGACTTTACCTTTTTTTTCTCTCTTTCTATTATTTTGTTGCATCACCTTTCTTCTTACACACTAACATGAAGGTCCCGGCTTCGTCTCCTCAAGACAACCAACCATCGAATACAACCAACAGTACTGATAATAATAATAATAATAATCAGATACCATCGATGGACGAACACGTGATGCGTTCCATGGACTGGGACTCGATCATGAAGGAGCTGGAGCTAGACGACGATTCCACACCCAACCCCTTGAAGACAGAGTTCACAACCTCGGAATCAGCCATCGGCCCACTCTACGCCGTCGATTCCAACCTCCTGGCTTCCCCGATCAGATCCAACCGTCGGATTTCGACTCATCAGACGTTTATACCGGTCAAAACCAGACCACCGGTTACGGTTTCAATTCTCTCGATACCGTCGACAATGGAGGAGGATTCGATTTCATCGAAGATCTCATCCGAGTCGTGGACTGCGTCGAATCTGACGAGTTACAGCTCGCTCAGGTGATTCTATCACGGCTCAATCAACGCCTGAGATCTCCACGGGGAGACCGTTACAGAGGGCAGCGTTTTACTTCAAGGAAGCTCTCAACTCGCTTTTAACCGGATCGAACCGAAATCAAACCCGGTTACTATCTTCCTGGACCGAGATCGTCCAGAAGATCCGAGCAGTTAAGGAGTTCTCCGGTATTTCTCCCATCCCTCTCTTCTCCCACTTCACCGCGAACCAAGCGATCCTCGACTCCCTGAGCTCGCAGCAGTCCTCTTCCTCTCCCTTCGTCCACGTGGTGGATTTCGACATCGGGTTCGGCGGCCAGTACGCGTCGCTCATGAGAGATCGCGGAGAAATCGATAAGCAGCGGGTTTTACGAGTCACGGCGGTGGTGGCGGAGGAGTGCGCCGTCGAGACGCGGCTGGTGAAAAGAACCTGACTCAGTTCGCTGCGGAGATGAAGATCCGTTTCCAGATCGAGTTCGTGCTGACGAAGACGTTCGAGATGCTGTCTTTCAAGGCGATCAGGTTCGTCGACGGAGAGAGAACCGTCGTCTTGATATCTCCGGCGATATTCCGACGTCTGAGCGGAATCGCCGAGTTTGTGACTAACTTACGGAGAGTGTTTCCGAAGGTTGTTGTTTTCGTCGACAGCGAAGGGTGGACGGAGATCGCCGGAGCGGGATCGTTCCGGCGGGAGTTTGTCACGGCTCTCGAGTTCTACACGATGGTGCTTGAGTCCCTCGACGCGGCGGCTCCTCCGGGAGATCTGGTGAAGAAGATCGTGGAAGCGTTTGTCTTGCGGCCGAAGATCGCGGCGGCGGTGGAGACGACGGCGGGAGGTAGGAGAAACGTTGGAGAGATGACGTGGCGGGAAGCGTTCTGCGGGGCCGGGATGAGGTCGATACAGCTGAGCCAGTTCGCGATCTTTCAGGCGGAGTGTTTGCTGGAGAAGGCGCAGGTGAGAGGGTTCCACGTGGCGAAACGGCAGGAGGAGCTGGTGCTGTGCTGGCACGGAAGGGCGCTGGTTGCCTAATGATAGGAACCTTTTTTCCACGTTAGTAAAGGTTGCAATGAAAGGAAACTTTCCTCCACGATATCTATGCATTTTTTCAGTATAATGCATGATCATTTGTTCTGCTTTCAACAATTCATGATTAGTTTGGCATGGTTGCAAAAGGCTATTTCAATCGTTTACGCTCGGAATTAATGTATTATCAACCGAATAAGATGAATATGGTTTCAAACTTTAAATGTTTTCGGAATACAAGGAAAATAAAAGAAAGTATATTCAAAAGAATGTGGAATGGGCTTTGTAGTTTTCTGGTGCATCAAAAAAATAAAGAAAAAGAGATCATTTCCCATGAAAACGAAAGCAATAAGTGAAGATGAGAGAACATATTCTTCTTCTTTCTCCAGTGAGAGAAGTGGGGGGCTAAGTAAGTAGTGGGCGTGATTCTTACGCGCTGACTTAATGATCAGTCAATCTCGGTTCGGTAAATTTCCAATGGCCCATGGGCTTCTAAGGCACTATCTCCGACAAAATTACCTCAAAAGTTAGCCAATCGTGGGCCCGCTTACTTTCCCCTGCTTTTTACCGTGTCCAAATGTGGGATCCACATAAAGCCCAGTGGTCACTCCCTTTCTTTTCTTTCTCCCTCCCTTTTTGGTCGCAAGCACCGGGAATTATTGTCCGTTAATTTTTTTGTTTTTAATTGGTATCAGTCCTCTCGGAATTTATGTAACTCGTACGATATTATGTAAAATATTACCGTATAAAAAATTACATAATATTTTCTCATAATTTAAGTGTTAAAATATATGAATTTCCCATAAATTTTTATATACAATTTAATTACGTTATATTAAATTGCATAGTGTATACATTAGGATGAGAAAGACTCAAAAGATCCTACACAGACAAAAGAAAAGAAATCATTAACCTTTTTTGTAACTTTCTTTTATCAACTTTTACCTTCTTGATGATGATCAACGATTCAACGTAGTGGAGGCCTGAGTGGAGCTTGTATCTCTTTCAGCCGATTTTTTTTTAAAGCAGAGCAACTTTATCTGTATTTCAGCCCTTTAGAGCACTTGGAAAATTTGCTAGTTTTCTAAATATAGTATATAGTTTTGGGAATATATTATGCTTAATAACAGTATTACATGACACACAAAACCCAACTGGCCTCGCCGCTTTTCTTCTCATGTCATGACTTTGGCCAATCTCCCAAGTGTAATAATACACTTTGGTTAAACCAGGGTGAATTAAAACATAAACACACATTAAAACAACCGATTTTATCCATTTATTTCGGTAAAAAAATGTACATAGGTGAAAGAGACGGGTCGGTAAGAATTTGAATCTGGATTAAAAATAAGAAAAAAAATAGGAATAAAATACAAGTCAATTTCCAATTGGATTTTATATTCCCTAAACCAAAACCCGGATTAGACACGGTTACCAAGTTAAAAAAAAACGTTTTTTGAACGCACTTTCTCAATCTAGGATAAAAAGCTTTGCCCATCACACCTTTCAAAAGCCCCGCCACCTTCTTCTTCTTCCGCACTTGCACAGAGAGAAACAAACTACTTTTTTTTCCCTTTCTTTCTTTTTTTTTTTGTTGCCTCACCTTTCTTCTTACACACTAACATGAAGGTCCAGGCTTCCTCTCCTCAAGACAACCAACCATCGAACACTAACAGTACTGATAATAATAATAATAATAATCAGATACCATCGATGGACGAACATGTGATGCGTTCCATGGACTGGGACTCGATCATGAAGGAGCTGGAGCTAGACGACGATTCCACACCCAACCCCTTGAAGACAGAGTTCACAACAACGGACTCCGCAATAGGACCACTCTACGCCGTCGATTCCAACCTCCCTGGCTTCCCCGATCAGATCCAGCCGTCCGATTTCGACTCATCCGATGCTTATCAAAACCAAACCACCGGTTACGGTTTCAACTCCCTCGACAGCGTCGACAATGGAGGAGGATTCGATTTCGTCGAAGACCTCATCCGAGTCGTGGACTGCGTCGAGTCAGACGAGCTACAGCTCGCTCAAGTGATTCTATCACGCCTCAACCAACGCCTTCGATTTCCCGCGGGAAGACCGTTACAAAGAGCAGCGTTTTACTTTAAAGAAGCTCTCGGTTCGCTTTTAACCGGATCGAACCGGAATCAAACCCGGTTATTATCTTCCTGGACCGAGATCGTTCAAAAGATTCGCGCGGTTAAGGAGTTCTCCGGTATTTCCCCGATCCCTCTCTTCTCTCACTTCACCGCGAACCAAGCGATCCTCGACTCCCTGAGCTCGCAGCAGTCCTCTTCCTCTCCCTTCGTCCACGTGGTGGACTTCGACATCGGGTTCGGCGGACAGTACGCGTCGCTCATGAGGGAGATCGCCGAGAAATCGATAAGCAGCGGGTTTTTACGAGTCACGGCGGTGGTGGCGGAGGAGTGCGCCGTCGAGACGCGCCTCGTGAAGGAGAATTTGACTCAGTTCGCGGCGGAGATGAAGATCCGTTTCCAGATCGAGTTCGTGCTGATGAAGACGTTCGAGATGCTGTCTTTCAAGGCGATCAGGTTCGTCGACGGAGAGAGAACCGTCGTCTTGATATCTCCGGCGATATTCCGACGTCTGAGCGGAATCGCCGAGTTTGTGACTAACTTACGGAGAGTGTTTCCGAAGGTTGTTGTTTTCGTCGACAGCGAAGGGTGGACGGAGATCGCCGGAGCGGGATCGTTCCGGCGGGAGTTTGTCACGGCTCTCGAGTTCTACACGATGGTGCTTGAGTCCCTCGACGCGGCGGCTCCTCCGGGAGATCTGGTGAAGAAGATCGTGGAAGCGTTTGTCTTGCGGCCGAAGATCGCGGCGGCGGTGGAGACGACGGCGGGAGGTAGGAGAAACGTTGGAGAGATGACGTGGCGGGAAGCGTTCTGCGGGGCCGGGATGAGGTCGATACAGCTGAGCCAGTTCGCGATCTTTCAGGCGGAGTGTTTGCTGGAGAAGGCGCAGGTGAGAGGGTTCCACGTGGCGAAACGGCAGGAGGAGCTGGTGCTGTGCTGGCACGGAAGGGCGCTGGTTGCCACGTCGGCTTGGAGGTTTTAATTAAGATGAACCGTTACTGGTTTGTAGGTTGTTTTAGAGTTGGTTTGGTTTAACAAAATGATATGATATAATAGAATCGAATTGTATCTATATACGCCTTCAATATTTTCGGTTTGTCTCTCTGTTTTTGATCTTTTTTTGGTGTTCGACTGTTTTCTAATTTAAATAAGGAAATAAAATAGTTTCTTACGTAAAGTCTCTGTCTGAGTTAGAGTGTTTAAACTATTCATAAACAAGCGTAACTGTGATTTGATCATTCTTGGAGTGAGTGTATGAATAATCTCCGATGAGCGGATTTGCTTCACAGATTCCATCCATGGCGCTTCTCGGATCAGGCTTCACCAGCGAGGTTATGTTTTGGATCCATGTTATGGTGTGGATTCATTAGTATTTTAATGACAACGTTTGTATTGTCTTGTTCTAATACAATATTACTGTGAACCACGTCTGCGGTTCTGTCTGATCATCGCATCTTGAGAGAAATATTTGTTTTCTGTATGGAAATTTTCAGGTTGGATTACGAGTACTGCTTTCTCCTCTTGGTTCCAATATCGTACTTCGTACCGCATGGTAAGATTCTTGTTTGTTTTTTTTATGTCGTTAAACTATGAAGAGTGTTTTCATTATGATCGGCTTTAGGACAAGTGTTAGTATCTTGTTGGGGAATCTTGTTGTTTTTGGTTCAATCAATAGAATAAGTTTTGTCTCCTTGTTGTTTTTGGAGTTATTTACTTTATTAAAAAGGTATAACTGTGAAGGATGAAACTTCTTGATGTATGTCTGAATCTTGTTTCATGTAAGCTGTTCCATTGGCATCGGGTTGCCAGTATACTCAACTTTCAAGGCAATTGAGAATAGAGATCAGAGTGCACAACGAAAATGGCTTATTTACTGGGCAGGTTGGGATTGCAATTGCAGTCAGCTTTCTAATCAATACCCCTTCTTCATCTGTTCACATGGCATTTGATTTTTATCCCCTCTCCTTGCAGCTTATGGTTCTTTCAGCCTTGTTGAAGTGTTCACGGACAAGCTCATTTCTTGGTACTATTGTGACATCTCAAAACTATATATAGTATTGATGAAACTCAATAAGCTTCATTGTTTACAGGTTTACTCTGTATTATCATGCAAAGTTTGCGTTCCTCGTCTGGCTTCAACTTCCCACCATTGATGTACTTCTTCAGTCTCTTTGCAACTCCATCATTTAACATTTCAAGAAAGCTTTATTAACCTATAAGTTCTTAATATGATAGGGAGCAAAGCAAATATATAACAACCGCCTTCGCCCTTTCCTAATACGACACCAAGTTAGTGTGGACCGACTCGTGGATGGAGTATATGGAGAAATGGTACACTGTTGCTTCCTTCACAACCCAGATGCTTTGCTTTATTAACAACACACAATATTTGCAGGTCAAGGTCGTTAGGACACACCAAGGAGGAATACGGTTGGTGCGATCAATCATTATCAAAATATTGGGATCAGGCAATGGAACTACACCACCACCAAGCGGACGACAAGAAGAAACACCAAACATTAGCCCTGAACCAGAACCAGCAACAGCAACAACAATACGAGACTTAGAAGAATCTGAATCCGATCACGAAGACTAATAAAACAAACAAGTGTAGCATCAAGTATGGTAATCACTATTACACAAAACGTCAAATGGTTGTATGGTCATCATGGTCACGTAAATCTCAAATAACTTCAGACTGGTTTACAAATAACTATTTTTTATAATACGTTATCAAGTTGCATGTCTCCTAAGTGTGTTAATCTGTTCCTTCGCCATCTTTAGACCCATCAGCATTCTGTTCTAGATTAGCCACGGCCTCTGGTCCATGCACTCTTACCAACTCATCCTGTATATATATATATATTCAATGACTCCGTATGAATAGAAGCAAAGCTCATAAAATTTTGGATGAGAGTTGTTGTTGTTACCTGAATAGAACTGTTCTGAGTCTTGAGCTTCTCACATTCTCCAGAGAGTCTCTGCAACTCATCTCTCAGGCTCTGATTCTCACTAGTCAAACTCTCTAATCTCTGCTGAAGCTGTTCGCATTCCGCCTATATTCAATATGGTGAATTAACAAATGAGTAACTTAAACATCAGAAGAAACTATATACTAATAATAACATTACCTGCTTCCTTAGTCTGGACCGCCTGGCGGATTCACGGTTAGATTGTTTCCTTTTCTGCCTCTTGAGCTCTCTTTCATCCTGTTTTGAGTAAGCGCACAGGAGTTTATAACCAGACCAGCAAAAATGAGTGATGGTTTGGTCTTTTACCTTCACAGGTACACCAGCCTGGGAAGACCATAAGTCCATTCCCATATTCAAATTAGTCCCAGGGGCTAGTGGCTTCATGGGAACTGAACCTTGGATCATCTCACCGGTAGTATTACTCTGAGAACTTGCTGCTCAAGGAAACAAAAAAAGCATGAGCAAGAAGAAACCATAAGAGCTTGTACTGATGATGCAAGAGTTTTACCATCCGCCAGCATTTGTCCAAAGCTAGGCTTTCTAACTGAACCATGTTCCTACATTAACATCAAAACTCAATTAAAAAAAATTACACAAAAGCATTTAAGTAAACAGGGAACAAGTCCAAACTAAGATCAGCACCTGGTGGTTAGCATTCTCATCGTTTTCATCAGATGAACCCCCTGTGACACTTTCATCACTGCAAAACAAAACAAAACAAAACAAAGCATAATTACATCATCAAAGTCCATCATGATCTACATTGAATAGAGCGTTATACCTGTGAGATACACCATCGTTCCCAGAACCAGAAGGCGCCTTCTCACCTCCTTCGCCCTTTCTTTTCAAGCTCCCTTTTGACTTCTTTCCAGGGGCTTGTTCCTTCACGGTCTCGTTGGTTGGAGCAGAAGAAGGAGGCTAATAGAGGAAGGTGCTAAGCAAGTTACTTACTTTATCATTGGTTTCGAACTTAAATGGTATGGAGATTATTACCATGGGCATGCCAGGATGGGCGTAGACCGCCCCTGGAGGATACATGGCTGGGTACGGAACGGGGGTCCCATAAGGCGGCATCATATGGTGCTGAAAGTATTCAACAAAGAGTAAATAAAACTCGTGCTAAGTGTTATTCAAAGACAAAGATAGCAAAAGGGAAGCTTACTTGAGCACCCCACATGTAAGGGTGAGGACTAGGAGATCCAACGGGAGATGGGAAAAAAGGACTCGGAGTACCTCCTCCTCCATAATAAGCCTTAAGAGAAACGAGAATACACATTATGTGTGTTTGTCAAGAAAGAAGACAGTCACATTAAGAGAACCGAAAGTTAACCTGCATTGAGTTAGACCAGTCTGGATAAGGTGTGGGGGGAATGTCCTGCAGAACAAGTGGTAGTAGATACAATGAAAGTCAACACACATGTAGATTCAACGAACGGAGAAGAAGAGGAGAATGAGCAACCTGTGTTGAGGATGCTGGTTTAGAAGGCGTCTTTTCTTCGCTTGTTCCCATTGTTTTATAAGCTACAAAACAAAGGAGCAAGAACCTGTTAAGACAAAAGACTTGTCGAACAGTTCGAGGATTTAGTCATCCAAAAAAACCTCAAAAAGACAGAAGCTTTGTGTTCTCTAACCCGACATATTTAACAAAAACAGAGACTTTACTTCAAGAGGAGCAAGCACAAAAATTCGAGACGACAATAACTTCGAAACAGAACAAATAGCAAAGCAAGTACATAATATGTAGTCGTTCTTACACGAACCCAAACAACAGAAACAAAATCTCTTAATTACATGGATTGTTCAACGAACAGACAGAGACAATGATCAGAACAGAGTACATGCAAAGAGAGGAGAGGAGATATTAGAAAAAAACAAAAAAAAAACAATCAGACCGATGTGGAAGTCCAGGTAGGATATTTACCTAAATTATAGAGAAAGAGTCAGACAAAGATGCAAGGACACGTCCTCTCCTTCTCTCCGACAGATCAGACAGAGACACAGATATAAAAAAAAAAATCTCTCAATTTCAGCTCCGAAGAAGATAAAAGTGTTCCAATTTTTCTCTCGGGAAAGTGAAGAAAGGTAGGAGGAGAAGGATTTTAAAAAAGAGAGAAGCTTTGAGATTATTGCCCGATCTGGTTGGTGTGTGGCGAAGTCCAATAGGAGGAGGGGATGAACGAGAAGAGAGAGGAAAGTTTTGGTTTGATTTTTTGGGGATTTAGGGTTTGATGATCTGACACGTGCGACAAGGAGGTGTCCAGCTGTATACGTGTTACTGGATAAGGTTTTGACACGGTATCTACTCTTTGTTGTGACTCATCTTTTACTCATTTATTTCACAAGGAAAACTAATCATTTCTTGATGTCGAAAATAATAGTAATTTCTTTTTGTCAACAAATAATATATATATTTGTTGTCAAAATAAATAAATTTTTGAACTTATTTGATGACAATAGTAACTTTATTTTTTTGTAAACCTTTTAGATTACACTTAAATTTATTTTGTAATATTTTCAAAAAGTACTTAAACATGTTTTTCCTTCTTGTATAGTGCAACTTATTTGGATTTTTGGACACAAAACTAAAAAAGTGGAAGATAATTTTTAGTTCTATATTTTTAACGCGAAAAATCGAAAGCTGAATAATGACTATGGCTTTTTTTTTCATCGAATATATATATATATATATATATATATATATATATATATATATATATATATATATATATATATATAACAAACGTTAAGGATCCCATTAACAAAGGCACATTTACACAAAAGTAACAGATATAAGTTTTTCTATTACCAAAAAATAATTCTAAACTATACCCATGCTTCACCGCAGATGTTAGACTTTCTCAAATGCTATCAGGCTTGAGATCCAAAAAGAGGCACCTCTAGCTACATAAGATTGGTACAATCGATCCATCACAGCGTTCTCAGCGATAATGACTGGCTTATAACTTGAAGATTTGTTTTAAAAAAATATTTTCAATTTGTAAAAAGAAAAAATCATTGTTTTATGGGTAAGTTCACCCAAAAACCCATGCATCAAAATCATAATGCTATTGTTCAAGACGGGCTCCTTACCAAGCTACTTTGGTAGACACTAAGATAGCCTTTATAGGCCCATCGGGCCTTGTTTTATATTTGTTTCCTTTGTTAGTTGCTGCTACTTGCTAGCAAAGCGACTGATCTCGAATAAATGTAGAATCTTTCGTGGGGCATCAGCATTACCATTTAGCCATTAGGTAATTGATGTGACTGGTCACCATATAAAAGAAAGGTGACAAACTTTTCGTATGAAGACTCCGGACTATATAATACTACAACATATCCACTAGATACAGCGAATGTGTTGCGAAAACAAATCGTTTTAGGAAAGAGCCATGACACTACGTTTGCTTTACACTTCGCTTTCTACTTACCCAAACATCATTAAATCTTTCACTTATTCGCCAAACCTTTCTTCGTGGGTCCACAGTTTCTAAGCTTTATGAGCCCGGAATTTTTTTTCGTTTTATGATTTTGAATCAGGGTTTAGTATATGTCTAGATAAAAAATATCAGACCGTCGATCAAAATTCAAAACAACTTAATCAAATTTATATTAGTAATGCATGTCAAAACAAAACAAAAAAATAACACTTTGATTTTCTGTATACATATAAAATAATAAGAGAAATATCTCTTTTCTCTCTAAGCTTCTTGGCTTCCGTGCAAACCCTTGGTCCACCCCCTTCTCCGCCGCCATGGCTGGAGACACCTCGCTCCGGCCACCGTCACCCTCCCTTCCTCTCCCTTTCCCCCCCTCCCAGTCCGACTCTGACCCTGAACTAGCGATGTCAAAATTCCCCCCCTTACTCTCGTCCCCCACTCCTCTTTCCTTCCTGTCCCAATCTTTTTCCACTGGTCCCTCTCCCTGGAAACTTCCTTCTGTTGCTTCTCCATCTACTGGATCCTCTGTTTTAGTCTGTCCCCTCTCTCTTGAACCATCTACTACTGGATCTGCTCTCCAAGACCAGTTTGTGCTACCTACTACTATTACTCAGAATGCTCCTCTGAATAGTTCTGAAACTAGTTCTTTAACTACTAAAGTCACCAACACTACTTCTGCATCACCTGAAGTGGAAGACACCACTATGTTGGATGCTCCAGAGGGTCCCCGTCTGAGCCATTCAAACCAACCCACCCCCCGGCTTCCTATTCCCCCTTCTCTTATTACCCCCCCTAACCCTCAACCACCTAAATCTGTTCCATCCTCCACCACCCCTGTTGTTCCTACCAATTGGGCAAAAGTCATCCAAAGATCTACTGACAAAGTCTAAAGAAAGTCTCAAACCCTAGTTTCTCCTCTGAAGGTATTCCTAGAGTTAAAATTCCAGACTCTGTCTTCAGAAAAGGAGCTGACCTCCACCAAGACTTTGTTCTGGGTATCTTCCTGGGTAAGACCCTCTTTCAGTCAAGTTCAGAGTGTGTTAACTCGCATTTGGGGAAGAGGAATGAAACTAGAGATTCACCTGAGACCAGAGTCTAGAACGATGTTAGTAAGAATTCCAAACTCTACAATCCGAAAGAAAATAGTAGAGCAAGAGTACTGGCACATTGGCAATGTGTTATTCTATGTCGCTCAATGGTCTGCCTCAGTTGCTTTGCGCCCCCCTACCTTCACTTCCATCCCTCTTTGGGCTCATTTCAAAGGGATTCCTTTCGATCTCTACACTCAGGAAGGGCTTGGGAGAGTAGGAGACCTCATTGGCCACCCAATGGAGGTTGATGAATTCACTAGAAGAATGACTGATATAAATGTGGCACACATTAAATGCAGGGTTGACTGTACTAAACCACTACCTAAGTTTGGGGAACTGGAAAGAGATAATGGTGAGATAGTTACAGTTACAATTGAATATCCTTGGGTCCCCCCCATCTGCCCTTGCTGCTCTGAACTTGGTCACCTGGAATCTCACTGCCCTTCTGGAAAGTGGAGCACTAAGCAGCATCCTAAGGCGCCAGAGACCTCTGCTTCTAACCCTGCAGACCTGAGCTCTCCCGAGATCCCTCTCCCTCCTAGCCCCCCATCCCTATCCCTAACCCTCCTCCAAGCCCATCCCCATCCCCCCCTCTGCCCCTCCCCCTCCTGTTTCCCCGCTGCCTTCTGAGTCCTCTAATTTGCCTGTCTCCTCTCCTGATCCTCCTTTAGAACCTGACCCTCTATCCATAAACTCCTTAAACTCTCCCCCTCCTCCTTCTGTTGAATCTCCCCAATCCCCTTCCCGCCCTCATTCTCCTCCCTCTCTTCCTCCTATCCGCTTCCACCATGACCCCCTTTCTTTACCCATTGGAAATATTACCCATCTTCTTGCTCTTCCAGCAATTCATCACCCTAGACCTGTTAAAGTCAAGTCCCCTCCTGCTCCCGTTTCTGGTCCTAAACCCATCTTATCAATCAACCCTTTTGCTTGCCTTGCTCCTGTTTCTTCCTCTCTTCCCTCTTCACCTCGTCCTCCTTCCTCTCTCCCCGCAGTGGGATCTCTCCTTCCTGTAGGGGAGTTTCAAACCCTTTAATTTTTCCATGATAGGAAACCTTTTTTTGTGGAATGTCAGAGGTATAAATGATACTGACAAACATACTACTTTTCGGAGGTGGATTCTTAATCACCATATTAGTTTAGGAGCTCTTTTAGAAACCCATGTTAAAGAACCTACCTTGACTGTGACATTGAACTCTCTCTGCCCCAACTGGTCTTTCACTTCCAACCACCAATCTGATCCTGACGGCAGAATCATCCTCATCTGGAAACCTCACCTTAATGTTACTGTCCTGCATCAATCAAGGCAATCACTAACCTGTCGTGTGGACTGCAATTCAGCTCCATCATTCTTCCTTACAGCAATTTATGCAGGAAATACCAATGAGGAAAGAACAGAGTTGTGGGTTGAACTCCTAAACATTCAACAAACCTTTCTTTGGACTCTGTCCCATGGTTGGTAGGTGGAGACTTCAACGAAATTACCCATCCTTTGGAGCACTCCAACCCTTCGGTCTCACACTTTACAAGCCCCATGATTGCTTTCAACGCTTGCCTTAACCAGCTTGAGATCAGAGACCTGCGATATCATGGACCAAAATTCACTTGGTCAAACAAGAGACCTGAAGATCCTATAGCAAAGAAACTAGACAGAGTTTTGATCAATGAGCACTGGCTAGACTGTTTTCCTAGAAGCCTGGCTAAATTCCTTGCCCCTGAGCTGGATCACTCTCCGTGCTGTATCGACCTAGACTTTCCTATACCCCTAGCCGCTCTAAACCCTTCAAATTCTTCAACTACCTTACTTCCCACCCTGACTTCCTTAACCTTATAACCGAGACTTGGATTTGCACTGAAGCTGAGAATCACTCTCTAATTCTATTGAGTGTTAAGCAGAAAGAGATAAAGGGAGCTCTAAAGAAACTAAACAGAGACAACTTTTCATATATCCAAAAGAGAGTGCAAGAAACTAACAGTTTGTTTAATGATGCGCAGGTACTATCTCTCCAGCAACCAATTCCCCTCAACTTTGCCGCTGAAAAAGAACTTTTGGACAAACTGACCCTGTTGAAACGAGTAGAAGAGGAATACTTCAAGCAACTTTCGAGAATCAATTGGCTGAAGTGTGGAGACCTAAACACAAGCTATTTTCACAAGGTAGCTATAGCCAGGAAATCTTACAACTCCATTACCATTCTTATTGGCCTAAACGGGGTTGAAGCCTCTTCTCCCCAAGATATTGGCAACCTAGCAGTAGCACACTTCATTTCTGTTCTTGGTCCTCCGACGCCTCAAACAACTGCTACCATGATCCTCACAGTAACTGCGATGCTCAGAACTTCAAGATTCTCTTGCTCCCAGGAACAAGCAACCCTTCTCTCCCGTCTTCCTTCGCCTGTTGAAATTCAGAAAACAATGTTTAGACTAAATCAAAACAAGAGCCCAGGCCCAGATGGATTCACCTCAGGATTTTACAAGGCTGTGTGGGGAGTTTTAGGAGCTGAAGTCACCAATGCTATAACTGATTTCTTCCGAACCTCTACCCTGCCTATGGCTACAAACTCCACAATCCTCACCCTTATACCCAAATTTCCAGGCGCCACTATCATCAAAGACTACCGCCCCATATCCTGTTGTAACACAGTCTATAAAGTCATTTCTAAACTCCTTGTCCATCGCTTAAAACCCCTCCTCCCCGCCATTATCCTTCCAAACCAAACTGCCTTTATTAAAGGAAGACTCCTCCTAGAAAATTGTCTCCTTGCTTCAGAAATAGTGTCTGGTTACCATCTGCAAAGAGGACAAAAGAAGCTTACATTAAAAATAGACATTGCTAAAGCATTTGACTCTGTTAGATGGGATTACCTCACTGCCTGCCTGCAAGCTTTGAATCTCCCAAGCGAATTTATTCACTGGCTCCATTCATGCTACACCTCTCCTTCCTTCTCAGTGGGTATCAATGGAAGACTGCACGGTTTTTTTAAAGGTACCAGAGGTTTGAGACAGGGAGATCCCTTATCCCCATACCTGTTTGGCATTGTCATGAATACTCTTTCCCATAAATTAAATGAAGCCGCTCGATTGGGGCGTTTTGGTTATCATGTTAACTGCCAAGAATCAGGACTCACCCACCTCTGCTTTGCGGATGACATCCTCATCTTCACTGATGGCTCTCTCCAATCTGTCCAAGGAATTCTCCAGGTTCTCCAAGAGTTCAATGACTTCTCTGGCCTCTCCATAAGTGTAGACAAATCCTGCTTCTTTCCTAGTGGCTTATCTGAACAAGAGTCTACAGACATAGCGACATCAACTGGCATTCCGTCTGGATCACTACCTATCCGCTATTTGGGACTCCCTCTCAACTCCAAAAAGCTCTCAGTAGCCAACTGTGAGCCAATGCTGCAACAAGTTAGAGCAAAAATAAACTCTTGGACATCAAAATATTTATCCTTTGCAGGAAGACAAGTGCTGATCTCCATAGTTATAGCAGGCATTACCAACTTCTGGTGTGGAGCTTTCATCATTCCTAAGGAGGCCCGCAGCATTGATAGCATGTGCAATGCCTTCCTCTGGAAAGGAACACTAGAAGGAAAATACGTCGCCAGGGTTGCGTGGAGCACAGTGACAAAACCGAAAAGGAATGGTGGTCTGGGCATCAGAAATCTTGAGCTCTGGAACAGGACGTGCACCATCAAGCTCCTATGGCTCCTGCTGTTTAGAACAGAATCAATTTGGGTTGCCTGGATTCACCAAAATGTCATAAAAGATGAGAGCTTCTGGAGTATAAAGCCAAAACAGAGTCATACATGGGTTTTCAAGCAGATACTGGCGGAAAGGCAATCAGCTCTCCAATGGTTTCAGATATCTCCAGGGAATGGTATGGGCATCAGGTTCTGGACTGACCCTTGGACTAAGTTTGGACAACTAATCACTTATATAGGCCACCAGGGGCCTAGAACTTATGGCCTTCCAATTTCTACTTCGGTAGCGGACGTGTGGAGAGAAGATACTTGGATCCTACCTTCAGCTCGCTCAACTGAGATGGAAGAACTCCTCATCTACCTTTCCTCTATCTCCCTCTCAGAAACTCCAAGTCTCCCTGAATGGATTGTTAATGGCAAAAAATGTCTGTCTTACTCAAGCTCAGACATTTATCACTCTCTACTTGAGCCAACCCCATCAGTTCCTTGGTATCCCATTATATGGTTAAAGAAAGGAATCCCTAAGCATAAGACTCTAGCCTGGTTGATGTTGCTCAACAGAAGTCCAACGCGAGACAGACTAATCTCATGGGGCATCCCTACTGATCATCTCTGCCTTCTCTGCAATGGAGCGAGTGAATCAAGAGACCACCTATTCTTCTTCTGCCAAGTATCAACCTCCATCTGGATGCACTTCTCTGCTATCTTCGCCATTACCCTCCTCGACCTCTTGGGAAGACATCACATCCTCCTTGTTGACACAAACAGGTAACAACCACTGCAAATATCTCTCAATCCTGGCGTGGCAAGCTACTATCTATGAACTATGGTGGGAAAGGAACACACGGCTCCATCGAAGCAGATACCGATCAGGTGACATGATCATCTCCAAGATTGCCTCCACCATTAAGAACAGAATCTCTTCGCTGCGATCAGATAACCCCACCAACTCGAGTGCTTTGATGCAATACTGGTTCTCAATTGCTCACTGATTTTTCTCTTCTGGTTAAGAATCAACTAGGGTTTCGTTCACTTCGGTCTCGTCGCCTTCTCGTTACTCTCCGTTCCAACTAATTTAACACTTTGGGCCTCCTCCATCTTTTCACATTTGGGCATATTACTTATCAAGGCCAAATAGGTTCTTATTGGGTTTCACTATAAATGGGCTGTAACCTTTATTGCTACCTTTTAATTTAATGCAAAATTCAGTTCAAAAAAAAAAAAAAAAAAAAGTTTTAACAACCATTTTTCTCATGTGCATTTCATCTAGTCCTCTATCTTTTAGACTTCTACAAAATATTTCTATATAAGAAAAAAATCTTGCATCGCCTATTGTAGCCGACCCTCCTTTTACAGCCGTACTTTTTTCTTGTTGGCTAGTAAATTTTTTTTATATGAAGACAACTACTAGCTGCTAGTGGCGAGCTATAAACTTTAAAGTCGTAAAACGGTATGTATTTGTCACTTTCATGAATGAATCCTAAACTGATAAGAACAGAGGATCCATCAATATAGTTATCTAATATCTAACTCAAGAAATGCGCACTCCAAAATTTTCCATAGCTTCAACATAACAAAATGTTACACTTACATATATTAAACATATTAAAACAAGGATACAGTAATTTAACTCATATAGAACAAATTTTCCTCAATTATGTGATATATATGATGTTATTTAAAGTATACACACATTGCAAACTTGTAACAAAAAAAACTCATGAATAGGTCAAACGCCATGAAAGAGGGTGAAAATCTAAATCACGTAGTTGCTTCATTAATTAATACAGATTGCTCATAATTAGCTACGTAACAACTGTTGCTTACATCACGATTGCCAAATTACACTAGCGAGACATCCATAGTTATTTTAACTATTTGTACATTAGAAATAGAGCACTTATATAATCTACCAATTTACCTAAAATAGTCTTCCCTAATTCACGACACTAGTTGATACAATTAAAATATTACATTAAGCTAGAGTTTTTATATGTAAAGATTCATCCATTCAGCTCCATCAATGTAGATGTTTTCAGGGACCGGATAAAACAGGTTACTGTAGTCGTCACCGTCGTCTCCAACTTTATAGTCTCCAAAAAACGGCGTCCCGTTGGCTTCCACCGAAACTGAAGAAGAAACTGGACTGTTGCTCGAGCCTCCTTCTACTCTTTCTGCCAATCTTTGGATCTCCCTCTCTGCATCATATAGCTGTTCCTTGAGCTGAAGAAGCTGAGGAAAACAAACGCAACGTTAATATTTATCAGTAAGCAACTAATCACTGATGCAAACGTTTGATTAAATTTTAAATAAAAGAGATTTTTGTTAGTGGGTCTCCTCAATAATTTTGAGTCTCATTGACAAAGACAAGCGACTATTATAAAGGTTAAAAAATTGTACGGAACGCTTAAAAGTATTTTATGTTGTGTAATATGGTGGCAATTTACTGTTCGATGTCGCTTTTTTTCTGTTCTCAACTCAAGTCTCTGGTGACTTATTTATTGTTTTATATGCAAAGTTCTTCGAGCCTTGAGCTCATGTTCATTTATGCCAGTTAAAGATAATTTGCCAAAAGAATGTGTAAACTACATTACTCTTTGAGAATTTTTTTTGGCTGAAATCTTTGAGATTTTTTTAATAAAATAAAGCAAAGAATAAGGTAAATAACAAACAAAAATTATTTGATTTTTTTTGTTTAAAATTTCTGTAAAAAAGTTGAAAATATAAAATTTCTAAAATATTTTCGTATTTTAACTAGCTAGATATACATTTTAATGAAAATATTTGTTTAGTTCTATCTACCATTAATATCATTATCACAATCGTGGATAAACCTGATGATGATAAACCTAAAAACATTCCCTACCCGTATTAAAACTCATAGTTAGAAGAATAACTGAACAAAAAAAAAAAATACTATGAGATAAATAGAATAACAGAAAAGAAATTATACCTCTGACTCAAGTCGGCACTTGTCGACAACGACGTTGTCATGTGAGTTTTTGAGTTTGTTGTACTCTTCCTCGAGCCTTTTGTTCTTCCACCGTGCACGACGGTTCTGAAACCAAACTGCAACTTGACGAGGGTCAAGCCCTAGCTCCGCCGCAAGTTTATCTTTCCTCTCTGACTCAAGCTTGTGCTCATCTCCAAAACTCATCTCCAACATGTTCACTTGCTCATCGGTAAGCTTTCTCTTCCTAAACAAGCAATTGCTTCCATCTCCGGAAGCAACCGCTGCTTTGCTCTTCTTTCTCCTTCGTTTCGGTGGCTTCACTTCACCTACCGACCAAAATAATAAAAAGCAAGTTAGTAATTCGCCAAAAACAGAAACATGTTATATAAAATAATATTTGGATCTTTTCTTTACTTTTTAGTTTCTTGATGTGTGTTTACATGCACGTATATTATATCAATATTTTAGGCCTACGCGTGTTGGTCGAGAACTTCTTTTTTGGGAAAGACTAATAGATAACCCACTAGAATTTGTATAACTTCTTCCATTAAATTTGTGGGGTTTCCAGGTCATGAAACAAAACAGAAAGATAGATTGACTGATAAGATAGATTAATTTTTCAGATAAACTAACTAAGAAAACAAATCCACTTGTCCTTTTATTAGAAAATCCATTAAATGTTGGTTTTCTCGTAATTCAAAACAAAAGATGATTGAAATTTTCGGACAAACCTTGTTGTGGTACTATCTGAGTGTAGACATCAGGGTACAATTGAGAGATAAAAGCCATGTTCTGATCATCCAGAGTGTGGTTCATGTTCTTGGATCCCTCTCTTTCTCTCTATCCTAATTTGTCTCACTTTTTATGAGATGAGAGAAGTTGTGCTGGGGAAGAGGAAGAAGACCTATGATTTATAAAGGGGGTGTAGAGTGCCAAGAAATGAGTTTTTTTTTGTATGAAGTGTTATTTTCCTGATGTAGGTTTCTTGTTTTTGAAAATTTCGAAACTGCCACTGGATATAATTACACTCCCGAGACTCGTTGTGAGTCTTCTGTGTTAACTAGGAGGATTAGTTAAAGTGGTTTCTTTATCACACCATCTTTAGTATTGTTTCATATTGTAAAGACACGACGTTGATAACTGAGATAATTGACTAATTTAAAACTCATCTGCAAGTATCAATTAGTTTTTCAATATTTCACCCCCTCCCCCAATTGGTACATTAAGAAATAAAATGATTTATATACTAAAATGATTATTTACTTCTTGGTGCACAAAAAATACTTCTAAATGAATAACTCTTTTAACATAATCAAATCTCTTAGAAACACAAAGAGTTATAAGAACAACTTTTCTTATTAAATTTTAAACTACTCAAAACTAAAGCTCTCAATATGTTTCTCTCGGATCATATGAACACATCTCCATTGGACCTATATTTATACGAAAGACAATTCCCTTTAACATGTGGGATATGAAAACACAAACCTAACCTAAATAGAAACTTCATTTTCCTATTTCTAGTTTTCTTATTGTGTTTATCTTAACATATTAAACATCTAATAATATGTTAAGTTTCCACAAGCCGAATTATCCAACATTCACCCCTTAATTCCAACTGAATTAGGAGATCAATTTCTTGAACTCCGATTAAGCTCCTCATTTGCTTGAACATAATCCTTGCTAATGGCTTGGTAAGGATGTCACCTTCGCTTCAAATACCCGACATGCTCCACTTCGATATGCCCGCTCTCCACACACTCACGAATGAAGTGATACTTCGAGTACATGCTTACTCCTTCCATGGAAAACTGGATTCTTGGTTAGAGCAATGGCTGATTTGTTGTCGATCCTAAGCTTGGCTCTCTCGCTTCTTTGCTTAGCATCTCACTCAACAATTTCGATCCATATAGCTTGCTTCACGCTTCGTTGCTGCTATGAATTCGCCGCATGATGACAATGCAACCGTCACGCTTCGCGACGCCCAAGTAATCGATGATGAACCGTAGTAGAATGCATGTCCTGATGTGCTCCTCCCGCCATCGAGATCAATGTTGTGATCGCTGTCACTATGACCAACAACACTCCTTGACCCATCTCTCTTGAAGAACGGACCGTAGTTTGTTGTTCCTTTCACATATCGCAATATGTGTTTGATGGCTTGTCCGTGAGAGTCTCTCGGATTGTGCATGTATCGGCTAAGAACACTCATGCAGAACACGTGTCGGGTCTTGTGTGAAGCAGATACCTCAAACATCCTATGATTCTTCCGAACTCGGTAGCATCTATCTCTTGCTCATCTTCACTTTTGAGATCTTCAAATTCGCCTCCATTGGATTTGAGTTGCTACACGCTTCCATCTTTGTGTCACGCAGATTCCTCGAGCATACCTCTCTTGTTTTATTCTGATTCCGTCGCTCCTTGAATCACCTCTATGCCAAGGTAGACGTTAGCTTACCTAGATCCGACATCTCGAACTTCTGACATCTCCTCCTGAATTGCCTAATCACCTTAAGTGAAGTTCCCGTCACAAATAGATCATCAACGTAGATGGCAATGATCAAGACGCCTTCTCCTTCAGCCTTGCAGATAATCGATGGTTCCTTCTGCACTTCTCAAATCTCATCTCCTGAGAACCTGATCGAAGTTTTGCATTCCAGGCCATGGGTGCCTGGCGTAACCATACAAAGCCTTGTGTAACACATACACTCGATCCTCTTCTCCTTTCTTTTGAAACCTTCGGGTTGAGTTACATACACTAACTCCTTTAGATCTCCATTCAAGAAAGCGGTCTTCACGCCCATGTGATGTATCTCCCAACCGCTCGTTGCTGCGAGGGCTATTAAGAGTCGAATGGTTTCAAGTCTTGCCACTGGTGCAAACACTTCATCGAATCTATTTCTTCTCTTTGTACATATTCTTTTGCCACAAGTCTCGCTTTACACTTGCTCACCGTACCATCCGCTTTCTCTTGATCTTGAAGATCCACTTCAACCCTATAGGTTTCACTCCAGCCGGTCTATCCATAAGTTTCCATGTCTTGTTTCTTGTGATAGACTCAACTCGCCACCATCGCCAACCCATTCTCGTGCGTGTTCAGCTTCAAAATAGTTCTCTCGCTTGCCATCCACGTGAGCAACAACA
Organism: Brassica carinata; assembly: GCA_016771965.1. Classification (NCBI taxonomy): domain Eukaryota; kingdom Viridiplantae; phylum Streptophyta; class Magnoliopsida; order Brassicales; family Brassicaceae; genus Brassica; species Brassica carinata. The sequence continues at coordinate 32,955 of JAAMPC010001488.1, read as the reverse complement.
TTGCACTTTCTTGATCTGCAAGTAACACATAATCATCGAGATATCTTGGTTTTGTTATGGTTCGCCTTGTTCGTCACCAGCGGTTGACCTCCACCGCTTTGGTTTGCATTGTGATCCGCGATCTTCTTCTTCTTCCTCATCTTGGTTTATAGCTTCCTGTTCATGATCCTCACCTTGATCATTACCTTCTTCTATATCACCCTCATGTGGAAGCTTAAGCATGCTCGGTTCACAATCAGCTTGGTTTGTTGTAGACGCCCAATCCCAAGCTTTCTCTTCATCGAAAATCACATCTCTACTCACCATCACCTTCCTTGTGTCGGATCATAAAGTCGTAGGCTTTGGAACCCGCTCAGTTCCAAGATTGACCATACTCTTTGATCTCTCATCCAACTTCTTCAGATAAGGACCAATGATTTTCGTGATGAGCTACACAACCGAATATCCTCAAGTGCTTGATATTTGGTTTCCTCGATGTAAGGCATTCGTATGGCGTTTGATTTTTCAAGGTTTTGTAGGAACTCTGTTGATGAGGTAAGTTGAATGTCGTATAGCTTCACCCCACAAGTAGTTTGGCATCTTCATTGCCTTCAGCATACTTCTTGTCATTCCCATCAAGGTTCGGTTTCTCCTCTCCACAACACCATTTTGTTGAGGTGTGTAAGGCGGTTAGGTGCCTTTTAACTCCATTCTCTTCACGAATAGATTGAACTCAGCTGAGGTAAACTCTCCTCCTCTATCGGTGCGAAGGTTTTGATGGTTGAGCATGTCCGCTTCTACACTCTCTTTAAACCTTTTGAATCGATCGAATACCTCACTCTTCTCCTTCAATAGCATAACCCACATATACCTAGAGAAGTCATCGATCAAGACAAAGACATACTTATTATTTGCAGGCGTTGGTGGTGTGATTGGACCACACAAATCTCCATGAAATAACTCTAATGGCTTTGTCGCATCTAAACATGGCTTTGGTCGGAATGACTGTCGACCGCCTCGCTGGAGACATGCGCCACACACCCTTTCTTCGTGTGTTACACACGGCATTCCTACGACCATCTCCTTCCTTACCATGTTATTCATCACTCCATAGCTTATATGTCCTAGCCTAGCAAGCCACCTCCATGTAGCATCTACGTCCCTGACATGTAAACATTTCGTAGCTTATCTCCATAGGGGTCTTGTAGAGACGCTTTGGAGATCTTGTCACACTAACTAGCAACCTTCCATGCGAACTGCGAGCGTTAAGTAGACATCTTTCATGTTAACCTCACATCCGCTTTCTGTTGTTTGCCCAAGACTCAATATATTGTGCTTCAGATCGGTATGTAGTATATGTCCTTGAGTGCCTTCTTCTCTCCATCTTGCACACAAAGGTAACCACGCCTTTCCTACAATGTCAACACACGATCCATCACCAAACTTCACATTCCCTTTGGTGTTGAGATTCAAACTCGAAAAGAACTCCTTGTTCCCTGTCATGTGATTGTTCGCTCCATTATCCAAATACCGGACACTTCAGACCGCCTTTGTCGATATCAAGATTCTTCGAATCACCTTATCTTCGTTCAAAACACCACCTCGCGGTACATAGAGTGCATCAGCCTCTTCGCCTCGCTTAGGTTGGTTTCTTGATTCTTCTCTGCCTTTTCGACGCATAGCCAGATAGTGACCGTGCTTGTCACATCTCCAACATATCAGCTTTGAACGATTCTTCTTCGAAGTTGTTATCTTCGTGTGTGACGACGGTTTGGTTGTGTGACCTACCTTGACCTCTGCCTCTACCGTTCCGTCTCTTCCTCTACCACGGAATTCTCATAGCCCTCGACTATGCTCTTCATTGTTCGAAAACATCAGTTTCCTTGGTCTTCTTTCTGAGTTTCTTCTCCTACACGCCTCGACGCTTTAAGCCTTCCAACTATGTCTTCAAACCCCGCCGAAGTTGAGATCAGGACTTGCTCAAGTGATGCTACGATCCGGATATACTTATGTCTGAAGACCCTTCAAGAACTTCTTGACCATCTTGGATTCTTCTATGTTTTCTCAACGAGGTTGCTTTGGATGATAGGCCCGATATCTTCCCCGAAGTCATCGACCGTATCTGCATCATCCATCTTCAACCTATCAAACTCCGCCATCAACGCCTCAAGTCTCGCCTCCCTTACACGATCAGCTCCTGTGTCGCGACTTGATGGCATTCCAGATCTCTTTTGATGCGGTTTGTTCTCCCACCGAGAATCAAAGTCTCTCGAACAGATTGAAACAAAAGAGCTATCGCAACATCGTTCTTCTTTTGATCATCCGAACCGGGTTCGATTGTGTCCCACACTTCATGAACACGTAGTAGAACCTTAATCCTCATCGACCAAATCGTAGTTTGTCGGTGACAACATCGGACATGGATGGATGTAGATCCAAAGTCCTTCGCGTGGAGCCCTACCACGCCAGCCATCTTGCCGTCGCGATCTCTTGTTCACATGCACCGTGATCTTAAGCTACAACTTAAGCTTAGATCGAGTCTCCAACCTGAGGCTCGATACCAATTCAAATCTCTTAGAAACACAAAGAGTTATAAGAACAACTTTTCTTATTAGCTTTAGAAACTACTCAAAACTAAAGCTCTCAATATGTTTCTCTTAGATCATATGGAACACATCTCCATTAGACCTATATTTATATGAAAGACAATTCCCTTTAACATGTGGGATATGAAAAACACAAACCTAACCTAAATAGAAACTTCATTTTCCTATTTCTAGGTTTATCTTAACATATTAAACGTCTAATAATATGTTAAGTTTCCACGAGCTTGAAATTATCTAACACATAATTTTATAACTAGAAACTAACTAATAAAAGACTTTAAATGTCATTGATTGAATTGATATAAATATTCTTAGTCTTCGCGATATCTTATTTAGTTTTGCGTTTGCCTCCGTTCACAGCTATAAAAAACCTTTAATAATCTAGTATGCATGTAGACATGTATGTATAGCTCTGCAAAAGAGATCCAAAATAATGTCGTAAAGAGGATGATTAGGCTTTCCTGTTTAGGTAATTAACAAATCTAATTAAGACATAGTCATCGTGCATTGTGATGAACAATCACAAAGCCAGCACCATTATATTGTGTAGTACGACGACTATTGTTCATTTGTTTGTAAGAATATCCACAATTGGGATCCCAACCTGAACGGACTGTACTACAAAAAAAAAGTCAATAAAAGCATTGACAACAATTTTTTTTTAAAGTGATAAAAATTATTATAAGTGTTTCTCATTTGTTATACTCAATATTCATATGAGAGACAAAAAAAATTAAAATATGGTCGATACCCATTAATTGGAACTTTTGCTTCATACATATATACAAAAATGATGGCGCGCTCCATATAAAGTACAGTACAATACATCACTTACGATACTCTATATTTTATACGTCATTGATACGAGAAGGAAAGTCGAAGGCCTTGGCACGTGAAACTTACTAAAGTGAAAATTTTATTTATTACTAAAATCGAAGGATAAGAAGTAATGTACTACACAGTCTACACGTATGGTAGAAAGTAATAATTGCGAGCATCTAGGAAACTATAAAAAGTTTGGAGGGAACACCGCTAGATAAGGGACTTATGAGACTACTGTCCAATGGAGAGGACATTCACTTGTATCAATGTCTTCCACGACCCAATCAGTCCCGATCATCCTACTTTAGAATTTCTTTCTCTTTTGTTTTCTTTTCATTCGTGGTTAGCGATCCATGCTAAGAAATTGTTCATTATATTTTGGGAAAAATAATCGGTGCCCTTGCTAGTAGATTAGAGCTAGAAAATTAAGCTAAATCGTATTTAATTACCTAAGATTTTAGTTTACAACTTTATACATTTTACCGTACCGGTTGACAAAATTCAAAGATGAGTAAGACATGCTAACGGACGATTATTCAAAGGTCTAGAATAACTTTAAAGTAAAACTCAAATATCATAAATTTTATATAATCAGTATGATTATACATTACTTATTATTTACATTGAATATTTGCTAAAGTCTTAGATTGAGTTTTAAGTAGGTTTCTTAAAACTTGGAGCTCTATAGGATTGCTTCATATAAATATGCCGAGGGACAGTAGTAAAAACGGCATCTACACTTAGACATTATAAACGTCCAAGAAAATTTGACCAAAAAAAACGTCCAAAAAATATCCTACTCTATAAAAATGAAAATTTTACACTTACAAAAAGGTTGTATTTTCATTACTAAAAAGTTAGAAGAAAAAGGGTGGCCAATGAGGAAACAAATGACTTAGATTACTCTTAATTGGTCTAAAGCCAAAGAGGATATTCTTGGGCATCTAAAATGAAAAATGGTAGAAACTTTAAAGTGGTTGGAGTGTAGTAGGGACTTGTCGTCATCTTACAACTCCTAAGTTAATCATTAATTAGTTTTACTTGATTATCTTAAAACGAGTTTTAGTCCATGTTCAGGATGTTAATTGCTTGTAGATGTGGACTCTCCTTACAGATGTTGGACCATTGGCCTCCTAAATTGGGTAAAGATATTTCTATGTCTGTCTTAAGAAGAGTGTTTCTTTTTACTGAATTAAGGAGAGTGATTGCTTCTAAAGTTTATCATTGTAATTTTTATGATATTAAAAATATATTTCGAGTTAACAGAACATAATACGTAGTATGGATGAGCTTTGTTGAGAAAAATGTTAGAATGGATGGGTTTTGTTTAATTTTAGTTATGAAATGTTAGAATGGGTGATAATAGATACATAAAATTGTAAACAAACCCAGATATTCAACTCGATTAGTCTGACGGTCCATATACATCATTTGGATATCTTGATTCTAAATAGTGACTACTAGATTCGCACTCCCAAGTTGAACCGGGGCTTTTGCATACCTTATTAAAATTAGTGTGTCACGTTTTTTTTGCTTTTATCTTTTTCTAAAGTTTGTTCATTCTGAGAGGATGTAAAAGAAAGAAAAAAAAAGAGGGGACAAAAGAACATGATGGGAGTCATATGAAAGGAATTCAACAGTGGAACGTGGCGAATAACAACACAACCAAACGTACGTATAATTTTTTTTGTGGTCTTGAGAATGCTTTATAATTAACTTCATTGTAAAATATATAGAAGTAGACAATGGAAGCTAAAGCCTTTTGTCTCTCTCTTTCTTCCACCAAGTGTTTGTGTCTGCTTTGAGAACACTGCCATGTCTCCACTTCTTAACATATTCTTCCAATCCCACCCTTACATCTCTCTCCTCCAGTTACCTCCCCAATACAAATTTTCAGTATTGTTAAAGAAAGTTTTGTAAAAAAATTTGGCAAAAAAACTATATATGTCCGAGAAAGCCCGAAATATCTATATTAAAAGTACTAACCAAAAAGTCTGGCATGTGATGATACGTATACCATGTTTTCGGAATTTAGGTGAGTCATTTACATAACTTATAAGGATTGATGATGTTTTGTAATACATATTCATGAATATTATTAGGGTCGGCCTGATTTTGACAGTTGCATTAATATGTTTTAAACTGTTTAGATATTTCTACATAGCTAACTAGTGATCAAATATTTTTGGAATATGATTGGCTCATTTGAAGAGGAATAGTGAAGGGCAGTAGTCAGCTCATGATCTTTAAATGGAGGTGAAAGAAATATAAATTAGTGTACCCATTCGAATTAGAATGTACAAATTAGAACCCTAAAACGCCTTCTTTGCCGATTTTGCATGTGCTCGAAAGAAGATTTAGGTTGTAGTGATCACAATACTTATTACTGTACAATAGATGCGATTCAAAGCAGACATCTGGGATTATAAAACGAAAGTATTAAAGCTTAACACCAGTAAAATTTTAAAACATAATTTATAAGATAAATATTTTTCACATAATGTTCTAAAGCTTTTCATTCGCTTTTTTATTTATTTCAAGATTCCCCCACTCATCACTTTGTTGTTATTTTCAAACAGGTGTTGTTCTTATGAAATTATTATATTGTTTTTTTAATGTTGCTCGGATATTTGAATTGTAAATACTCAAATAAATTTAATGGTGTTCTTCGAAAAGTATAAGACTTTCTTTGTCTAAATCAAGACCATAGATTAAATTAGACCGCCTAGGCATCTACGGCTACCAGCCTCAGGTCTGAGCACAGATTGGATATATGGGTTTTTGAAGGTATTTGTGATTTGCTTCGTATGTCACATATATCTAATTTTTCGATTTGCTTTGCTTCGGAAAAAATACGGATATTCGGAAAAACGGATATCCGGAAAATAAATAGATATTTGCGGATATTTATGAATACTTACGGGTATCTCATATGTTTTGATTAATACAAATAATCTTAAATTTTTGATACAAATTTGTTTTGTAAAATATTTTTTCCATGATATATATGATAAAAATTAAAAAAGTAGTGAATCTACATATTTTGTAATTTTTTGAACTTATTTAACGATTATAATAACACAAAACTTAAGAAAAAAAATTATAATTGTCATAAATGTGTTTTATTCCTTTTATGTAATACTTTTATATAAGTAATAATGTGAATATATTTTATCAAATCATATGTTAGAATAATAATTATATAATTTTATACATTAAAAACTTTAAATATAATCAAGATATATATGTATTTATATATTGACAGATCGGATCGAATATCCGCTTCCCAAATTTTTTAATATTTGTGATTTGCTTCAATCTTAATGGATATTTATTTTTACTATTTGCTTTGATTCGAAAGTTTACGGATATCCGAATATTTCGGATCGAATCGAAACGAATAACTAATCGAATCAAATTTAACGGATAAAATGTCCAGCCCTAACCAGCCTATCAAATTTCAAATTATTCTAAACAACTAGAAGAATAGTCACATCTTTTATCTGAATTTTTGTTTTCTTTTTGGTCAAGCATCTTTTATCTGAATAAATTTAACATTTTTTCAAATAAAAAGTTTTATTTTTGACACTTTTATCTGGACGGTATAAGTTTATTCCATAACCTACGTAACACTTTCAGTAAAATCCCAAATTACACAACAGTTTTTTTTTAATTACCCAACACTTAGTTCAAGATGACTTTTAAAAGAATAAGAAACTAAGAGCAGCATTAACGCATAGGGGAGAGAAGGTGGGTTCTAATTTTTTTTTTATTATTACTTCTTTTGTTTTGTCCGATTTAAAAAAAAAAAATTAAAATTGGTCAATCGTACCACCATGCGTGTAAACCGCTAACAGTTAAAAGCCTTCAGAGTCGCTTCTTGCAGAAGAGGAAGAAGAGATGAGTTTTCTGATTTTTGTGGGTCAGCGATAATGCTGCTCTAATGTCAATACTTTGAAGGAAGTAAAGTAAAATACAGCTTTCACCTAACAATTTAACCATCGCTCTTTGTCGATCGATATATGCCAAACTCAAATTAACTAATTTTTTTACATCATGAAATGAAGTTATACACGTGGCGAATTTATAGGAATCAGCAAAGGAGACCACATCTCTTGTTGGTTCGTTCACGTGTCATCAGTCTTCAGTTCATGGAACCTGACTCCTTTCTTCAGAGAGTACAGACCAAAATGTGTTCAAAAAAAAAAAAAAGAGTACAGACCAATTAGATTTATTGTTCTCCCATAAGTTAACTGTTGCCGCCATCCGCCATGTTTTCAGCATTTCGTTTAGAGACGTATCCAACTCGGTTTAGATAAACCAAATTCGAACCATACAAAAAAAATGAAATGAATATTAAAGTCAAACCAAAGTCATTTTAAACTGAACCAAGTAAGAAATGAATACATATTTTTGAATGATTTTCAGATCAAGTATAATTTGCTACAAGACTAAACCCATACGAATTCGGCATAGAAACAACTAAGATTTCATGTACCAGAAATTTGAAAATAACATGTTAAAACTTGAGCTAATTTGATATAGTCCAACTGTATGTAAAAAACAAAGCGTTGACGTTAATTGATCCAAACTAATAAGATTTATATAAAAACTGATAATCGTACATAATCCAGCCATTTAAAGCTTTAATAAAATAAATACTATAAAAGTAGACAGGCATATAGGGATATGTTTTACACATTTATCCCACTCAAAGAGGCAAAAACTTATCCGCAAAGAACCGTTTGGCTTTTTGCTTGTAACTCAAAATAGTTTGCGTCACGTTTTGATTGAATATTTACCAAATCAATGGAACTTGGGAAATTTGTAAAGGAGTCGTTACGTATGTCTTTAGAGATTTCCTAATTGGGAAATGAGACGTAACGATGTAACATATGAGTCCGGACACGTGGTAGTTCATGTAACCACAATATTGTTTTCAACTCTCGTTGTCTTTTGCGTCTAGACCATGTCCCTATACCATTTCGCCGGACATTTTCTTACTCGTTAAGCCATTTATAATCCTATATACATGCTAGTTAACCTCTTTAAGTGTTACACAAAAAAGTTAACCTCTATATATACTACTTCAATTAATGGGTAACAAAATTAGATATGAGGTATATGTTGGTCTAGTTATTTATATGCACCATGTTATCAAAATAGCTTCACATGTTATCTTTGTTTTAACTTTTAAGACCATGTTAGTCATTGATACAAATTTAAGAAACGAATCACTATATGCAATGTCTAAAAGTAAAGTATTTATTTCAACTCCGTCGTCAGCAATTTTTAAGTTTAATTAGTTATACAAAGTATAATACTATAGTAAATAGTACTTGTATTCCCAAACCTTGGGTATGTGACGCGCTATTACTATATAAGGCTACAAAATCTTAGACCCACGGAAAGAAACTGATATCTTATGTTATGTGCACATACGTACAGGCATTGGATTGATCAAATTTATTCCAAAATATTAAATAGGGTCGTAAAGCGTGTATATAGACGTACACCACATACATGTTAGGTAGTCTACAAAATAATATTTTAGAATCTTATCCAATCGATTACTACTAACAGGAATAATTTCGCGTTTGTATATATGCTTTCTCATCCGATACGTTACTTTATTTGGAAAGTCGTACCTTAATAAACAAATTTCGTAGGGGGAGTTGATATTGGTGCCCTTCTAAATTATATGATTGGTTGTGTTTAAGCCAACACCTTTTTTTTTTGTTTTAATGTAAAACTTTCTTTTGGGGAAAATCACTTCTAAATCTTTTGTTTATAAAATATTTTCCTTCAGGTTACGCCTTAATTTGAGCATGCACTCTACGATCCATTGCCTTGAACTTCTTTTATATAAGGCGCAAATGCAAATACACACAGAAATATGTTTGTATATATTCCTCAGCTGATTTAAAATACGTATGGTATTTTTTTGGAGGATGATACGTAGAAGTGTTGGGGGTTCATTTCTGTGACACCCGTCACCTCCTATATGGAGGACAACGTGTCACCCCCGACGCGTCATCATACAACAATGTGACACCCGTCTCCCTGACACTAAGGACGACGGGCCACCAACAATATCCCGTAATATAAAAGCCCATAAACCCGACAACTCTCACCCATGCCCAAATAAAATCCGAAGAAAAGTCCAATAGCACCAAGTCCGTCCAAATATCACATACTTGTTTGTCTCACCTGAAAGGGGGAAGAGTGAGGGGTGAGCGACAGGGGAATCGCTCAGTGAGGTATGGGATGCCACCCCGAAGTCCATGGACCCGGACATAGCACTCCGAATAAATATAATTTAATTCTAATGCATGTCAAACACAGCATCTAAAGTACTCAAGCAACAAACAATGGTCCTAGCGAGGTGCGACTACCACTAACAGGCCAACACACTACCGAAAAGGTGCTCGGTTCATACACACACCGAAAAGTGCTCGGTAACACACGCCCGTAGACGATTTATCGACACTTCCAGCTCCACGGCTCAACCGTCGACTAAAGTTGGCGTGACCTCCATACAATCCGCATACAGCAGTCCGACTCAGATCCGCCTCCAAACAAAACAATCCTAGCTAAGAATTTACATTAAGTGAAACAATCAATGTTGAATCCTCTAACCCCTAGTTCGTTTATGCAAAGAACCTAAAACTAAACAAGCAATGACAGACTCGATTTCACACGACGGAACACATTAGAAATAAATTATACTTATTCGAGGTCCTAAGTCGAATAAGAGGAGTTCTGAATAGACCCTCACCTTAGCAACAATAAGAGGTGGTATCTATGAACTCCAGCTGCTCAAATGGACTCCAAATCTGAAATCAGATCGAAATTTCGAGTAACGCTTCGAACGGTTTAAAACGGTATTTACTTGAAAAGTCAACCCACGGTCAAAGATTAATAATTTAATTAATTAATTAATTAATTAATTAGTCCGTTTTCCTAACCGATTTCCAATTGATTTTAACCGACCAGTTTAATCAAACCGAATCGAATCGATTTAAACCGGTCAAACCACGGTTAACCAAGTCAACCGAAGTTGACTCATCGAAGTCGACTTCGTCCGAGTTGACCGAAGTCGCCGTGAGTCACCGGTGTCGGTCACCGGCGGCGACGACGAGCTACGGCGGCTTACGGAAAGTTGGCGGCGGCAGCGAACTCTGGCGGGCGGTGGTCGGCGGTGGCGGCGTTTTCGGCGGGCGCGTGTACCTCAGCGGTAGCGAAACTTCCGGGCGTGCGGCTTTGTCCGGGCTCGATTGAGGCGTGGTTGGTGTCTACGGCTTCGTCTCGACGAGAGGAACACGATGGTGGTCTTGAATGCACGAGATGATCAATGGTTAGGAAGTTATGGGCGATTTACTAAACGGAAACGAACCGAGCTTAAGGAATGCGGTTTCCGGCGATTACCTAGGGTGTTTATCGGTGGTGGCAAGCTGAACGTGATCACGGGCGACGGTTGCTCGGCGAGTTCATGTGAGCTTCCTCTTCTTCCTCTCTCTCTCTCTCTCTCTCTCTCTCTCTCTCTCTCTCTCTCTTTCTTTCTTTCTTTCTTTCTTTCTTTCTTTCTCTCTCTTTTATAGAAAGACAAATTGACCTTTGGGGATAGTTTGGGGTTGGGGTCATTACAATTCTCCCTACTTACAAGGAATTGCCCCTCAATTGTCATAAGCCGACATACACAATGTCAGATAACAAACCTCGAATACTAATCATCGCCGCCTTTCAAGTCTCCTCCTGAGTCTTATCTCCCTCTCAACGAACTCTGACAAACACGGTCGACATTCCCGGAACTGTTTTCTCTTGATGATCCAAAATCTTCAATAGATGATAAGGTCCATAAAATCTTTATGAACTCATTTGACGTCTACTGCAAAATAATTATAGCGCCTTCTCAACTTTTGCAATGCTGTCATATGAACCAAGTCCTAGAAGGCTGATATACTGCTGATAAAGTAACTGCAAGCAACTAATCCAATCCACTCCAGTGCAGGATACAATTCCTTTATCTTCTGAGTCTTAGGCCCCTCCTGAAATGTCCTTAGTTTCAGGTATATTAGGTGCCCATATGTAACTCCAAATCCTTACGGCGCTTAGCTGCATAAATCTTTTGACGTCATGGGCTTCCGAAAGCCAATCCTTGAGCATGTCCTTTGCTCTAGTGTCTCTTGAACTATTAATAGTTCTAACTCATATTGCTCTCCCACTTTGGTCCAACAAAGTGGTATACTATAAGGTCTACCATAAATAACCCTCATATAATAATTTTTTTAATACTCAAAAGATAGCTGTCGATGTAGGCAAACTCTGGTATGAGTAGATGCTTTCCAAAATTCTATCCCGCACAATCTCTGAACATATCCTTTAAGTTCTGAGTAGTCCTCTCTGACTGACAATATGTCAACGGGTGATAAGATGTACCCATATGATCTTTGTCCCAAGTGCCTTCCGAAAGGCTCTCTGAAATGTAGATGTGAACTTCGATTCCCAATCCGATACAATGTTGACATCCATGAAACTTCCCAAACTCAATAATGTAGGTCTGCTCCAATTGATTAGCCCTGATTATCTTCTTAATTACGTAGGAAATGGGCTGACTTGGTAAGTCTATCCATGACTACCCTTGTGGCTCCTTTCCACATATGGTGATTTAAAATCCAATAACAATGTCCATAATCACCATGCCTCATTTCCACTCCGGCAAAAGCAAGCTCAAAAATAACATAATAGATAACTGATCCTCATCATTGCCCTATAACATGTCCGGCAATGACGTAATGTAGTTACAAACATCTTCATACTACACCAATTATAGTTAACTCTTCATATCTTTGTACCCTTTGGTGTTCCCGATGGGTAGAGAAACACGAGTGATATGTTTGTTGTAAGATTCCTTTTCTTAACAACTTATCGTCCAATACACAAACTCGGTTTCGGTACAAGTATATCCTGCTCAAAGCTGTATGATATCCAATACTCTCAATCTCGATCTGTTCAACCAAATCCAATGCTAACTTGTGCTTGCGTATCCTCCATAGCAAAACTGCATGCTCCAATCCTCAAGGACATCTGTCTCTCCATTGATAGTAATGGCACTCAACCTGAGACTAGCAAATCTCCCAGTAAACTCATGAACCTTCTTGGTTCCCGAGATACTCATACGCCTACCCAAGGCATTTATCACCTGGTTGTCCTTACGGATAGTATGTGATATCAAAACTATAGCTTGCTACAAACTCAATCCAACTGCAATGTCCAAGTACAAGTTTTTAATAAATGAAGATAAATTTCACATTATAATAATCCCAGAGAATCTGAACTTCCTTCCCGTACAATTATGATTTCCAAAACTATAACGCAAATACCATTACAGCCTCTATGGCGTGATGCATATGAACGACTTAATCCTCATACCTTAATTTAAATCCAATCCAAGATCGACACATCACAAGAAGCCTCACCAAGAGAACCCAAACCGGTGTCCTCATTAGTTGTGCTTCAATTCAGTGAAACTCCTCGAACAAAAATCTATCCAACCACACTTAACGCCTTTACATGTAGACCGCGTCTTTAACATTACTATACCGTGAAACCCTTGATGAACTTCCAAGAGTACACTATTAACCCAAAAGAACGGCAGATCTTTGTAGCTTTAGGTTTCGACCTTCCAAACGGTATTAATCTTCTTTGAATCCATCAAAATTTGCCAAAACCATGTTACCCAAAAATACAACATTCCTCGCCGGAAGCTACACTTCCTCAACTTAGCGAACAACCGATGCTCTCCAGCTTATCCAACGAACCCGCGAAATGCTCACAAATCTCCTTTCTACTCCAAAATATATCAGGATGTCATCGATGAATACAATCGCGACACCTATCCAAATGTTCACGAAAACGCCATTCATATCTTCATGAATGCACAGTGCCTTTGTCGAATCTAAATGGTATCACTACTTAACTCGTAATATTCATGACGGAAATCTGCATTCGTACATACTCCTCAGCAATAGCAATCTGATGGTATCTTGATGCCAAGACAAACTTCGAGAACGATGAACCTCCATTAAGCTCTTCTAACAACTCGTCGATACGATGGTTACCATGTTCAAGTCTATGTAGTCGATACAAAATCTGAAACTCCCACTTTTTTTTTTTTTTTACAACAACAATGATGCTCCCCATGGTGAAGTACTCGATCTGATAAATCCCTTATCAAAGAGTTTCTCCAATTGCTTTCTCAACTCAGTCATCCCTGCTCGTGATTGACGATAAGAAACTCGTGAAACCAGTGTTGTTTGCTCCAAACAATTCGCAAGAGTATCTCATGTGTCTTGTAGTGGCCTTTCCAAATGTCACAAATATATCCTCATACTCTGCAATAACCGGAAGATCCTGCAGCACATGTTGTCCATCATCTTTAACCATTGAAATGGTAGCCAAAAATCACTTTGTTCTTATATCCCATAACTCCTCAGCATGTAGAATTCATGCAATAAAAACATCCATTTGCTCCAGCAATAGGAACTCTTGCCCTCAAAAAAATACAACACTACTCGATGCCGCGACAGCCAATCCATCCCAAGGATAACATCGTAAAACATAGCTCCATCTCTGATGACTATCCGAACAAATCGGCCCTCCAAGCATAACTGGTACACTGCATTGAATATAAATAGCTCTCAACATCCTATGTCAGCTGTCCGAACTGACACATCTCTGAAACGATCAACAATGCCAAAAACTGGCAAACATACCAAAGTGTAACTCCAACACCCACACAACGCAAGCTGCTGCACCCCAATTCAAAAGCGATCTCCACGAGTTCACAAAACAAATATATCTCCAAAATAGTCAATATACTCGTACACACAACAACACATGCCAACCAATGGCTCATACCACACACCACATAATCTCCAAGAACAAAACTCGTGGAACGATTGCTTGAAGTGGGCTGGTGGCGAAACGCCACATATCCACTCTGGATAGCCTCAAATCATGACCGAAGAAACTGATAACTCCCAGAAAACTGGCGAACTTGGACTTCACGCCACTGCTGAACATCTGTCGAGAACCTTGATAGTCGAAGGATCTAATGACGATGATTTTACTCATCGCCATGTAAAGAGACATTTGAGTTAGTAATTACCGACGTAATGGTGCTAAAAGAATTTCAAATGTATAAATAAATATATATATATATTTTTTTAAGTTGAAACCGATGAAAACCGAATCCTCGACCGCCATCCGGACGAACCGGATGGAACCCGCTCGATACCAAATTGTGACACCCGTCACCTCCTATATGGAGGACAACGTGTCACCCCCGACGCCATCATACAACAATGTGACACCCGCCTCGACACTAAGGACGACGGGCCACCAACAATATCCCGTAATATAAAAGCCCATAAACCCGACAACTCTCACCCATGCCCAAATAAAATCCGAAGAAAAGTCCAATAGCACCAAGTCCGTCCAAATATCACATACTTGTTTGTCTCACCGAAAGGGGAAGAGTGAGGGGTGAGCGACAGGGAATCGCCGCTGAGGTATGGGATGCCACCGAAGTCCATGGACCCGACATAGCACTCAATAAATATAATTTAATTCTAATGCATGTCAAACACAGTACTAAAGTACTCAAGCAACAAACAATGGTCCTAGCGAGGTGCGCACTCGCCCACTAACAGGCCAACACACTACCAAAAGGTGCTCGGTTCATACACACACCGAAAAGTGCTCGGTAACACACCAGACGATTTATCGACACTTCCAGTCTACGGCTCAACCGGTCGACTAAAGTTGGCGTGACCTCCATACAATCCGCATACAGCAGTCCGACTCGTATCCGTCTCCAAACAAAACAATCCTAGCTAAGAATTTACATTAAGTGAAACAATCAATGTTGAATCCTCTAACCCCTAGTTCGGTTTATGCAAAGAACCTAAAACTAAACAAGCAATGACAGACTCGATTTCACCTGAGACGAACACATTAGAAATAAATTATACTTATTCGAGGTCCTAAGTCAATAAGAGGAGTTCTGAATAGACCCTCACCTTAGCAACAATAAGAGGTGGTATCTATGAACTCCAGCTGCTCAAATGGACTCCAAATCTGAAATCAGATCGAAATTTCGAGTCGAACGCTTCGAGCGGTTTAAAACGTATTTACGGAAAAGTCAACCCGGTCAAAGATTAATAATTTAATTAATTAATTAATTAATTAATTAGTCCGGTTTTCCCTAACCGATTTCCAATTGATTTTAACCGACCAGTTTAATCAAACCGAATCGAAATCGATTTAAACCGGTCAAACCACCGGTTAACCAAGTCAACCGAGTTGACTGTTGAGATTGACTTCGTCCGAAGTTGACCGAAGTCGCCGGTGAGTCACCGGTGTCGGTCACCGCGGCGGCAACGAACTTCTGGCGGCTGACTTACGGAAGGCGGCGGCAGGCGGGCTTCGCGGCGGCGGGCGGTGGTCCCGGTGGCGACGTTTTCGGTGTACCTGGCAGCGGCGGCGAAACTTCGGAGGCGTGCGGCTTTGTCCGGCTCCGATTGAGGCGTGGTTGGTGTCTACGGCTTCGTCTCGACGAGAGGAACACGATGGTGGTCTTGAATGCACGAGATGATCAATGGTTAGGAAGTTATGGGCGATTTACTAAACGGAAACGAAACTGAGCTTAAGGAATGCGGTTTCCGGCGATTACCTAGGGTGTTTATCGGTGGTGGCAAGCTGAACGTGATCACGGCGCACGGTTGCTCCGGCGACGAGTTCATGTGAGCTTTCTCCCTTCCTCTTCTTCCCTCTCTCTCTCTCTCTCTCTCTCTCTCTTTCTCTCCCTCTGTTTCTTTCTTTCTTTCTTTCTTTCTTTCTTTCTTTCTTTCTCTCTCTTTTATAGAAAGACAAATTGACCTTTGGGGATAGTTTGGGGTTGGGGTCATTACAATTTCATACGCATGCGGTTGAGAAACTTGTATCAGCAAATAGAAAGATTGAGCTTGCTGCTCTTACGTCTTTGGTTTCATTTCTCTCAAATGAATAAATGATAATTACCATTGAAAAGTTATAAGAATTGACCTAATCCACGTTTTACCAAACGATGGATACTAGATTAAGATCCGCACCTTGCGCGGAATAAAAATTATATATAAAAATTATTTTATGTATTATATGTTCTTACATATTATGAAATAATAAATATATATTGAATAATTAAAAGTCAGTAACTATTACATATATAATTAAATTGGTGCGAACGTATAAATTAATTTTATTAATCCAAACAATTTTTTTAAAAAATTTGATAGGATATGTAATTAAATTTAAATGATATTGACATATATAGTATATTTTTAATATTAATGTCTATATTTTTTTTTTTAAATGATGCTTTCTACTCATATATTTTTAAAGTTGAGTTCTAAATTAAACTAGAGTTCCAATAGTATGCTACTAAATCAATGACCAAAGTGGCTACAAGAATATTTTGAGCTCGAAGCTTTCTACAAGATCATTTATAACAGCGAGTCAGCGACGCCTGCAACATTAGTTGTCACAATTTCACTGATAAAAAGGTAAAAGCTAGGAACCTTGAAAGCTACTAATAAAGCA
This sequence comes from Brassica carinata, assembly GCA_016771965.1. Classification (NCBI taxonomy): domain Eukaryota; kingdom Viridiplantae; phylum Streptophyta; class Magnoliopsida; order Brassicales; family Brassicaceae; genus Brassica; species Brassica carinata. The sequence goes on along the minus strand of JAAMPC010001488.1, from coordinate 15,907 downwards.
TACTCAAAATGTTTTTTTTTTCTTCTTCTTTTTGGGTCAACACTCAAAATTTTTTATGAAAAACTATTGGGACACAAGTCTCTCCATCTCTCGCGTGTCGCAGTCGCCGTTAAAGCAAAAAGTCCATGCACATCTACGAACCAAAGAACAAATAATTGTAAAGAAATATTACGCTTCGTTGCATAATTAACTACTAGTGGTTAAAATACCAAAATATTTCTGACGCAAAGAAAAGCGAAACCAATAAACATATTTATTGTCAATATAATAACCTTCTTATTCTTTTTTTTTTAAACACAGTCAATATAATAACCTTCATAGGTGTATTTCTTCCGCTAGTTAATCTAACTTTTACACAAAATAATTTTCTTATACAACTTTTTAATAAATGATTATCATGGTTGTTGTTTATATATAACCATCATCAAAATTAATATTTATATGCATAAAAAATCTTCACAAATATCATATCTGTTTGTTAAGATTATAGCTTTCCATTAAAAAATAATTACAAAGACAACGGATATTGTGTCTTGGGTTGAAATTTTGATAAATATAATAGTTAAAATGACTATGGTGCTAATTTTTGTACACAGACATTGTTTTCATTTCCTGTTTGATTGAAGAAGTAGCTGATTGCTGATATTCGTTGGTTAAAAAAATCCAATAGAATTCCATGGATCCTTCTGTAGTGGATTAATAAGCATGTCAATCCCTAAACAGCTAATCCTATATCTATGGTCCTTTAAAATAACATTAAAGATTCTCAATTGCTCGATTAAGACACTAATCACCGCCACAATCTTTACGATTAAAACATTCAATGATAGAACACAACGTGGACGGTCCAGGAAACACTCACATGCAGTAAAAATTAGATATACTTTCCATAAATATAGATATGAATCATAATTAAATATGTTGTTCACTCAACGGTTTTTTGCTGATTCATTTGTATCTCTCGAGGTCCAACCTGTCTCTTTGGTTTCTTCTGCATTCCGAAACACGATTAGAGCTTTAAGCACATGGTTAGCAACTAAACAAATCTTTTTATTAGCTCCTTAATTTAAGATTATAAATTTCCATAAATAGTATTCGGAAACGTGGCATGTCTATCAACTCCACAGGCGCCCCTAAAGACAGCTAAAAGAGGAGGTTTTTCTAGATTGCTCTTGGGTTTGGTCCTAGATTTGTGGGGGTGTTATCTTTAAATGTATTATTATAAGAGAATTCTCATTATCAGTCTTAATTTATTGATATAATCTTTCTATATTTTCTCTCGCAGCTTTAAACACGATCTTGTATGATTTCCATGGTGGTCCAAGGTAATACTTGGCACAACATCAAGCATGATGTTAAAAAATTAGTAAAGCTTACCAAAGCACTAATACATCAATATGTATAATATTAGCTGCTGAAAATTAAATTATATATTTTCCCGACATTAATCAATTAGGTAAGATTTATATAGCTCTTAGTACATAACTACAATAAATAGTTAAATACCCAAAGGTTAATCAATTCAATATATAAAAATTATTTTATGTATTATATGTTCTTACATATTATGAAATAATAAATATATATTGAATAATTAAAAGTCAAGAACTATTACATATATAATTAAATTTGCTAACGATAAATTAATTTTATTAATCCAAACAATTTTTTAAAAATTTGATAGGATATGTAATTAAATTTAAATGATATTGACATATATAGTATATTTTAATATTAATGTCTATATTTTTTTTAAACACAGTCAATATAATAACCTTCATAGGTGTATTTCTTCCGCTAGTTAATCTAACTTTTACACAAAATAATTTTCTTATACAACTTTTAATAAATGATTATCATGGTTGTTGTTTATATATAACCATCATCAAAATTAATATTTATATGCATAAAAATCTTCACAAATATCATATCTGTTTGTTAAGATTATAGCTTTCCATTAAAAAATAATTACAAAGACAACGGATATTGTGTCTTGGGTTGAAATTTTGATAAATATAATAGTTAAAATGACTATGGTGCTAATTTTTGTACACAGACATTGTTTTCATTTCCTGTTTGATTGAAGAAGTAGCTGATTGCTGATATTCGTTGGTTAAAAATCCAATAGAATTCCATGGATCCTTCTGTAGTGGATTAATAAGCATGTCAATCCCTAAACAGCTAATCCTATATCTATGGTCCTTTAAAATAACATTAAAGATTCTCAATTGCTCGATTAAGACACTAATCACCGCCACAATCTTTACGATTAAAACATTCAATGATAGAACACAACGTGGACGGTCCAGGAAACACTCACATGCAGTAAAAATTAGATATACTTTCCATAAATATAGATATGAATCATAATTAAATATGTTGTTCACTCAACGGTTTTTTGCTGATTCATTTGTATCTCTCGAGGTCCAACCTGTCTCTTTGGTTTCTTCTGCATTCCGAAACACGATTAGAGCTTTAAGCACATGGTTAGCAACTAAACAAATCTTTTTATTAGCTCCTTAATTTAAGATTATAAATTTCCATAAATAGTATTCGGAAACGTGGCATGTCTATCAACTCCACAGGCGCCCCTAAAGACAGCTAAAAGAGGAGGTTTTTCTAGATTGCTCTTGGGTTTGGTCCTAGATTTGTGGGGGTGTTATCTTTAAATGTATTATTATAAGAGAATTCTCATTATCAGTCTTAATTTATTGATATAATCTTTCTATATTTTCTCTCGCAGCTTTAAACACGATCTTGTATGATTTCCATGGTGGTCCAAGGTAATACTTGGCACAACATCAAGCATGATGTTAAAAAATTAGTAAAGCTTACCAAAGCACTAATACATCAATATGTATAATATTAGCTGCTGAAAATTAAATTATATATTTTCCCGACATTAATCAATTAGGTAAGATTTATATAGCTCTTAGTACATAACTACAATAAATAGTTAAATACCCAAAGGTTAATCAATTCAACATATTGAAATACGTATCTTGTTTAACATTCTACCAGACTTTTAGTGAAGTTTAGAATCTCAAGTACTTATAACCAATAGATGTAATTTGACTTGCTGAGTCTACTAACTATTCTCCTACGTCCTAATCAACAAATGATAGTTTCCTTCAAATTAACAATGTGATTGATAATTTTCATGCAACTCTTTTTCGAGATTGTAGGTAGGATGATTAGGTTAAATAGACTACATTAGTTTAATAGTACGCTTTCAAACACGTCAAAAGACACCATCGGATTAGCCGATTAAGAAAGCAACCATCATATCAATTATAATTGCAATTATATATATAGTTTTGTATATTGACGAACTATGCACTCATTCACATGCATAAATATGTTTATCCATCGAGAGATCAAAAACATATATCTGTGCTAGTTTCTATAAAACAAAACTAAGGAAAAAAAAAACGTCTCAATCTATCAAATAATGGCTCAGATATATTGTGTATATATGGAGTGAATAAAAATGGATGCAGCAAAACGAAAGACCCAACTGAGAATGACACAAATCAATGGGCAAAAAGATGTAAATATTCTTTTTAATTTCTGTTTTTGAAATCAACCTGGAAATCACACACGCATGTGAGTAATGGATGTTTTTTGTAACTTATGTGAGCACTGAGCAGTGAATGTTTTATAAATAAATTGAGAAGAATTTGAAAAATATTACGCACACAAATAAAAAGTCTATACGGGGAATATTTATGCTAACTGTAAAATTATTTCACACACGTAGTTTGGATGCTTCTTTCGATTCACACTAGGGAGAGAAAATTCAAACTAATCCGAATAAAAATACATGGCAAATGCAGAAGAAGTGAAACACCACAAACCTAAATTGCTCTATCCTAAAGTATAAATTATTTATTACACATGCTAGTTAGTTTCCATCACTATTTTAAGGTAGCAACAACAATGATTAAACACATTCAAAATTGTTATTTGTAGTTGGTTAATTAATCATATACAAAGGAAAAAAACGTCTCAATCTATCAAATAATGGCTCAGATATATTGTGTATATATGGAGTGAATAAAATGGATGCAGCAAAACGAAAGACCCAACTGAGAATGACACAAATCAATGGGCAAAAGATGTAAATATTCTTTTTAATTTCTGTTTTGAAATCAACCTGGAAATCACACACGCATGTGAGTAATGGATGTTTTTGTAACTTATGTGAGCACTGAGCAGTGAATGTTTTATAAATAAATTGAGAAGAATTTGAAAAATATTACGCACACAAATAAAAAGTCTATACGGGGAATATTTATGCTAACTGTAAAATTATTTCACACACGTAGTTTGGATGCTTCTTTCGATTCACACTAGGAGAGAAAATTCAAACTAATCCGAATAAAAATACATGGCAAATGCAGAAGAAGTGAAACACCACAAACCTAAATTGCTCTATCCTAAAGTATAAATTATTTATTACACATGCTAGTTAGTTTCCATCACTATTTTAAGGTAGCAACAACAATGATTAAACACATTCAAAATTGTTATTTGTAGTTGGTTAATTAATCATATACAAAGGAAAAAAACGTCTCAATCTATCAAATAATGGCTCAGATATATTGTGTATATATGGAGTGAATAAAATGGATGCAGCAAAACGAAAGACCCAACTGAGAATGACACAAATCAATGGGCAAAAAGATGTAAATATTCTTTTTAATTTCTGTTTTTGAAATCAACCTGGAAATCACACACGCATGTGAGTAATGGATGTTTTTTGTAACTTATGTGAGCACTGAGCAGTGAATGTTTTATAAATAAATTGAGAAGAATTTGAAAAATATTACGCACACAAATAAAAAGTCTATACGGGGAATATTTATGCTAACTGTAAAATTATTTCACACACGTAGTTTGGATGCTTCTTTCGATTCACACTAGGGAGAGAAAATTCAAACTAATCCGAATAAAAATACATGGCAAATGCAGAAGAAGTGAAACACCACAAACCTAAATTGCTCTATCCTAAAGTATAAATTATTTATTACACATGCTAGTTAGTTTCCATCACTATTTTAAGGTAGCAACAACAATGATTAAACACATTCAAAATTGTTATTTGTAGTTGGTTAATTAATCATATACAAAGGAAAAAAAAAAACATTGACAAACCCAAACATTGACAAAAAGTCAAAAACCATATTAAAGGCTTATATTATTATCATAAACGGGGTAACAACTATAGAAAGCCCAATAAACAGTCTTAGTCATTAGACTCGTGTATGAAACCGACGACCTTCGCCTAATATGCAGTGAACCTAAGGCTTCTATTATAACGTAAACGGGCTAATAACTATAAAGCCCAGTAAAAGGTCTTAGTCAGCTCGTGTATGAAACCGAGCCCAACTTAAATATTGACCGTAAGATATACGGCGCCGTTATGGTTGACTTGACTTAGTCAAGTTGACTATGATTCTGTGAGCTGTTTAACTCTTCGCTTAATTTCAGGTGATTTATTTATTTATTTATTTCTTAATTAATCGTTTGTCGGAAAATTTGGGAATGGGGAAAGGTGGCGGATGCGTTCCGAGCAAGAAGAAGAAGCCGTCGTCTCTCGCCACCGCCGGAGACGATCACGGAACCGAGTACGAAGACGCCGTCAACGCTCCGCTCCCGACCGAGGACGATCAAACGACGGCGACGACGGGAGCAACGACGCCGGCGATCACGGCCAGGACCGTCTCTCCGCCGCTGAAGATCTTCGTGGTGTTCTACTCGATGTACGGACACGTGGAGAGCTTGGCGAGGAGGATGAAGAAGGGAGCGGACGGCGTGGAAGGAGTGGAGGCGAGGCTGTACAGAGTTCCGGAGACGCTTTCCGAGGAGGTCGTCGAGCAGATGAAGGCGCCGGGGAGGGATACGGGGGTTCCGGAGATCACGTCGGGGGAGCTGGCGGAGGCGGATGGGTTTCTGTTCGGGTTTCCGACGAGGTACGGGTGTATGGCGGCGCAGATGAAGGCTTTCTTTGACTCGACGGGGCAGCTGTGGAAGGAGCAGACGCTCGCCGGGAAGCCTGCCGGGTTCTTTGTGAGTACGGGGACTCAAGGAGGTGGACAAGAGACCACTGCGTAAGCTTCTTTTGGTTGTTTCCTTTACTACTGCTTGCATTGGTTTGAAAAACTGAAAATAGTTGACTTTGAAGTACAAGTGTCAATATCAAAGCTTTGTCTTTTTGAAATAAATGGAGTTAATAGCATAAAAAACATGAACTTTATGTTTTGCCTGAAAAAGTTGTTCTGGTCAGAGACTTTATCGAAGTACAGTTTAGTTTTTATAGCCTATGGTTGGAATAGCTTGCTTTTGATTGGTTGCTTTCTTAATTACACCGTTTGTTTCAACGGAATCTAGTAGATTGTATAGTTTCAGAACTCAATTTGATTTGCCTACATTTGTGAGTCGGCATCTGGCCACCATTGAATAGGATAGAATTGTTAAATGAAGTTTATTAGAATTTAGAAATGAGTCTCACTTTCTTAGTACCAAATTGCTAATTTTCTAGGCATGAGGAGTGTTGTTGCTTCCTGTAAATTGATAGGTTCTTCAATATTTTTTTAAAAAAATATTTGCACTCAATCCCTTCAGCTGATTTGCTCTGTGATAGTTTGGTTGCTTTTCACAAAATATCTTTGAAATTCCCTCTTTTACTGATGACCTAACACAGCAAATACAGAGAAGCATGTAACGATACATTACATATGGTTTTGCGCATCTTAACTAGTGTACTGTGTTTTTTAGAGTTCAATAGTATCTGAAAACCTGCTGATTCCATGTGGTGTTTATTTGCAGATGGACAGCAATAACACAGCTGGTGCACCACGGGATGCTATTTGTCCCCATAGGCTACACATTTGGAGCAGGAATGTTCAAGATGGACTCAGTACGAGGAGGTTCACCTTATGGAGCCGGTGTATTCGCTGGTGATGGGTCAAGAGAAGCAACAGAAACAGAACTAGCTCTTGCTGAACATCAAGGAAACTACATGGCTACAATAGTCAAGAGACTTGGCCAACCTTAAAAACAAAACAAAAAAGTCCCATATGATTACTTCTTTATTTTTCTCCTCTTTTATTCAATTTCTCAAGCTAAATAATCATATAAAAATATTCCATTTTCATCATTATTGTCTCTTGATTATATTGTGAGCACTTTTATCAAAACAAAAAATATATAAAAAAACATATTTGTAAAATTTTAATAGCTAAAACGTAGGGAAAAAATATACAGTTTGATTTTTAATATGCGTCAGCCATTTGGATTCTCCTAAGAAGACGTGAAAGCTGTTTATAAGTACTTTATAATCCATCTCTCAAGTCAAACCACCTCTACATCTGTGATTGGGACATTGAACATCTGAACAGAACCGAACACCATCATGTCTGAGATTCTTTCTTCCTTGAGGTCACTAATGGCCTCTCACTCTCCTCCTCTTGATGCTTTAGTTGTTCCTTCCGAAGACTATCACCAGGTTTCATGATCTGATCTTTGAATTCATGTTTTAGTAGATTTGATCCAACGAAGTTTCGATATATATTTTTTATTTTTTTGTTTAATGGGATTGTGTTTTTTTATCTGATTTTTAGAGCGAGTATGTTTCTGCTCGGGACAAACGTCGCGAGTTCGTGTCTGGATTCACTGGAAGTGCAGGTGTGTGTTCTGTTTTTTTTTTTTTTTTTTCTGTAACCTCATTAAATCGTTAATTGAATCTTTGATCGTTAATCACACATATAATTGATTAATAGGTTTGGCACTAATCACGAAAAACGAAGCAAGGCTTTGGACAGATGGTCGGTACTTCTTGCAAGCAACGCAACAGCTTAGCAACGAGTGGACACTAATGCGTATGGGAGAAGATCCTCTCGTTGAAGTTTGGATGTCTGATGTAAGCAACTCATCACACGCTCAATAAGATGTTTCTTTAATTTTTTTCTTCTTTTAATTGAATTTTTTTGTTTTGGTTTTGGACAAATGTAGAATCTATCCGAAGAAGCAAACATTGGTGTTGATCCATGGTGTGTCTCCGTAGACACTGCTAACAGATGGAACAAGTCCTTTGCCAAGAAGTATCAGAAGCTCGTTCCGACAACAACTGATCTTGTCGACGAGGTTTGGCAAAACCGCCCACCTTCTCAGACGAGCCCCCTCGTCGTTCATCCCTTGGAGTTTGCTGGCCGTTCTGTTCCCGATAAACTCGAAGAGCTGAGGTCAAAGCTCAAGCAAGAGAATGCGCGTGGTTATGTCATCGCTGCTCTCGACGAGGTTGCTTGGCTCTACAATATCCGTGGAACCGATGTTGCTTACTGTCCCGTTGCTCACGCCTTTGCTATTGTTACAACCGACTCTGCTTTCCTCTATGTGGACACAAAGAAAGTATCTGATGAGGCGAGTGAGTACTTCAAAGGGCTTGGAGTAGAGGTCAGAGAGTACACAGATGTGATCTCGGATGTGGCATTGCTTGCTTCTGATAGACTATTTTCGTCATTCTCCTCTAAAAGTACAAAGGACATGGAGATTGATTCTGATTGGGTATGGGTGGACCCTGCTAAGTGCTGCTATGCACTTTATTCAAAATTGGATGCTGATAAGGTCCTCTTGCAACCATCTCCGTTATCACTCCCTAAAGCCTTAAAGGTAATAATGAATACTTGACTTCTTAAATGTGTTACGGGCCGACCCTGAGATAAGGGTCTAAAATATTTTTGTATACAAATTTAATGTCATATATATATATATATAATGTTTTCAAAAAATTTGGGGGCATGAGGCGAATGTTTCAATCCCATGACCGGCCCTGGTTCTATCTATTAATATATTGCTTCTGCTCTTTTATGCGTAGAACCCTGTTGAGCTAGAAGGGCTCAAGAAGGCACATGTGCGTGATGGTGCAGCTGTTGTCCAGTACCTTGTCTGGCTAGATCAACAGATGCAGGAGCTATATGGAGCATCTGGATACTTTATGGAAGCAGAGTCTAACAAGAAGAAACCAACTAGTGAGACCGCTAAGCTTACCGAATTGAATGTGAGCGATAAGCTTGAAAGTCTCCGAGCTGCCAAAGAGGTAATGTTTTTTTACATATTAATATCATTTAGTGTGAAAGTATCTTAATGTATAAACTGTTCATGGGTTGCAGCATTTTAGGGGATTAAGCTTTCCTACTATATCATCTGTCGGTTCAAACGCTGCTATTATTCATTATTCACCAGAGCCAGAAACTTGTGCCGAGATGGACCCAGACAAAATCTACTTGTGTGATTCAGGAGCACAGGTTTATATCACATGATTGAGTAAATAATATAAGCTTCTCTTAATTGCTCTAACATACTCATTTTTATTGATGTTTTTTTGAGCGAAGTATCTGGATGGAACAACTGATATAACACGAACGGTTCACTTTGGAAAGCCTTCAGCTCATGAAAAGGACTGCTACACTGCGGTGTGTACTTTATGAAGATAACGTTCTTATCTATTTGGGATAACTCAACTTTCTAATATATGTTTAATGGGATATATCTTAGGTGCTGAAGGGTCATATTGCACTCGGAAATGCTCGGTTTCCTAGAGGAACAAGCGGTAAGTCTATGATTACAAATCACTGTTATTTGACTATTGAACATGTTATATATTTCTAATTGGCTATTAATCTGAAATTACAGGGTATACACTTGATATTCTTGCTAGAGCTCCTTTGTGGAAGTATGGTTTGGATTATCGACATGGTACTGGTCATGGTGTCGGCTCTTACCTTTTCGTCCATGAAGGCAAGTGATTAGAACCCTCTTTTCTTATATTGTATCTTAATAATAACTATTTTATTTTAAAATTTATTGTTGACGGAAAAATTGGGGATGGGGAAAGGAGGCGGATGCGTTCCGAGCAAGAAGAAGAAGCCGTCGTCTCTCGCCACCACCGGAGACGATCACGGCACCGAGTACGAAGACGCCGTTAACGCTCCGCTCCCGATCGAGGACGACCAGACCACGGCGACGAACACAACGACGCCGGCGATCACGGCCAGGGCGATCATCCCTCCGCCGCCGCTAAAGATCTTCGTGGTGTTCTACTCGATGTACGGACACGTGGAGAGCCTGGCGAGGAGGATGAAGAAGGAGCGGAGGGCGTGGAGGGAGTGGAGAAGCTGTACAGAGTGCCGGAGACGCTCTCGAGGAGGTTGTTTTGGAGCAGATGAAGGCGCCGGTGAAGGATTCGGAGATACCGGTGATCACGGCGGGGAGTTGGCGGAGGCCGATGGGTTTCTGTTTGGGTTTCCGACGAGGTACGGGTGTATGGCTGCGCAGATGAAGGCTTTGACTCGACGGGGGTTGTGGAGAGAGCAGACGCTCGCCGGGAAGCCGGCTGGGTTCTTCGTGAGTACGGGGACGCAAGGAGGTGGACAAGAGACCACTGCGTAAGCTTCGAAAGCTTTGTCCTTTTGATTGAGTGAAATAAATGCAGCTGTAGACATAAAAACATGAACTTTATGTTTTGTCAGCAAGAGTTTGTTGTGGTCAGGACTTTTAGCTAAGTACGGTTTGAGTTTATAACATATAGACAACTGGGTAAGCTTAAAGTTTACTTCTTTGTCCTTTGGATTGAGTGATCATGTGAAATGAATGCAGCTATAGACATAAAAACATGAACTTTTTGTTTCACCTGAAATAGTTTGTTGTGGTCAGGACTCTATCCAAGTATAGTTTGAGTTTATAGCCTATGGTTGGAATTGCACTGTTCATTTTAAGGGGAATCAGTTAGATGTGTAGTTTCTGAACTCAATTGGATTGGCTTCCGGCCACTATTGAATAGGATAGGATTTTGAAATGAAGTTTATTACATTTGAGTCTTACTTTCTCAGGACCAAGTTTTACTATGCATGAGGACTTGAGGAGTGTTGCGTCCTGTAAATGGAATGTAATTGTATTGTTTGCACTCACCTTATAAGCTGCATTGAGCTGAATCATTCCCAAGTTCTTTTGGAATCTATTTCTTTTTTTTGGTCATTTGGCTTCTGTGATAGTAGTTTGGTTCCTTAACACAAAATATCTTTGCAATTTCTTTTGTGCTGATGACCTAACAAAGTATTATGGACAAACATATAACAATGTGGAATCTCTAAAACAGATGTAATTATGGTCCTTTTATTCTGCATTTTTTAGTGTGAATCTCTGGAAACACTAGCTGATACCATGTGGCGTTTGTTTTGCAGATGGACAGCAATCACACAGCTAGTGCACCACGGGATGCTGTTCGTCCCCATAGGCTACACATTTGGAGCGGGGATGTTCAAAATGGACTCGATCCGCGGAGGGTCACCTTACGGAGCGGGTGTGTTCGCTGGTGATGGATCAAGAGAAGCAACAGAGACAGAACTAGCTCTTGCTGAACATCAAAGGAAACTACATGGCTACAATAGTCAAGAGACTTGCACAACCTTAAAACCAAAAACAAAAAGTCCCATGATTACTCTCTTTTTTTTTCCTCTTTTTATTCAAATTTCTCAAGCTAAATAATCATACAAAAAAAAAATCTTCTTTTCTCTCATCATTATTGTCTCTTGATTATATTGTGTTCTTTTATCACAAGCAAATATATAAAAAGATACATATTTGTAAATGTTAAATTGCTATAATTTCGGGAAAAATATACAGTTTGTTTATAATTTGCGTCAGCCATTTGGATTCTCCTAAGAAGACGTGAAAATAGTTTATAAGTAATCTATCTCTCAAGTCAAACCACCTCTGCATCTGTGTTGGGACATTGAACACAGTTTCTCTCTGAACAGAAGGATCAGCAACATGTCTGAGATTCTCTCTTCATTGAGGTCACTAATGGCCTCTCACTCTCCTCCTCTTGATGCTTTAGTTGTCCCTTCCGAAGACTATCACCAGGTTCTGTTTGTTTGATTCATGATCTGATCTTTGAATTCATGTTTTTAGTAGATTTGATCCAACAAAGTTTCGATTTTTATTACTTTTTGTGTTAACCGGATAGTGTTTTTATCTGAGTTTTAAGAGCGAGTATGTTTCTGCTAGAGACAAACGCCGCGAGTTCGTGTCTGGATTCACTGGAAGTGCTGGTGTGTGTTCTGTTTTCCTGTAATCTCAATTAAATCGTTAATTGAAAATCTTTGATCATTAATCACACATAAAATTGCTAATAGGACTGGCACTAATCACGAAAAACGAAGCAAGGCTTTGGACTGATGGTCGCTACTTCTTGCAAGCAACCCAACAGCTTAGCAACGAGTGGACACTCATGCGTATGGGAGAAGATCCTCTTGTTGAAGTTTGGATGTCTGATGTGAGTGTCACTCACTCACTCACACGATCAATAAGATGCTTCTTTAATTTTGTGTGTTCAATGATGTTTTTGTTTGCGGGTTTGGGAAAATGTAGAATCTATCTGAAGAAGCAAATATTGGAGTTGATCCATGGTGTGTCTCCGTAGACACTGCTAATAGATGGAGCAAGTCATTTGCCAAGAAGAATCAGAAACTCATTCCTACAACAACTGATCTTGTCGACGAGGTTTGGAAGAACCGTCCACTTTCTCAGATGAATCCCGTTGTGGTTCATCCCTTGGAGTTTGCTGGCCGCTCTGTTTCTGATAAACTAGAAGAGTTGAGGTCGAAGCTCAAGCAAGAGAGTGCGCGTGGTTATGTCATTGCTGCTCTCGATGAGGTTGCTTGGCTATACAATATCCGTGGAACTGATGTTGCTTACTGTCCCGTTGCTCATGCCTTTGCTATTGTTACAACCGACTCTGCGTTCCTCTATGTGGACAAGAAGAAAGTATCCCCTGAGGTCAGCTTTTACTTTTTATTTTTTGATGGAACTCATAGCTTTGTTATGTAAACTTATTATGATGTAATTATGTAGGCAAGTGATTATTTCAAAGGGCTCGGTGTACAAGTCCGGGAGTACACAGATGTGATCTCAGATGTGGCATTGCTTGCTTCTGATCGACTCTTTTCATCATTCTCCTCTAAAAGTACAAAGGACATGGAGATTGATTCCGACAGGACTGGTGATTGGTTATGGGTGGATCCTGCTAAGTGCTGCTATGCACTTTATTCTAAATTGGATGCTGATAAGGTCCTCTTGCAACCTTCTCCGTTATCACTCCCAAAAGCCTTAAAGGTAATGATGATAACTCTTTTGAGAAAATGACTGCTCTTATCGCGTGACGTTCTGTTTATATATTGCTTCTGCTCTTTTATGTTAGAACCCGGTTGAACTAGATGGGCTCAAGAAGGCACATGTACGTGATGGTGCAGCTGTTGTCCAGTACCTTGTCTGGCTCGATGAACAGGTACTGAATCTTGAACAATACTATATCGATGATAGTTTCATTGACACTCGTCTTTGTGGAACCGCAGATGCAGGAGCTATATGGAGCATCTGGATACTTTCTGGAAGCAGAGTCAAACAAAAGAAAACCAACTAGTGAGACATCTAAGCTTACTGAATTGACTGTGAGTGATAAGCTTGAAAGTCTCCGAGCTGCCAAAGAGGTAATGTTTTTACATATCACTGTGAAAGCATCTTTAATATATAACGTTTCTGGTCATTTGGTTGCAGCATTTCAGAGGTTTAAGCTTTCCAACTATATCATCTGTTGGTTCAAACGCTGCGATTATTCATTATTCACCAGAGCCTGAATCTTGTGCGAGATGGACCCTGACAAAATCTACTTATGTGATTCAGGAGCACAGGTTGTTTATATCACATGATTCTGAGTAATTACTATAAGCTTCATTTATTTGCTCTTAACATACGATGTCTTTTGAGCGTAGTACCTGGATGGAACAACTGATATAACACGAACGGTTCACTTTGGAAAACCTTCAGCACATGAAAAGGACTGCTACACTGCGGTGTGTAGTTGTAACTTTATGACAGATAACGTTCTTTATCTAGTTTTGAATATAACCAAATCTTCTAATGGGGATGTGCATCTCAGGTGCTCAAGGGTCACATTGCACTCGGAAATGCTCGGTTTCCTAAAGGAACAAGCGGTTAGTCTTATGATCACAAATCACTGTTATTTTGACTATTGACATGTTTATATTTTCTAATTGGATATTATCTGAAATTACAGGGTATACACTTGATATTCTTGCAAGAGCTCCTTTGTGGAAGTATGGCTTGGATTATCGACATGGTACTGGTCATGGCGTCGGCTCTTACCTTTTCGTTCATGAAGGCAAGTGATGAGAAACCTCCTTTTTATTCCATATGCTCTTTTGAAGTTGTAAATATCAACTAGTGTTGAGATTATGCAGGACCTCACCAAATTAGTTTCAGACCTCATGCTAGGAATGTTCCTCTTCAAGCTTCCATGACTGTTACTGATGGTTTGTCTTCAACAAAATCTCGTTATTGATCTTCATCTTTTAATTAACCTCATATTCTATAAAAAAAACCACTTTGGTTTTATTTTATAATCTTTTGCAGAACCTGGTTATTATGAAGATGGGAACTTTGGTATTAGGCTAGAGAATGTTCTTGTTGTCAATGATGCTGAAACAGAATTTAACTTTGGCGACAAGGGTTACTTGCAGTTCGAGCATATCACTTGGGTACTTACTTACTTACTTTCCTGTTATCAACATGCATATCTGAGTAACTATCTCTCTTTCTCTCTGGCTAGGCACCCTATCAAGTGAAACTTATCAATCTAGAGCAGTTGACACAAGAAGAGATCGAATGGTTAAACACTTACCATTTGAAATGCAAGGACATTTTGGCTCCGTTCATGAACCAGGCCGAAATGGAATGGCTCAAAAAAGCTACTGAACCTGTAAGTGTACTGGTTTGAATCAACAGATGTCTCTCTTCATTAAATGTTTATCAATGTCTTATTCATTCTCTATTCAGACAAAGATTATTTGAGTGTATTGGTCTGAATCCTCCCTGATGTCTATTCATTAGATGTTGTCACTTCTCTATTCAGACAAAGATTATTTGAGTGTATTGGTCTGAATCCTCCCTGATGTCTATTCATTAGATGTTGTCACTTCTCTATTCAGACAAAGATTATTTGAGTGTATTGGTCTGAATCCTCCCTGATGTCTATTCATTAGATGTTGTCACTTCTCTATTCAGACAAAGATTATTTGAGTGTATTGGTCTGAATCCCTCCTGATGTCTATTCATTAGATGTTGTCACTTCTCTATTCAGACAAAGATTATTTGAGTGTATTGGTCTGAATCCTCCCTGATGTCTATTCATTAGATGTTGTCACTTCTCTATTCAGACAAAGATTATTTGAGTGTATTGGTCTGAATCCTCCCTGATGTCTCTTCATTAGATGTTGTCACTTCTCTATTCAGACAAAGATTATTTGAGTGTATTGGTCTGAATCCCTCCCTGATGTCTCTTCATTAGATGTTGTCACTTCTCTATTCAGACAAAGATTATTTGAGTGTATTGGTCTGAATCCTCCCTGATGTCTCTTCATTAGATGTTGTCACTTCTCTATTCAGACAAAGATTATTTGCCTTAATTTTCAGACATTCAAAATATAAAAGGCTCATGTTTCTTGAACACATGTCTACAAGATTCTCAGTTAATGTATCTTCTTGGCTCATATTGAATTGTTACGTTTATTGCTTTTTAAATAGAAAATATTGATTTATTTGCTAATTAGTTTTGAGTGAAGTAAGCAGCCTGAGGCGTTGAGAGCTTCATAACAGCTTCCTCTGCTGTCTTCATCTTCAGTTCCTTAACATTCTCCCTCAACTCTGTTCCTCAACCTACATCCTTGGTCCGGTCTAAAAAGCCTTCAGGTAAGTAGTCTATCGGTTCTGTCTGATTCGTGGCTTTGTCAAACATTGACGTAGACGGGTCGGGTCGTTTTCAGCAGCT